>CM069294.1:37460000-38660000 GCA_035609425.1 Epinephelus awoara | reverse complement strand
ATTGTTTGTCCTCAAGGTGTGGTCAGACATTAGAATATATACAAAGATGGATGACGTAACAGCTCCCGAAAAGTAAAGCCAAAACGTCTCAGTAGTGTAGCGTTCTTGTTTGTGAATGCAAACACAGTGAGCTCCGACTAAACTCACCATATCTTCTGGCTCTCTCTGTAATTTCCCTCCAGTCTTTCCTCTTTTTTTTCTCTCATTTATGAAGAGACCACAGGGTATGGGTATGTGTCTTTCCATTGACTTTGTATGCAATCACACCTCATCATAAATTAGCTTCACCTTTTGTCTGAACACATAGTCCGATGTATTTTAGGTGATGCATGTAAATTATCTGTCTGGAGGCTGATTGATCTCAGCTATTTTACAGATAAAAGTCTGCACTGTAATGGTTCTGTGCCAACAGTTGAGATGGCTGGTAGGGGCACAACCCACGCAGCTCATTATTTTCAGTTAGCCCCACCCGGCTATTGCTATGGGTCAGACTGCCGGCACATGCTGCCTTGAAAGCAGAGGCCATAGTGAAAGATTGCCTGTTTCCATTTGCTTGTGCACATATGCTTCAATGACTGAGATCAAAGATAGAAAACAGACATGTATGCATCTGGATCTGGATCAAAATACACGCTATGACAATTGTGGGACATCTGCTACATTTGTTTTGGTCATGCAGTAGCTCATAAGAACATAGTAAAATGCTGAAAACATAATAAAACCCTTTAAAAAAAGCCTGGATCTACACCTGGATATGGATCCACACCAAGAACAAATCACCTGTTCCTTTATTGGCTCGTGGCCTAACTTTCCACCAAATTCAATTAAAATCTGTTAAGTAGTGTTTGACTATCTAACAAACAAACAGAAAAAAACAACAAAAAAAACAAATTGAACCGACGACACAGCCTCCCTTGCGGAGGTAATTACGCAAATAAACAGAGGCATGATCCATTTCAAAGGGACTCGTATACAATGATGCATTTCAGACATCACAGTAATTCTTACCCAGCCTTCTGCTCACTACTTTAACTAACCACATTTGTAACATTATAACACAAATCCCTCCTCTGTCTCTCCTTTTCTCTCTCCCTCCCACACCTCTCTCTCTCTCTGCCACTCTTCCTTCTTTTTCTCTCAGTGGAGACAATTAAAGTGCGACAGGTCTTCATTTAACAAGTGCTGTTTCACCTCGTAAGGATGAACACATGGCATTCTAATTACTAGCGGACAACACCAGGGCTTCCTCACTGTTTTACTGGTTCTCCAATGCAGCCCTAATGTACCTGACAGAGAAGGCACACCAGACCTGAAATTACAGGGATTAATGTTTCCAAGACTAAACACTTCAAATGGGTTCTCTGATGTGAGTGCCATGCAGGGGAGCAGGCAGAAAATCCACTTACAGCATCATTGCTTTGGCATTATTCACTCTTGAAAGCGCAGCACGTTTCAGCAAGCTTCGTTGATGAATGTGCGCTCCTTGCCAGGCAAACTTTAATTTGGAGTGTTTAGTGTTAGCTACACAATAATTGTCAGGATAAGGGAAAGGAAGAGAGGAGGCCCAAAGGACGAGGCCTTGTAGTTGAAGCTGAGAAGAAATGTTAAATGGTTTCTTTGATCTACCTACACAGCGTCTTGTTGAACGAACTGAATGCTTAGTGTAATAAAAATTTTTTAGATAGCACAATGTTAGGTGTCAGGGAACTTTTTTTGAGAGAACTGGCCCTTTAAAACACTAATACCAGCAAAGGCAAGGCAAGGCAAGGCAAAGGTGAAGCTTGCTTTTTGTAACAGTTTACAAAACACCCAAAAAGAAGTATAAAGCAGCACTTGGTCCAGGTACATCTGGGAAAGAAAACCAAATCCAACAATACTTTCATTCCAGGAAGAGGTGAAACCTTGGTATGGGTCACAAAATAAGGCTAAAAAGAGTGTCGGCTGACTTGTTGACCAGCACATTCAAGCAGTGACAAAGTGTGACTGGAAGGGTTCAAACAACAAGCTGGCAGCAGAAACATAGGTGTAGGAGAAGATCAAATGTTGGCTCTCATCTGTGCTGTTTCCTGTCGCAGTAGGCAGATATTTTAGGTGTAAATCCTGATTAATTTGGTATATGCTACCAAGCACAAAGAAAAAGACAAAGTTAGAAACTAGTTGGTGAACACAGTTGTGTTGGTGGAGACCAAAACAGAGTGAAAATTGGACTTACATTTACTAGTTGGCCAGAAGCACTAATGCTGCAAATAAGCACATGTTGGCATCAAGGCCACTTTATCAGCTTAAAAGATGATACTATGGTAATGCTGTATTTAGCTTAAAACATCTAATTGCCTGGAACCTGGACACAAACTGATGAGATAAGCCCATCTAACTCCAATGTGGTTACATGTGGACAGCCTGAAGAAATTCTACTCAGGCATGACACTGGAAATTATAGACTATAAATAACAATGGGTGTTGCAAGGTGATTATTCACCTGTTGCTTTTTGTTTGAACAAATATGAAGCCTCAAGTTGCCAAGCAGTCAAATAAGAAAAAACAGTCAGTATCGGCAGAGATAGCGGGGCACATCAGCGTGTGTTCAGGCTCTGGCTGCCTTCGTACAGAGGCTGACATTAGGATGAAGTGGAAAGATCTCCTCAGCAAGGCAAAAAAAGACGTCTCCTCCAAAAAAAATCACCCATCTGGCTAGGGTCCTCCCCCGAAAACCTAAATTTACAGTGACATCATTGTTGACGTATTTGGGGAGGATTCCCCTGCCCCGCAATTGGCAACTGTAAGGCTGGTGGTAGTGCCGCGTTGCGGCCCGACACAAACTGTAAATCCGGTGACAGCCCTTCAGTAAGTTCAAACAGATCTCTCCTACCGAATCGAAACCTCTCAATCAGCTCCTCGTCATTATATACGTCCAATGGATTGCTTTGCCGCTCGCTTTACAGATGGTGAATGAGACGTGCCATTATCAAGCTGTGTTCTCTGCGCTCTGATAATGACCTTACACCTGCTCCTGACTAGGCGTAAGATTTAACACACCAAGTTATGACCGACTTAGCTTAAGACTAGGCGTAAGCCCTGCTGGTGCAACCGGCCCCAGGTGTGCATGGTTCTGCCAAACTGTCAGAAATAGACTCCATAAGTGTGGCACAAGGGCCAAACATCCTCTAGTGGGACCAGTGCTCACAGCCCAGCACCATGCAGCTCAATTGACATTTGCCAGAGAAGAGGTCCACCAATGGCACCCCGTTCTCTTTACAGATGAGAGCAGGTTCACACTGAGCACATGCAACAGGCATGAGAGAGTCTCGAAACACTGTGATGAACGTCATGCTGCCTGTTACATCATCCAGCATGACTGGGTTGGCGGTATATCCTTGGAGGGTAGCATGGACCTCTATGTCATAGCCAACTGTACCCTGACTGCTGTTAGGTACCCGGATTAAATCTTCAGAGCGGCTGTCAGACCTTACCTTGGTGCAGTGGGTCCTGGATTCCTCCTGGTGCTTGGCAACACCCGGCCTCATGTGGCCGGACTGTGTAGTCAATTCCTGGATGATGAAGGCATTGATGCCACTGACTGGCCCTCTCATTCCCCTGCCCTAAATTCAATTGAACACTTATGGGACATGATGTAAGGGTGCATCCAATGCTGCCAAGTACTGCCAATGACTGTCAAGGTGCTCACTGATGCCCTGATCCAGGCCTGGGAGGAGATCCCCCAGTACACCATCCACCAACTCATCAGGAGCATGCCCTGACATTGTTGGCAGTGCATATGGGCACACGGGGGCCATAAAAACTACTAAGTCACATTTTTAGTTGCTGTGATGAAATTCATGGAAGTTGGTAAAGTAGTGAGCAGAAGGCAAGTTATTTTATTTTTTTACTTTGATTTTTGGAGTAATTTTGAATCCAGCCCTCAATGAGTTGATGATTTTGGTTTCCATTGATCAGTGTTACGTCATTTTGTTCTCCACAGATTATACAATGTACAGTGTTTTTGAGCAGTGTATAATTAAGTGATTGGTGAAAGAAACACCTGCATGTGTGTGAGCATCTTTCTTATCTGCAGCAGACTAAAGAATAATAGTATAATAGATTTACAGGATGGTGGTCTGTTTGTCCCTACAGGGGTAAAAAGTACACTTCAGATACAATTTGTGCTGAGCAGCAATTACCCACATGCTGAGGGGCTGTGTATAATATACTGCAAACTAAATTAGTATGAATGTCATCCCTTTGTAAATAATGTCAAATCATCCTACGTTGTTATCTGAAGTGGTTGCCCCGTCCCAAATATTAAAAACACAGAAATGGAAACTGATTTCAGTCTCCTATTAATGGACTATTGAATTGTCATACAATAAAGAAACATAACATGTCAATTATCAGTGTTTTTTTTTCTCATCTTGAAAAGGATATGTTTACATCAGTGATGTTTGTAAACAGAAGTTATACAGCCCAATAGTTTTCAATTATGAACTTCTCATTTCTATTTGGAGGAAAACATGCAATTAATTATGTGATGTGACTACGAGCACACACCTTCCACATATTGAATTAGCATATTAATTTTACTGAAATGTGTAATCAGTATTTAGTGTAAACAGGCAAACTTCACAGCTGGTGGTTTAAGGGACGTGGAGTCAAACACATGATTCCCCTCAGTTTCATCCAGGTGGAAGTAGGTCCTGTGGATCAGTGGTAGGCGAACAGAGGGCAGGGTGGAAGGCAGCCGCTTAGATCCATCTGGTGTGTTGGAGTCGGGCTGAAGTAGGACGGGGGGTAGAGGTGTCAAATCAGCCTTATCCATCTCCAACACGAGTCCAATGCTTATCCAACTTATCGCACTATTCTCATCTGTCATGTCATTCTGTTGTACCTTACCTTCTGTCTTAGTGCTGTAATTGTCCTCACACTCTAGCATCTTCATTGTCAGCTCCCTCTGCACATGTTTATACTTTCATCCCTGAAGGCTTGTTTATGTTGATTTAATAGTACTTTAAAAAGCATGCTTGTAGGAGTTGGGGGAGTAAACACAAATTTGATGCAGTCTGTCATGCAGCTTATAAAGCCCATCAGTGTCCTCCTTGTGCACATCATAGAGAATTCACTTCCTCTGAGGCATCTTTTTGACCCCCCTTAGCCCTATTCTTCAGTTTTTTCCCAGTCCCAGAGGTGACTGATTGTTGCCTATCATTGATTATGAATGTATAAACCATGAAACTGAGATATGTTAATCAAGCTAGGAAAGAGGTGGTTATATAGATGATGGCAGTGCTTTATGTTAACACTCATACATGTGTGGGAAAGTTCACTTTGATAGTTCATCAGAAATCTATGGAGTGCATGATCCAGAAAATAGTTTGTGCTATTTATATTTATTATCATAAATTATTTTTTGTTAGAACCAGAGATGCTCCCGAGCAAGGAAGAGAGCAGTACTGATATTGAATGACAATAACTGCCATAGTTATCTAGTAAAGAAAAAGCAAGAGTTGTGTCTACTCAAAACACAGCACACCTTGCTGCACTGCATTTTGAAATCACTCTGAGTGATGAAACTGTCTGCCTCATAAAGTTTGGAAGTCGGGAGAAACAGTTAGCCTGGCTTTTCCAAAAGTAAAAACTGGGCCAGTGACTTCCTGGAGTCTGTGCTGGTTGCCAGCAGCCTCACGGTGACAAGAAGGAAGTCACTGCTTTCTGACGATTCGGTTTTTCGCAAAAAGCTTGCACAAGATTCCATTTTCTTTGTTTCAAGTGATCATTTTAACCCGATTCATTTAATGTCTCTAACTCTAAGTGCTTTCTCTGCCTAAACCTAACCAGACCTTAGCCACAGTGATGTCATACTATACAGTGAGACAAAAATATTTTGAGGCAGCTTGTGAGAATCTTGAAAATCTAGGTTTACTTTCTAGCCAGGATTGCTAGAAAGTATCAACAGAACAAGAGTGTTTTACCTAGTCCTACCCTATGGTGCTGTGATTGGCTAGCACTAACCTTAACCATGACGTCTTTGCCCGAACCCTAGTGACTCCCAACCTTGAGAAGCTTTTCACTGCACATAGTCACAGCACAGTAGGGTGGGACTATACAAAGCAAACTTGTTCAGTGGATAGATTCTAGTATTGGTATATCTTTGTAAAATCAAACATTGTCATCTTTATTTTTAGATTTTTCTTTGGACTAAACAAAAAAGATATAATGTCTTAATTAGTGAGCTTTAGGGGTGCCAGCGGGTTTAGAGCCAGATATAGTGTACTACCTGCTGGCACTATCTTCATATTAAGTTTACAGCCATGAGGATGGAATCAGTCCTTTCATATATCTTGAAAAGCAAACTATTTATTTAAATGTTGGTACAAATAGTGAGTGTCTTTGATTCTGAGGGACCTATGCCCAGTTTTGCTGTGCTTTAAAAAATGACCAAGATTTATACACATAACAAAACATAAACATGCACAGAAGTTCTAAAATTGAATTGTATTTAATAAGCAAAAAAAGATTTAACATATGAACATATGAGTGTATTTATTGTTTCTTCTAAATCAAGTAAATCTCTTTTAATCTGCAGAGCACCTGCTGGCTTCTTATTCTGAGTGACTGAGAATGGGCCTATGGGCCTATTTAAGTTAACTAGTCCATACCCATTGAGTGCACAGTTGCCCACGTACACGTTTGGAAAAAGTAGCTTTGTCACCTTCTACTTATGCCAGTCCTTAATGCCTATGCACAGTTTCACATATACTGACCACGTCAGTGAGTAGAAAAACGTGGGACAGACAGAATGACTGACTGACAGAATGACACACTGACGGTTTCCATGGTTATGTACAGCATACCATACCATGACTTAGTCATACCAAAAATTAGAGAGAAAAACAAACATTGGGCCACAGGGGGAGCCACAGCGATCGGTTGCATTTTAGCCATTTTTAAGCATGTTTCTGTTGTTATAGCGCCACCCAGTTGCCAATTAGAGTTAAATTTCTCCAGTCACCTTGAGGCATCCTGTTCTACATATCTACCAAGTTTAGTAAAAATCAATATGGCGGTTAGGCCTAGATAAGAAATTAGCTCTCTAGCGCCCCCATTTTGTTTGATGGGGTCAATAATGGAGGGGTCCCCTCAGATTATGTGTGGTCATAAGGCCACAAAGTTGCGTGGTGATCGGTGAAACCCTTGAGATGTTATACACCTTTATGTGATGAGCCACGCCCTCTGCAATATTCATTGCCTTATAGAAGCTCAGTTTTAGTAAGTTTGCCAACTTTTGCCAAGAGGGAACTTTAGATATTGGTCCCTAGATTATGTTCACTGAGTTTCATGCAGATCACATTTTTGATACTTGAACATTTTATTTTTGAAATTACCAACATACACAATCAAAAAATTAACACTGCAAAGTACATCAGCTAATAGGAGTCTTTGCATCACTCCTGATGTTGAGAGTTGAAATTTAGGTATTGTCCCCATTGTAGCTGACATGCACTGAGAAATGGGATGGTGAAGGACGGGAAACAGTGGTTGAAACCACAACAGTTGTAAAAATAGCATGACAGAATTTGTGTGTCAAACAGTGTAGGGCCAAGACCAAACACAAGGATAATTTTGTCATTCTCCTGGGTTTGATGGAGATACAGCACGCCTCAGGTTACTCATTTTACTGCTTGCAAGAATGGTCAGTGCCCCTGCTGCAGCAGTCAACAGTCTGGGGACACAGCACTGTTCTATTAACGCCAAAAAAAGACCTTGTCTCTGGGTCCATATCCATCTCTCTTCTCAAATTTCACTTTTGACAGTAAACAGAGTGGTATAGTACCTAGAGAAGCATCTCACACTTGTATGTTAAAATTGTTCCTTTTCTATTATGTACTCATAGTGGGTGTGTGTATTAAATCCTGAAGAAACAGCAGAGCCAGAATAATGTTTGTGAACCTCATACTCTTTGAACTGGCAGGAATTACAAATAAAACACATAAAGAGCTCATCTGACAACAAGAAAAACTCTGCTGTGATAAGGCTCTGAAATGTAAGCTGCTGTCTTGACATTAAACATGTTATTTAAAAAATATTTTTCCATGCACTTTCTGTTCCTTAGTCATAGATGTAAGATCAGTAGCTGTACATCAGTAGGAGTAGGAGTGGGAGATCAGCGGGGTTACACATCATTATCACGTTTTTGGGTTTTTTTTAGATGGTCAGTTGCCAACATCAGTTTTTCTCTAGTTCCACCTTCTGTCACTATTAGGACTGAGCTGAGAATGACAAACTCAAGTATTTGTGAACATGTCTGAAGTCAGTCAAAGGAAAAAACAAGCTACCAAACAGCTTTGGAAGTACAGACTCTGTAGTCAGGAAAAACTAAGTTGTAAGACAAAGGATGTTGTCAAAAGTATAACAAGGACATGGCAGTTTCTTACATTCGTTTACAAAGGAAAGTCTGATGCTAAGCCCAACAATTGCAGCACTATGACTCCAAGCCTATATTCACACAGTGGTCATATACTGTTGCAAAGTCATTTATGCCCTAGTACCTCTACTCAATGTGAACATTAAATAATACACATCTATCTAATCAGTGAGGATGAGGAGGTTGAAGTAGGCAATGACTTAGCTTAATCCTTATATTGTGGATATGGCGAAGCGCGATCCCCAAGAGGGTTGCTCCTTCACTTAAATCCCTGCCAAATTCTATTTCTGCTTGAGTACAAAAGTGACCCTGTACAGTTTTGTGGATGATTGAGTGTCATCCACACTTGCAGTTTCATCACTCCATTGCCACAGGACTTTAATTCTTTGATAATGATGCCTGGAGATGTGACTGATTCAAGAACACTTGAAGGAATAGTTTGACATTAGGTGTTAGATGATAAGATCAAAACCACTTTTATGTCTTTCCTTTAAATATGAAGCTATACAGCCAGGACACGCTTAGCTTAGCATAAAGACTGGGGGCAGGCTCTGTCCAAAGGTCACAGAATCTGTACTGCAGCTGCTCTTGTTTAATCGAGAAGCTCCCAAACTTTTTAGGCCACTCACCCACTTCTATTTTCCAGCAAAACTGAAAGAAAGAAAAAACAGAAAAATACTTTGTGGGATTTAACTTTTACCATAGAAGAAAAACAAGGTTTTTTTTCTTCACAAACTCAAGGTAAATGATCAATTTGCAGATTTATTCCCTTAAAGTCACAATAAAAGCATCAAGTTTAACAGACTGTTCTCATGCTGTTAGTACGTTTTCTAGTGAAACATAATGTGCCAGAATTTGTATCCTGAGTAATCATGAGTCAGTGTGTATAACCCACATATTTGGAAAGGCTGTGTATCCATGAGCAATGTGCTGACCGGAGTAAAGAAGGAAGAACTTCTGAGACATATTGGGGTGGTGGATTGGTCACAAAACCCTGGACTTTCCCCAGGAGACCAGTGTTCGGAACATTGTGAACTTTGAGTGAAATTTGGGTCATTTTAAGGTATGTCATCACCATGTTTCTTTTCCTAAAGCTAACTTTACTTCCCTAAAAGCTACATACCTTTATACTGAGTACATAATGTAATTTGTAGGGCACTTTTTGTAAAATATCGTGCCAACTGTTGTATGAGCATACATGGAGTTTAATCATGCAAAATAATTAGAACATGTGTTAATCCTTCCTGCTTCAGCTTCTAGACTGTGGTCGGGAAGCATGCATGAAAGAAAGAGAGAGAGAGAAAGACAGAGGGAGGCTGGGGCTAAAGTGCAATTCAAATAAACATTTATGTAATTATTTATTCATGTTTTTTTTTTCTTGAAAAATCCCATTTGAAAAAAATAACACCATTCCACCACTGCTACTTTTTCTTCTCGGGCACCCCCATTTAAAGACAGCTCAAGCACATTTTAGGAATACCTGGTTAAATCCAGGGGGCTTATCATCATTAGGAAGTTGCTATGCAACCAGTGGAGATGACATGAATTCATTGCCCCTCAGCCTGGAAATAGCCCTGTGCCTAATATAAAACTAAAAGACTTTGTCAATGTTAGCTAAGCTAAGCTTCTGCTAAAGCCTTATGTTTAGCAGTCATGACAGTGGTATCGCACACCTCATCCATGTCTCGGCAAGAAACCAAATACACATATTTCCTAAAACCTCAAACTATAGCTTTAACAATGGGTCCGTTCTTCTGTGCCTGGGTAGCACTCTGCTCTTGTGTCTTGCACTTATATTGTCAATGTATATTTGCGTATGCATGTATGTTTAAGTGCACTTGATAGGAGCTTCTATCCCTCAGAGAGCCTGATTGATGTCTTAGGATATCTCATTCCAACAATACCCGAGGAAATACTGGCAACTAACAGCACACCTGGCCCCACGACTGCCTGAAGGCAAACATCGGGCAGGAGAAGGCAACGCGGAGGGGCTGTCTCCAGGTTTCCGAAGCATCCATACCTACAACTGCTCCTGGCACTACATGATACAAGCATAGCAGGCCTCATATCCAAATACAACGAGCATAGTTATAGTAAGCAGGCAGCAAGCAGTCACTGAGTTCCACAACAACAACCTTCTGCTCAGCACATCCAAAATCCAGGAACTCACCACTGATTTCAGGCACAGCTCCCCTCCCAAATCTCTTGTACACACAGACTCATTTAAATTTCTTGGCATACATTTAAGCAATACATTCAAATGAAGTATTAACTGAGATGATTTCAACAAAAGAGCCGAGCTTAGACTATCCTTCCTTAGGCGATGTCCACACGTACATGGGTATATTTGAAAATATATATATTTGTATTGTATCATATGCATATATATTTTCGTCTACACGCAAACTGTGTTTTATGTCACTGAAAACTGACCTTTTGTTAAACCCCCTCCAGGGTGAAGATTTTCAGAAACCCATTTTTAGTGTTGATGTGTAGAAAGAGAAAGAAAGAAAGAGTTCTTGGCTTGAAAGTGTGTCGTTACCTCCCTTGTGAGGTGTCACAAATGAAAGGACATCTTGTGCAATGGCTACATGGCAAACATAGTGCTGGCTTTAACCTTGCAAACAGAACTATTTACATGTTTACACATAAATGTACACTTACCCTTTCACTATATTGAGGTTCAGAGGCATCAGAATGCGCAACAGAATTCACTGCTCTAGTAATAACTTTTTTCAGGCTTCTGATTGGCCAACATTTTCTTCTTCTTCTTTGCTTGCCTTTAGGGTTACGGTTATATCGCGGCCTGTTGGTCTTGACAGCACTTTAATTGTGTATTGCGTTTTTATTTGGGCAGATAATTTTTCAGAACAGTGCTTGTGTGGATGGGATTTTTTCTTAAGATTGAAGGAAATTCTGTTTCCAAGAATACCGGTGTCTGTCTGGCTAGACTTCAGACAACCAGAAAATTCAAAGGAAACCACAGTATCCTTCTAGTTTTATACAGTAATCTTTATAAGTTTCCTCACTGTGTCTACAACAGTTTGGCACTGCCGCGTTGACAGTGAGGAAAAAAAGCTGCAGCACATTGTCAGCAGATCCTGCAAGATCATAGTCTTTCCACCCACATTAATTGAATCAGTGTGCCACAAACACATCATTTAGAAGGGTAGGTAAAATTGTAACTGACCCATCCCACCCTGTTCATTATCTGTTTTAGCCTTTGCCCCCTGGGAGGTGATACAGATTATTGTCCACCAAAACAAACTAGTTTAAGAACAGTTTTTTTTCCCCACTGGCAAGAAGGACTGGATTCTGCCTCCTATTTTCTAATCCTTGCACCTTGCATTTTGATACATTAGCATTCATTAATGTTATTTGCACCTGTGCTTTTCATGCTGTGATATGTGCCACTGATTTTCTACACAAGTTTACCCCCTTACTCTGCTGCTATTCCAGGCTAACCATAAGGCAATGATGCTGTTTCACCCCTAGCTGCAATCTGTTGATAATAAAGTGCTGAACCTAAATGCTGACCAAGAAATGCCACAAGTTTAAGTAAATGTGGGAGTGTGTTTGTGTATGTGTGTGGGTGAGGTTTGCATTCTGGCTTTGGGGCAGCAGTTTTATCTTTTAGAAAAACATTTTAACACATTTTGTTTTTGACAATCATACATATGAGCCAAATCATCACATCTCAGCCTTCCCTCTCTCCCTCCCTCCTTCTCCTCCTCCACGCTCTCCTCCCATCTTCCAGACTCTGCACCTCAGCCAAGGTTATCTCTTCCATCGATTCTTATCATCAGCTTTTCAATTGATCTATTACCCCTGCACCCCACCTACTTAATGCTAGCTTGATTAATTATTGTCCCCCACAGGGCTGGGAGTGGGGAGGCTGCCAGAGAGAATTCTCCAGATTAAGATGAATTTTCATTGTCTTTGTTCCCCGGAGTGTCAAAGCACACCAACTTGTGTTGAAACACGCTGAATTTAGAGGAGCTAAAGTGGGTTGGGTCCCCCTCTACTGATACCAGATGTGCACTCAGGGCTGTATACCCGACATACTGTACATATGGTATGGGCTACAGCAATTGCTTGTTTATTTTTTTGCTGACTTTAATTCTCAGTAGCATCCAGTATTATTTAGTAGCATCAGATAATTTGTAAAATGGAAATCAAATTCCCAAATCTAATTTACATTTTCATGACAAGCTTCATTGACACTCTGATATGTTTTATTCCCTGATAGCATGGGGGAAAGAGGGAGTTAGGTGGAGACAGGTGGAGAGAAAACAGAGGAAGGTTTTAACTGCATTGTGCATAATGGTTTCATCCCGTTTTGGGCTTTTCAGCATTTAAAGCCTCTCATTTATTTTGCTTTTAGAATAAATGACTACAGCTAAAAATGCAGTCAGAGGGTTTGTCATTTTGAGGGTTCTATCAGTCTCGGTATTTGATGCCTATTTGTTCTGGCAGGAAAATGCCTTGTGGATATGAGCAGATCAACATATTAACAGGCCATTAATGCTGCTGAAAATCTCTCTGGCTGCCAACAGCTTGCAAAAGACACCGCTTTGCCTTGAGCAACAGTTACTGTATATTTGCAGTGGCAGGTAATTCAAACATAATATACATGCCATTTCAGGAGACATTACTGAGCTGGATTATGGATTCAGAAATTCTCTGTTTGTTCAAGTCCTGTTGTGACAAAACCTATTTAGTGTTCTCCTGCTGGTATAACAATATTTTAATGCAACATGATTATTTTTGATGTATGTATTTTTCTCTTGTGTTTGCAGTGTTGGGAAGTTAATAAGGGCATTTACTTGAGCATATACTTAAAGGAGCAATAAGCGAGGTGTAATCTCATCTGGAGTATAGCATGACCTCACACGCCCTCTCTCTGTGTTGATCTCCAGCCCATTGTTTACAAGCCAGTCCAGGTGTGCGTTCATGTACGTTCAGTGCACAACAGCAAATCTAGCAGTGAAACGATTTTCGCTTTTTGCCACGTGTTCATTGTTCAGGAGTTTTTTGCCATGAGCTGAAATATCCACAAAGGTCCCTTAATCTCCAAAACAAAGTTAAAACCGATAAAAAACACAGGATAAAGCAAGTGTCATATAACAAATCTGAGTTTCTCCTACACTGTTTGGCCCACTTGCCCAGCAGCTGCAAATTTGTGCTCACCTATTTTCTCTGGTAACCTAATGTGTGCTCACCTTATTTCTGATCCAGCAGCTCAGGAGGTTTTTACGATGAGCCGACTGTCCGCAGAGGTCTCCTCCTCTCCAAAACAAAAGAAGCCTCAAATTAAATAAAGTAGTTTCACATTACAAATGAGTGTTTATCTGACGCTGTTTGGCATGTCAGAGACCGGCTGCTACCCTAGGACCTGCAAATCTGTGCTTATCTTTTTTACTCTCATAAATTGAGATCCAGATGTTTAGGAGGTTTATATAGGAAACCAAATTTTCCGTGGAGGTCTCTCCCTCTGCAAAACAATAGACGAGGTGATTTAAACCAGAAAAATCTCTGATTAAAGCCATTTCACTTTATAAAGAACAACAACAACATGTTACATCATGTTAACTATGGTGGTCGATGAAACATGAATTGCCCTCTCTAGAGACAGTGTTTGGTTTGTCTGTTCTGGGCTGCTGTGGAAACATGGCAGTGCAACATCACATTCTCCATAAACAAGGACTCGCTCCATATGTAGATATTAAAGACTCATTTTAATGTAACAGAAACAAAACCGTTCTTATTTCCAGGTGATTATACACCATGTAAAATATACTTACATACTTAAAATACAGTAATATTTTCGATTTCTATCAATATAACCCTGTAAATCATACACACTGCACCTTTAAGTGCAATTTTGAGGTACCCATACTTTAGGTTTTTCTATCTTATGCTACTTTACTTTCTACATTTCAAAAGGAAATATTGTTGTTTTTATCTATTTATTTATTTGACAGCTATGGTGAGAAGTTATTTTGCAGATCACAGATTTACATATAAAGCATGTGATCATCACTATTTGTTAGATATCACCAACAGGAATTCAAAGTAGCGCCAGCTTGACCAGCTACAATAGTAAAATGCTACTTACAGACATAAGCATCAGTAACAACTATTCAATAATGTCATGTGTAACAATGTAAAAATAATATAAAACTGACTGGGGATCATTAATTTACAATAGTAGTATTTTTACAAGTGTATTTTTCTTCTTATTTGTCTGATTATTTTACTTAAAGGTCTAATGTATATGATTTAGGGGCATCAAGCTGTAAAGTTGCATAACTGAAGCTTTTCCCTTGTGGCAAGCTTGTATGAGAACTACGGTAGCTGATGCAAAAGCGTGAAAATGCAAATGGCCAGTATAGCCAGTGCTTAGATTGTCCAATCTGGTGGGGTCTGTGAGGACCAGCTCTGTATGTAGATACTGTATGTGCTCATTCTAAAGTAAGGAAAACACAAGGAAAGGATGTTTAAGGATTATATGCTTATGAAAACAGTTGTGAATATTATACTATTTCTGCCAGTACGTGGCTGTAAATCCTACACATTGACCCTTGAAGCAAGATTTAAATTGCAGGACTTTTACTTGTATATTTTATTTTTAATTTATATTAAAAATAAAATATACAAGAAATAATTGTATTGCAATTTTCAATATACAGCACACTCCTCAGGAGAAATACAGAGTTAGCAGGAGTTTGCTGAACAATGGCAGAGAAAATGCAACCAAAAGTATCACTTCCAGCGTTACTTGTAACGGCTCGCCCCGCTAAACAGGCTGAGAAAAGAAAGTTGGAGGCAGAAAAGGCTGTGACGAAAAAGGCTTTGGATAAAGCGAGAGGACAAACCAGAGTCAACATCGGTGCAGCTTTTGAACGGTGGAGACAACTGAGGGAGCTGAAGGGCCTGAAAAGTGATGCAGAGGTTGCTGTCTTTCTGTTGGACAGGTAATTATTTGTTTGCTTCGGGGGGATTCATACCTGTCAAGTCTCCCATTTTGGCCGGGAAACTACCGTATTTTACCCCTCTTACCCGCCGTCCTCCCTATTAGTATTTTCCCGTAAATCTCCCAAACTGAACTCTGTCGTGAGGTTAGTGTCAACAGCGGGTCTGGTTGACAAGTGGTTATTTTAGATTTCCTGTACAGCCAGGGACGGGTTTTGCTATGGGCAATGTGGGCGACCGCCCAGGGCGCAATCTATGTAAAAAAAAAAAAACTCGCCAGTTTTCTAGACTACTGCTCATTTCCACGTCGAGTTAGAGGAGTGGGCGCTGGAGCGCCCCTATTATCACGTTTCAACCAGCAGCAGGTTGTGGGTTGAACGGGGGTCACACACAGGAATAAGGCGGAGGCTCATAGTGCTCTGTGGCGCAAGATAACGACAGAGAAGTCTGACTCCAGGTCCAGTAATTTCCTCTTTCGTTGGTGTCATGACTGCCCAGTAGTACCTGGACAACCGAGCCGTGGCGGCACACCCTTATTTTCAAATCCAAAAACAACACAGGTATGGGGATTTGTGAATTTACTCGGCTCTCCTCTGCCCTGCTGACTGCAGATTGCGCATTCAAGTTTGTGCGGGGTCGTGGCTTTGGACGGAGCACTGACGGGAGGGGGAGGAGGGGGCGGAGCTTAGAGGAGGTGCCGCTTTCAAATCTTGCTAGCTCTCCAACATTACCAACTATAGCTTTAAAGAAATCTCCAAGGCTGACGTACAAGCAAGTCCAACCAGAATGAAGGAAACCATGAAACAGCATCACTCTCCAGTTTACACAATAAAACTGGGTCCAAAAGAGGCACAGTCTCTGTGAAGAACAAGTAAATGCAGCAGGTGAAGCACACACACACACACACACACACACACACACACACACACACACACACACACACTGTCAGCCACATCCAGGAGTCAGAAAATTTTCTCTTTGAAGTGTGTTCTTATGCAGCAAGCAGCATCTAAAGGCCTGCATGGCTTACTGACCTACAAGGACAACAGGGCGGGTACATCCTGATTGTTACACACACTGCCTGTATCATTTGTATCAAGGCTCATATCATTACCAAACAGGAACGATGGGCTCTGTGTGTGTGTGTGTGTGTGTGTGTGTGTGTGTGTGTGTGTGTGTGTGTATGTGTGTGTGTGTGTGTGTGTGTGTGTGTGTGTAAGAACTCCCTCTCTCACTCCTTCCCTCAAAGCGTACAATATTCATCTTTGCTCTCACATGCTCAACACCTACTGAACCACGTAAAGTCCTCCCAAATGAAGATGAACTGCAGTAATTACTGTATTGTTTAGTGTCTATACAGTGTGCAGATTCATTTATTCAATTATTCCATGCTCACATGCAACTGTTGCAGCAAAGAAGGAAAACAACTTTTTTTGTAATAGTTTATTTTTAACATCCATCACGTGTCATTGTCGCGTCACTCTGCAACAGTCAATTATTGATGGTTAAGATTCTCAGAGTCAGTGAACTGAAACTGCAGATTTCAATCTTGAGTGCTGCCAGTCACCAAGACATCTTATAAGCTCAGCTGAATGGCTGCAATAAACATAAAACATTTCACATGTAATTCTTATGAACCCCAGTCAGATAAAAAAAACTCTAAATATGTTGTTTCTAGCCAGCACCCATTGATTTTGTCAGTCAAAAGTAAAACTGTCACTGGCAGATTTTATCAGCTGCAGCTAATAAAGCTAATGTTAGCTCCATGAGTCGGTTGAAAATGTCTCCAGCTCACTTTTTAGTTTTTAAAGACTAGACTTAAGCTGCATAGGAAAAAAACATTGGTTAATTGATTGATTGGTTAATGGTTTTCTATTTTGAGAGGCCACCATGCTTGAATAGTTGTTTTATTGCGGATTTGTGTATTATATGTTGTATTGTTGCATTTTAAATCTGTTTTAATTGGCTGCTATCTTGGCCAGGTCTCTCTTGTAAAAATTATTTTCAATCTCAATGGGACTTAAGTAAAGGTTGAATAAATAGAATAAATAAAAACAAGTCATGTATTAGACGTATATGAGGAGACAGCCTTGTTGTTGTAGGCCTTTTATAGTGTAGAGCCTGTTAGTCCTTATGTTAACAGTACAGTAAGGAAGGAGATGCTACTTATATTTCATTCTAAAGGCTAAAACACACCGGTGCCGTATGATGGCCATCAAAACAGACGCCCCCATTATTCTCTATTTACAAACCCACACCAGTGTCGTGCCGATGCGCGTCAAGGTGAGGCGCTGTGGCACTTCTCACTATGGTCCTATCTTCCAGCGTCGCTGCCCTTGTAAACGCGCTTCTTTTTCAGAGAAAAGCCTATTTTGTACTTCCCAGCTCCCGTAGTAGCAGCTCTGTTGAAGAGCAAAGAAGAAGAACTTTGGCACCCTGTATCGTTTGTTTTACTGTCGTTGTTTGGTCCTGTTTGTCGTGGTCGTCCTGCGTTGTGTGTTTTCTTTCTGTTCCTGCGTCTTCTTCCTGGTCTTTTGTTCTAATTGGCGGTTGGCAACCAGCTAGTCACATTACCGCCACCTAGCGGAGTGGAGTGTGCAATAGAATTCCGGTTGATGCCCCGCAGCGTGACTTTTTTATGTGTGTGTTGGGGGCGTCAACGCCGCCACGTCATGTGACGCCACCGATGTGTTTTGGAGTTAAGAGTCTTTGGACATTAAATTACTCTTAGAGAGCAGTTTCATGTAGGTACTATTTTCTTTCTACCAAACGCCCTGTATCACTAGGCTAGTTAACGTTACAGCTCAGCGAAGGAGGACACCATCAATGTTTATATCTCTTCCACGAGTATGCACACTTTCTTCTGCACGGTGATGCGGTTGATGGGTGTAGTTTGGTAGAGGGAAAATAGTTCCTAAATGAAACTGCTCACAACACGGACTGTAGATTATCTTGAGTAACCAGATCATGATGTCTGGACAGAGACATTGCTGTTGATTTTTTTTTTTTTTTTTTTTTTTGGTCTTGACGCTTTGAGCACTACAGGCCAAGTGCCATCTGGTTCCATTAAATTCAAGACAGGGCAGACATACAGACGATATCTATCAACACTCTGATTTTAGGGTGAACATTCCCTTAAATGTTGGTAATGTTGCATAGAGCTCTCTCCCAAATCCAATAAAGAGTAGGACAGGGCTGTATGTTCAAAGTATCCTCAAATAACAGTTTGTATGATATCTAACAAATTAGCATCCCACCAACAACATTACCCACTTAATGTAAAGTAACGTAAGTTAGGTTTGGGAAAAGAAACATGATGAGGAGGTACCTTGAAATGACTCACAGTTCACTTGGTTTCACATGCCTCTGAACATAGGTGTCATGGGGGAAAGTCCTATGTTTGAGCCATCCATCACCCCAATCTGCCTCTTTACACGGACTTTGTTTCTTTATACTACTTCCTACTTCCTTCATTACCCCCATCAGCGCACTGATCACACGATTGCAGCCTCCCTGGTTACATGGAATATACACAAATCTTTCTTTGGTATATGTACAAACAGGTTGGCCTAAACTATCCAGGATTGGTACACACAACTGGGGAATACTACACAGTGGATGTGCATTTTTTATTTATATATATATATATTTTATTCTTTTATTTTTATTTTTTTTTATGTAACCTGTAACCCCCACACAGTAGCCTATGATGCTTCTAAATTGGAGGGTACATTAAGTGAAGGATATTACTGTAGGAAGTTATGCTACGCTACTTAGCTGGGCATGTTAACAATCGCAGCTCACATTAGAGCAGACAAAAATGGTTTAATCCATTCCTGAGTATCCCTTTCATGAAAGGAAAACTATTATGCTTTTCCTCTTTTCTGACCTATAAATGTTGCTACAATGTGGCATACTCGTGTTAAACGATGCCAACACGTCAAATAATGAGGTTCGTGCATTTGGAAGTGAGCCCTGCAAGCTGGATGGCTCTGCACGCTGTGTTTTACAGTCTTTTTTTAAACAGTGTAGTCCGTGTGACGTTAATGCGTGCCGGACTTACTCATATGGGCATGCCCAGGCATGCCGGCAGCACTCGCCAGCTTTTCGAAAGTCCTCGGAAGTGTGACCAATCACAGCGGAGTGCGCTCGGCATGAGGCGAGGGCCGGGGGTGGAGTAAATTACACAGACCGTTTTCGTGGGATGCAGGAAATACAAGGAAGCAGTGCAGCGAGAGGCACAGCGTCCTGAAGATCTACAAAGCTTTGTGTGCAGGTAGTCATGTGTAGCTGCTCTATAGGAGTCCAGAAATCAAATACATAGGCCTGTAAATGAGTATAATAGGTCCTCTTGAAAGTCTAATGCACACTGCTTCAACATGTAGACGCATTCAAAGCTTGACAGGCCAGCAAGGGAGGGCTTTAGGGATCGGTCAATTGTAGCAAGAAATGCTGTAGTTAATTTGACATGAACAACAATGACTGCTCTATAATCGACTGAAAGAGGCTCTGAGACAAAGATTGCAGCAAACAGCCTGAGACAGTCAACATGATACAATGCTTAGACCGCACCACAGACAAATCACAACAACTGAAGACTAAGCTCCAATAATAAGCCTATCAGGTGGTTGATCATCATCTGTCTAGTAGGGATTGTGAGGCTGCTGGTGATGTCAAGTGGTCTGTTGAGTGAAAGAAGCAATGATATCTTTTTAGCCGCATGTCTGGCCAAACTTCAATTTTTCCAGCGTCCTCTCTTTTCCTTTTCACCGTGTTCTTTCATGGCAGTGACACTATGCTCAAGGAGTTAACTATCCAAGGACATTGCTTAGGTGAGGAAACCAGCACAAGAGCAAGAGAGGCATGCAGTCAAACAAACCAACCTTCAGGACAGGCGAGAGAGAAAGTGAGAGTCAGACAATTTATTTCTTTTTATTTCGTTCAGCTTTTTTTTCCCTTTTCCACTAGCACTCTGACAAACACCCCTTACCCTGGCAAGCTCCCTCTCTTGCTCCCTTCCCCTGCTTGTCATATGTGGTTTCAGAGCGCCAACCTAGCTCCGCGCCTCCAAGGGAGCTTCAGGCAAGTGTCACTTTAAGTTACACGCGGCACGTAAAAACCAGGCACCGAGCTAACGGTAATAGATCTGTGCAAAATCAGGTCAAATGTCGGCGTCTCTATCCCACCCTTCTGGTGATTGTTACATTTGGGGAGCAGAGGCTGGCGATTTGAAAGGAAGAAAAGATGGCATAATCAGTGCGCTAACATCTAGCCCACCACCCCCACTGTCTCTTTGCAATCTGCTAGAGAATGAATAATGCAGACATAACATTGGATGGAGAGGGAGCCACGGGGAAAGAAAGGAAATCATGTTGGAAGAAGTACATGTCGCTTAAAGGTATGTTGCATATAGGGTCCATGTCTATCAGCTTTATTTACAGAGGAGTGATTGCTGAACAATTTATAGCATTCACAATACATATGCTCAAGACAGTTTTTTCTGGACAGCTGTATAAGGGCTATATTTTAATAAATGTATTCCAGCCATTAAATAACTTAAAACAGTTAAAATAAGAAAAGAAATGTGTTGAAGAGATGCTGAGGAAATAAGCAAAAGCAATCATGCTTGTTAAAGACAATGACCCTGTGTTTTATCACTTTACAGTGCTGCTGTGACATTGGGGGGGAAAAAAATAATAATAAAAAATCTGCATCCGGCTTTCTTTAAAGACAAGCATGTTTCCAGAGCTCTGTTCCTGGTACCTGAGTACTTCAGCTACATCTAGTGGCAAAGTTCATGCCCATGCATTTAGTGCAGACCTGTAAAATGTAATTTAAAAAGCAGTGAGAACACAATATTGTTTTTGCTGGCTGCAGGAAAAAATGAAAAGCACTGCACTGAATGACAACACGTTGCCTTCACATGTATGACGAGAGTGGTACAAGTGTATATGAAAAATGTAAAATACAATAGCAAAGTCATGAGCATAAAGCTTTTTGTAGTTTTTTTTCTCCCTTTTTTCATGAAAATCTGAGGCCTTAGAGACTGTCGGAAATTTTTAAGGATAAGTGTTTAGAAAAAGGCCAGATTATGTGTATTTTTCTTTTTGCTGAAGGTAGGGTAGTCTCCATTTGTCACTGTCTCAGAGCAGCTCCTACCTTCCGTTTATTCTGCATTTGAACAGAGTGCAGAATTACAGTGAGGTAAAATGTGTCACGGAAAAAGTGGATGGAGGACACATCATTTTGTCATGTTTGCCATAATTGTGACAATTGCTATTTTCACCTTTATTTTGTAATTTGGTGGCTGTTTGAATATTTTATTCAATTAAAATACCAATATGTAAATTATGCCATCTTAAAATATCTCTAATTTTCATTTAATTGTACCGATTCACATTGTATTTTATGTATTAGATTTTGGAGATACTGTTGAACATTTTCTGTCTTCCGAGGGAGGTTCCAAAAATATATTGATAATGATGGGGATCATTTCTGTGCAGTCCTGTAGTAACAAGCTTTGTACGCCTTCACAGAATTTAGACATAATACACTGGCGTAATACACCTGTTTTTGTAATCCTTTAGTCTGCAAATAGTACATGTGTGTCTCTCTGCTTGAGAGTGTGTACAAAAGAAAAATAAGTTTAGTGTCATAAATGGTTGAGATGCATGTTATTATATCAGAGCAACAAATTTTGTATTGTTGAAACTTAACACCCACAGTCAGCAAAAAAATTCATTGTATTTTACATAAAGCTTACAAAACACTATTCATACCATATAGACCGTGTTTGCAAAAGAGTGCAATACACCGCGAGGTGATCTAATGGTCTAATCTAATGGAAATCATGGTAATCTAATGGAATACATTTTGCTGTGCAGCGAAGATGAAAGGAACACATGAAAAGCCCCCGTGATTCACAACTGTTGGTAAAAGGCACTCTGCTCACATCCCTCAACTAGAGTGTAAATCAGTGGCAACATCAGCCGAGGTGTCACAATCTGTCCTGACCAACAGCAAGGGGGTGGGGAGAGTGGGGGGGGGGGCAGGTAAGAGCTGGGAGTGACACACTGGGTGCATGAAACACCAGATGAAAGACTAAAATATTTCTCCAGCAAAACAGCTTGGTTTTTAGGAAATGGAAGTCGAATTACAAAATGCATCCCATTCATTACTTAAAATTTATATATTTATTACAGGCAAATATCAGATTTTATTCTCATCTGTGAGCACAAGCAGTTAGTATGTAACTGAGAGTGATCACAGTTCTTTACCTTTCTTTATATAATATCTGGGTACAGTGTTGATGAGCAAACAGAATATACTTTGTGGTCTTGCAGAACATCTTGAACATCTGCAATATGATGCAGTGAGGTCTCCTATGCTCAATATGATCAAGGTGTGAATTGACAACATAAATTACAGCTCTGAGCAATAAAGCATGTGTGAACAGTAGACCTCAACACAAGAGGTCAACAGTGGTTCTGGTGCTTACCTTCACATAAAAAGTAATGACAGGTAAGCATGGATGTTAAAGAAACATCAATCAAATTGTCACAAAGGGTAATGTTGAGCTCACATTTCATTTTCTGATATTAACTTGCTTTTATTCTGTTTTGTTTGTTTGTTTCCTTAATTATTGGCCATTTTTGCAATGAACATCACAACACTTTAAGCATCACAGCAGCATCACAAAACAACAGAAATGCTGGCCAAATTGTGAGCTTAACAAAACACGTGCAATAACTATAAAAGCTACAGCACCAGTGATAAAAGAAATACAGAGAATTTTGAATTCTGTATAGCCTTACCAGTATTTGTCTTCAGGAAAGCACTCGAGAAAAAGTCCTATTAACAATCAATGTGCTCAGCAAGTATGACAATCTGCCTGTTAGATTATGGCATATTGTATCTTGAGTGTAAAACTGCCATTTTGGCTTAATGGTAGTTATAAAGGAAAGCTCATAAATTTCCCAAAATGGAAAAAAGACCATCCTCTGGGGACTGTGAATGTGCTCTTCAACCTTATGACAATCTGCTTATTATATTTCCTTTTTCTTGCAATGTGTCAGTGGGATAGTAAGGATTCATCCTCTGGGACCATGAAAATCCAGCCATTAATTTTCAATATACCTTGTCATGAAAAGTGCAAGTGAAAGGACAATTTTGACAAGACTGTTACATTCAACAGAAGGTCTGAAGGTCATCCAGGAGTCAGGCTCTGGGGACAAAGACAATCCAGATCAAATTGCACAGCAGGTTGTTGAGATATCTTATTGTTGGAAAGACAAACGTTTGCCTGACCAAAGATCAAGGTAAATAAGACTGATCAGTTCAGCTCACACCCCAATCACCAGAATAACTGCCGACATTGTACTTTTCTGCAAACCTCAGATATGTTACATTTGTATGTTGTATATCTAATGGCTACATTGAAACTATATGTAAATTTACATTTCAGATATCACTTTCAAGTTGAGAAAAAGCTGTTGTTAATGCATGGTTAGATTTAGGCACAAAAATACTTGGTTAGGGTTCGGAAACTGAGATTTTTCAGCTTAAAATACCCAGTTATGTCACGACAAACACGGCCAGCGATGTCTGAACCTCCTGTTAAAAAATAGCTGCTTTTGTTGTTTGTTGATCTCAAAGAGTGGTCTGCTGCTGTCCACTCTCTGAAACAAAGTCTTACCCTCCATCACACGGTACCTCCTAGTTCCACTGAAACGCACTTTCCCTATGTCCCTTTGTTTCCCAAATTAGAACAAACTTATCTACCCATCTGCTCACTGCACCACTCGCTTTCCCTGCTCACCCCTACAGTAAAATCCATATCAAAACCCTTCCAAACATCCTTCCAACACATATACACGCACCACAGAGAGAGACAAATATGAATGAATACAAATAAAACATGATCATTAAAATGTATGCAAGACAATCTGATAAAATAGAATTGTAGATTGGTACAGTGTAAGTCAGAAACATACATAGATCTTTTCCTCCAATCTCTGCAGGAACCTATGCATTATTCTTTCAGTAGGACGGTGTGAAGCCCACCTTGCTGTGACAGGAGGTCTCTTATCTCTTCAGTGGAGGCCTTTGGATTTCATCAGGCTTCAACGAAAATCTGCCTTTATTAATCTTTGCCAAGAATACTGAGCATCCTTTACTGCAACTGTGTGGTGGCTTGGCACAGAATGAGAGCAGCTATCATGCTGGAGTAGCTTCATTGCACTTTTCACTGGGTTCATGGGAGGGCCTACTTCTGCTTTACGTTTATTACCCTTTTTACACCTATGATCTGTGAACATTACTGTCAGATGATGCGGATGTGAGAATCACCCAACTGCCGGTCGTTGCCTCAGAATAAAGGGAACGTTGTTAATGTGAAACCTGTGCAAAGCATGTCCTGCAACATATGTGCTTATATTTGGGAAAAATGCATATTAAATTTTTATTTATGTATGTTAATACAGAAGAATTGCTATTAAAATAAGGCTTATTAAAATGATTTAGGCCATTGGTAAAGTAATGACTGTTTGCAAGAAACTAACCATGTAAGCTGAATAAAATTTAACATCATGCTTTTCTATGTTTTTTAATTTTTTTTTGTATAAATTTTCAAATACCCACAAGACCCGAAAATGCTGACCAATCAGAGCAAACTGGGCTGTCTGGGGACGGGGGCTTGAAGAGAGAGGTGCTAGATTGGAATCTCAAGACAGAGGGTGACTATAAGTATTTTTGACCATTAAAGCATGCAAACATGTTCTAATAGCAACCTCAAATACAAGTATGGATCTGAAAATGAGCATCAAAGGAACATAAAGAACTGAAACCACAATAGTTAAAATTGTGCCAATACTAGAGGGGCAGACAAGGAAAGTTAAAGATCATATCCTCCATATGGGGGAGAACATTTGAGGAAAGTTTGAAAAATAAACATCATTTTAGTAGCAAAAATGTTCTTGGTGATTGACTGAGTTAGACCTCAAAAGGCAAAGCAGGAAATAAAAACTGGTGCCCAGTGATTAAAGGAAAACAGCGACAAGAAGCAGCTACATACTTTGTATACACATCCGAGGTAAATACTGCAGACTGAAACAACCTTTAAATAACTGTGCAGCCCCCTATGTCTCTCTGAATATGGATCAGTGTTATTCCTTTACTTCTAGATCAGACATCGGGTGTGTGGTTCTAAAACATTAAGTGGGTCATGGGCTGCTCCCCTTCCCAATGGCAGATTGTGTCAGCAGGCAGTGGACCAACTGGCCAGGAAGATCCTGTTTAATTTTTCACCATACTGCAATATTGTACGGTATTAAAATGCATAGAAAGAGGAAAGTCATTAATAAAGTATAGCACAGTTAGTCCTATGCACACACACACACACACACACACACACACACACACACACACACACACACACTGTGTTGACCAAACTTTATGGCAAATGTATGCGAATGTATTAGCAAATAATTTTAACTGATGCATAGTTAGAGTATTGTGCTGCAGTTTTCATTTATAATAATACATTTTAAAATGAAACATTTGAACTACTTATTGCACATTAAAGCAGTGGTAAATTTAAACTCTTTAATTGTTTTCATTCAAAAGGTTGCTGTTGGTTACATTGACCTGTTCACTAATACCAGCACAGAGAGTGAAATATGTATCACTTGATACAGCCTTCACTGTGGACAGAGTTCGCCTTGCTTGGCCTGCTTTGTTTTGCAAGAAGTTCTACATGGTTATTTTGGGAGACTTTAATTTATGCTAAGCCCGTATTTGCCCCTCTGCGGGGTGCAGTGACATAATGCTATAAGTCACACTAGACACTAACAATAGCCAGAGGCCACTGGTCAGCTCTGTTTTTAGATGACTGTTGAATCATTTGAAAAAAGATGTCACTTGTTTGCTATTAAGTGCTTTGCCGTTTCCAGCCCGGGGCAGTGGCTGGCCAAGATAAATAACCTTCTTGCGATGTTAGCGGAATTCTTTCCTGGCTAAACAACTAAGTATGACAAGGGCTGCTGCACAGCGTTGTTTTAGCATTGCTCCCGATTTTGGTGTCAAAAGAAATGCTTGACAAAGACATTAATGTTTTATTACTGCCCATAAACACACTGTCAACACAGTCCACTGAACTCTGTATGTCAAATTATATGGCTCAGGCATTGTAGGCATCAGCAAAGATATGGTATCCATCAATACTGTGGCGTTTCCCATGAGAATACTTCCCAGTCATTACTCAACTCTGGTGATCCCACTAGCACAAGAGTGAAATGGTTGAAAAATAGATGGCACTCAGTAGGACACATACATTTACCAAGATGTGCAGTTTTTAAGATATGTCTGCAAAAACATATTCCTTGGTTCTTTGGCAACCTGTTTTACATCAGTAAATGCATTTTTATAAACCAAGCTAGCAGCATGGCTTTAGGTATGGAAAGGTATTTGAACAGTATCCTCAAGTAAAAGTACTTTTACTTTAAAGAAAATTTACTGAAGCACAAGTAAAATTACTTTTATTCTATTAAAATTGTACTTAGAAAAAAGTTAAAAGTGTGTTGGTTAAAAATGTATTCTGTGTAAACATGTTATTTTTTTAGAAGGGGGGTAAGAAAAAATGTTATATGATGATATATGATATTTTTGTTCAATAAAAGTATTAGCAACAATGCTAATGTTGCTAGCAGCTATTTTTCATCGAAGTAAACAGTGCTTTTGAAATAAACCTGGTTGCTGCATCTGCATGCCAGTTGGTATTATTTGTGTGGTCTTGATATAAGATAATTTTTTTATCGTGCAGTTCTGGAATAAGAAACAAGTAATTTGCTTTTCATCTATCTTTTCAATTCATACAGTGGTAAACAGCCATTTGCTGCTTCAACAAAAGTCCATACAACTCGGCTCAGAGTTGAACAAATATGAACTTATGGCGCGTCACTACTCCGACTGGCGCAACACGGGCATCTGCACAAAGATGTGACAATACACTACATACACTATAATAAAGACTGAATTTTATGTGCAAACGTTGGTTTTCTGTGATAATGCCAGTAAACCATTACAGAGCTGCAAACATGGTGAGAGACTTTTACGCCTCGCTTCCACTTGTGTATGTGTGAGATGAGTCAACCATAAGTGCATTCATTCCTATGGGAATCCCCATGATATCCAGTGTGCCTGCGAAAATGTCTGGAGTTTGCCTCAAGTACATAAAAAAAAAGCTTTTGCAGTGGATTTACTGTAAGAGAGACCATATGACAGTGTCCTAGCTTGGCTAACAGACTGCTAACTAGCTAACGTGCTATTTCCCTCAATTCAGTTGCCTGTGTTGATTGTCAAGTGAGTTTGTATGATTAAAAAAGAACTTGTTTATTTAGTTTTAACACATGGTGAATCTGAGTACTGTTATTCTGTTTAAATATGGTTATACATTTATTTGTTGCCACGTAATATTGGTCCTGTTTATCCTGGAAATGTTCCAAGCACGTATCCCAAATTACTGGATGACGAAAAATGGACATGGCTACAGTAGTTTTAGTCAAGGTCTGATTTATCTGTAAAGAAATGCACTTCCTTAGGTTGGACACTAGAGGCATCATATACAGATCTACGAAGACCAGTCACATCCGTAAGTGGAAACGAGGCGTTAGTCTTCAGATATGCCACTTACACATGCTGATTTCTGCTAATTTCTTCAATGATCCCGTGGAAACATTTCAGATCACAGGGCTGCTAACTCTCATTGTCACTCTTCACACACTATTACATCCATTTTTTCAAGCAATGAAGAACAAATATATACAGGGCTGCCAACTTTTCAAAAAACCTTGGAGTGAGATTTGGTGGGGGCAACCGAAATTTTGCCGCATACACTGCAATTTTTTGTATGGCCCATTCAGCATCATTACCATACAGGAAAAACATTTTTTTTGTTGTTGGTTTTTTTTTTGTTTTTTTTAAAATATACCATTTTCCATACATCAGTAGTTCTCAATGTGTAAGCCTAACTCAGAGTGTACCAATTGAACCAACTGACCCAACAGTAAGACACAAGACACAGCATAGCTCAAATTTGTGCATGTTTACCTTAAGATTCTGTATAAAAATAAGTCATCAAATAGTAAACAGATATGCAACATCATGCAAGAAACATTTAAATAAAAATGAAAACCCCCAAAAGCTATGTTATTGTGACATTTTTCAACATCCCAAAACTACATGCAGATAATACCAATTGAAATTGAAAAAAATAATAATAATAAAGTTTAACCATTTATACAAACAATTCCCAAAATAGGGAGGCTACTGTCAAAGTCCTTAAGATCTGTGTGCTTTGTTGTACTTGCTGGTGGCCTTTTTTAGGGCCTTGATGATTTCTGGGGAGGGCTCCCACGTGAAGCAGGACTCCAGGCCAGCCATCTTTATTGTCATTACTGATGACAGGGTTCCATCCAGAGCCAGGCTGTTCCTGGTTTTAGTCTCTCTCTCTGCATCTGCATTGGAGTGGGGTAACACCAGGACCAGCTTTGCAATGGTGGCAAGCCTCATGAACAGACTTAACCCTGTCACCTATGAAGAATGAACCAAGAACACAGTGGAAAAAAAATCTCACAACATTCCTTTGAAAGATGAGTAAAGGTTGATAATTAATTTTGTCTAAAACAAAATGTACACACCTACTGTATATGATGCCTTATACATACATAACAAATTATTCTAATTTGTATATACTAATACTATATATAGTAATTAATATACAATTATAAAGCAGCATAGAGGAATGGTTTTGTATAGATAAAACAGACAAATTAGTTAGGCATCAACCTACAGTAAACTTTTACAGCTGCATTGAAACCTCAAAATAATATATACAAAGGTCTCAAAATGCCTTTAAATTATCTCACAACACACAAAAAACAAATATGCAAACAGTATTTAAAGTTTAATAGCACAAACACTTAACATACATACCTGAAAAGAGCGGGGGAACTGCTCAAAATATCATTGACCATGAGTATAAAATTTTTATTAGTTTCGCTGCACACTACTGTACACTGTCAGTTTGAAGGACACTGACAAGAGAATGTCCTCATTTTTTTTTTAAATGAATACGTTTTTTACTTCAGAGCTTTGCTAAAATTTTGAAATGGGTTTTCACCAAAAAGATGTGATGTTATTTCACTGCAGAGTTTTGGCGGGGTAAACTTATTATTTACAATGTAATAGATGTCATACATGTCAGCTGTCCTATTTTTTGTTCCTTCAGAGGTTTGCTGAAATTTTCAGTGGATTTCCCTTCACCGTGACCCTGACTATGGCCAAAGAATGGAATGTTATTTTGCATTTGAGTTTTGGGAAAAAAGAAAAACAGCGAAAGTAATATAAATTTACATTGTTATGTCTGACTTTTTTTTTTTTTTTTTTTTCCCTTTCGAGGTTGGCTGAAATATTCAGTGGGTTTCTGTTCACTGTGACCCTGACTATGGACAAAAAATGTAATGTAAATTCACTTTAGAGTGTTGGGGGATAACAGTGAAAGTTACCTAAATTTGCATTGAATACAGATAGTTTCCTCATATTTGAACTGTCATATTTTTGTTTCTTGGGATCTTTACTGAAATTTTCAACAGAGTCATATTAGAATGTCACTGATGATGACTCTGTACAATTTCAAGCCATTTCACTGTACAGTTTTGGAGAAAATTAAAGTGAAGGTTTGCTCAAATCTTATTACATTACAATATCCTCTTATTTGATTGGTTATGAATTGATCCTTTTTATGGTAAATTCATCTCAAAATACATTGTAACAAAGAAAACGTCCTCATGTTATCACTCTTGTTAAATTGTTTTCCCAAGAGGTTTGCTGAAATGTTTAAAGTTTCATTTTCCAGATGACCCTACGACACTGTGACCATGTAAAATCTGAAGTAATTTTACAACCTCACACGAAACTAAATTGAAAGGTTGCCAGCCCTGACTCCAGACAAAGTGCTTTTATTCTTGAGTGCAAGTTAGTGAGTGTATTATAATAATAATAATGAAGGCTTTTGAAAGCTTACCATGTGGATTCATTCAGAACTTTGTACCTTTGGTCAGTTAGAAGCTGTGAGTTAGACATGCCTACCACTGCCCTCTCCTTTCAACAATCAGTGTGCAAAGGTCATGAATCTATCCGATAACAAAGACAGAGAGCGACAGAGAACACCCTGTCCAAAACTATTAGCAGACTTAAAGAAAAAAAAAGAGAGAAAAGCCTGCTGATATTCACTCAGGAGCACTGTGTCCATGGCAGTATTTGATAAGTTGAAGATCAGCTCAAAGCCCTCAAGGCCAAGGTGTCTTAATGCCTCAGATCCTTCTTTAACATGTTCGGCAATATATTGAAAAAAAATTACTTTTGCTCAGACTGAAATTCAGTGACAAAAGGCAGCACAGCCCGGGTAGCAAAACATGTTTGAATTAAGAGTTCTGTATTGTCAGACAGAAGCATTAAATCTACATTGATCCCTGACACTGAAACCAAATAGAAAGCCCTCATTATATTTAATGTTGAATCTGCATCAAATTTTCAATCATGACTGACAATGAATCAACTGATTCACCCATGGTATAAAAAAAAAGTTGATGTTGACATTTTGAAACTGGAACTATCAGAAATATTTTCATAACATTTTCTTTATTCTTACGTTCTTACAACATATTGTTCACAACTGTTTATAACGTTCAATACAGCTTTTACTTTTATTAAATTCTTTTTATTATTCCTTTCTGCCTTTTATCCTCTTTGTTGCTTTCTCCGCTGCACCTTTGTTTGTATTGCAGTGCAGTCCAAAGAAGGCAAAACTGAAAAAAACAACAAAAAAAACCCATAAAATCAGAACAGTTTGTAGAAGACGTAATGAATCTCAACTTAAAAAAAAATACACTATTCTTTCTAGTAAACTCAGCAAGCTCAAGGGCAGAACATTACAATGGAAGAAAACATTTTCACTTTAATTATATGGAAAATTAAATGTATTTTAAAAACCTTAAAATTCAAGCAGTTTAATGAGTATTTCAAACAATCTATCACATCACTGAATTCAGTCACTATTCAGGTGTTCAGGTGTCAACAGTGTTGGGCTCGTTACGCTAAAAATTTAACATAATTCTCAGTAAATTTTTGTTTAGTCAAAAATATAAAATAAACAAAGAAGCTGTATTACAGTAAACTTCACAGTAGTTCTTTGCAGTATTGCTCGTGCCAGTGAGAGTGAGATCCCATTTTAATATCAGACAAGCTTATGGGTACCAACAACAACAAATGGTTAACTGATGTGCAGATGTCACCTTGTACGGTAACCTTGCCCTCCGGTGTATGAATGTGTGTGTGTGTGTGTGTGTGTGTGTGTGTGTGTGTGTGTGTGTGTGTGTGTGTGTGTGTGTGTAAACGGGTGAATGTGACATGCAGTGTAAAAGCGGGAGAAAGGGTTGGGAGACGAGAGAGGTGTCATACAAATGCTAGCCCTGATACCACCCTGTTAGATGTTTGCAAAATTCAACCATTTTGAATCTTATCACTCTATTAAATAGACGTAACTAGCGGTTATAGGTATAGAGGATATTATAGATATAGAAGGCACCTGCTACCAAATGTTCAGAATGCCATAATCACATTATTAAACGTCTGTTGGCAAATTTGTACGTTTCTTTATGTTTCAGCAGCACTGTGGTTTAAGAGTGGTTATGGACTGGGGCTTATGGACAAACTGTGGTGGAAACACTTTGATTTTCTCGCTAACAAACAATCACAGTTATTGTTTGTTGTTCTCAAACAGCATTCTGCAGTTTAGCAGTTTTCTCACCTAGATGTCACGCCATCTACCATCCACTCCGTCTCCCAGTAACAAGGTCAACAAGAAAACATGACCATTTAATAAATGGACTGCACTTGTATGCATTTGTAAAGTGTTTTTGACAAAAAGAGTGGCATTCACCCATTCACACATACATTCATACATTGGTGGCCGAGGCTACCGTACATGGTGCTACTTAGTAACCATTCACATGCAATCACATGCCAATGGCACAGCCATGAGTAGCAATTTAAGGTTCAGTACCTTGTCCAAGGATACTTCGACATGCAGACTGGAGGAGCCAGGGATCAAACTGCAGATTAGTGTTGCTATATCTCCTGAGCCGCAGCCGACATTTGACGACTTACCAGTCTGTGTAGCAAGAGCCTTCTAACCTGTGTCTATAACACTCATATCCACTACTAATGCCTATCTAATACAGTGATTGATAACATTTGAACAAGGCGAAAAGTCTGCCTGTAAGAACATTGCCAATGCATTGCCTAATGCATCGTGCATTGCCATGATGCATTTGTGTATTTGTTTGGCCCATCCAAAGTTTGCCATTTCAATCGGTTGCTATAGCGCCCCCCCTTTGGCCAACTGATGTAATATTGCTTCATTCGCATCCTCCCATGACCCTCTACCACTGTGCCAAATTTCACATGGATTGACCAAGTCAGTGAGGAGAAAAACGTGGAACAGGACACACAGACACATACACAGACAGAGTTTCTGTCATTATATAGTAAAATTAATTATGTCATTTCCTTTATCATCTAAAACTTAACAAGTGGCATCACAGCGATGATGTGCTTTATTTAAATAAAATGTGTCTCCCACCCCTAAAATGTTTTCCTCACAGCTGTCATTTAAATTGAAATATTTTGGTGGGAAAGCTGGCAGCAGGCACATTAAGACGATACTGATTACAATTAATGCTGAAAACATGTTGAGTCAATGGGATTTTCTTACATATAAACTGACTGCTGCAAAAATGTTGATTTAAAGTTAATATTAAACCATAACTACCTAGCAACTTTTTCTTACCATAGCTCAATGTTAAATGAACAACCTTTGCTATCTAGGTGATAACTCCTAATGAGTTTTAGAGATCAAAAAATATGAGTATGTCTCAAGGACTATGATGTAGAAACTGACTAATCTCATAATATCTCAGTTTTGACTGTATCTGGTCTCGGTGATCTTTTCTGTCATGATTCTGACTGACATATTATTGCTGTGTGCCAGAAGAACATTCATTTTTGGGGTCCAAAGTAGAGACATGGCTCACTGAGGTCCGCTTTGATGGGCTATGTTTGATTTTTTGCCCTGGCACAAAGGAGGAAGATTACAGAGTAATTAGGCCACTAGTTGAAGGAATAAGCCTTTGTGATCATGAAAAGACCCTGTCAGTCAATGCCATAGCACATAGACGATTTTGTGAGGGTTTTTTTTTTTAAAAAAGGTTTAAAATAGCTCAGATGTTATATGAGTCATTACTTTTCACATAACATTTCTGCCTGTGGTTTCATTATTACTGCATGAGCAATCATTCTCCATCAAACTTCTTCAAACAACTTCAGTCAGTAGATTCCCCCTGCAGGGAGACCTATGCAGTCATTAAGATGCTGGTTTTAAATATAGACTAAATGTATCTTTTCTGGCAATATGAAATTCATTTTTCTATGCATACTGTGTGTACAGCAGCCCTGAAAAATGATTCAGTTTGCATTAGAAAGGGCACCTGGACAGATGGTCCTGCACCAGCTGGACCTCTGTCTGTGTACACGTGCCCTATTAAATCTCTGCATTATATTCCTTTGTACCAGAGATCTCTTCTGTATCCATTCATTTGAAAAAGATGATACATGATACTTTGAAAGGAAAAGTGGAGATGGTATTTTGTCACAACAAATTACAAATTGGTGAGACAGAAAGGGCATCTGTTTGAAGAAGCAGACAGGCAGTGAGCATGCTCTTCCACATTTCACATTTCATAAGCTGTCTTTATCGTGTGCGTGCATAGCCAGCCAATCAGTGATAGGAGAGGCCAGAAGGGGGACGGGGGGTCAGCAGAGAGTAAAGTGTCACTATGATTGATGAGTTACAGCAGAGACAAGGCTTTTATCTTTTACCTCTTTTTCCCTTTAGCTACGTATGTATCTTTATGAGTTTTATCTTCCTAAAACTACAGGCACAAACTCAAGGGTACAAGGGTGTAGCCAACTCATTTTTGGTGACCAGATGTATAAGTGCAATCATGGAACAGCACACCTTTGGGAGAAGATACTGGAGCAGGATGAATACATAGTTGATGGGAGGCATACATTCTCAACAGGTGGATATAAAGTGGTCCTGGGTAATGACCAATCAAGTAAGTGCGGTTGGTCCAGTTCTGCCCTTTGTTGTACAGGGGACACTCACCAACCTTTCCAAGGCTGTCTTTCATCACTGTATTGCAAGGCACCATCATACTTCCCTGTAACTGTAGGGAAACAAAGCAATCACAGGGTTTCGGCATAGATGCCCTCTGCTTGTGTAACACTTCACACTAGCCAACAGTGTTTCCACAGTAGCCTACACTGTAGTATCTAGCTACATATTTAGTGGGACGCTTACTGTTGAAGTAAATCCAGAAGTTACAAACTTTTTTGCCTTTGCAAGCAACTTGATTGCAATGGATTGGCATCCAGTATCTTGGTGTTACAATATATCTGTGGTGTTTGTGCACGTTAGGCTACATCGTGTTGTTATCACATTTTGGATGCAATACATTGTTATCATTTGGGTGCATGAGTGCTGTTCACTGGGGAAGTCTTTCACCTTTGTGTGTGAAAGACGTTTTTGTCATTGCTTTGTGATTTCTTGTATTTGGCTGATCCGTTCTCACTCTGAAGTCGTTAAGATCCGACATGTGGTCAGTGACTTCCAGCATCATTCACCAACAAAAAAGCTGCCGTTTCATATCGGCATGATACGTGGCCAGTCGACGTTATAGTTAACAGCACCTGGCGACTTTAGGGGGAAACGTGGTGGGACAACAAGGAAAGTTAAGGCAGCAAATGCCCAAGTAGGGAGGATGGGAGGGGTGTTGATGGGTCCAGCAACCACCGTCTTTCACCTGGGAGGCTAGTATTTGCTTCCTGCAAAATTGTAAAGCCAAACCCTGTTCTTTTTTCCCCAAACCCAACCACATGCTTTTGTTGCCTAAAAGCAACCACATGCAAGTGTTGGCAAAACGAAAACACATGCATTTGCTGTTGTGGGAAAAATAATCTTCTATGTTGTACTAACATAGTGCATTATTTTGAAAGAGACTATATGCAAGCTGTACTCTACTTTGAAATTTTTTTTAAAAAAATGCATGTAACAGGCAGATCTGACACAACGTCCCAGAATGTCAATAATGAATACACCCAGGGTACATTGCACGTCGTATGTGGACGTGGAAAGTGCATGACCAAAAGTCTATATGTGAAGTCGGAGTGAGAATGTGTTGATTTGGCTTATAGCTACTTGAAAATTCTTTGGCCAAATTGAATTAAAAATAACATTTATCAACAGGCTGTGTGCCATATCTGCTTTACTGATAAATGATAACTTCCTTATAAAGTAACTCTGAAGTCAAGAAAATGTACCACCTACTGGTCAAGCTCCCGCCTAGCAGGGAGAGTTAAAATCATGATGCCAGCCATGCATACAACACAAGTAGTAGAGTACAGTCGCTCTGTTTATGATTTAGTGCAACGACATATACAGTAACTTACTGTAGTTTCCTGACAGACTGGAAAAGGGAACCATGTTGGCTTTTTTTTATATATATATAAGTGCTAACTTTTGTTATGTGGGAGGTATGGTGTTCTAACCTGAACAAAGCATCTTGCCCAAATTTTAACCATGAACATTACATTCAACATGTTGAACATTGCTCGAAATTTTGGTCGTAATCAAATTCTTGGGTTGGTCTTCATAAAATCCATTACTGCATATAATCTTGGAATCATTTGATGAAACTATGTTGCAGTGTTTGCAGATGGAAGTGAATCGGTGTAGCATTAATGTAATGGTAATGTACTGTGAAATGCACACTTATTTGCGACAGGTCTGCTTCATGATTGCTACTCTGCCACATTTGTTCAGAATTAATGCACCTATTTGAATTGCAGGAAAATGCTGAGTCAGACAAATGGGATATTGTATTGGTGGTATGTTGCCTAATAACTATGATCCCCAAACAATGGATGCAAATGACAAAGTATATGGGACTATTATTCTTCATGAACTTTTTTTGTCTGCATTAAAAAGGCAAAATGATAAACACACTAGTGTGCATCCACCTCTATCGACAACTGTTCCTCTCTATGGCTCCTATGGAAAATCCAATTTTACACACCATGGCCTTTGTAGATTACTTTCTATTTCCTCCAACCCAATTTTTATGAAGACATTGTGATTTTATTAACCAGTAAATACAGTTCTGTGTCACATAGTATGCATAGACATACATAAAGATCAATCAAACAGAGGCTGAGAGATGGAGACGTGGATATTAAATCAGAGCAGTTAGTTCAAACCTGTTGTGGTGTACACTATCCTTTCCACAGTCATAACCCCTCAAAACCCCAAACCCCACCATCACAAGACTCCCAGAACTGCTTGCTGATGAAATGGTGCTTCATCATTACATGTCTGTTACACTTAGAAACATAATGTTCATTATTTATGTCATGTGAAGGCAGCCAGAAGATTCTCTTGACAGATTTGTTTTACTTCTCACACTTTGCCAGGTAGCGCCTGAGAAGAAGTGTTTTCTACCTTGTAGTCTTACCTCACCATGACTCAGACAGAGTGAAAGAAACTACGCAAATAAAAAGGTAATAAAAAAATTCAATTGCAAATTTATAATGCAAACACAGCCACATCCTCTCTGATCTGAATTCACCTGGGGACAGATGTTACATGTCATCACCTTCACTTATTTTCTCTCTGCAATGTTTCTTGTCACTTAGATATGAAAAGCTAAAAAATATAGAAGAATTATATAGATGATATCCAGTGAGTGATGTCCTCTGGCCATGTGATGAACTCGTATCCCCTCCCTGCTCAAATTTGCCCTTTTTTCCCCCAATTTATGATTATTTTTTACTAAAATTACTCCAATTCCAGATTGGTGACAAAGTAAAGAAAAAACATATCACAAATAGATGGAAAAATGTCAGTTAGCAGTAGCGGCTCGTGGTGAAACTGGGTGGGAGGGCTAACGCATTAGGCCTATGGCCTATACTGATCAATAGTTCAGCTGCAGTAACAGTAACATCACACCGAGATACAGTACCAGGTTACAGTAACAATGCACTACAACAACACCAGAGAACTAGGCTAACTACAAAAATGTTCTGATGCCAAAAGCGCTCTCTCTCTCTCTCTCACGCTCTCTCTCTCTCGCTGGCTCGCTAGCTGGCTCGTGTGCGTGGGCGCACACACACATGCTGACTATTTTCCGCTGTACAAACAGACAGGAAAGGTGAAGAAAGGAAAGGAGTAATGCTCCTTTAATAAGAGGTTAGGGCTTGGGCCTAGGGCTGGGCGATATGGCCTAAAATCAATATCACGGTATTATTGGTGAAAGACATACAAGTCTAGGATGGAAACTATTTATCATCAGAAGTAAAACTTGTTGCTAATCCATCTATTATTGTGTATAAAACGTTATATAGTATGTATAAACATTAGAGGGGAGAGGGAGGGGCAGCGGCTCCCGGGCCCCCTTCTCCTGCGGGCCTGGGTTTGCTGCGGTCGGCCAGGCCACCTCCATCACGTAGCGAGGGAGGTGCATGAGGCAAGCAGGCAGGCAGGCAGGTCGCTGGGCCCCGTTCTGCCGCCGTAGCCGGAGTACTGCGGTATGGAGGTAACCACAAAAGCAGCACCGTGGCTCATGTTTACTGCGGTAAGTTAACATCACAGCGAACACCGCCCAGCCCTACTTGGGCCTACCTTATTTGAAGAGAAGCTCACATCGACGGCCTTTCTGGGATGCAAACAGGTTAATCACCAAGTCATTTAAGTTGCTCTTCCTGAGGTTTCTACCGTTTTTCTACCGCTCACTCTCCCACCACAGTAAGAGCGGGCAGGCCCTCACTGTACTTCCACACACTGTCATTGGCCAAAAGTCAGTGGCCTGGGCTGAATGAATTTAGCCCAACTGGACAGTAAATCAAGAGGGCTGGTCACGACACCTGTCACTCACGATGTGACACAATGATTGGAAGCTGATTCTGGGAGTATGGGCTGTAAAAAATCTGCCCATTTAGATAAATCCTGCTTTTTTGTGACTATTTTAGTGCTGTTGCTGCTGTAGGCTCCAACAAATACAATCAGTTCTAAGGTTCAATAACTAATATTTTTATATTTTCTTTAATTTAATAATTTTCTCCTCTTTTTTGTAAAAGATAGGCAGGGCTTAGCCCTGCTAGCCCATTTATACCAGCCATCTCTGTCAGTTAGTATCGACTAGTATAGACCCAAAATGCAGTCTTGACCCAAAATGAACACAGAAATATTGTGTGAGAATGCTGAGACTTGCACAGACTTGCCGAGGAGCACTGAAGCTGCTTTAGAAGCTCATGGTGGAATTAATACACTTCATATTGGTGTGCATTTTAATTTTTCATCAATTAGTTTTCCCACTCATTGAAAGGTCCCTCCAGGTCATATAACACCAGTGGCTCCCAATCCTTGTGGCTTGTGACCCCTTAAAACTATAGAATGATGACCTGCGGGCCCTCATCAGTTACCCCTATCAGTTTGACAAGTTCAACTGAAGAATATAGAAAAACTGTTTTTCTTTGTTTTCTTTAAATATTTTTGAGGCATTAAGGAGGTGTGTCTTAATGCAGAAAAAAATGAACATGGGAGAAAATTCTGAACAAAATCAACATGGTTTTATGTTGTGCTTTCTTACCCACAAAGTTGTGTAATTTACTTCTCCAACTTAATTTTCCAGGTTATTCAAGTTTCTGAAGTTGGAGTGTACACTAAATATAAAATACTATATGAAGCTAATTTTGCCAAAATTTTGAGATAGTAACTAAGAAGAAGTAATTTACACACTGTTATCCAGAAATGTGGATACCTACCTACCTACCTACATACTTATCTATCCATCTTTTAACCTCTTCTCCTTCCATCCCTTGCTCTACCCCAACACTGGGTGTGTGTGTGTGTCAAGTGATGAACCATCCTCCATTAGCCTGGCTCACCTTCACAAGCAGCCTGGCACTGTGAACAGTGATTAAGCATACTTTCCACTGTGTAACATACTAATTTAGTAAAAGGCCCAAAGCATAGCAGCTCCCTTCAGTGATCATATTTTTCTCAGTAATTAGTGTGGCATTTTTGTCTCCTATGAGAGCAATCCATTTTAGCTATTATGAAGGGGTTCTTTGTTTAAAAGTGCTCATTTGTTTCACAGGCATATTGTTAGGATCACAAAAGCAAAGATTTGCCCAAGATTCTTGTTGGACGTGTGCACTTTCTATTCTCGTTTTCTGAAATTGGACTCTTTGTTCAGGCCTTTGTCCTTTGATAACTATTGCCTCTGTAGATCAGCTCTGCTTAGTGCTGAGCTGTTAGCATATTTTAGCTTGTTTTGGTTTAGCAGCCTAGATCTATTTTGGTTTGTCCTCATAGCTCTCACTAGCTTCATCTCCAGAAAAAAACCCTGTACACTGCAAACATAAGATCTCTAAAGTTAGCTCTTTAACATAGAGTGTTTTTTTCCCAGCTAAAGAGCCTGATCTCACTATAGAGGACAAAATGAAGCAAAACGGAGAGTAAATACTGTACTTATATTTATTAGGTGGAATAAACACACTTTCAAATGAGTGATAATGTTGCTTTGTATCACCTGAATGTGTAAATACAAAACAAGTTTGGCATTCCAACTAAAAAGGTGATAATATCTCAATGTTGTGTTCACATCTTATCATGCTGCCCCCTAGTGCCCAAAAAAATCTGCCACTGCATATGTTACAGAGATGAAATAACAGTCTGTGTGTTGTTGTGGTTGTGAGTCAGAGCTCTCCACAGAGGAGTAGCGTCAAAGGATCCCTGAGTTCTGACTCACTACCAGAATGGGGAGGCTTACGTTAGCTTACTGGGTGCCAAGTTAAGGAGCCAAAGCAAGATTAGACTGCATCACCCTAATGGAAACAAATCCATACAAGTATTCTAGGATATTCCTACAGGGATGTAGGATCACTGCAGTGTCGCTGCTGTCTACAGTAGTATTTAATATGCATATAATGTGCCTGGATCACTGTAATCAGCACAAAGTCCTGGTGATTTTATTTTCACCTGCTTCAAAGTATTTTATCTCCTGCAAACACAAAATCTGCTTCATTGTCATTCGTGTCATTCGCTCTGTGATCAGGCCTGTTTAGAACAGCTGCTCAGATCCGGCTGCTCCTCATAATGCAATCAGAAAATCAACACATTTCCGGAGTCCCCAGGTGGTTTGACCTGCTACAAACACTGCCATTGCGTAATAGGCAACTGAAAACAGTGGGTGTGTTCGGAGGTAAAATATTATGCACATCAAGCTTCCTTGTAGCCTTTCGCTATTTCCTCAGCCTACTGAGGATAATTGTGCCGGAGCTTATTTATTTGCTCTGTGCCCGATGCAGTGAGTGCAGTAACAAGAGGAGGCAGGAAATCTTAATCAACAAAATAAAGAACTGTACATTTCTAAATAAAGACATTTCTTCATCACTTTTCTTCATTCTACATCACGAACACACTGTGAAAACACCTTGTCATTTAGCAGCTGCGGCAGGCGGCTGTAGTGTGCTGAATGTAAAGAGATTACTATGCTGTACTTTTTTCTGGATAATGGAGATTTCATTTTTTTATTTACCACATGGTTTAAATGTGTCTGTCTGGATTATGATTATCATTCAGGAAGGCTGAACTATGCATTACTGCTTTATCATGAATGTTATGGAATACATTCAAAATCTCTTTCTCATGGTATTATTATATTTTATGTTGTTCAGTAGAGTCTGGGTGTGATAACGATGGAGGACGGTGAGAAGAGTGATGGCAGGATGAGAGTCCACAAGACTCCCAACCTCTAAGTACGAGTTCTCCTCCTCCTTACAAATCCCAACAGGGCTTAGGAATCGACACCACACTGTGCAGCGTTCACTGAAGGAACTAATCCGCCATACGTTGTTGGTTACTGGCATTTATGGAGCAGATTCTACATATTAAGGTTGGGAACTACGGCTTTGAGTGGAAAGTTTCAAGTGAAATTTTGTACAGATTTTTTATTTTCATATGCCTCTCAGGATGAATATAATAACTTTGGTGATTCTTTAACTTTTCATCAAGCATCTTCATCATGCTAAAAGAAAGGAAATTCCCGTCAGCCTCAACTGTTCTGAGGCAAATATTAGCATGCCAACAGACTAAACTAAGAAAGTGAATGTGTTAAACATCATTAATTCTCGCTAGATTATGTACAATAACAAACAATATATATATATATATATATATATATATATATATATATATATATATATATATATATATATATATATAGTGATGTATTCAGTTTTTCAATTTGTTATAGATGCAAATTTCTTTTCTTTTCTTTTCAGCTATTTTTTTGAGTGATCAAAGTGCCATATGATTTGAGATATTGGAGGTAATGCAATTTTTTTTTAATTTTTTTTATCATTCTCATTCAATAACATTTAAAAATGATTATTGTATGATTTTTGCAGGGATCTGTACCAAGCAAAGATGTTTTCTTAAGTCTGTAGAATATGATGTGTAGACCAGGACATTCCTGCAGCACAACAATATTTCATTAATATTTAATATTTAATTAAAATGATACGCATTTTGCCTTCAACAAATGTTGCACCTCCTATGATTTGAAAATTGCAGTATTGCAATTATGTTTGGAACAATAAATCGTTATGTCCTGTATGGGCACCTACCAAACCCAAACTAGTCAGCACAGTAATGACGAAATTACTGTCACTTGCTTGTGGTCACTGCACCATGGTTGTGAGCACTGTGCATATTGCTGCACACTTTTGTGGTTGAGTGTAGATGGAAAAAGCATTTAAAGGATGCATTTAAAGCAACTCTTACCTTTCTTGCATTTCACACAGCACTTTGAAAATTTGAACATCCACAACTCCACCTCCCTCCAAAGGCCTACTCCGCCCTCCTCCATTACATCCTCATTACGTCTATGACAGTCGTAGGCGTTGGCAAGGTAATGTTAGATACACAGAAGAGGAGAGCGAGTGTAACATTACAACCAAGACAGTCAAACGCAACCCCGGAGATTTAAAACTCAGTGATGACTGACGAGTTTTAGAATAACTTAATAACCTAATTACTATGCACACGGAAGATAATGTTAATGTTTCAGAGGCTACGCAACAGTAGGCTAATGTTAGCCATTAGCAACTGGATGCTGTGTTGTCACATAACGTTATATTAGAAGCAAACTAAACATAACGTTACCTGTCCTGCACAGTCAAACGCAACCCCGGAGTTTTGAAACTTATCCGGGATCAGTGATGACTGTGTGTTACGCGAGCTGTCATGTCAGTCGGAGGCCTCCACGGGAAGGCAGACAGGACGCTCGGCCAATCATTGCATTCGGTCCGAATGCAATGATTGGTTGGAGTTTTCTTAGAGCCATATGAGAATGCTATAATCTCTGGTGGAATTCACTAAAATTTAGTGTGCCATTATTAATAGCATTTTAACCGAAACAAACAAAAGCGTTAAATTTCCAGAAAGGTAAGTGTCACTTTAATGTGTGTGGCTTAATTAAGCTTTTTCCTAATTGTCTGAGTGTTGTCTCTTTTGTGGTCAATTGTAGCGGAGCTATACAGAGGAACGCTGTTGTACAATTGGAAATCAATTACATGCACAGGCTGCAAAGTGACATCTATAGAATGCTGAGGAATATGTCGTTTTAACCTTTAGAAAATGTGACGTAGTAACGTACCTGACCTACTTTTTACTTTTAACTAAGTGTATTTTTACACAAGTAATTTTCTTTTACTTGAATAAAATGTCTTTAAAGAAAGCTTCCTTTAACTTGAGTTAACCATTCTTAGTATTCCTTCCATCCCTGCTGATTCCCTTTCTGACCTTTGATGATAATGACTGAGATATCACCACTGATGATGGTTCGTGGGTACATGTGTGATGAATTAATGACATATGCTTTAAATAGCTGCTGCTGCACTTAAGTACGGCTGCTCTGGTGTAACTTAAGATCCTCTAAAATGCAGCAGATCTTACTTTTAACATTGTTTTCCTTGCCATGTGTAAAAACTGATGGAGCTGATTAGGAGTGTGCCTACTGTATGTCCATTAAGGACTAATTGTAGAAATCAGTGGAATATAGAAATCAAGCTGCATGCAGCCTCACAAATTTGCAAAGCGTGTAACACCATGTGTTGGACCCCTGCTGTTTGGGAATGTAGAAGCTTTCCTGAAAATTAAATAAATGCGATATCAATCTGTGACAGAGAGGAGCAAAACCGACATTTATTTATGTGAAAATATTGGAAGTTGTTACACTAACCATATGAAAGATGAAATTAATTCAATAAAAGACTGCACAAAACACATTGTCGAGAAACACACAAGTGTGTCGCGGAACGACAGGAATGTGAGCAAGTGAGTAAAACAATCCGGCTGTGAGATAATGAGACGGATCGCCGACTAGATATGGAAGAAGAGATGAATAGATAACAAAATTACCTGAAATATTTATAACCTCTGTCTCTTTCATCACTGCTTTCCTCATAAGCCATTAAAGGGCCCTTTTGGGACCTCTTAATTGAGTTCCTTTTCGGAACAGAATATGAAAGGCTTCTTTTTATTCCCCCCCACCCCTTTTCATCTGGAGAATGGGCTGATTAAAACACGGAGAATAGAAGTTCTAGTGGGAAAGTTCATTGCAATCAGGGGTGCAACTTGAGTGATTAACTCAGTCTTCTGTAAGACATTAAGTGGACATAGTTATTGAGTCTGGACAGACGGCAGCTTTACACACATACTCAAGCCTTTACAAGGCCTGTAGCTACCGCTGAGGACACATATTGAGGTCATGTTTTTTCTCTCTCTCTCTTTCTCTCTTTTTTTCTGTGAATTACGGGAGCGTTCACATTCTACAATGAAAAGTGTACTCATGCAGGGTATTTCATATGCTCCGTCCCCGTCATGTCGTCATTTGGCCACGTCGTTTGGAACTTTCCACATCCAAATGAGACATGCAAGTTACCCTGGGGGCGTTGGTTGTTGACGTTCTGGGATGCCGTGTCAAGGTATGCCTGTTACATGCATTTTCTTTTTTCAAAATATTCCTCTGTTTTCACAGGAATGTACAGTTTGCATACAGTCTCTTTCAAAATAAATGCACTACGTTGATACGTCTTTTTTCCTTCAACAAAAAACACACACGGTTATGTTTTGCCAACAAAGAAAAAAGAACAGGGTTTGGCTTTACTATCTTACGGGAAGCAAACACCAGCCTCCCGGGTGAAAGTCAGTGGTTCTTGGATCCATCCACCACCCTTAAATTTGTGCCACTGCAGTACAAAAACAACTTGTCTTGCAACCCTGTCTTATGTGTGTTCAAATCCACTGACACTCTCCCAAATAAAGATGTGTTTTAAGTAATTTACCACAAACTAATACCTTAGGTGTGGTAGCATTCCAGTATAGGAGTTCTGGTGGGTCTCTGGGTCTCTAATGAAGCTGCCATCAGCGCTCTGTGTGTACTGTACCTGCTGGGAACTTGGAGGCAAATTAGGCCCAATCACCTTATAGTTGTTATTTTGCTTTCCTTAGACAGGTTAAAATCAGTTAGAAACACACAAACAACTTAACTGGATCCCTTTTACTTTTCCCCAAGGCCAGCCAACTTCCACAGTTTCCTCAGCTACTATTACACAACTGGTAATAGTAATAGAACTGATACTCTTTGGTATCTGGGGATAGCTACTGATAGCTATTGAGGAAAACAAAAGTGCTATTCGCTCCCTGTTTTGTTTGTGCAAAGGTTGATGCTCCTCCTTTGTGCGAGCGTTCACTTTCTCGGGAGACTGCACCTGCTGACAGACAGAATTGTGTAGTGAAAGCAAAGCTTATAGGGAACCATTCTAAATGCTGATAGTGTCATTATTCTATAGCTATTACATTGTGCAATCAACATTCACTTCATAATGCTAAGGCAGAAAAAAACTTGTCTATTTTCACTTTATGAGGTTTGACACATTTTTTCACCTCAGTTTTTAATAACTCTTACAAATAAGAAAGTGATTTCTTACAGTTCAATGGCTTTTTTTTAACCTATGTATTTAGATCACATCTTTTCCACACTGAAAAGGTTACGGAATCATCCTGCTGGATTTTTTATTTCCATACCAGACCTCCACATGATTCATTCACCCATGACTGATGAAGGAGCAGCAAATTCATTTGCCTTTTTTAAAAGTGGAAATGAAGAGCTGGAGCACTGCAAGCAATACTTTGACTGATTAATCACTGCTCACTCTGCCATCTACAAATGCCGAGCAGATGGTCTGGCATCGCTAAAATTAAACTGCTAACAAATATGCAGGTAGCGTTGTGGATGTGACCTCGGTGGCAGCCGCTGTGTTGTTGTCGAGCTCCTCTATTGTTCTGTCGCCTCCGAGTTAGGAGAGATGGCCGCTGCATTGTTGTGAAGTGCAAAAGCATTGTGTGAAGAGTGTGCACCTGCGTGTGTGTGGGAGAGAGGGAGGGAATAGATGGTTTTCCTGAGGTGAGAGATCTGGATTATTTCATCCCTTCTTTGATGAGATTTGAAAAAGGAAAATGTCTGGGGATGCGATTTATTACATTACATGAATAGGGAAAAAACAAAATAATTTATATTCCTAGCGGACAGTAAAGACACTTTTTTGAAAACAAGCATTTCTCTTTGTCTGCAACATATGGGAATAACCAAAGTACCATCATCACAGGGCTCCGCTGTGTTTATATGTAAACCATAAAAAAAGGGTACTGAATGATGCTCTGTTGTCTGGAACATCAGCAAATGCATCCATCCATCCGAGTGGATGTGTCTGAGGACATTTCCACAGTGGATTTCCTGTGCAGGAGAGTGGATGGGTGATACAACAAAATGAGAGGCCCAACTCTCCATAGATCTCATTAGACCGGTCATAACATTGCAACAATAGTGGAAAGCATACTCATCTGACTCGTGTTCCTCCCTCCCGCACACTCCCAAAGCCTTTACATCAGCTCTTTTGCGCCATCATAGGCTCTGGGTTAAAGCTACAGACAGTACATGGCTGGCTGTGGTTATTCTGCTGACACGTTTGCCAATTGAGTGTTCCACAACAGCTCGCCATCATTAGTCGGCTTTACTGTGTAGCTTATTACAGGGTGTTTGTTTGTTTGGCTGAAATACATGCAGAATGGATGGGAAAGTCTGCTTTTGTCCACACATGGACATTTTGGAAGATGATATACAGGGTTTCAAGGATACTGAATATTGCTTTGGATTTTTTAAAGAACAAAATGGAGAGTAATTGTGATAGGTTTAAAGACATGGATTCATGTGAAAGCTTTTTTTCCACTTAAGGTTAATCTTTGATCACAGACAATCAGATAATTGTTTAAACATGGGGGGAGAACCTTGATCAGAGGCAAACCTTTTACAGTTTACATCAGCCTTTTCTAAAATTAAACAAACTATAAACCAAAGCAAGTTAATAATGGTTATTGCAGGGGGAGTGCAAATTCCATAAAACAAAAAAATATGATATTTGTGCCTCTGTTTGCCGGCACTGATACCACTCCACTGTGTATTCTCCATATTAATGAACCTTTCTATCACACTAAAACAGATTATCGCAGCTCTGCATTTATTACAAACACCAGTGTAAAGGCAGCATAATGGCAGAGTAATTATGAGCTGTGAATTGAAATATAGATTCACATCATCACTATGTGAAATTGTCAACAACAATATGTGCTGTCTGTCGGGAATAGATATGGGTTTCTTTGGCTCTGCATCTTTTTATGTCTCAATTACTTCCTCTTATTTTTTTTATTGTAACTTCATGTGGAAATGAAGAAATGGAAAGTAAAAACATTTTTTTAATCCATTTTTTTTTTCCCTTTGCCTGATTGAAGGTGTCTTGATTTGATGTAAAACCATGACATCAGAGACAGATCCTTGGCCTCTGGTTTCATAGTACAGAAGAGAAGGAAGGAGAAGAAAAGGAGGGAAAAACGGATATGAATACCTACACAAAATAAACTGTATATGCACTACAGCCATGCTAGTGGCTCTTTGAGACTGTGCTTAAAGCTAAATGCTAACATCAGCATGCCAGCATGACTGTCCTCCAAAATGCGACCACATGAGTCATTTGTACAGGCAGCTTATTACAACCCATATATACAGTTATTGTTAAGCAGCGACTGCGAGTGGCAGTAGTTATTATGACAGGAGCAACAAAGTCAGCGGGCTGGATGGATAGATCATACACACAGGACTGTCACCCAGGAGTACGCTGTTTGTGTCCCTTATGAATAAGTCAGCATTGACTTATTTTAAATTCATAATGAGTAATTAACTACATAACTTCATGTGACATGGGTTATGCATACATCACGGCATATGTATGTTATATACGAAATCTTAAATTGTGCAGTACATATTTCTTTGAGTAGATTTGTTGCCTAAACCTAAAATGTCAACCACAAGTTTAAAACAAAAGATGTTAATGGTAACACTCTTCCATGCATAAATGACAGAATAGGTTGATTTCTACTAATTTAAAAACCATCATATATGAAATTCCCCCAAATCACTTGTATTACCGTTCTAAAGGTCACAGTTTTAAACACTTTTTTAATGATCTGAAACAGTTGCCATTACACTATAAAATTCCGAGGTTAGGTTTAGGCAGCAAACATTGGTTGGAAGCTTTATAAAAAAAATATCATGGTTTGGCTTTAAATAAGTACTTTTGTTCCTTACATAACTTTAAGCATATCACATGACCAATGTCACTCACCTCATGTCACATATGTTACTGGCATGGTATCCTAATCATTCTAGAGTAGTATGCAACATCCTTTTTAACGTCAATGTTGTTGTTCAGCTTCCTTTTCGACCACTAGAAGGCGCTGCCTTACCTTTATGGCTGTATTTTTGATGAGAGCAATTTGGTTAATGGTTATGTATGACCTATTCTGTCATTTAGAGAATGTGGCCCTAATTTAGGATACAGTCCTGTGGGTCATGTTAGAGGGTTTGGTACAAAAAAATCCATGGTTTCTGTTTGTGTTGAAGATCTTGTTGAAAATTATAGTGATTTCAGTTCAACATCTTTTTTCTTTTGATCTATCTATCTATTGATATTTATATCTATATCTATATTCTATATCTACACTCCAGACACCACACCTGACCAACCATGCTTTATATTTGCAATAATCCACAATCCCACAAATGAACTTGGTTTTTTCTTACTTTTAGTAGCAGTGATATTAAAAGTTTGGGCTCGAGGCTCATTCTGCTGCTCTCATGTTGATCATCTGAATGAGACTGTCAATTAAATGCTGGCACTGCAAAATGAGCACTGATGAATTTTAGCTCTGGAGCGATAAATAAGTCTGACTGTCTTAAACTGAATTAGTCATGAACATCAGTAGTAAGGATGATCTAGAAAATGATGCACTGAATTAATAAGGAGACAGTAAAAATACGCAGAAACCCCAGAGAAAGCCTGGTGCTGGTATTTCCCCTCAGAAACACAACACAGGACCAAAATGCCTTGAGATGCTCTCTCATACAACCAGCAATTTCACCAAAAGAGAGACTTGCATGACTAACTGCAGCTCTTTGGCTTCTCCTGTAGTCCCACACTGCCCAGAGACACTCTTCTTCTTTTAGCATTCAAAAGCAGACCACTGAACCTTGAACCCACGAGCTAGCAGCCCCTCGGCCCCCGCTGACTCCACTTCTGCTCCGCTACAACCTGCTGTGTATCTCAGACGATGGCCTTCAGGAGCTATCATCCCGGAGAGCATAACCAGGCTGCAAGCAGCACCTAAAGGATGTGAGCTGACTGAGAGCTGGCCTGAATAAATAGCCCACACTCTCGTGCACTGTGCCTTGAGTCTTGGCTCAGTAATCTGGAGGCCAATTGGCCTTTGCTTCTCTCCTGCCTTGTAAGTACAGTATGTATCTGAAAAGGTCACAAGAGAAATAGCCTTAGTGAGGGTGTTTTTTGTTTTTTTTTAAAGGTGTGAAGCTTAGATAATATGGACAGCTTTTGTGTAAATGAAAGGAATTTTCAAACAAAAACTACATTTTTAAATGTACTATGTTAAAACACTTTGGTGAGACAAAATAAAAATTGGTCACCTTGAAAACCAAATCCATTCAAGTTTTGATACAATGAGCGAAGGAGTTCTGTCTGTCACAAATGCTCTGGTAGCTAAAAAAAAAAAAAAAGGAATGTGCAATATTCCTTTTAGCCTGCATCAGCCAGCGGAGTTACAATAGACAAAAGGATCCATAACTGAAACCCTGATTCACTCACTTTGTTCAGCAGTTCAGATTCTAGTGTATGAGCTAGTCAACCTTGTCTCCTATGAATAATGTTGGTATGAAACCGTTCTGCATCAGTGATTTATATCCAGTAGCAGTATGTAGTGCCTTTGGTAGAACTAGTGAGATATTCATACAGTGCAAAAATACAGGAAGTGTGTGGAGGTTCCAGGTCACGTTCTCATAGCAGTTCAGGGTCACTTCTTGTCTTGTTTAAATGTATTTTGAAATGACTGGTCTGTCCCATATTGTAACTACACCCCTGAGCATTTTGCTTTAGTTGCTTGATTTGAACCGTTATTTAAGGCAGTTCCTCTCAGCTGTACAAAACTTTATAGCAACGTTTAAATAATTGTTTTTGTTTACATCCCCCCTCAGTGTTACTGTTTTGGTTCACTCTTATAATATTATTTTGGCCGCAGCAAGCTGCCATTTCAGCAAAGAAGCTCTGAAAACCCACTGTATGGTACCTGCTCAGCACCAAACAGCAGAACATAGGCAACCATTTAGCAGAGTCAGTTATTTCAGACCAGGGCCATCTTTAGAATTTTTGGAGCCCTCGGCGAAATCTGTTCAGTACGCCCCCACAGCCATCAGTTCCTTACCCACGCCTCCCATGTACACTGCTTACTTTAGACTGTTACCTCACTTGAATATATCCAGTTTTGAATATAACATAATTGTGCATCCCATTCCTTCCCCCTCACACGCACACACACACACACACACACAATAATGCACTGTCAGTTAGAAATGATACTAAAATACTTTGCTTTGGTCTTCAGCATTTTTCAGGCCAAGGACCCCTTAACAAAAGGAGAGACAGAGCTGGGTACCTAATACATAGATACAATTGAGTGACATTAATGGGGACTACAGTATTTTGTATGGTAGCCTAAAGTGCCTTGTATAAACATACCTTTATATGGCACACACAATACTGAGCTTAATGGATACATATACTTATACATTACAGATTAATTTGACAAGGATCCGGGGTAACAGTCTATCATCAATGTTTTGTACTTGGAGTTAATGAGTTGTTTTGTTTTTGTTTTTTTGACGGCCAATTTATATTTGCTAAAATATTGGATTCATGTTAATGTGTATTTTCTTGTTTCTACCTTCCCCAAGTGGCAAAAAAGTCTGTTACTGCAGGTTCAACACATGAAGGATAATTTTTACTCCCTTAATGTACGAAAATGCATACATCCATTTCAAATGTTTTAAAAGTCACTGCTGTCATACTGCGTGTGCTTTATGTTTGCATAGATACAGCCAATAGATGGCACTGGAAAGCAGAGTCAAAAGTTTCATACAACAACAAACATGACAACAGAGGAGGAGGTATAATATTGTACCTTTAAACAGAGGCAGCGTTGTAGATGGCAGTGGTCTGTCCATTGTATGCATCCCGACATGTGGACAGAGAATTCTTTCACTCACAATTCATTAGCAATTTGTTGTATCTCGCTTGAAATACGCTACACTGCCGCCACAATCTTCGATGGTACTGCTCTGTTTCATCCGAATCTGTAAGCTTTTAGAAAACATGCACAAGAGTATGGAAAGAGGGCTCTGTTTGTCCTTATCTATGCATCTAACCTTAAACATAAATGAGCCCTTATATAGATAATTAATTATCAACATTTTGTTTGATATTGGAAATAAAACAATTCAGGTGGTTTAACATTTGCCCCAAAATGTCTTACTGATGCAAAACAGTTATGTGTTTCTTACAGGATGAAAACAGTAAGATCAGAAAACTTTCATTATACTATAAAAAAGACTGGAATGTGTTCACAGTCAACCACCAAACCTGTGTTGGTTTAAGCAATCTGTCGTCCCACCTGAGAGATTTATCTGGATTGTCTTTGTTACACTAAGAATAAGGAGAAGGTCACAAAGCAAGTAACACCAGTAATCTTGTCCAATGTTTGATAATGTTGTTTGTTTTCGAGAACAATAAGATTAGCATAGCAAGTCACTCAATAAAAATGTCTTCCATGCACCAGCTGACCTAACAGTGCTTGAATTTCATATGGCATTTGCTACCATGCTTGTGTTCAGCTCATTGTTTGGCAAAGCTTAAGGCTCACTTGGTTACCATTCTGTGAATAACATGGGAGCTTTATGAGGATTATGCCAAAGCTTCGTGGCTCAGATTGGTTTTCAGGATGGAGAATCCAGACACAAAGTGTAGACCACTGTCCTTTTCCCAGAGCCTTTGTGAATGTCACATGCTGGCACGCTTGGCACAAAGTGTGTGAGCAAGGCAGCAAAGGCAAATGAAAACTGGCCATGAACGCAAATACCATCAGAGGAACAGTGACAGACATGGCAAAAGGGCAAAATCTGACACACATTGGTTTCCACTGGGGAACAGGCAGCTTTATGAAGAAACGCACACACTGAGGAACTGCTGTTACTATTTGAAACACCACCCGTTGAACATATGACACTGTTGCACTTAACTGCAGGCATTTACAGCTTGGAGTCATTTCTCACCACTGACTCATATTCCAACTGCTTTTTTTATTTTCTATTTTATCAGTCGCCTGTTCTACCTGCCAGTCATCTCAAGCTCTCTAAAAGCCTGCTTCTCCTCCTTGTCTCTCCTCCGCTCCCCCTCCCTGTATCTGCTCTGAAGGGGTCACTGCAGTTAGAGGGAAAACAGACCCAGCAGTGGATTTTCAATTGAATTGTCAGAAGCTGGCTGTTTTAATAAATCCTGTCCAATAAAAGGGCAGGGAACCTTTTGTGAAGTGGCTTCACCCATGACGCTCAGCTTGGGCGCTCTCTGGTGAACCTTGTCTGCCAGAACCAGCTTTCCCAAGATAAAAAGCACCTGGCAGATCTTCATTGTATAAGGGACACTCTGAAAACACAGAATAAATACACGATCGAAACCAGATAGTAATATTGATACTGTCATGGAAACACAATACAAGATTGTTCCTGCTGATTAAAGCTAAATTAAACGTGTAACCCAAATAACCAGTTTTTTTATTCTTTATAATTCCTGAGAGGCTGTAGGATAATAGACACGTGTTGTTCCCATTATCCATGCAAGTTATTATTATATGCTGTATTTTTGTATTAATTAGTTCAAATAAACACAAGAAATTTTCGCTCTAGATATCGGATCAGCGCTCAGTGAATAACCTCCTAAGCCCTATGATAAGGTATTATGGCAAGGCTTAACTATACAGACCAGTGAGCAGTGATAACTAACACATCTTTGGGGTCATCGGGTGGGAACCTCCTTTCACCAGTATTTCATCTAGTTGGTCCCACAACACCTCCAGGAGGCTACACAGTGATCTCTGGCGTCCCAGAGACACTCCCCTAATGCCAGCTCTCACTGCTCGCCGCACCAACCCAACAACCTCTTTTATCTTATCTACACATGGCTTTCTCAACCCTAACAGCACTGCCACCTTCAACCAAACCCAGGCTCCGTTTATGCGAGCTCCAGGTAGAGACAGTGCTGATACTACCTTTCCTAGCATATTCGCCATACTCTATTTCACACGCTACATAGCAGGGCTGATACTACCTTTTTACTACCTTTCCTAGCACATTCACCATACCCTATTTCACACGCTACATAGCATAACTCCAATATAAGCTAAAGTTAAAGGAGATAGAGAAGATAAACTCACAGGATGAGCAAACACACTCACCTTGCAGCATGGTCTCAAACAAAAGGGATTCAAATAGGCCACTCCCATACTTAAATAACTTTCCCCTTCCTGGATTTTCTCCTGAGAGGATTGATTTGTGGATCTCTCCACCTGCTCTCAAGGAGTTATGTAACCATTATTCCTCCTCATCCAAATCCACTGACTAGATCTAGCTGCTTCATCTGACATTTCCTTCACTGTCTTGCTCAAACTCTGTCCCCGCACTTGGAGTTCCCCCAGGAGCCAGACAGCTGATATTGCTATGAATCTCCTACACCCCACTTCCACAGACAAATCCTAGTTTTCCACCCATTACTGTATTATTACAAGTTGTAAGCAAAACTGTCATATTCTAAAGTTGATGTTGGTAGCAAACATTTGCCTAGGTACAGATTCAGCACTAATTTGGGGGTTTTTCTGGCCATCTGAAAAATAAATGCAGTTTCAATAATATGTCTCAGAGTTTTCACATTCAGTCACTCTGCTTCACAGTGATTACAAGTGCATTTATCTATAAATTTCATTTTTTTTTAGTGGCAGGGTTCCACCAATATTGTTTAAGTCTGATACAGATTCGTTTGTACTGAGCTGCTGGGCGACAATATTTTGCACAGTGTTTAATATCTGTAAGTATTTAGTGTTTTTTTCATAGAACTATACTCTGGTCAGGGTAATAATGCCTCTGAAGCAGCATTTTACATGAAGCAGCTACTCACTGTTTATCTTGCTCCCAAAATCTTACACCTCTTAGCCTAGCCATCTAGTAGGCCAGATTAGACCCTCTGGCAGACCGGTTCTGGCCCACGCATCATATGTTTGACATCCCTGATCTAGTTCTTTAGCTGGTAAATGCTCCCTTATGTTCATCAGCTACAGTAGTAACTAACTTTGTCTATCAGTCTGTCGTTTGGTGCTGAGCAGGCAGCATACAGTGTGTTTATGCAAGCTAATGTGCTTGTCACTTCAAGCAACCGATGTCAAATTACAGTCATTTGACATATTGTTGATATAAGATGAGGTTTATCGACTGACTTTAAACTCAATCTGACAAAATTTTTAAAAGGCTTGCAACTCAACTTGCACTAAGATACCAATTTTCTGTAACTGCCTTTTGCCTTATAAATACTTGATACCTCCCATAAGATCAAAGATTAAAGAATATTATCCAAAAATGTTATGAATCAATTTATTTTCTGAATCAGTTAACGTTAGCAATATTCATTCCCAGCAAGTGAACCCTTGAATCCCCAGATCCACTTTGTCTGAACCAATCTGACATCATCTAGCTGTTTTTATTTTAGTTTTTTTTTTCTCATATGTACTGTCCTGTGACTTGAACAGTAAATACATACTCCACTGCAATGAGTGACAGATGACAGTGAACTGTCTGTCAGTGATGATTAAAAAAACATGCCCACCAGTCGCTGCCTGGCCAATACCTGCAATGGTTGTTTAGCTTGACAGCCAATTAATGGCATTATGTTGGGTATTCGCTGCTGTCGTATTTGTTGTTAGCTGTTAGCCATAGCATCGTAGCTATGGCTAAATGCGTGGGCTGTGGCGCTTCGTCCTCTGGAAATCTTATGACGCGCGTCGTTTAAGGTGGAGTGGCTGTCGGAATACATACAAACAGAAGAGCGAACGTCACCGGTGAAACTTTTTTTTTTTTTCTTTTTCAAGCGAGAATGGAGTTGTTTGCGAGACGTGCAAGACGTGAAGCAAAAGTACAAGTCGAGTTTACACACACACACACACACACGCACACAGAATATGTATGCACAAATACTTACAATATAAACATATTCTGATATTTTCTGCACTACCTGGCCAGGCCAGCAATATGTTTTGCCAGTAAAAACTTCATCCAGTACAGTAGCACTGTCTGTAGTAGTACAACTACAATTTAAATTTACATTTAGTTTTTGATCTAGCATATTATATTTGTTGCAGTTTAGAGGCCTAAAGTAGCTGGCAATTACTATTAAAAAGTGTTACTTATTTGGTATTCCAAAGAGTTGTTTGCTCTTTGTGTTGCCATTACTCTTAAATGTTTGTGTATTGTCTCCAAGTGACTTTTATGGAGCACATTTTTCTCTTAATTCTTCACATTATGGCAATAAATGCAAACTCTATTTTGCCAAAACAATGTTTTGTTATTGTTAATTGTAACTAACCTAGATATTCAGTAGTTCATCTCAAAATAATCTTATTATTAATCTTTAATCTTAATCTAATCTAATAACAGCATTGACCTTGGTTTCTGAGGAGTGTGCATGGCCACCATATACTCTTGTTTTGTATTTTAAGGATAGACCTTTAACACACCTGCAGTGGCAGTAACAACGCACAGTTTTCAATAGAAGTAGCTAGCCAGCTCCCCAAACACAGTGTTCTGACAGTATCATCAGCATCATGATGATGATCAGTACTTAGCACGCTGCTCCTCTGCCTGGAGCAGCGAAACGGCGAGGCAGAGACCGTGGAGAGGCAAGAGGGCAGCGTCAGACAGGCAGAACGCTGGCAGGAGGGTGGCGGGGAGTGACAGGAGGGTACGTGAGGATCAGGGAAGATGTGAGTTGGTTTGGTCGGAGTAGCATAAAATCAAGGCTCAGAATGCTGGTTTTGTCGTCAGTATCGCTTCTTGTCTTAGATCTTAAAATGAGTGGCCATGCTGCAAAATGCCTCCAGCATGAGCAAGAGGGCAAATGATTATACAGTCGATACATTTCTTGGTCTGTATTCTACACATTCCAGGTTTCATTTGTAGAAATTATCCAACAGATTGATCAGACACCTTAACATGTATAGGGGTCGTTGAGTGGGTTATGAAAGTTATGTTTATTTACTTATACTGCAAGTCATCACAGGAGAATCTCAAAGGAATTTCCAAGGAAAGATCCAACCTGTGAATATAATATTTTGCAGCCAAACTTCCATCCTGTCAGGATCACAGAGGTGTGGAGGAATTGTTGTTGGGATAGTGAGACGTTTGGCAATCCCGAGGGAGCCATTTGATTGGCTATGACATTGAAAAAGCGTTCCTCCAGAAAACGGCTTTGTCTGTTGTTGAGCACTAGTGCCAGACTCCACCCTCCTGGCATCATTTTATTTAAAACTCAATTTTCTCCACAGCCTTTGTGAGCATGACAAAATCTGGCTATGTGAGATTATCCTGGGCCTGATAAAAATATAACAACTTAACCAAAATTACACAGCTACACAGCATCAACAAATTAAAGACTTAATAAAAATTTGAGCCTTAGGAAGACAGATAGTTGCATTTAAAAATATGATGCATTAATACAAGCATTAAGATGTAAAAATCATTACATACTGTGGACCAAAATCAATAAGTCAGTAAAAACACAAAAGTGTTGTACAATGCATGTACAGAGATTTACCACCAATAACAAACTCCCCACTTCAATTAGAATTAGACTCTTGGCCCTGAGAGATCATGATGCAATGATCTGCCCATTCATGCGGCTGCAGTAGCTCCCGGCTTGTCGAGTCCTCCTAAATAATTTGACATGGGCAGTAGGAAGTAAGATTACTTTAGATCGGCATGTATTTCTCTTATCTATATGGTGCAGTTTGAAGATAAGAACTGATCATCCATGCTGGCGCTGTGTACTTACGCTGCATGAGATGCATACAATTATGCAAATGGCGTCGAAAGTCATAAAGCCTTGTTCAAGCCCGAGAATCCCCCATCTCCCTCTTTTCCCCCTCACTCCTGTTCTCCACTGTTTTGGCTGCGGAGAAAACTCACAGCTTTGGATGCCAGTGAAGGCGGTGCTGGTGCAGCAGGCACGCATTTGTAATAAGAGACGTGTCGGGGAGAAGGCAAGCTGGAGGGAAATATTTCAAAAGTAGGAAGAGGATGAAATGGGACCTTTCTGACAGAGTTGCATCTGTTCTGTCAGCAGCTGTGCGCCGATGTATTCATCAACATATAGAGTGGTCGGTCAGGCCTCTCAGCTGTCTGATCACAGATTGCCTCCACTGTGGTCAAGTATCAACACAGTTAAGGGCCTTGCAGCGTGTAGGTGCTGTAATTATGCAGTGCAAGTGGTGTGTGCACAAGCACCCTTACCTGTAACACTCTTCCCCTTTTTTCCCTATTGAAGAAATTCAAGGTGTCCGGTGTACACTACTTCACCTGGTCGTACAACATAAATATACACTCGATTTACATTAAAACAAAGATACACTGCACCACAGACTCCGAATGAGTTAATGCAGCATATTGAGATCAATACATTTTGTCCGATTCTTTAACAGGCAGTGAATATTTAGCTGAGACTGAGCAAAGGTTTCTATACCTTAAACAGATAAATGTACATGAATAATTCATGTTAAGGGTGTGCGGGTTACATCACAGCCACTGTCAATGATAATCAGATGATGCTGATAAGATAATTTGTATGGTTCCCACAACACAAGGGCAAAGAGGATAATCATACTTTCAGATGAGCTGGGACAATACGTAACATAATGAGCATGACGTGGAAACTCTTCAATACGGCGCTGCTCTTTTTCCCAGCATCGAGACATCTAGGATGGATAAGATCATTATCAGACGGCTTTGGCGTGTTCTACATTAGCTGCGCAGAGTGATTATTGGAACCAACTGAATTACGAGGCTGATTTCTGAACCATTACTGTGGCGGTTATCACAGACTGGCAGTAATAAAGGAATCCAGAGTTTGGATGATGATGGAGGCGAGTTATGAGGGGATGAAAGTAGGACACCACAGCGCAGCGTTTGACTTGGAAACTCACATAATCATGATGGATTTGAGAGGACATCTGGTGCGCAGATTGGCCATCAAACCAATGTATTATATATGTTTTTTGTATTTGTCTGATAGTACAAAGACATGGTGAAAAAAAGTGGAAAGTAGAAAGTCAGAGTAATGGAACAAGACCGCTCACTTGTCTCTTATTTTTCATTTTTGTGACAAATTGCTGATGAGTGTGAGGTTTCAAGACAAGCCTCCAGTTCTCAGACAAAGGTTCTGCCATAAAATGACAAATATCATCAGGAGAAACGGCGGTAACAGAAGAATGTCAAAATGTAGCGTCATAATTTGTGATTCAAACAGGATGCAAAGCAAGATGTTTTGCCTCCAAAACACATTTTCACACTTTTGTCATCAGTCTGGCAGAAAGTCTGCTTACTGAACTCTAAGGTGGCTCAACACACACACTGCAACCATAGTAAACACATGCAAATAGACCAAAACACAATCAAATGAAGAAAACAGCTTTTCTTATTTGCAGCATTCAGACTACACATCCAATGCAGAAATGCTGCACAGATGCACAGAAAAAAATAAAAGTTAAAACGAAGAGGTCACAAAAAACTGATGAACAAGCTGTTGTTGTTGTTGTTGTTGTTGTTGCCATGGTTGTGGCTCATGGTGTTACTTTCTCTTAGGACCCTTTCACACCTACCTTGTTTGGAATGGACTTATGGGATTTTCAGTTTGATTTGAAGCAAAATTGCAGGTGTGAAACTTTCCTCAGATGACGGTCCACACAAAACAGCTGAACCTTGGTCCGGCGAGCAGAGGTGGCGTCTGTCTGGATAAATCTGACCCCTGGTTCAGTTCATTTTTAGAAAACCTTTTTGTTTTTGGATGAGTTGGACTTTCAGACTAATTACAGTAAGTTCTGGCAGGCTGTCGTCAGAACCAGACAAAGGAAAAACAATGCAACTCAAAATGAGCTGCGGCAGCACACGGAGGGAGGAGGAGACCAAATGTTTAATTGACATTTGGTTCGACGACTTTATTCAGTTGGAAAAAACTCACAAAACTTGACACTTTTTAATTATTTTCCGTGAGGATGAGAGTGAGATGATACAAGAGGATGGGAGAGCAATGACAACATGCCGACGTCAGATGCACAACCGTCTACAAACCAATCAATTGCAAATCATCAGGAGACGCTCCTCACAAGCTCGCTCACAAGTTTTCCTTGTAGGCTTCCCTCCCAGAAAGGCCCTTTTGGGATAAATCTATTAATTTTAACCCAAACCACAATCTCTTTCCTAACGTTAACCAAGAAATCCCTTCCTCACAGAGAGGCCTCTAGGAAAACTTATCTCAACTGCAGCTCACATAGGTGATGAAGAGAGGGTATGAATATTTTTAGTACACTTGCATACTTGCAACTAACCAGATCAAATATACACTGTAACTTGGTTTGGACTCTCAGCTGTCAAAAGGCCTTTGCAGTTATACAAATAATGTTAAACTGTACACTATATCCACTTGCAATAATATCTCATTCATGTAATCAGATTATTAAAACTGAAATAAGCTATTTGTCCAAAACAATAGACCGATAACTTCATTCTTTTGTGTTTTTGGTAATTGCAGTTTCTCCTTTACTTGCTTGCGTTGTTGGACTTTAAAGGATGTGTCTGTACTTGGTTGGGTTTTCTGTATTTGCAGCACGTCTGGTTACGCTGCATTCATGTTGTCATATCAGCGAAGGTGTTTTCTTCATTTGCTTGCATGTTGTCTATTTGCATGTGTCGCCTTAAGCTGCAGCACGCTGAGCTCTCAGGGCCACTGTAGAATTCAGTTAAATTGGGGTCAAATCATACCTGATGCTATGCACTGAAACAATTAGGCTAAAAATCTTTGAACATACAGCTCCAAATATAAGCATGTCTGCACTGTAATAATGATCAAAGGAGACGTGACTTGTTTCAAGGACAGAATCTCTTTGGTCTATTTGTTTGCCTCAGTTGCTGCTCCTGCCAGTAATCTCTGGAGAGTGGCTGTGTTTTTGGATTGATGCGGACTGTGTAGGGAGCCCGGAGAGCGCTGCAGGCAAGTGTCACTTCCCATTGGATGTTCCGGGTAACTACTATACATGTTTCAAAACAAACTGTCACGTGCCAGGTCTGAGATGTTTTCATATCTCCGACCCTCTTTTAACTTGATGACTTTGACCGAGTAAAAAGTGCTTACAGCTCTCGAGGAGGTGATTTGGGAGAATATCAGGTTAGAAAAACAAATGCAGAGACATAAAATGACCTTTCACCTTTGAAGATTACACGTTACACTTTAAAGAAGTATTTTACTAGTGGAGAGAGAGTCTTTTTATAAAACTGGACTGTCTACACAACAGAAAGGTGCTAATACTTTTGAAATTGCTACATGACCAGGGAAAACAGAGAAAAAAGGGCTGTGGCATTAGCCTGGAAATCCAGACTCAAATGTAGAAAGATTCTGAGTCTGGCCCTCACCGATACACGCTTCCTACCCAAGGGGTGGCACTAACTGAGGCATTTCAAATGCCGCCACACGCAACTGGATAGCACGATAGCCAATCAGAGCAAAAAACAAGGTGACATATTCATTGCACTAAGCCCCATTTGTTTGCCGACCAGTGGGGCTAACTGATATATTATGCTTTTGCCATATCGCGTCGGCAAAAAGGCAACAAGGTACTTCCTTGAAACAAAGGCTTCTAGGGCAGTCTTCTGTTCCTCTCTCAAGGAAAAAGATAAGTGTAGTTGGCTTAGCGTTTCTTCCAAAGCTAAACTGAATGGACGCAGTCTTTCAGCAGCTGCCATCTTGGCTGTTTACTTTTAGACTCTTACAGCACAGCGCTGTCTTTATCATGTTACGCCCACCCAGAGCCCGCCTCTGTCAGATAGACTGATCTGATTGGTCCGATGGTGATTCAACGGGCTCTGCTCGTCGGGGTCAGATCCCCGTGCAGTGCAAATTCGAATTTGCTATGGGCGGGGCATCTGGATTTCCAGGTTACTGTGGCATTGCTTTTGCTCAAAACCCAGAACTACCAGAATGCACTGCACTGCAGGGGACCAATAAATGCTCCTGCTGGTGAGTGACATAATGTAAGCATGACTATTTGGACACAGGAAACAATATGGCTGCTGGCTGGTAACAAAGAATCTCACATTGCAGTTCAACCGTTAAAATAAACTGCTAAAATTGCTAAAATATGTTTCTGAAGTTTGAAGTTTTTGTCTGCGCCCATTTTTACAATACAGGAAACAATATGGTGCTGTCTTCCTGTTTACAAACTTCTGATGACACTAACAGGGCATTGAAATATGTTTCTGATGACAGTTTAGAAACAGGCAATGCAGTAATAGAATTTTAGTTGAAACTGATCAGCACTGCCTAGTTGTACTGTTTGATCAGAGTTTGGTCTGAGTTTCGAGAGAGACCCACTCCATCTCACTGTCTTGATCCGCTTCAGTGCTATTTATGCCTGTGGTGCAGAGGTTTGAGCAACAGCCCTTGTGCGAAGAAAAAAGCATCATCCGGTGGATATGAGCTGGGAGGTGAGGCGATTCCCTAAAAACACAGGTTGTCGCCCAGGGCTGGTGCCTTAAATCCTGCGTCAGTGTATTTTGAGCCAAGAAGGAATGACTTAAAGTCAGCACTCAGCTGTAATTGCCAATGTTAATAACCATAGACCAAGGAAGACATCTTGGCATAGTCATGGACTCAGACCTGAATTTCAATACACATATTAAGACAGTTACAAAGTCAGCCTACTGTCACCTTTATTGCATATCAAGGAGAAAAGGCTATTATGTCTCAGCAGGATCTGGAAAAAACTTGTCCCTGCATATGTCTTCAGCAGACCTGATTACAGTAACAGCGTCTTTCATTAAAAAAAAAAAAAAATCCATCAGACAGCTGCAGCTGATTCAGAATGCTGCTTCTTGAGTCCTCACAAAGACCAGGAAAGTGGATCACATCGCTCCAGTTCTGAGGTCTTCACACCGGCTTCCTGTCTGTCAGAACTTCAAAATACTGCTGCTTGCTTACAAAGCTCTAAATAGTTTAAATACATTTCTAAACCCTTGTTACACTATAAACCAACAGGTCTGCTTTGTATCCCCAGAGTCAAGACTAAACACCCAGAAAACTGCAGGTCTGCTGCAGCTCTCAGTTCTTTTAAATCAAGACTAAAGACTTTTCTGTTTGCTGCAGCCTTTTATTAAATCAAATATTTATTCATTCCTTACACTGCACTGTAATTTTTATTGTTCCATTTTTTTAATTGATTTTAACTGCACTGTAAATTTTATTCTTGTATTTTATATTTTTGTATTTTTTTACTTTCTACTCTCTAGCTCTTTAATGATGTGTTTAATTGTATTTAAATGTCCTTTGCTAATGTGTTCCTTTTACACTTTGTCTCGATGCTTTTGATGTTTTATGTAATGCACTTTGAATTGCCTTGTTGCCGAAATGTGTTACATAAATAAACTTGATGTGCGTTTCTGTCAACTTGCATTGTCATCTCGCCACTTTTTGGATAAGTTAGCAAAACTCTAATCTGAAAAACTATTCCCTTACCTAATTTTTGCCTTTACCCAGGAGAACATAAACTGAACTGTACTGAACTTTTTTTTTTCCACTTAGATTTTTGTTTGTACTGCTGGTACTGATGCAACCACAGCTAGACTTCCCTGCAGATTTTCAAATGACTTTTACCTGACTGTTGATAGATTCTAACAGTGACCACTGTAACACTGGAACTGGAAAACATGTACAATTAAATTCTGTTAAAATATATTGACATTTAGATGGAGTAAGTTATGTACAACAACAAAAATCTGTATGTTGACATCAGCGTAGTATCTTGCAGCAGTAGATGGCCAAACAGGCAATCATTTGTACAAAACTCAACCTTAATCATGGAAAACTCATGAACATGCACAGCACAGGCTGAGTGGGCTGAGATGGTCACAGAGCCCACATTGGAAAAGTTTGCCGAGAGGAAGTTTTTTTTTTTTTTTTCCCAGTAAGCCCTTTCTTGCAGAAATCTATCAATTTTAACCCCAACCACGACTTTTTCCCTCACCTTTACCAAAGGCAAAGATCTCCCAGCTGCTCACAGAGTTTGCCAAAATGTGCACTGCTATGTCCTGGAAAATGGGAAATGGGAAAACACATCCAGGTTTTAAGGGCCACTGCCAAGAAAATAGTTCATTTACACATACTACACACACTGTTGTGATACAAAGCTGGTTAAAAATCGGCAAAGTGTCCCTTTAATTTTGCACATGGACATGTGGACAATTAAGATTTGTAAAACTAGAAACTGCTGGTGAAACACCTCTAATGAGGCTCCTACACAATTATCACTTACAACACGCCATAAATAACACCTGGTGTTTGCATATTGCATAAACAAAACAAACAAAACAAAGAGGGAGTGAACACAATGGCATAAGGAATTCATAAGCAAAGAAATAATGGCACTGTACTTTTTCTACTCTGTCAGGAAGAATAAAAAAAGTTGTGTAGTCCCTCGCTTTCTTCTCTCCCACTGCAACTTCTGAGACATGTTTTCCCCCTCTCTGTGTCTGTGTAATTGCACTTCACTCTCAGATGCCTCTCAACATATTTGATGCATTGACAAATTCCCCCTTTCAGTGTTCTCATCATGGCTATTCCCTGGAAATGTACAAGAAAGAGGAGGAGGCAGGCACAGAAGACAAGCAGAGAGCAGGCCCGGCTTCCCTGATGGGTTGTACCACATCGATTGACTGGTGAAATATATCTCATATCATATAAAACCAGCTCAGGGCCATGATATCTCTTTAGGGAGAAAACTCCGGGTCTCCCAAAGGCTTCTGGAAAACAATTGACAAGATGCAGTGCTGCCGCTGCTGCAACTGAGAAAGCTGAAACGGTCGCGGCAGACCTGCTGCATGTGTTGTTTTTATCCAAGGTTGCAACAGCACCAGGAAAGGGTTGATTTCTTTGATTTATAGGCAATTAAAAGTGGCTTTAAACATGATTTGTTTTATTCCAACCCTCTTGCACCATCAGGGGAAATATTTCTTAAAAAAAGCAATTCCTCTGGTTTTCGTAGCATGTATGACACATGGGCCTGGGAACAAGACAGACAGAAAAGAAAAACCCTCAGGAAAAATGATGTGATGGTGAACTCACATTATTCAGATTTATTTATGATGGTGACACTTAAACAGTCGACTGTGGGTCTTTTGTTCAGGGTTCCCGTGGGTCCTTGAAATCCTTGAAAGTCTGTGAATATGAGGGGAAGTTTTTTGTAAATAGACATAATGGGCCATTGAATGTGGATGTATTTAGAGGAGGAGAATAGAATATGAAACAGCCTTTATTTCATTAAAAACTAAATAAAAACAACAAAATAGGAGCGCTATTCCTGACCAGTGTGTCAAAAGACATGCAGGCCAGGGAAACAAAACAAACAACCCCATGAATCTCTTTATTAATAGCCTATAAAATGACGTGTTTTCTCCTGCAGGACGGGAGAAGACACAAAATCAGTGCATCTCTATTATTGTGCGGGCATAAATTCTCAGAGTTTTGCAGGAGCGGGCGGGAGTGTAACACACACGTTGCGGTTGCGGGCGGTAATGGTCAGAAATTCAGCAGGAGCGGGATGAAGAAAACAGTAGGGCTCTACTCTGACAAACTATTTTATATAAATAAAAGCCTAAGTTGTAGCCTATCTGTGTTTATACGAGCCAAGTCACCACACACCTTCACTCACTCTCACCAACTGCTGCCGATAAAAAACTCCCACTGACTGCTACATTTTGATTTGATATTAGTGTGCCTATCAAGTGCATTGTTTATCAATACGTCACGCGTGAGCGTCGCGAGCTAACGGCGGGCACCTGCGCTGGCTGCATCTGGGAAAATGAAGAGACAGAAGTCGATATCTGTTTTGTTTTTTTCAAGTAAACAGAAAAAACAAAATGATCAAATTACTGCAGCTTCCACTGTGGCCTCATCTGTGCCTTTATGTATAAATAGGCTTGGCCTGTTGTGTGTGAATGTTAGAGTGGGATCAGAGGGGTTAATTTGAGCAAGCATGTGTTCGTGTTCATGCGTGTACTGTAGATGAGACTGTGTGGCGTCGGAATAAAAAAAGTGCACCGCAGCGTTATTTAATACATCAATAATATTGTCTGTTTCAATGCAGATGCCCCCCCACCCCCTCCGTGTGACTTGAAATTATATAAAGTTTAATTGATTCCAATCAGACCCAAAACACACTTTAAACACAGCTTAATAGGGACAATTTAAATTACAAGTACACTAATTGGCTTCACTATATCTCGCAGCATTCACAGGTAAAGCACTTGTCTTTTGCTGGACACATTTAATACACTAATACAACATGCTAATGTTATTAGCACACTCCTATATTTTTTATGGCATTGCGGCTAGCACAGATTTCCTCTACTCAAATGAAGCCACAGACAACAGCAACATTTAGCATTGGTAATGTTACAAACTCCATTACAGCTCATAAGGTTCACCAACAAAACAACTGTCCAAAACCAAACACGTTTTCCAAATACAACATGCTAACATTATTAGCACAAGCCTATGGCGTTTTACATTGTATATACTAGCCTAGCAACTAGCGAAGAGTTCCTATACTCATAGAGCCAGAATAAATCACACACAGGACTTAAAATGGAGGCTTTACTGTCTTCACAATCTATTGTTTCTTCTCTTAAATTAAAGTAAATAAAAGCTCAGTGTCCAGTTTCTGGGGAGGCGCACCTGCAAGTTATGGCATAGATATGGTGTTGATTCGACACACAAGTTTAAATCCTGCTTTACAGTATAAGCAGTTTTAGATAAATACTGAAATACAAATGAAAAGTTAGATGAAAACATCCCTTCTTGGAACAATCAATATCCAGCCTTCAGCATCACACTGGCACTGGAGTGATGAAAAAAAAAAAAAAAACCTTAAGGACCACACCAGTATTTTTGCACAACCTAAATCCTATGTGTTTACAAATTACATTACTGACAATCATTTTCCAACTCATGCAAGTGGCATTTTAATTTAAATGTTTTTTCCTTACCTTCCAGGAGCTCATTGGTTTCAGTTAATTTTAGTGAGCAATCAAAATCCAAGTAGCAGAGACTTGAAACTGGCTCAGCACCTGCTAATGCATCATAATGAAACACATGTCTGCACTGGTCTTTGTTATAACTTCATCTTAGAGTTCTAATAAATATCCTGACACATTTACTGCTCGTTCATTCACTGTCCTGCCACCACAGCTCAGATGAGAGAAAATGAGTTGCCTTCAGCTCAAAGCAATGAGCGCGACGATTAGAAGAAAGTGCTGTGAGGACTTCTCAGTGTCTTCTTGCTCTATATTGGTGAAGTTTGTTGGAAATGGGATCCAGCCTTAAAGTATTGCCAACTTTGTTGTTGATTAATATTTGTATTCACAGTAAATAGTTTTCTTTGAAGTCATAAAGTATCCGGTATCTAAAGGAAGGCATAAATGAAGTAGGCCTAGTGGAAGTAGGATTAGTGCGTGAACAACACAGAGGTTCATATTGGGTATACAACCCCAAATCCCCCCAAAAATGGCCATGTCTAAAATGTGGTAAATCTTTTTTGACCTATATTCAGCTATAGTCAAAAGGCAAGAAATTTAATGTTTCAACTGATAAACTGTTTGTTTTTTGTACACATTCATAAGAGTTGGGACCAAGGTATGTTTACCACTGTGTTACATCACCTTGTATTTAGCAACACTCTAAGTGTTTGGGAATTGAGGACACAAATCTTCGAAGTTTGAAAGTGAAATTTCTTTCTCAAGATTTACAAGCAGTCCCCACAAAATCTTCAAAGTTCAGCGACTATCTGTGTGGAGGAACAGGCCAAAATCCCACCTGAACACTGCGAGAGATTTGTTTCTTCATACAGGGAGCGCCTTGAAGCTGGTATTGCAAACAAAGCTTTCAAGTATTACATAAATTTCAGGTAGTTTTTGAATTTTTTTCCTGATTCATTCCACTTTATTGCTCATATTTTTATGAGTTGAAATGTTACAGATTCCTTTCTAGTGTAGTGTTATGAGTTGATACCATGGGTAGGGACTCAAGTTACATGGAGACAGATCTTGAGTCACAAATTTGATGACTTTGGACTCGACTTCACAAAATCAAAAAAGACCACCAATGACTTGTGACTTTTAAAACTTTTGACTTGAAAATACTTGATACCTCTCTTCAAACCCAAAGATAGAGAAGTATTTTAATTAAAAAGTGTGCCACAAATCAATTAATATCCCTCCATTTGCTAAATCAGCCAACATTAAGTTGCTGATTCCCAGCAAGTGAACACTTAATTCCCCATCTAATCAAGTCAGATTGCATAATAATCTGAAGTTGCAAAATGCACAGCAAGTCACAGCTAATATTAACATAGTTAGCAAGCTATTTAGCTTATATCCTTAGCTTATGTTAGCATCACAGCTATGTAAAGTTTTTACTTGGGTAAAAAGTTCAAAATTTAAAAAGCATTCATATTTTTGGGAAATTTGACATATTATTTTTGAAGAGTAAATTATGACTTGTTAAGGACTCTTAAGTCACAGTTTAGGACTCGCGGCTTGACTTGGGACTTGGGTCAGCCTTGATTTGGAAGATAACTTTGGACTTAAGTGCAAAGATTTAAGACTTAGTAATGACTTGCACCAGAATGGCTTTGTCCCACATCTGGTTAACATCAATGTCTGACCTAAATTTCATGTCAATGGCTGCATTGGAATTGAATGTTTACTAAAAAAATGTGTTAAATACTTATTTCCCACACTGAATTTGATTTGCAATTTTTTTCTCCCATTGCATTTTGTTTTGATGCACATTTTAGATAGCATCACAACTTTTTTGGAATTATGGTTGGGTATACTACCATTATTATGGGAAGCAAAGTAACCAATTTCAACATCATTTGATATTAAGTAGATTGATTTATTGTATACAAATGCAGAAAATAAATAGCCTCTTTTTTTTAACCACGAGGACCTCTGTCACAAGGATTTATTTTTAAAGATATATTCCCCTAGGACTCCGACAGTCTCAGGGTAGCCTGTATAAACCATGTTTGGAGCTAGCCCACTGACATTAATGCCAATCAGTATTCATGGGACAAGTACTCATGTCTTTGCTGTCAGAAAAATTTGCTGAGATACAAGAAACTCTCAAGAGCCATTAAAGCATGACATTCACCAAAGAGTCGATATGTGACAGATTGATAAATGAACAAATTATCCAACTTCATCCACACAGGACTGTTGTCATAGTTAACCATCAAATATCAAAACATATCTATTTCATTCTGCTGGCTGTCTATAGCATCAAAGTCAAAGGGATATTGTAATTGGATGCTGATGTAGGCCAATATTAATCATCATTTTATTGTCAGGCTCAGCAGTGAAGTGGGCAGGGCTGCCCTGTTTGGTCCAAGATGGAGTGTGCAGAGGAGAAAAGACCAATTTTCATGTCGTGAATGGAAAGTTCTCTAAAGCAGTTTGGAGTGATTTTTCATCAATCATGGCACATTCCTCCTGAGCTGGGAATTGGGGGGAAAAATGAGAGAGAGAGAGACAGCGAGGAAAAAGGGTTGGACCACTCTATTACCTGAGCGCACTTCACTGTGAATAATGATGTATGACATAAAAGCACTCAAGAGTTTTTCTTTAACATGTTGCCAGCATTGATCTACAGCTTCAGTCATGGGATAACACACATTTAACATTTAGGACACCCCTGGGTGAGAAGAGGAAAACATCATGCAGCAGCTCCGCCTCTGGTTCATCAATAGAATAGCAAAGATTATAACTATTTTTCCAAAGATCTTCTCTTTATTATATATTAACAAAACCTCAAACATCTTTTCTCTCTGAAAGTTATTTGACATTATGCTCACGTCCTCTGACTCCCTCCACACCATTTCTTTTGACTTATTTGATAATATCAAAAAAATGCCATATCTATGATGCAATGTCAAGCAAATCTGCTCATTTGTCTATCTCACAAAAATCTCCACAGTACAAGTTTTGACGTGTTTGCCATCAATATTTTATAAGTAGGCCCTTAGGATTTTTTTGTCTAAACTTCACACTGGCTTTTTCCAAACCACCCGAGGTCAAATGCTCGCTTGTATCAAGGACGTTCTGCCTGAGAGAATCCACCCAGACAACTGAAACAAACTGACATCTTGTGGCAGACTAACAAATTGTGTGAAAACATTAATATTCTCTCTGTTAGTTTCAGCGTGGGAAAAAATGCTAAGTGTGACCAGCATTACATCTGTATATTGACAGGTCAATGCGCTTGCACTGTGCTCCGAGGCTCTCTCACAGTTCTGTGGTTATGCAAAGCAATAGAGTGCGTGTGCACTCTGCAGCACAGTGGGTTCTGTACCTGCAGGTCTTTTAATGAATAATTGAATCATACACACTATATATTTCTCTGTTAATATGGAGAGAAAGAAGTTCTTACTGTTGTAGTGTAATTTTAATTTTTTCATGACATAGTCAAGTGATAACCTGCAAGATAATCATTCATACATAACACAACAGAATTCTCCAATAGAAATTGCAGAGTGAAACAGCTGCCCATTACAATGACTTTTCTTCTAACATTTCGGCCTGTAATGTTAAAGATTGTATTCCATAAGTCGTTAATAAAAGTGTTTCCACATCAGTAGACTTTCAACATGCTAATGAGATTTAAATATTCACCCACTGACCTTCTGGCATGCAACTACGCTGGTTTGAGGGCTCCTGCAATGTGTAATTGCTGTAATTCAAGGCCTGGCGGAGAGCTTCATGTCACGGCAATTATCATTTACCACTCACATTAATACGCATTACTCATTCATTGTACAGTTGGTCAGTGTACCCTTTGCACTAAGTGGTATACCACTTAAACTGTATGTGAAAGGTTTGGTAAGTGCAGAAAAGACTGGAAATATATAGTATATACAAAAAATGCAGTTGCTCAGTCTGAATATACGTATGTGAATTTGGATGCAAATATGCTCTTTTCTTCATTGCATTAAATTAAATTGGTATAATTCAAGCAATTTTCTTTGAAATCAACAGATGAATATGATTGCTTTGCTCTATTGTTTGTGAGTAACACAACAGGGTTTTGAATTGTGGCACCTTGAAGATGAAAGGAGAGCACGGCACATATATAATTTAAAATGGCACTGGCAGATTTACCTCTCAGAATGTATAGTCATTTTTGGAACAATGGGTCCCTGATTTCAGAGTGAGGTAGTCAAAGGCATTTATGTCCCTGGATTGACAAGTATTTCATCAGCTGTGGCTGGCTGCCTAATTAAACTAATGTCTCATGAGTTGATTGAAAGACTCAGAATCTTGCAAAATGGCAACATGCATGATATTGTGCCAAATGACTTGAGGATGAAGCCGGATGTCTCAGAGGAAAAAGTCCGTATCATTACCAGCCGATGATCCGTCCATGATCCTCTAGTTCTCATGTCACAGTGTGGGACTAGTTAATCATTTTATCATACAGAAACACTGACATGTACCTTAACTATCAGTGTCTGCACTCACTGTGTGCAGAGCAGATACAGCGCAGAGACAGAGCAGAGGAGAAAAGTCTGAACTGAAGTTTAGTTTTTAGTGTGCATGCGTACATGATCCAAGATAGGTTGTATTCATGTTTCCTTTGTGTTTTAATTCAATAATTTTGGTTGGTTTTTGCATGTTGTCAAAAGATAAAATTATCTGACTGTTTTAGCATTAATTGGCTCCTTAAATCTCCAACCAGTCAGGGGAGCACCACATGGAAGGCAATTTATAGCAGTTATTTGATTGTGTGCTCAAGTTGTTGCTTTAAATATTTTGTGGAGTAATGCGCCCTAATGTGCAGTGTTTCATGTGCAGTAATTTCAGCATCTGCAAAATGAAGTTTTACTGTGATTTTACTTGTGAATATAAAGGGCCCCACAATTTTCCAAAGGCCTTAGTCTTTATTACGTAAATCTTTGATGCTGCAAGAGAAAGGGCCTGTAGGATGGGGACTAACCAATGCTTTTCCAACAAGTAGATAATGCAGGTAATTTTGATTGGTGCTCTTGGAATCTTAGTGCCAGAATGTACTCCAGAATAAGTGGTCTCTATTCTACTGTCTGATCACAGTGGAAATTAAAAATGTTAATAGCTGTTCAGAACAGGCACACTGGAAAGCAGAGTGAAAAGTTGCCCATTATAGAGAGGAGGGAGACGTTTGAAAATGTGCACCTTTCTTCCCATATTTAGACAGTCTCTCCTGTAAGACTTTCACAGCACTGCTCTGGGATGTTCACATTAAAGCTGACAGAAATAGTTGTGTGAAAAATGCAAAAGAGAGCTTGAAAGGGAAGTTCAAACTCTGGCTCCTTCTCAGCACTACACAGCTGGTCAGACAGTGTGATGTGGGTGTGAAGGCGGGTTAAGAAAGTTAGAGAGGATCTGGATCTGTGTTGGATTTAGTGGCACCTGCTTATGAGGATACAGACTGCAACCAACTACACTTTTCCTGTGTGTTGAAAACACACATGTAGGAAAACTATGGTGGCTGATGCTAAAATGGAAATGGCCCTATATAGAGTAAGTGCTTGGTTTGTCCATTCTGGGCTCATGTAGAACGACATGGCAAAGTCAATGGAAGATGACCCGCTGCATATGTAGATATGACGGCTCATTCTAAGGTAACAAAAACACAACAGTTCTTAGTTTCAGGTGATTATGAACTAACTAACTAACTTTACTTGCCTAACCTTAAGAGGCCTGGCATTGTTTCTTTCACGCCCAAGGTAACCTTATGCTAGGTACATAATGTCATTGGTAATTTGTTAGACATCATACAAACCAGTGTATGAGCAACTGTCTTGCTGAGCTATGATTAGACAATCAATGTTTGAGGCGGGAGTTTAACAGCCAATGCTTTTCTTTTTCACCCAGTGAGACAAAGTTAATGTTTAAATAAGTGGTGTAAAGTGCAGAGTAGAGTAGAATTGCATGTTATTGGGTCAGATCAAGGCCAAGCGGATAATCCGTAACAAAACTGAATCCAGGTAGGTGACCTACAGTTTAGACCACAGACACAATACATTAAGGTGAAATCATTCACCTGAGACAACTGTCATAATGTCAGTAGTTTTGCTGAGTCAGTGTTGGCATGAGGTGAGGTACACTTTATTAATCCTAGAGGAAAACTGACTGCCATGAAGGACAATGAGACCCAGCAATGGAATGAATGCCAAATGCCAAATGTCTGACTTGATTGCTATTTGGGGAGATGGCACAATTCAGTCAAAACTGGGAGGCACATACTGTACTTTAACTAAAATATGATGGAAACGGAAGCAGATGTGTCAACTTTTGTTATTGTTGCTCTGCACATGCTTGTCTTCCAAATATTGCTGTCAGTTTATATTAATATTGGATATGGGCCACATCCAAGACTACATATGAGCAGCAATTAAGAGCTGTGCATAAATTGTAGGGCTGCAGTGTGGCTCTTGTGAACAGCAGGAATAGTAATTTACCCACAAGCCCTCTGGGGCTCCTTCTCATTCAACCGTTTTTGCCTTTCTCACTTAAGCAATATATTTTTATGCTAATGAAACTAAAGTAAACTAAAGTAATGGATTTGACGTTATATTGATTTTGAGTTCAGGGCCAAAGCCATTCACACAAATCTAGTTTTACTATGAATCACCAGGTCTGAATACTGTGTAAAATAGAACACTGTCAACTTGATGAGGCAAATATCCAATGAAAAACTATGAGTTTTGGAGATGAATCACTTGATAGGTTTTAAAAACACAGTAACATTAAACATTAATTCTATTTTATGCTAATTATGATGATGAACAACAACAATTTGGCATAAACTAATACTTAATATTGTAGAAGGCACAGTCAGTTTAACACCACAGATGGGCTAATGGTACTGGAGGCTGAGGTCGCACTATAAAGAAAATGAATTCTTTGTATTTGTGTTTGATTGCCACTGAGATTTATTCTGCAGCGAGACCAGTTGGACACTTCCAGGTGTTATGATTCTTAATTGACCTTCAGACTGACTTTAAATCGAGTGATTTTTTTTTTAAAGCTGCCTGAGGCTAACTATGCATATTCTCTCATGTAAAAATACAAAAGAAAAAATATTTAAAATGATTAGGAGATACCATACAATTGTCCATATATGTTGCATTGCTCTACTGTTTTCTGTCTCTCATATAGTATCATCATAAAGCATTTTTAAATCTAAAAAAAGATGATGAAATGAAAATATATATATATTTTTACTTCCATTGACGACTGCTACTCTGAGACAACTCATTTGTTAATATAATTAGATTTATAAAAAAGTGAAAACACTTTGATAAAGAGAATACAAAACTTTTAAAGATGTTTCTGTTGAATGTTTAAAAATGCTTTACATATTTAATATTTCACCCACAAAGTGTCCATTTGAATAACATTACTCACCCTGTGTTACCTTATTCCTAAAGAAAACTTCTTTTTTTATTTATCTATTTATTTTCGCATGCCTTCACAGTGAATGGAGAATCCAAAAAAAGGCACACATTCTAAATGATTTGAAGTAAACAGGGTTAGTGTTAACATCTGTTTACAAACTATCACACAACTAGTGCAGTATAATCCAAGTCTCATCTACCCAGTTGTATGCTTGGTACCCTTAACATGCATTTTTGCTAAAACATAACGATTTAAAACACGTCAGTACAAACAGTCTCATGGACGGCCTGGAGACACTCAGGGTAGACTGAAGTTTTTGTAACGTTCTAGCAATGAATTTGGGAAGCATTAATGCATTCACCTGGTGTTATATTTTCATCACTGCTAATCAGAGTTGTTGCAGAGTCATTTGATCCAGGTGTAAATGCTGAATGTAACCTTTCCCTTCACATACAAAAGCCAGATGCTACCAGGTGTTAATGTTTTTGTTTTGTTTTGTTTTTTCTTCAGGTGGATAGGGGCTTCAGATAAGACCACACCAGTTGTGTGAGAGTTTGTAGCTGAATGTTTGACATCTTGCTGTTGTTAAATGGCGACCCTGTTTGTTCAGTTCATTAAGAACATTCACCTTTTTTGGATTCTCTGTGAAGGCATGAAAGGAAAACAAAGTTTCAAGCTTACACACTGTGAGTTACTAACGTACAAATGGTCATTTTTTAGGTTAAGGGTTCTTTTAACAAAACAAAAAAAATCCCTCAAATATTTTACTATCCATTCTATATGATAAACACGGAAATGTATACCTTAAAATGTCTGCTCTGTTACTGTGCACTTAGTTACCCTACAAAGTAACAAGGTTGCCATGTACAAATACAGATGGAATTTTGTTAGAAGCTATGAGTATTAAATCATGTAGAAATGATTCATAGAAATCATGAGTACCTAATTGGACAACAATGGTGGCCATAAAAACATGATTGAAACATGTAACAATGAGCAGCCTTAATTAGGAAACAAGCCAAGACAACTTCATTGTACTGTGAAAAAAATGGATAAATAAAAATTTACATTTTAATTTCATTTACTTGTTAAATAAAAAAAATGGACTAAATAGATAAAGCAAATTTTACTGAAGCAATTCATTATGGTGATTTTTTTTTTTACTGCAGCACATCATTAGTTAGGTTGCTGCTCCCATAATGGATTGTATCAGTTTTTATTGTTTGCGTGAGCTTTTTAAATGAGCCTCAGTACATTTTATAATCACAGAAAATTTAAATGAAGTTCAATCTGGAGTCATTGTTTGAAATGCATTATGTTTTTATGCATATCTGTGCACCCTTTTTTCTTGCAGTAGTGATAGCTCTGTTTTTATTCAAATGTGTGTGTGTGTGTGTGTGCGTGTGTGTGTGTGTGTGTGTGTTGGGGTGGGGGTGGGGTGGGGGGGGGGGGGGGGGGGGTTGGCAATTGAGCAGTTTAGCAATTATTATAATAAATTTACTCTGTATGAGAAGTAAAGGATGAGTGAAAGGGGAGAGGCTGATTGTGCTTTGCCCTCTGCTTCATTCCTGTCAAGTTTGGCTGAAACTACCCTACTTTTTTTTCCTAAATCTGTTTGGCTAATTTGGAATGTGAAAGCATGAAAGCAACATCAATAATCACTTATCTTTACAAAAGATCACGTGTGAATGCACAATGCCTTTATTGTGTGAATCACTGCCATGTAACTGTAAATCATGCCGGTTTATCCAGCAGCAAATTCACAAATCCCAGAAAAATGAATTAAACCTAACAATAAACACGCTCTGCCCTTGGCAGCAGACATGAAAGGCTGTATTTCCATGCGTTTAGCCTCTGCAGGGAACAAGAACATCAGTTTCATCCTCAAAAAATGCTGGCCTTGACTGCCATCACTCCAAAACACAGTCTGAGTTAGTGTTATGAAAGGAACTGATTTAATTGCAATTAATACATTTGCTAATGATGCCTTTTTTTTAAAGGCTGCATCAGTAACAGGACTCAGCCAGTCTACTGTTGTATCATCATTTTAACGACAAACACTACCAGAGTCACAGTTATTGGTGGCTCAGGGTTTAGTGCCCTGCTTACAATAGTTTCTGACTGCCAAAAGGAAAGGAACTTATTGCTCAAAACCAATTCACTGAGGCAGAACTTCCTCCAATCTGTGTATGGCTGGAGTAAGGGTCTGCCATCCACAGTGAAGGAGGAAGGATTGTACATTGCCTTAGAGAAAGTGCTGCCAGAGAGGCTCAGGGCTAAGCAGCAGTAGCCTTAGAACTAAGACCTACCGTGGGCTCCTCAAAGTCAACATTTGACATTATGCCTTCCTTTATGACTCACAAAATCATATCTCAGGCAAACTGCAGTTCTTCAGATTTCAGTGGATAGTGAAAATAGTCTTCTAAAGTTAGTCTTACCTACAGAACACTGCCAAATATCACAGACATTACTTCTCTGAACTTGAGACGATTCTCTGCCCAAACCTGATTGGGCCGAACCCCACTTGTCGGGTTCAGGCCGGACAGGGCTGTCATTTGTCAAAATTCCCCCTGGGCTTGAGTCTGGTTGGGTTTGCACCAGTTTCCCTTTTTTGTTTGTTTATTTGTTCATTTGTTTAATGTAGACCTCATAGTTTATGTATGGTAATGTCAGGAGTATTGTCTAGGGTATGGCTTGGTAGCAGTCCTCACAACACTGAGAGTCAGCCTCTTTGTTTTTTCAGTGACAGCAAGCTGAAAAAAACAAACAGTATTTTCAAAGCCTCACCTTTTCAAGAACTAGTAAAAAAAAAAAAGCTGACCATTTATTTTGAAATTAGAATGTAGGGTAGAATAATGTGAATGACATTAAAGTAAACATAAAAGTAAAATAATCACAGAACTCCAGTTTATTTTATAAATGTTTTCACCCCACAGTGCCACTTGAATGTACCACTGAATACTGTAGAGCCATTGTTACAAGAACCAGAAACTGTGCAGTAATGCCTCACTGAAGAAAAGAGCTATTAGAGAAGTGGATATCAGGGATATATGGCTCATCATTATTCCCATGCTATATTACACTAAGGCCCCTAAACTCCCAGTGCCCATCCCCAGAGACCAGTCCTAATACCTCCTCTTCCACAGTCCCTTGACCACAATAATAATGGGTAGCATTTTACCACACAGCATTCTCCAGGCTGCAGTTCTTTCAGAATGGCTTCCAGTGCTACTCTCTGGCTTTACAAGCATTCAAAATACAGACAACCTCTCATTTATCTGTCATAAAACATTTTTTGGACAATAGCAATTAAGATTAGGTGGTTTTTATCCAGAGAGAGGCTTTCAAAAGAGGCTCTTTCCAAGGCTTGAAATGTTCTTTGTCTCTCTTTGTCGCTCTCCACATCTGCCCTCTCCTTTTCTTACACACTTCTTAACTTCGACAGTCATAAGGATGTACTGTAATTGGAGATAAACAGCATTTATCTTCTCTATTGTCCCCGAATAACCCTCTGGCCCATCTCAGGTTTATTAGCCTCTTTATTGCAGGAGTGTGAGAGTACAGTACTTGACATATTCATCTTCCTAGTAATCTTTTATACTGCATTTATAATGATACCACCCCTTGGAAAATGAACTTTTATTCATACCAGCAATTAAGATCTTGTGCAGTTTGTCTTGGCCACCAGGGAATGAAACAACCTGAGGAATCACTCTGCTAATGATGGCCTGTCAACGATGCAGCTGTCTGGAATAAATCGTCAAGATCCCCTCATAAACAGCTATTCCCCCAACATCCAGCACACACAGACACATGCAAACACACGCACACACTTTGTCAAAGTTTGTTGTGCTGCCAACTTTGTACACAAGTTCCTTTTCAAGATGACGGAAGGACCGGACCAAACTGTATTTTTATTTTACTGCAATACCGATGTGAACCATTCACAAAGTATTTATCAACTGACCATCCTCTGAGCCACACTTCCTGCAGTTGCTTTTGCTGTACTTGTCAAGCTTTCCATTTCAGTAAAGCACAGTGTGTGATAACAGTGGCAGAATTACTACCCACAATTGGCAGCATTTTTGAGCAACACAGAGTATCACCACGGACAAGCAGTATGGAGATATTTTGTGGTTTCAATTATGTGTTTTTGGACGTTTGAATCTGGGGCGCCGTCAGCCTCCATTAGGTGGAGTTGTGTTGCTACCCCTTCTCCCCTGGGATCTCCACAAGGGATGTGGGCATATGGGTGAGTAGATAATGGGGTGAATTTTCAGTTTTGGGTGCACTATCCCTTTAAATGGTTTGCTTGCTTACCACAATAGATAATAGTAGAGTCCACCTTTTTCACGGCAGACATTTTGACAAAAGCAGAGTTGGAATTATTGACATTAACAACAACCATTAGGTCAGCTCCTGACCTTGGTCATGTACATGCCAGTTCACTGAGGCTTCATGCAACACTTAAGAGAAACAGTCAACTTCAATGTTAGTGTTTCCACGTGCCTTTCTTGCAATAACTATCAAAATGTGTGCTGTGACAAAGACCTGATAACTATGCTGCTGTTTGCATTTTCAAATAGTATTCTTCACTTTTACAAGATGAAAGAATCTGAGAATGCATTTGGAAAAAGTGACTCTATCTAAAACAATTTGGCTAGATTGTAAACTTCTTGTTTGATATTTTGCTAAATTGATCTGCAACCCTACAAAATAAAGTAGTTAAGCTACTACTGTAGTCAAATTGGTACGCTAGTTAGCTTTCATTAGAGCAGACAAATCATATTATACATTTCTTACACTGTGGGTCTTGAAATGTTGGTTTGTGAAGGCTGAAAAAAACATCAGCCTCCAAACTGTAAAAATACTCAATTTAACTTTTATCCCACTGTTTTAGCATGTGTAAAAAAAATAAAAAAATAAAAAAATAAAATAAAAAGGCTTCAAAGGTTTGCTGTGCCTAGTTGTGGTTGCGAACCTCTCATTGGACTATGGTTTGGGGATTAGCCAATAGTCAACAGTGTGTTCCTTTGAGATATTTTGCTTTGCCACAGTTTTGATTGCAGAAATGTGTTAATGCTGACAAGTATGGCAAAATGCAGTGCACTATGGGTACCTGGATGGTGTACTCACAATAGCTGAAAAATAAGTGTTGAATGCTGGACACTTCTTACCCTCAATACTCACCATCTTGGTTACGTAGCAGAAGAGGAGGAACCAAAAAACTTGTAAAAATGGTGCCAAGGAAGCTGCAGCAAGCAAACAGCTCGCTTCTAGGATGAAACGATTTACGGCACTCAGACGGCACACGTCATCTTACCTAGCTGCTTACATTTATAGTGACTCTTATATAGCACATAAATAGTGCAGAGAAATAAAGAGGCGAGGCACCGCTCCATACTCAGTCCAAGAAGCCGTGGAAGTGCTCACCAAACAGGCCTTCACCCTTACTAGCGGACCGCTGCGTTTACCCCGGCGGTGGCGCTTACGTTGGAGAGGTGGAGCTGGGGCGCGGCAGAGGTGAGCTGAGATCCCCAATAGGAGCAGGGCAAAGTTTTCCCATCTTGTTGTTGCATTCATCCCCAAAACAAACACATGCGCGAGCCAGGTAAGCATCTTTACGACAATACGCGCTAGAGCTCATGGGAAATGTAGGCTTCATTCCAGCAAAACACTACTGCTTTTGTCCACAGGGTTGCCAAAATCAACTCAAAGTGAAAGTTCCTTGTAGGGGCTTTAAAAGGAAATAGTCATGTGCTGCGATTGTCAGTTCCGGTAAGTGCACTACCTTATCTAAGTTCTCGGACTGCGCAAATAAATACATACTCTATGTACACAGAGAAGCGTTCTAACATTCGTATCAGAATTGAAACACAGAATTTGTTTATTTCTGTATATGTTCAAAGCATCTAGCAAATTCTCCTACTAGGGCAAGAGAGCACCCAGCAGCCATAAACCAGGTAATTAATATAATTTACACGATTAAGGACAGCCAGGTGTGTAATCTCCTGATAACCATTTCCAGTGGCGACAGATAACAGGTCGGCCCATTAAAGATATCACACACAGTGACCACATGATATTTAAAAAAGCAGTGAGTTTAGTTTATTCAACGAGAATTGATACATTTTCTCAGTTTTCATTTCAAATGCTCTGAAAAGTAGCAGTCTCAATGTCAGAGGATGCAAAATAATTTAAGACTTCATTTCTCTCCCTGAACAATATCATATGTCAACTCCGATGCCATTTACTCCCATCAGATCTGTTTTGTGATTGTTAACCAAGACCATCCATCTCACACTCATCTCAGCAGCCTTATTAGTCCTTAATTCAGAAAATTTGAAATGTTTAATATCCCAAGATGGATTGTAATGTAGCTTTGTCAGATTCAATTTCACTGATCATATTTAACCTTCGGCCCGCAACTCACTCTCAGGTTTGAAGACTGCACTACAATTATCAATTGTTGAACCCATTTTCAGAGGCCTCTCGAAATGAAGGCTCTAATAATTTCTCTCTGCTCTTGTGGACTGAATGGAAATTTCTCATTTGTCATGATTCAGGATGAGTAGTTTTGAGAGGCAGCCCTGTTATTCTCCAGCTTCAGACAAGTTTCTACATTTGTGCTCACTTTCATTGTTCAATAGCACAAATGATTGTTCCATTATAGGCAATAAGTACAGCACAGAATGCCCTTTCCCTTCATTTCATAAGTGTTTCTGCTAACACATATTGTGCATACTTTGTGTACCTTCTGGCTGTTTTAAAATAAAATGCAGATCATCTAGTTTTGAGAGCTAGTTGTAGACTAGTGTGTGATTGGGGAATGGGGTAGTGTAAGGTACTTCTAAACTGCCCTTGAGCAAGGTTCTGAGCTCACAGAAAGTACAATTCACTGGCTATAGCTAGTGTCCCTTGGCATTGCACTCAAGTCAGAGGATGCCGCAGCACATTATTTACATTCGATGGAAATGCACAAAGTCAACTCTCCCTCATACAATGGTTTGTATGATTTCCTACAAATAAGCACACCACAAATAATGTTACATACTCAAGGTGAAGTTACAGGTGAGTAAAGCTTACTGTGGTTTGGTCTAAGAAAAGAGACATGGTGAGGACGTACCTTACAACGATTTAAAGTTCAGTCACGGTTCACACAGTTTCAAAGACCAGTCTCCTGGGGTAAGTCACGGGGGAAAGTCCTGTGTTTTGTGATCCATCCAGCTCTCCAATCTGCCTTCTGATGGGCCTGCTTCCTTTTTTTGTTTTTCACCTCCATCAGTGCATTGGTCACATGATTGCAGCCTTCCCAAATATGTGGAATATATACAAATCACTGGCTCAAGATTAACTAGGAAATTGTGAATTTTGGTGCATTTTGAGGAAAAAATACAAACAGTGTATGAGACCAGCCTGAGGATGTAGTGTACTGTTTATGTAGCAATGCAGATGGGTCCTCATAGAACAGTTTATATATCTTACAAAAATGTGCATACAATACTTTGTATGATCTAACGAGTTAGCGCCGCACAAATGGCATTACTGTACGTACTCAACATTAAGTATGTTACATTTAGGTATGTAATGTTATATTGTTTGGGTTAAGAAAGAAAACACCACCCGAGATCTCGGTATAAGGCAAGAAAAATTAAAGTCTTTATAACAGTTCAACCTTGTTTAAAAATTTTGAGAGTTTTTAGAGTGCACTCGGGTTCCTACCACCACCCTTATCAAGGAACTGTCTGTCCTGGCTCCCAAGGAGATGAAGAAGATGAAGAAAGCTGAATCCGATGAGTAGTGAAGATGAAGACTGAGGATGATGATGGTGAAGATCCAGTGAGAAGATGGAGATGATGAAAGTGAAGACCAGGAAGCAGTGGGACGATGCCGACTCAAGCAGCACAGTTCTGTCTGTAGTACAGTCTCAACAAAAACCAGCCTGCCCAAAACGTGCAGAGCAATCATTCATTTTATTTATCCGCAGTTCAGTTGAATTTCTTCTCAGGCAATCATCAACACATACTACAGTGCATATCTCATTGACTATACATATTACTACTGCGGTGAACTAACTGCCGGAAGTCAGACGCCGAATACAGCTGATGGCTTCCGAGAATGGGCTGAGTGTAACTGAAAATGCATTACATTGCATGTGGTTCATCTGGTTCTTTGCTTCATGTCTTTGTATGTTGCACTAGGGAAACTCCTGTCGTTGACGTTCCAGGATGGTGTGTCATCTTGTCATTCCAAAATGCACTTTCATTTTCATAGTACAGTTTCTGCTTGTTAGATGCATACAGTCATTTTCAAAATACACTTTCAACGTTGGTAAAACACCTTGTTTTATGTTTATGTCCTTGCAACAAAAGCATGTGGTTTGGTTTGGAAAAAAACATCATGGTTTGGCGTAAAACTCAAATGGGAAGTGAACAGCAGGCTCCCGGGTGAAGGTCCAGGGTTTGTTGGAAGCATCCACCTCCCCTCCTGCCTGCCCTGTAGGGACTCTCCAGCTTTTTATATTATGTTGTTGCCAGCTGCATTACAAGCTGACGCCGCACAGCAGCATATCCTATCTTTGCAAAAGGTGCCTTTGTGTGATGGTATCTGATGCCGAAACCACTGTCAAAGCATCAGTATTTGATGAGTTAGGAATGAGAGCGTGCTAACTGCCATGTGCCTACATTGTGGAAAGAAATTATTTTTCATGTCAAAAAAAAAACAGTAACACATTGTCACTGAACATAATCAGCATCACCCAGAATCAATGTTCTGTCTGGTGATAGGGTGGACTCATAGGTCAGGTTCTAGGCATGTAATGTGTGAATTATCATGGTGCAGATGCAAATGCATCTTGTTAACGTTAAAATTAAATTCTAAAAATAAAAAAAATATTGAATAGGTTTACAGCTACAGGACAACTGCAGAGAATGAGCTGATATCAGTGGTCACAGTGCAGATTATGGCTCCTCAACTGTTGAGCAAAGTGTGTTCAAACTATAGGAGTCGACTTACTTGCTAGGCGATGTTAACAACGGATAGGAAACTAAGGAATGATTTATAAAGCAATGAAATTGTGTGGGCTGAGTATTAGTCTAAATTTAGTTGGCAGCGTCTGTGCAGAATGTAAGAATAGAGATGGTGTGTGTGGGTTTAATTAGAACTGTGAGCAGGTACAGGGGAGGGTGTTTCGGGGATACCGGAATTTATGGTTGATCCTGCTGGAGGTGCTGAAGGCTGAATTCAATTAAACATCTGCGATGGGAGGTGCCCATTTTATAACCCCAGTGGTATACCTGTTGTCAGATCCCCCATCCCACTGTTCCCTTTATATCCAAGCTATGTTTCTCTTCTGGGGGAGCTGTGGCGGATGCTGTGAATTTGTAAATGTTAACATGTGTGTGAGATGGTGTTCTGAATCCCAACTTGTAGTTTGTGAGGATACAGCGTCTGTAATTTGAGCTACAGCTGCATATTAAAGTCTCATATCATAATTTTAAACTTTAAATTTTTCATTTTGATAATGAATAACATTAATTAGTAGTAATTATTATTAGAGGTTTCACAAACCCAATGATGTTCAGAGTAGCTTATTGCACGAAATGTGACTAAATGTGAGCAAAACGTGTGTAATGTGGGTGATGCTGCTGCTAAATGATTCACAAACATTGCAGTTTGATTGGAGCCTTTCAAACTGTGGATATCGATTTGCATAAGTAGTAAATGTTTTGATTCCTGCACACAACACATACAGTATAGTGGTAGGATTAAATTCTGCCACGTACTGTATTGAGGTATTGTACAAAACTAAAGCTAACAGGGTTGTCTGGGTCTTTGGGGCTTGCTATAAGTAGAGTCATAGGTTAAGCCTGTGCAGGGCTTAAAGAAACCTATTTCTCTTATCTTCCCTGGTCATGAACCATGAGCAATAACATTATCAAGGGTCTGTTGTTACAGGGTTGGGGTAGAGAGGAGCAGAATTACAGGCAGTGAGGAGATTTTAAACACTACACGTCTCGGGGATGTGTCCAATCGTGCCTCTAATCTGGCCATTGTGCTGGGCCTTATCAGCCGTCAGCGCTTTGAATAGAACAAAGAATAGTATCGGCCGATCCATAAATCATAACTTCAAACACTGTGGTAGGTCACTGTTTTATGTGCCCTCCTGGATTCAGCTTTAGCCTGCAGATTCTGCCGGCTCTTGTTGCTCGCACAAAATGCTTTATTGTCTAATAGGAAATGTGAAAATGGGCCTGGACGTATAACAATATCAAATGTTTGGGGGTGTTTTCTTAATCAGATGTTATCAGGTAATGCTATTCACTGAGGATTTGCTATCTGCTCTTTTGTGAAGGGTAGTTCGTGATTGTTCAGTAAATGCCCACTCCACTGACTTATTGATTTGACTTGTATGTGTGTCTTTACATAGTATGTGGTTTGTGCATTGTGTCTTCATGTGTTCATTCAGTTGCCTTTAGTATTCACCTACATGCATGATTTTAAAAAAATATGGACACAGACTAAAAACAGTAGTCAACAGCTTACTTGGCTCCAGGGCCATGATCACCTATATGAGACTGTGGGGACCATTTTCAGATGCTACTGTCTGTGACCCAACCCTTTGGAGGGGGAGAATTCCCCCAAGGAGACACTTTAAAAAACTTAACAGTTAAACTGACCATTTCAGAGTTGAAACAAAAATCGTAGATCATGGGTCCTCAAAGTTCAGATGAGCGCATTTTTAGGGAGCCAGCACATGAGTGTGAGAGGTGCACACACACGGACTTCTTTATGACATATTATACGGCATTTTAATGCAATGACATACTATACTATGACAGTTTTGTGACCCTTTTTATCACATACTAACACTTTACAAAAATGATACCAACTGACAGTGATAAAGCCTACATATCATGTTACATTCTACTCTTCCACTTTTTAATACATTTGATGGTACAGAGCAGAGTGTTTCACACTGATCGTACCCACACACAGAAGTCGAGCAACAGCTTCTGCTGGGGTCAATACTGCATACATATATATATGTATATATGTATATATAGATATATATATACTGTATATATTGCTTGGCTTGTTGGTCGGAAAGGTTTTTTTTGATGGCAGCTTGGATAACAGCATGGTTGTGTGCAAATTGTGCAGCAAAGAGTTTTCTTACCACCTACAGTATAACCTCAATGCAAAACATGTTGCTGCGAGCACAGACACCAGAGCAAACGATAGCTACAACAGTCGTGGTACAGGCAAACGGTGTAGCCAGCCCACAGTAGACCAGATGTACGTCTACGTCGGACAAATTAACAAACTCTCTGGCGAAATGGATTGCAGTGGTTTGTAGACCACTTTCGGCGGTACAGGATAAGGGGTTGGAAAAGGTGTTACAAATAGCGTCGTCTGACCCAGCTTGATAAAAATGCGATATATTTTCAAAGTGGATATCAACTTGTGATAGTCTGGTAACCTGTCCAGGGTGTACCCCACCCCACCAGTGTCAGCTGGGAAGCTAGGATAGACTCCAGTCCTCCCACAACCCCGAACATGATAAGCAGTTATAGAAAATGAATGAATGAATAGACATATATGTCATCTTCCCCACTTACTCAGCTTAAAACTCAAATAACGTACTATGCAAGACAACTAATAATTGCATTTTCAGTGATGTCAAACTATCAACACTGTGCCATTAAAACTTACCTTTGCATTTAGAAGGTCATGAATTAGTCCAGGTTCAAATTATTCATCATTTCACCAATAACATCAAACTGATCTGTGAACACTTCATACAGTATGCACACAGTACATATTGATATCACAACTTTCCACATTTTCCAAAGTAATTTAAAATTATTACAGGTTTATAATATGACTTTTTGTTGTTGTACCACGATTGTATTTATAGTAAGAAAAAGATTATTCATGGCAAAACACTTTGTTCAATTACAGTGATAAGGTCATAGGCTTCAAGGGACAGAAGTGTGTTTTATTGTGACGCAGTGAGAGGTTCTGTTCAACTGGTTTTGCATCTCTCTCTCCAAGTTAAAAGCCGGAGAGAAACATAAACAGACATGCTTAACATTTTCTCATACTATATATAGTGATAACAAATTGCATAAATGCTGTACAGCACGCTTCATTCCTGTTTTCTTCGATCAATACATCAGTCATGGGTTAGACTTTGACATGGCTGTCAATTCATTTCCAGATTGCTGTTTCCCTCCCTGTGAAGCCTTTTTATTCCTGTCTGCACAGTCTCGTAGACAATTTATTTATAAATCAAACTAGCATGTTGATGGAACATTCAAATATGAATCATCCTGGCCTCATTTTTTCGCTTCAAGAATCATAATAACAGCCATTATCTACTGTGGTCAAAATAAAGCCACAGAAAGTAGGGCTGCCTAGTAGCTGATATTGTTATTTAACACTCAAAACAAGCTCTTTGTGCTAAATATCAAAGAAACAAGGTCCATTTACTTCTGACTAAACTTAATGTGAATGTGTTTTGTTGCCTGCGACTCACTGAACTCATTGAGAGTTTTTAGAAAATTACATAAGTAGCTACTTCAGATCTTAATGTAACCACTTACTTTACAAATCCACAAAAAAAAGTCATTTTAAACATACTTTTTTTTCAACTGATAGCATGTCATCTGCAAAATTTTGCTCTGTGAACCATAAGACATAGGACACCTTGTTGTCATAGACACACAATAAAATTATGTTTGATAATTTTCAATGACCAACAGCAATAGAAAACAACATAAAACCAAAGTATAAAGATATAATAAATAACAAAAAGGAGTGCATTAGGAACAGTTGGGGGGGTGGGTGGTAATATTGACAGTCCTCAGTCCCCAATAGCTATGGGAGGGTGGGGATGTGATGGAGGCTACAGCTCAGGGGGAAAAGCTGTTCTTCATTCTGTTTGTTCAGACTTTGATGGCTCAGTATCTCTTCCCCAATGGCAATCAGTCTTAACCTTATCATGTCCAAATTCATCTCTCACCCTGGGATCTGTAGTTTCACAAAGTAATATTAAAGCTAATCAATATTACACATACTAACAAATCAAAAAAACAAATGAAAACACACATTGATTATAATCACCTGTCAGCAGTTCCCCTCAGCTACATGGGGCGTTTTAGTATCTTTCAGCTCAATGTTTTGGTTTTTAGTCTTACTGCTTTCATCAAGCTTAATTTAACCAAAAGAGCTGAGATAAACCCTGTGCACACCACCTGCCAAGCACCAAACAACACGCTGACAAAGTCAGATGGTAGCTCTTGAACAAAGCGTCTGGACACTAAAGAACCAAGTACGTTCTAAGGATTTGATGTAGACCAAGACAGAGCTAAAAGGAGAGTGAATACTGGACCTACAGCTATCAGATGGACATAAATGCGACTCAAAATGAATGAAAATGTTGCTCCATGTCTCCTTGATGTGTAAACAGGCAACTGTTAGCTTATTTATTTGCTATAACTTTGTTTTCAGTGATGTTTGTTTGTTTGTAAAGCTCATACAGCTAACAGTGCTAATGGGGTCACACTCACCACGGCCACCTAGGACAAAACGGAGAAGACACCATCCAGTGTGTATGGGTCAGGATGGCATTAGCAGCTATAGCTGTGGCAGAGGTCAGTGCTCTCTAAGCGCCAAGTGATTTTATTTTTATTTCTTTGTCTCTATGGATAGACCTGGGTTTTTTTTAACTCCCTGTATTCTAACATTATTCTGCTTCCTCTTTGTTGGCGCAGGTTTGTCTTAAACTTCTCAGCATCTCAGTGTCATGTTTTATATAAACTGGGTTACATAAAGATATAGAGGATGAACCCACTTTGGTTTCTATCTGCCTGTATTCCACTGCATTTACCACTCTGTTGGTTTTGGCTTCTTCATCTGATCCCCAGCAAAACAAGGGAAGCATGACGACACACTTTATGCACTACATTACTGGAGTCAGATTTTCACCTTCATTCTGGTATGTAGATCATCATTACTTTGCTTTTATTGATATGTTTTGTTCATTTGTCTTCAGCCTCACTTGAGTCATGATGGCATTTGCACACATAGCTGACATTCACTGTGGCATGTAAATAACTTATCCAGGTTTCCAAAGTATCCCCGTTCCTATTGGAGCACTCCAGCTAGCATCTGGGTATTTTTTAAGACTGGAATAAGGGCTTATATATGTTTCTGAAACCAGGATATGTTGTTTACATTAGCAAGAGCCTCAATCACAGGTGAAAGAACTCGAAGAGTAACACATCATGAATTGACACTGCATTACAAAGTAGTACATTTCCCGCAGTAGGGTTCACTGAATATTCCTGTCTCAACAGGTGCAAAGAGACGAGGCCCAGGACTGACCAGGAAGACAGATGGACCTAATTTCTTAAAGTGAGAAATGGTTTGACAGAGATGAATAAAGAGTTGAAATAATTAAATAATACATGTTGACACAATTAAATGATAAATAAATAATAAAATCATTTTTAGAAGAATGTTGAGGTTTTTTGAGATAACAGTCCATTCCCAGAGGCAAACTGAAAGGCTTTTCTCTTTGTCCTCCTTTGTTGGGTCATCACAGCATGCATGAATGTGTCTAATGAAGTGAGTGTGGGTAAGTGTGTGTATTTGTGTGTGAGTATTATCCGCCCAACTTCTTGACTGACATGTGAGTGTCCAGTGAGAAATCATATTTCTGTGTTATCGAGAACAGACAAGGTGATAAAATCGCTATTCCTGTCAGGTATGCACCAGTGAATTGTTCATCAGTTCACCACCTATTTCCCTATGAGGTTTCTTTTTTTTCCCCATTTTCCTTCTTTACTCAAAGCTGGGTTTGAAAAGAGAGGCTTTGGTGTAAGCAGAGAGGCCACAGGGGAGCAAATCCCAGCGGACACTCAGAAAAAGAACAGCTTCAAAAGGGCCTGCAATACCACGGTGAATTGTATAAGGGAGAAAAATGCAATGATTAAAAGTGAAATGTTTGTTTGAAGATAATGTTATTTTGGAAAACCTCTCTTAAGAGGATTTCTAACTTGAAAAAGAGACAAGAGGAAGAAATAGAGTGAATGTGGGAGAGAGACTTGGAACTAATTCCCACAGTTATGTATACGTGTTCAAAATTGGTAACATAGCATACGAGCAGTGTTGCTATTCATCCAAATGTTTGCCACAATCTCCGGCTCTGAGCTCAATGCTCAGTACATAGAAAGTGGATGCATGATTGAAGTGAGACTATCCCAGATTTCTAATATGATGCCTGAAGGGAAAACGCGGGTTAAAGAGAGCAGATACGAGAGGCCACAGGATCTGACTCTGAATGGATACAAGACATCTATTTAGCCTGCGCAACCATTAGCAGGTGTACATTAGTATTCAGCGGAGGGGCTGCGATGAGGCTGACTGCATGGGTCAAGTCAGCACCACATCTGGGCTGGGTCGGCTCTGTTTTAACCCAAAGATCTTTATGTAAAATTGTAGAGATGAGACAAAGTGCATAAACTGTCATGTGACAGGGGAAGATGATCACAGACACATGCTTCCATATGAATTATCTTGAATTGAAATAAATGTAGGGAGCATTTTGTCTGGATCTATAAAAGGTATCTGGTGCAAAACTCTTTAAATTTAACTTGTCTGGTGAAAATTCTACAATGATTAAAATCAAACTTTTTTAACAGTTTTATATTAAAAAGGAGAAATCATCTTTATCGTGGGCTGAGGACAGACCTCTCTTTTCATATGTATGAACAGAATCATTTTATGGAGAAGGTTTCCAGATATATGTCGACAATATGGTTGTATCCTGTAAAACTATTTTGTCAAGTTCTACTCAGCTGTCGCAGCACCAGCAGTCCATATACAGTACATCTCAACATGAAGAAAACTGTCACTCTGCTTTTTTTTTCCAGAGCTTGGCCCTCATCACAAGTTAAAAGGTTATATTTATAAATTAAGGGGCAATGTATTAGTAGGTTTTCAAATTATCTTGGTCTTGTATTAAACTCAAGCATACATGTGGACTCATTAGAGACAGAATGCTACAAGTATTTTCAGCATAAAACTATTATCTTCTCACATTTAAGTTCTTGTGTAACTTTTGGATCACAAGCAGTTCCTAAAGTAATCATGTTTCTTGATATAATTGTGGAATTAATATTTTCGATAGGAAGCAATAAGATCTCACCACTAGCATATTCCTCAAAAAATCTAAACATACTTGGTTTTGAGCATTAAATTAAATTTCCTAACTACATGCCTTAAATAAGCAGGCTCCTAAAATGCTCAGTGGCCTGATGGTACCTTCCAGGGGCTAATGCTTAGTCTCTGGATACAGAAAGGCTATGCTGTAATTATAATACATACTGAGGGGGATGCCTCCAAATGAATGGCAACCATGCACAACTGTCTAGAATAAACACTAACAAATGTAATTATTAATAATGTTCAGTCAGGAAGACATACTTTTCATGCTCAGGCTGTAAGTTTTCTTTCTCACTCTGCCATTCACTCCTTACATGCGTGCTCACTCACTTTCTCTTGCTGTCATTGTTTGGAGCTGTCAACTGAGTCATCAACTGCACAATCAACCAATAGCACAGCATCACATCTACACCTGCAGCCTATTAACTTACTGCTCCTTATTTTAAATGTGGTTCGTTCTCAGCCGTAATTCTTTCTTTCTCAACACCTATTCTTTATGGATTCATCAGCCTCATCTGCCTCAGCAGTCAGCAGCCTCAGAGTCAGCAGCCGCCACCACCACCACTAATGTGTAATTATCTTGCTGCCACTCAGATGTCCCTCAATCACAAAATATCTCCCTCTGGTGTCCATGCACTGAAGAGTCTCACAAATCATCTGTTAGTCTGTACATTCATATTACGTATAAATATTATTTTTTCTTCATTCTTCAAACATTGTGATGTTCCACTATCGTATTACTTTCAAATTAATTAACACATGGAGGACTAGAATGTTTTCTAGTTTTTGTAAAGTGTTAATTAATGTTATATTATAATAATGTCATAAAAAGCCATTATAGTATCTCAAAGAAGTCAATATGCTGGCTCCCTAAGATGGCATTTAGTCATCAAAACTTTGAGGGACCCGTGAGATATATATATATCTATATATGTATATATATAGATATATATATTTGAAAATGCTCTACAGTGGTGAGTTTAGCTGTTGCATTTTGTAAAACTTTATCCTGGGGTACTTCCCCTTACACCGTGGATGGTTGGGTCGTAGAAGGTGTAGGTTGAAAATGGTCCTCCCCCCTAATCTTCAATAGCTGATTATGGCCAAGTAGTAAAGTGGCCCTTTGAAAAATCTAATTTGGACAAATATCTTTGTTTTAATATGTGGAACTCCTTACCCAAGGAACACAATTTGAAACAGGTTTTAAAGAGGGCTTAAGCACATAGTCATGATTGGTGAGTTTAATGTATTTGTATAAAGGCCCACTAAGCTCAGGCATTGCAGACTAAATGCTTTGGTATGTGGCATTGGTCCATGCTATGCACTGTTGGTAGAGAATCATCAATTCACTAAAGGGGACTTGAAGAAGCATTACTAATGTGGTGACAGACAGTAAAAGCATGGCGCCCAGTCACTTGACGTGACACAAGAAGCTGGGAAATGTTGTGTATGCCAATTTTTCTCTTCCCAGAGAGGTCCACTCGCCATCCCTTTGAATTCCTCCAGCATGACTTTGCATAAGCGACACCCAATTGAATATTAATGGCTTCTGATGGTATTTGATTATCTGTTTTTCATTTGGAAAGATTATACAAATGAGCCTCATTTGCATGCCAGCATCCAGGAAATGAAATGGAGTGTGTCTGCCAGATTATTATTTCTCCTTCTAACGCCACCGAGCACAACTTCTTTAATCTCATGAATTCAGGATTAGTTTCACATTTTGGTGTGATGCTCCAATTTGGTTTGTGCAAGGAGGTCATTTACGCCGGCGGAGAGCTTTTGTTTGCTCCAGTAGGTGAAGACAATAGACATAATAAAGTTTCAATCAGCTTTGTTATTTTTCCTTAAAGCTTGACTGAGCTTTGGTATTTGTCGGATGGCATCCATTCTTCGGCAGGGCAGGTATGCAGGCAGATGGTAACAGTGGAAGGATGATGAAGAGTTTAGTCCCATTCAGTCGGTATGAAGTAAATGGAAGAAATGAAAAGCCCATAATAGGAGTGGAGTGGAGAATTACTGTCCTGTCTGGCTCCCAGGCAACAGCTTTATCTTCACAGCAATTTACAGTAATCCAGGGTGGCTGTGAGGCTCTGCCGTAGGCCGCTGTTAGCCGCTGCAAAATGACATGTGAGTATACTGAGTTACAAAAAGAAAAAAAAAAATCTGGAACAAGGCCTAATCATCACTTTAAGTCACCTATTATACATTTAGATGGCAACTATAACTCAACTGAAGGGCACTGTGCACTCTCCTGCTGCAGCCACTGTACATATGTCATAGCTAATAGTCTGCCTGCAACATAGAGTGGAAAGACGAAACAGGAAGGACGTTTTATTTAGAAAGGAATGATTTAACTTTTACCCTTCAAAAGTCTGGCAGGACTCTTAGCGAGTTTTTCTTCCGCAGCAGAGCTAACTAAAATGGCCCCAAGAATTTTAAACAGGACTGATGAATCATGTTATGTTATCCCGGATACAGTATCGATGTTTATTCCCTCATAGGCCCAACGTGTACCTGCTTGTCAGTGTTACTGTCCACACCTCATATCGGCAGATCAATCCTAAGTGAGACTCTGCTGAAGTAGCTCTTGATTTTGATTGAATTTTGAGCATGGAGTCTTCCTTTCGATTCTTATCCCAATCAATTTCACTGGGCGTGCCATTGATCTGATAAACATGAGCGGCAGTGGCAGCACAGAGTTTTTGCCAAGTTGATATTGAATCAGAAGTGAGTGAAGAATATCCATAAGTATCGAGTGACTGCTCAAGCAAGTCAGTAAATAATCCCCAAATGCATACTCTGTAAGTGAGGATATGAAGACTGCAGTCAAGGGACTCCCCTTACTAGCCTCCCTCTATTTGCATGATTATTACCACCTTATTGTATGCTTGGACATGTGCAAGTTTTAAAATTTTAAATAAGGTCAAACACCGTATGCAGGGTTTCCATAGACTTTCTCAGCAAAGCACAGGGGAAGCAGAAAAGTGCAAATGTGGTATTCACATGCCGGAGAGGAGCACAACAGGCTCAGCACAGCTAATGCTGTCAGTGAACTCACATTCTTATTGAAGTCACTTTCTCTTCTTCACTGTCTCCCTCCCTCTTTCTCTCTTTCTCCCACTCAGCAAGCATTCTGAGGATCTATTTCTTATTAGAATTCACCCCAGAAATCATGTTGGGCCAGCGTGCTCCTGCAGCTCCAGACTCTATTAAATGCCTCATTCAATTTTATAATATAGTTTTTATTTGACATTAAGGGCTTTACAAGAAGGCTGTGGAATTATTAGTAAAAAAAAAAAAAAAGAAGAGGAGTGTGTGTGTGTGTGTGTGTGTGTGTGTGTGTGTGTGTGTGTGTGAGAGAGAGAGAGAGAGAGAGAGAGAGAGAGAGAGAGAGAGAACCACCCACAAGAATGCTATTATACATTCTGATTTACTGTCTTTCCTCTCCTGCAAGTTTCCAGTGCATCTTTTCCCAAGCCTCACCCCGCATAAATCGGTTTCAGAGGTTGTTCAGTGTGTATTTCTTTTATAATCCTTGCTAAAAATCTGTTCAGTTCTCATGCAGCTATGAAGACTGCTGATCAACCACGAGAGCATTAAATGCACACTTCGAGATTCCATTTGAAAACTCTTTAATCACAAGTAAAAAGACCATTTTCTCATCTGCAGTTAGGTTAATTTGGTCTACATCAATGACTGTATATAAAGATGGACTTTGTGTCTCTACTTCCTCCCACTGTACAGAAATGAAGCCAAAATATCCAGGATACAGCTGCTGCCATCTCGCGCTGGTGACCTCTCTTGAAGCCAGAGTCTGCGTGGTAGCATTGTATGGGGTATCAAGGTCCCACCATCCGATCAATCAGGAGCAGCACCATTGATTGGCACAAACAGCTGTCAATCATGATAACAACCCCCCTTTTTATAGCATAAAATAACTTCAATCTGATGGATGAACATGTTTGGGAAAACTGTATTTGATGTCTACTTTGAGCTTTTAGTTTAGGCAATGTACTATTCGCCAATGGTGTATTGGAGGGTATACGCTAATATTCGGGGTAAACACACCTCTTTTTCTGGCCATATACAGTATACCCACCTCTTCATCAAAAAGCCACTTCCTCCTTGGCAGAGTTTATGACCTATACTGCAACCAGCCACCAGAGGGCAATCGTTTTGGCTTCACTTTCGGGGAGCTGTCACATCTCTGGTCTAGACAAGGGGGGAAAAAATCATTGTTGCCTTTTAGTTGCGATCCAGTTCATGTTCACAAGGGCGTTTTTACAAACGGTCAAACCAAAGAGGAGAAAATATGGTGTCATACTGTATACACTCACAAGTTATTCATTGGACAGTCTTAGTTATGTCATCCTGGACAGTCATCAGCGCTATGTAAGTATTTTGTACAGCAATATTACAGGAAAAAAGTTATTTTGTGGTCTCAAGCGTGCTCTCTTTTTACTCACTGTTTAAGAAATTATCTATTTTTTCATTGCTCATACAAACCAGGAGGTCACTTTTTCAGCAGTTTATGGTCAGCAGATGGATAAAATGTTGGTTTAGCTTTTGAATTTATGCTAAATCACACATCTCATCTCACAGTCCTGTGATTGGCCTGCTTTGCTTTCACACCACATAGGTACACATCGGGGTTTGCTTGATTGCAGGCCAAGACCCACTCTAAGAAGAGGTTTCAGTCTGTTTGTTAGAGTTTGTCTGAACCACACTGAACAAAGATGTTCTTTTTTTAAAATGGTCATAAAATAAAGCGTAAAAAAAATATTTTTCATCATAGGGGCAGTATAGCTTGTAGCAGTTGAGTGTTGCCTACTTAAATTTAACTCTGTTGTAATCAAAGATTATTTATTTATTTAACAGGGACATTGCACATTATTTGACATTTCAGTTTCTATTTAAATGTAAATGTGGCAGAGTTGACTAATGAGTTATTTTTCATGTAGTCCAATTGCCCGAATAAATGCTGGCATTGTACATTCCTCCAAACCACGTATATGTCACATTTCTAGGTCAAGATGTAGCGCAGGTGTTAATACGTGACGTTTTAGCAGTCCTGTGATGTTTACATGTGGTTGGGACAAGACTCAAAAAACACTTGGCTTTGGTTAGAAAAAGATCTTATTTTGGTTTAAAATAATAATTAATAATTAATTTTAAACCAATTACTTTGGTTTAAAATACCCCATTTTGGTGGCGCAATCCTGACTGGAAACTCCCGGGTGTGGGAGACCTTCTGTGCAGAGTTTGCATGTTCTCCTCGTGTCAGCGTGGGTTCCTCCCACAGTCCAAAGACATGCAGTTTGGGGACTAGGTTAATTGGTAACTCTAAATTGTTCCGTAGGTGTGAATGTGAGCGTGAATGGTTGTTTGTCTCTATGTGTCAGCCCTGCAATAGTCTGGTGACCTGTCCAGGGTGTACCCTGCCTCTTGCTCGATGTCAGCTGGGATATCGCTCTGCGTGACAGCTGACTGAGTGTGGGGGGTGCAAGCTCATGTATGAGCTTAAAGATGAGGTGAGCATCTGCAAATGTTTAAAACATTTTACTTTTGTACTGTATAGCAATGGTGCTAGATATAAGCCATTGTTATATTAATGCAGTGTAGTGAATTAATTTGATATCTTGACCTGATGATAAAAACAAGCAGACAGGATAACTTTATTGTGCTTACTAGCAGACAAATGAAAAGGCAGCTATTTTTTTGCGTTTCTTACACTTTAATAAAAAAATATCCTGAAAGAACTCGCTGAAAGTTGCTGGAAGTGAACATCAGTGAACAAGTCTCTAACGGGTATTAACGCTGACAGGAGGTAACCCTGGAGGAATCTCTCTCTGAACTCAGCCCCCAGCTGCAATATAATTAAAACAAATCTAAACAGCCAGCTACAGAGGTTCAATGTAGAGTTTTAACGGGCGTACGTTCCTCATCTGTTCTCACAGCACCAAGCCTTTACAGCACAAAAGAAACAACAAGGTGGCATGCAGTGTGATGTCCCTTGTTGTCTTCTGTGCAAAGCCTGGAGACAGCTTGAAGCTTTTCTTCATCTGGTTTCTGTAATCTCTGTCAGTGGGGACTCTCATCTGGTGCGGGGCGGTGAGCAAGAGGGTGCAACCCAAACAGTCTCAAAAAAAGTGCTTTTCCTTCATCTGTTGCTGGGTAAAAAAAAAAAAAAAACAGGCAGTTTGGGGTGACATTTGATAAACAGATAGTCTTGGCATGTTGTGCTGAAATGTGACAAAATCGTGGTCCATGTGAGGTTGTGAGATATTCTTAACCTTATTTTCTCCGATTTGATGGATGAGTGTGATATCTTGCAAATACAAGGTTGCTGTAAAAAATGTCTGTTTTCACATCATGAATGCAAAGCAGGTAAAAAAGTATTAACCAAACTAGTTCTGCTTTCCTGATCTTTATCATCATCCAGCACATTGAAACTTGAAAAGGCCCAAGCAAAAAGAGACAATATGTACTTATTGGATCTCACTGTGCCAACTTTTAAAACACATAGTAAACACGAAGGCACAAGCAACACATTCATCTATTTAGGTTAAGTCTGTAATTTGATGGCTTTTCCTTGTATGACTAAACTAGCAGCATGTGTTCCTATTATTCTTTTTCTTGGACTCTGCTGGATCTAGTTAATTAATGTACAGACACAAGACACGGGGCAACTGTGGTTCATTTGCATCTGTAAAATAAACATAGTATGCAGTATGATATACCATCAGAAGAACTGTTGGGGTTAAGCACCACTTAAACTGTCGACTGAATGGGTGAATGTGACTCAGTAGTGTAAAAACCACTCTGAGTGGCCAGAAGACTAGAAAGAAGATATACAAGTGCAAGTCCATTTACCATTTAAAAACCATACTGCAGGACAACACATCAGTCATCAAAGGACAAAAAATGTTTTACACTGTCAAGTTTTCCACACCTTCCTTGACAGTGCCTACAAGCGAACATCAGAGACAAACCATTTTTGTAACGCTTGTTGAAAGGTGGCTGCGACCTACTGGAGAGAAAGTTAAATCATGTCTAGTTTTTTAGAAAATCTAGTAATTCCAGTACCATATCTTGCCTACAGTAGAAGTCAAATGAACCAAAGTCACACTGGCACAAAGGCACATGTGAGTTGTCGACGGTGACAACGTGTGTGTCAGCTTCATCGAGTGTAACAAATGCAGCACAATGCTGGTATATGACAGCAAAAAGACAGGAACCTTGACACTTAAGAGGCGCACGACGAGGACTTGCAATGGAAAGAAAGATGAGAGTCAGCCTTCGATGTCCACGTTTGTATCCTTTGAAAAAATGTCGGGTTTAAACCGGGCTCTGGCTCATAACTACAGTTAAAGGGACGGGCTCGGACAGAACACGCACGGGCTCGGGTGGGGTCGGGCTAGTCTCGCCACCAGACAATCAGAGATCTCTGCACTCACACACACACCGGAGAAAGCGGCCAGGAACAAAACAACGCCTCTTGCATTTTTTAAAAGGACACGCCCTCCCGTAAATGTGCGCTCCCCCTTTTCCCGTCCGCAAGGAAACAAACACACAGAGAGCTTGAAAATGGATGCGGAGAGATTTAACTCTGTTTATCAAATGTGTGTTCAGTCCAGAAGATTGTGGAAATGAAGGACTTACAGCGACTTTGTTTAAAACTTTTAACCCCATCGGACTATGTTTACGAGCACAAGAGTTCAGCGAGCCGCCAAAGGACCACCCTGTGGATTTACTATTGGTTCTGCAACGTTTTTTTTAAACTCTGAAATTGTATCCGCCCATCTAAACACAAAATCAGGGAGAAAGACATCAGTCTTTAGTTAAGACTTGTGAGTCTAGGGTAGGGCTGGATTTTTTGGGCCTGATCTAACCTCTACCGTAGGTGAAATGGCAACCACATGCCACTGCTCCCACTGTTAACAAACCAAAATGATATGAAGAATTTTATCACTTGTAGAATTGCAACAAGACTATATTTTCAGTGTAAGTTAAAAAAAGAGCACCGAGACTCAACTTCAACAGTTATAATTCTCTGATTAAAAAGCGAAATTTGAGAACAGCAAACAAAGGGTTAAGCATGTTTCAGTTGAACACAAATGTCTGTGCAGACTCCAGTGGCAAGATATTTCAGTCCTTTCTGTCTTCTTCAGGCAGCATCAGATGAAACCGGTTGCTGCTGCTTCTGTACTTGTATTCAACATGTAAAGAATAGAGACTTAATACTTGTTTGTTTCCGCGTCACAGTGCAGTCAGATTTTCCTTTCATTTGTGAGATTCTGAGTATCTTCAATGCTCTCTCGCATCTGTGACCCGTTGAAAACTTTTTTTTTTTCATTGTGAAGCTGTGAATTGTTCCTATGGAACCCTGGCTGAACTGACATTTTCACACTGTGCTTTTATCATTGAGCTATATGTAAGAATTATTATTCCTTATAAGGAATACAAAAGTGAAAAGGCCCCTTGTATGCATATGAGTTGAGCCAGTTTGCCCTCACTAAACAATCAAATACATACCTTTAGGATTAAACTGTTTGCTTGCAATTAAATCTTAAAAAGGCAGGGCAGGTGTAAGTAAGCAACAAAAGATTGCTTGGTTACATTGTAACCTAGGTTCTCTGAGTGAGGAGATTATCTCGCAACCCAGTAGTTATGTCATTTAATAGCTTTCTATTTCTATTTCTATATCATAACTATGGGAATTATCCCCATCTGGGGTAATTGACATGGAAAATGAATCATCTTGAAGACACACCGATTTACGTGGCCCAGATGTGCCAGGCTATAAAAGCCCCACTTTACCCACTGATTAACATTGATTGGAAGCCTGGGGAGATAATCTCTTTACTCAGAGAACCAAGGTTACAATGTAACTGAACGACCCAGTAGTTATATCATAACCATGGGATAAGTTGTAAGACACACCGTGAAGAGACTTTGACGGAGCCACCAAGGCAGCCAAAGCCTGATCCATCAGGGTCAATGGCCCACAGCCACGCCTCCACCAATTGTCATTCACAGCCATGCAATGACAGCGTGCCCCTGCCGTGGGTGTTGCAAACCGACTCCCGACCACCTCCTCAAAATCAGCAAGGAGAGGCACAAGGAACCGTGTGGGTCGCCCCTCTGTTTCATTGTCGGAACGGGAAGGGGCGGGACCCTGACTGGCTGGCAGGTCAAGCCCCAGAGCAAAAGCAGCCCAGCCAATGATTTCCTGAAGGATAGCCGACTGCTGGTCATGCTCTTTTACAGGCATCTGCTTCCCCTCTGAGGTCAAATCATAGTCCTCTAGGACGTTTCCATGTGAAACGGTTCCCTCACCCCCCACTGATACTGTAATAGTGGGACGCCCCGATGGGCCTCTGTTCCCCCACTACTGGACCCGCCAACCTAGGGTGCTTAGCTGGCTGCGGGCACTGAGAAGGGGCTGGTGGACACCAAATGAAAGGCAACATTCTTCCCTTTGCCTAGCAGACATGCAGAAGCAGTTCATGCATGAAGCAGAATTATCACAAAGGGCCAACACATGCTCAATTCCTGAACATAACACACCGTAGTCATGGCCATCCTCTACTGGCATATTAACATTACAGCCCACACAAGTGGGGCCCTGCCAGTTTGCCATTGTCTCTCTCTCCTATTTTATTTTTTGAGTGACGTCACTGTAGCACAACCAGAAAGTGCAGTCTATAGTTATAGCAACAGTACTGCTAACTGAGCCAACAGATGTGGGTGCAGCCACAGTATGGATTATTTTCTTTGGACACCAGACTGCAGGACATTTCTACAGGAGGAAGTTGTGTTTTTATGAGGAATGGGGAAGCTTTTGCAGGTGCAAGCTAAACCTCACGGTGGCTAACTTTGGAGGTTAGCTGCCCCAACTAAACTCCCGAGGAACATCACAAGCTTCCCCCCGACCTGGTCAGGTTTGAGCCAGCAACCGCCTCTTAAGGCCCTGACCAATGTTGGGCAGTTACAGTAACGCCGTTAGTTTTGGCAGTAACTAATACTCTAACACGTTAGTTTTTAAATTCAGTAACTCAGTTACCGTTACCAAACGGTGCGTTATTCCGTTATTTTGGACCAGGTTTTAAAACGGTGCGCAGCATGCAGTATTCCTTCACAAACTGAAGTTCCCGTTCACAAAAACATTTTAGCCCTAAACAATAAAAGATAGTCAAGTCAGATAGAGGTATATGAACAATTCTCACTGTCGACCTGCTGGCCTCACCACAGTGCTGTAACGTTACATTAAGCGGTAGCGCTTCTGTAGATTTTTAGTCCCAGTAACGTTATATCCAGTGACATGATATCCACTGTTATCCCGAGGCTTTTGTTGTGGACAGACAATGTCTATGGTGGGCGTCAGACTTGACATCATCATGTAACGTTAGCTCTTCAAATGTTCTCTTTAGCTCATTTTCCATATTTGTATCCAAGTACCGCAGTTGTAAAACGTGACTCCAGAGGACGTTTGCATGTTTTTCTATACCGTTCAGTTGTTTTGTCAAGTTGTAGTCTAACAGTCCCTTGGTTAAACTCCATCCGCTGTCGCTTATGTCGCTATGTAGCTACGAGCCAATACAGTTAGGAAATGTTTTGGGCTGCAGGGCTGAGTTTCCCAAAACATGATCCTTCTTAGCAACATTGTCTTCTTTGTGGCTTAGAAAAACTACACTGCAAAAAAGACTAGTAACTAAAAAGTTACTTTTCTCAGTAATTTACTTTTTGGTTTAAGTAACTCAGTTACTAACTGAGTTACTTTTTAACGAAGTAACTAGTTATTATTTTTCAGTAACTAGCACAACACTGGCCCTGACACACCAAGCCGACGGTCTGCTGTCGACCAAAGTCGGGTGAGTTGGTGAGCGTCTGTCGGCCTAGTTTTTGCGGTATGTTCCACACCGTCGGCAGTGGCAGCTTTTTGGCTAATTCAGCATGTTGAATCGGCGGCGGAGCTTGTCGGTGAGAGAGATCACTCTGTTTGGCTGTTCAGCTTTCATTTCCTCGCCCCTGTAGCGAGTGAATCTGCCTGTAGTGAAACCAGAGCTAACCGTTGCTTCCTCCTCAGGTTCCACTTCACTCAGCTGCCTGACAGATCTGCTGCTTCTTCACACTTTAACCTGAATAACAAAACTGGGCTAGCTGGGAGCGGCTAGCGGAGCGTTAGCCGCAGCATGACCAGAGGGAACCACAGCCAGTTAGCCTCCACAAGCCTCCCAGCTAGCCCTGGCTCTCCGTTTGGGTCCAACTGGAGCACCGAGCCCTGGTTTGTTATTCAGGTTAAAGTGGGATGAAGCAGCAGGTTTTTCGGGCAGCTGAGTGAAGCTGGGTGAAGTGGAGCCTGCGGAGGAAACACCGGGACCGTCTGGATGTCCATAGTAGTAGTAATAGTCCGTGGGGGTGCTGCGGTGCTCGGCTGCACAGCTACGAAACCCCTCGGCTGACAGGATGCTACTTGGCCGTCGGATGTAGTCTGTGTAGTGTGTTCAAATGCAACTGACACAGGGCGACGTGAGGCGAGGTAGACGACACAACAGTTGGCTTTCGTTGCCGCTAATTCTCTGATGTCAGTTTGGTGTGTCAGCACCTTTAGAGGAACGCAGCATGCTGCCCCGGGACTAAGTCAGGCTTGAGCGAGCTGCTATGCCTCAACCAGGTAAGAGAAAAAATATGTATTTTTGTCCCCTTACTGATTTTAAGCTCTACTAAATGATTAGGAAAAAGCTCTAGCTGCAGGATTTTATTTATTTATTTATTTTACCAGCAACACATTTAATTTCTCTGTCTGCAATGCCATAAACTTAAAAATGTCTGCCAACTGATTTATATAAAGAACTGATGAGAGCTGTGAGTGTCCCAGAAAACCAAAACAGTAAGCTAAAAGGAGAAAATAAATGCAGCATTGTGTGGTAATTCTCGGGGTTCTGACTCTTCGTTGCACACAAAGTAATCTAATTAAGTGGGCGAAAGCTTTAACTCACAGCCAGAATACATGGGGCACAGCCGCGACGCGTTGCGTAGGTGGAGCAGCGTGGGATTTTTTTTACCTGCTGCATATACTATGCAGTCAGTGTACAGTGCAACTGCTTCCAGCTTCATTATGTGTGCATTGAGTTTTGCCAAGTGAAAATGCAGTTCGTTACAGAGGATTTGGAAACATACAGCTATTTTAAATGGTACTGAATTAAGTAACTGGATTGTTTTAACAAATTGATTTGACTGATTTATTTTAATTTGACATGTAAAAACATCCACAAGGTTGCTTTGCTTTGTCATATTGCTTCTGTTACAATGAGGTATGTATATTAATTTTTCATATTTAAACACATTGTACATTTTCTTACACAGTTCTGTGTGTTTTTTACCTGTTGAAAGGCTCTGGAGCCACGTGTTGAGAAAAAAACCCAAATAGACCAGCCATGTAAAAATAGAGAGGAGCCGCCTCAGTTACACTTCTGTGGTCAGCATAGAAGCTTCAGTTGATTATAATGGAAGCGCTCTGCTGTGGGTATGCTTCAGCAGACGTGTCGCCCTGTGTCCGTGTTAAGCCAAAAGTCGAACTTTAACCATCTTGAGGTTTTTAATGATGCATTCCCTCCTCCTCCTCCTCCTCCTCCTACTATGCATAGACCAATACAAAGGCAGTGAGTGGTAAATTACAAGTTATAAGGAATAAATCCCAATTTCCTCCATTGCCATTTTTCTGTTTGTTTTGTCTGTAGTTTTCCCTGTTGCTTTTAGACATGTCACTGCTGAGTTTCATTCCTCACTCTTTCTACCAACTGTTGGTGACAGTACTTTTAAATCACATTAAAGGACAGCTTAAACGGACCCCATTTGAACCCACAAAATTCATGCAATTTCGATATTTCTAACATTGTTTGGCCATGTTAGAATGTTGTTTTATTTTTCTGGATGTGTTTTTTCCCCCCCATCTTCTCTTTTGCATTCTGACATATGACTTACGCCAAATGTTCTCTTCTTGGAATCCATTTCCTGATAGGGAGAGAGAGCAGTCTGGCTGGCAAGATTGAAGAGAAGGGGGATTATCATGTCTTCTTATCACAGCTTAATAGTTTAATGAAAAAAAATTGAAGACTACTTGTCCCGAGTGGCGTAGTTAATGTGTCACAGTGGTAAACAGCACTTTGTGGGTTTGATTCCAGCAGGGACTTGCATTCCAGGCTTTCTTGGCTGTCAGGCTCACAATGGACACTGCAACATTTACTGGAATCCAAAGTGGAGAATCGCTTCTACAGAAAAAAAACATTAGCATAATAAATATTTTCATCCCCATTTCCATCTGTTGTGTACTTCCCTGGACCGGCATGTGGGTAGTAGAGGAGTGACAGCGGGTGTCAAACAGTTCAATCAAAGGAGCAAAATGCTGCTACAACAACAGCATTTGGTGCTAAAGAACTGCTGTCATTGTTGACCTGTTAAACATCTGCTGTCCTCGTAATGGCGGATAATTTCCATCTGAAAAATGTAAATCACAAAATGTTTTCACCGTTAAATGTCAGCACTCTAAATAATCTATATCAGTGATAGTTTCATTATGCCTACTACACGCTGATGCTGTCCATCTTTAGAACATTTTACAGCTTTCTGGTGGTAATTAGACATCAAGATTTATTAGAATATATACCCACAAGACAGAATGAAAATGTCGAGAATGCTGCAACTCATTAACAGTATTCTTCAGGGGGAACAAGCTTTGATTAGACTGTTCATTCCTTTAAGGCAAATCCAGTTGAACAAAGGCTTTCTGGTGTGTCTATGAAGCTGTGGATTTCACACTCTCATATTTTCCGCATTACAACACATGGATACAGCTTGCTGTTCTTTTGATGCACAATTACCGTAGTAACCACAGTAGGATTTCACATCTTGGTGAGTTACAGTTCACGTAATAACTGTATTTGAACACTAGTTAAGCTAAAAATGTAAAAACAATATTTGGTTAAATGTGATTCTCTGTGATGAAGAATGCAGGATCGCTGAGATCACGTACTTTGGCAAAATAAATGTGAATCTGGTGCGATTGGAGCAAAAAATAATGTTACATTCTGTTTACAGAGAATGGCTGAGATGAGCAGATGACCAAACAATGAGCCAATTACAAGAGACTGGTGTTTTTGACAATGTAAATTAACAAATGTAACTTCATAATTAACAACTTGATGGATCCATAGCCAAAGATTAACAGCTCTGGGAGGGGGGTTTAGATTGACAGTATGGGATTCAGCTCTACACTGCAATTATGTTTAGGCTCATTGTGAATTGATGCCATGTAGAGAAAAAAAAACAATACTATGGATGCAAGGCATAGCTGCCACATTTGATAAGAAATGCATTCCTCTCTATGGGCACACTGAAGCCTTATTGTGACCTATTTAAAACTTTTCTGAGATGCCATATCAAGTCAGCTTCATTGTCATTCATCAGCTGAACCTCCCCTTGTCTTGTCTGTCTGGGCAAATCTTTCATTTTCGTCACCCCTTTCTTCTCAGGGAGGGTAATTCCATTTGGGAAGTGCATATTGTTGAGGAAAATCCTCATCCCTCAGCCAGTGAGCAATGAGCGAAGTGGTGATGAATACCTGGGCCATGAATACTAAATGATAGGTAATTAAAGGTTACCTGAGGAATATTATCTTGGCTGGCACACCTGAGGAGGGATCCAGGCTGTACTGTCCATTACAGTGGAGAAGGGAGAAACTGAGAGATTGAGTCAGAGAGCAAACCAGAAGGAGGCAGGCATGAGTGATGGCTGCTCCCTGAATCAGTCATTTGAGTTGAGAATCTGACGTTTGATTAAGTCTGACCTAGATATCACAGACAAGAAGTCATGGCCTCTTACATGCACTTCAGTGGAGAGTCGGAGTTTTTGAGTTTTATGAGTTTTCAGACTGAATAAGGTTGTTGTCCAAGTTTGTCTGTCTGCTGCATCTGTCTAGGTGATATTATAATCATTACACGACAGCAGGGAAGGATTTGCAGCAAAATACACAACCAAAGATCTGAACCAAAACTGGTGGTGAATTTGACAGAATCATACACAATCTCATCTGTTCAATGCTGTCCTCTGGAAATCATGTTTATACAGTTTGACAGAAACATATTGCTATACATTTCTTTGATATCAACATAATGAGGAAACATTTTCATGAACCAGTCACAAAATGTTTTTTTTCAAAAAGTAAATTACAACACAACAAGATGTATTTGATTTATTATTGTTTAATTGAAACCACAATTAAATAATAATTTTATTTATACCTCACTGATGTGAGGTATAAATGCACTTCCCACAGCAGAAAAAAAATTGCCTGTGACAGAGTTCAGTTCGCATTCAGGTCAGGTACCTGCGAGTACCCAGCGGGTGATGGTATTTAATCTTAATGTTATTTCCAAGTTTGGTTCTGAGTAAAAAAAAAAAGAAGACATGGGTCGCATCCTGGGAATTGGATGATAAATAAATTAAAATAAAATGAGAATAATAATAACATAATTTAATGTTTTAACAATTTAATCCTCTGACTGCTGATTTTGTATGTCAGCAGTGCCAGCTGGAATATGTGAGCGGCTTTAATCAGGTGTGTTAGTAACAGGAACGTTAACCATGAAGATATGCTGCATGAGAGTAAATAAAAAATATTCATTTAAATGGTATTTCCTGAATAACCTTTGTTTTAAAGAGGCAACAGATAGGATTCGGTTTTTCTTTTAGCTTGGCGCCACCTAGCGTCAGTGGTGTTGCTCGCACTTTCGCAAAGACCAAATTGACCGTGGGGATCAGAGATAATCAATAAAATGTAGGCTGTAAAGCCACCAGTATACCTCTGTGTATATGTAGAATGAGAAGGTGTGCGTGTGTAAAGAGACCGAGCAACAGTTATCAGATTTATCTGAAGAAAAAACAAATAGTAATGCAAATAATTATAGCAGAATGCACAGTACCAGTACAAACAGCTCACAGTAAATGATACCAATATGCACAGTATCAGTACAAACAGTAGATACGTAAGGGATAATGTGCCTGTCGGGGTTCCATTCCCCTGTCGGGACTTATAATTCAACTGTCACCGGCTCACTATACATTATCCCGCTTAGAACGTGGCTTACTACTAAAACATTCAAATGTTACAACTGGCATCAATATTATTAAACTGCTGGCAGAGTGTGTTGACAGAGGAGAGGCGTTCACCAGACAAGAGGAGAGGATTTTACTCCACTTCTCCCGGTCGGAGAGACTGGGTGTCCAGTAGCTGCGAAGGCTGCCCTCACATGTATGGCCAGTGACCGACATGATCTCCCTGCTCTCCAGGACAGCTTGGGAGAGCTGTGTGGACTAACGTTAACTGATTTTGATGCTCCTTAGTCTAAGGCCGTTGCAGTGAAGTGTTCACTTAGCTGGGCGATGTTGATAGCTGCCTCCGTGAGAAGAGGACAGAAGGAAGGGAGGGGGGTATCTTTGTCCGAGGGCTGCCGTAGAATGGCAACAGGATATCAGCCGACCAACACTCGCTACCTGGCCCCTGGTTGCGGCCATTTGTGATGGTGGCCAGCTAGGAATGAACTAGCAGCCAGTACAGTACGGTCCTCTCTCGGCTAGCTAACATTTAGCCGTGTTACTTACTGATCCATTAGAAAGAAAGCTGGACATCGGTTCTGAAGCCAGTTTGGTCACGGAGCTCCCTCCATCTCTTGAACGCCTGACTGAGGTTTACTCTTGTTCTTCCTCTTCTTTTATCACTCTCCTTTTTGTGCATCCTCGCCTCCTCAGACAGATTAGCTCGTTTTCTTTTGGGAGGCCGTTTTTCACTTATCTCCAAACTTTGTCCGTCTGCCATTGTGCTCCTGACACAACTATATCATGCCCCGGCCAATTCCTCATGAGGACCAGCTCCAGTCCCTGATTGGCTGACCGACCAGTTTCGCAATACATGACGCATTTCCTGCTGTAAAGCAGATTTTTTCCGCGAAAATTCGTCCCCGGTGGCAGAAGCTTATTGCAAAGTCACTAAGTAACCTATGTAAACACTGATAGTCTGATTTTACTGTGGAAAAATACCCTGTGCAACCCACATTATTTTCATAATGATATATTTAGGAAAAGATGCTGTCTGTTGCCTCTTTAAAGTATGACATCTTAGTTTCACATGTATAAAGTGTCCCCACATTATCACTTACTATGAAAACAGCGAATGATAATGATGGGATGTGGGGTTTTAGGTTGAGGATCTTGTGTCCACAGGTCAGATCAGGTTGCAAAACTAATTGGTCATGTGTGTGGGTCAAAGGGTGGGTGTGATACTGCGGTGAATATTATCCATTATTCAGCAATTTTATTTCCTTGAAATCCCTCTCGCCAAATCAAATAAGCAGGGTATGACTGTAGCTTCAGTGCTTGGTTTGTCAACTTGTGCAAGCCACTTTTTTCCTCAGTCACTATGAAACATTATGAAAGAAAATCTACCATCTTCAACACTATCTGAAACCTTCACATTGTGGTTACAGCCTGCTAAACACACAATATATTTTACAATTTGCTAGATGACAGTAATTAGTAACAAGTATCATTAAGACCAGCCGCTAACACTAGTAGGTACTAACTCAGTTACTGTTACCAAACGGTGCGTTATTTTGGACCAGGTTTTAAAACGGCGCGCAGCATGCAGTATTCCTTCACAAACTGAAGTTCCCTTTCACTAAAACATTTTAGCCCTAAGTCAGTAACTAAAAAGTCGGTAACTAAAAAGTTACTTTTCTCAGTAATGCATTACTTTTTGGTTTAAGTAACTGAGTTACTAACTGAGTTACTTTTTAATCAAGTAACTAGTAACGGTAACTAGTTACTATTTTTCAGTAACTAGCACAACACTGCTTCTCTTTGCAAAGGCAATAACTTAACCAAAGGCCTTTATTCAATAGTAAACCCCAGGCAGTTGGGGGGGGGTTAGTGCCTTGCTCAGGGGCACTTCGGCAGTGGCCAGGAGGTGAACTACCACCTCTCCAGCTACTAGTCTATGTAGCCTACCTAGCTCTGTCAATCTTCTCTTCTGAAACTTGGCAAAAAAAACAAATTGACATTATGGGCTCTAGTTTCACAGACCGGGCGCGGTGGAGGCGCAGTGCACCTGCGCTTCGCCAACTGGGTGTGACCAGGCGGATTTTGCAAGTTTGGCACACCGTGCGCGCTGGCGCAGCTACTCCTCTTTCCCACCTTCGTCCCTCCTACCTACGCAAGTCGGAAAGAGGGAGGAGAGAAGGCGTGGAGTGGGTTTTACACACATCACACCAATCAAATGAGCCCCTCTCCTCGCCCTTCAATACGCCACGCGAAGGTGTAATGAGAGTTTACTCAATTCGCCATGGCAGAAGAGAGCAGCAGCATCAGACGGCCAAACTTCTCCCAGGAGGAAACTGATGTTTTGGTCCGGGAGGTCCAGGCTTACAGTGTCCGAATATACGGAACTGCGAGCAGACTTCCACGGGCTGATGATGCAAAGGTAGCCTGGGAGGAGGTCACCACAATCGTAAATAAATGTTGCGTTTCTCTCATGCGCGCGCACTCTCTCTCTTTCTCTCTCACAGTCTCACACAGTTTCTTTTTTTCAACTTTTCTGAGATGACAGATGCTGAATATATACTCCCTATCTGATGCTGTGGCTGTTTGTGGTTGGCTGAGAGGGATGTGAACTCATTAGTTTGCAGCAGTGTTAATCAAATCAGGTTGGGTTTCCATTACGCGTGCCAAACGTGCCAAACGGTGCGCCGCCACACCCATCTCAGCGCACCTTGGTCTGCCAAACACCTCAGGTTGCGCTGCTCGAAACTAGCTCTGCGCGGGGTTCGCCACCCTGCGTCGCGCCGGGAAACTAGAGCCCATTGTCTAAAATGTCAAACTTTTCCTTTAAAGGTCGACTGTGTAGGTTTTAGGGACATCTAGCAGTGACGCTGCATATTGAAACTTATATGTATGCCAAGTGAGTAGGAGCTCATGGTGGCTGACTTGGATGGCCCAATCTATCTAGATTTGTCCATACTGGGCTACTGTACAGCAACATGGTGGACTCCATGGAAGAGGACCCCCTTCGTAAGTAGCTATTAAAGGCTCATTCTGAGGTAATCAAAACACACATGATTCTTAGTTTCAGGTGACTGTAAACCAATGGCAACATAGTAATGAATGTTTTATTACATTTCTGCCAAAACATCACCCTAAATCCCACACACTGGACCTTTAAGACAATATTAATGTTTCATTTTAATCTAGTTACAGTCTGTCATAATTGAAAAAGATTAAGTTGTGTCACATCTAAATTAATTTCTTATTAAATCGCAGATTAATTGAGTTGGCATGGAGCTGTTGCATAATGTATTGTTACCAACTGACTGGACTGCTCTTCCATAAGATTGTGAACCATGTAATCTTGATATGTATCATACATACACACCTCTACATCCAAATAAACCTAACATGCAGGTTTTAGCATTTTCTGTCATGGGTTTGCCATCCAGCCATGTAATGGAGAACTGTGGGTTCATTTTTCTTGTATTTGTCCTCAGGTATATTTTCGTCTCCATAATCATTTTTCTAACCAGCCAAAGGAAATATTGTAGATTTTAGTTTCATGGGCAAAGTTTTGCAAACTTTGCTATTCCGTTTCTGTGGGCTATCTTAAGACAGCCTGATGATTTGCAAATCTGCACATATTTCACATCAGATATGTGTCTTAACATAGAGTGCTGAGGCCAGACCTGCTTCTTTATATCCACCAAATTCTCCATGTCTGTGAAGCTGTAGCACTGTCTGAAAAGTCCAGGTAACAAATCACAAAGAGCCTCTTGGGAGTACGCCCATTGACTTTTTGAGGCGTCTCACTGATATAACCTTGACATTAATGGGAGGTTTTCACATTCTCAATTCTTATGGGGCTCACCATAATCTGTTATAGAGGGGGCTGAGTTCCCTCCTGGGCCCTTCTGAAGTTTGAACCCTCGCAATAACCTTGTCTGGATGGGTTAGAGGGATGTAGCAGTCCATCCCTCTCACTCTCCTCTCGATGTTTACCAAAATCTCTCCACCCATCACGGAGCCCACATTCGCCGGCCCTCCAGAGAGCAACACACCAATTACTCCATGTGTATCTTGATTGAATAATAGGACTTTTAATTGTCTTGTCTTTCACAATTACGTCAAAGCCGTAACCTTTAATTAAGTGTCTGCCAATTATTTTATTCCCTTTTTTGTTTGAGTGGATGAACGTAATTACTGTCACCTTGCAAAGTATGAGAAGTAATTAATCCTTTTTGATTTTACCAAATCCCATTTTTTTTGGTCATTAGTTGGCCTTTTAATCCGCAAAAGATTATGAAGCTGGTTAATTATAGAAAATGGAAGTAGCTACTTGTTGTTTGTGCTGCATCAGCACAGTTTTTTTTTTACTAAGCATAGTATTTTTCTTTAAAATCATGTACCACTCATAATAGATAAAATTCCTTTGCTCTTCTTTGTAATCAGTGTGATGCTGCAATTTCAGACTTTTCTGTAGAGTCTCTTGATCTATCATCTTCAGTTATACAGTCATCATACAGCATTAAAAGCACAGATATACCATAGATTTATCCTATTGTTCATTTCATTGCTGTTCTGTTGGTAGGGCAACAGTTTTGATCCCTGGGTACTTTACTGTCAGCTATTGCAATAAAAAAACCTAGCAACAGGAAATACAAAGGGACCCATTTAAATTGTTTCAGTTGTCAAGATCAAACACATTCTGTTAACCTAAATGAAGTCATTTAAAGGATTCTAAACAATATCCAGAGCACTGAAGTCATGCTACCTCTGTGTGTGCTGTGATCCAAGCTTTTGTATTCTGTGTTGTGGTAGAGGGTGCATCCCCTGCCCCCACTCCCAGTTAACACCATTAGCTCTGTCAGCACTGTTGTAGTTGTTGGCACTGTTCAAGCTGTTAGCACCATTAGCCTCTTGTCGCTAGCTCAGCCACCCCCATGTTGAGAGCAGTGTGCAGACAACCTCTGAAACATAGATATACTCTGAATATCATGCCCCTGAGCAAGGCACCGAACCCTGCAACTGCTCAGAGTGCCTGTCATGGGCAGCCCACTCTGACATCTCTCCACTTAGTGCATGTATAGGTCCAGTTTGTGCATGCATGTGTTCGGACCTGTGTTGACAACAGAGTGAAAAATTTAATTTCCCCTCTGGGATTAATAAAGTATATAAAATTAAAAAAAAAAAATTAAATTAAATATAGATCTCAGCTGAAACTTGATGGGGCTCTCCAGCAATTCTACACTCTTCTATTCAGTTCTACAAACGACACAGTTTTCTTGTCATAAGGAGTACTACTCTGCAGTGAAAACAGATGTATAATGTCTTAGAAAAATAACTGATAATAAAACAGGGGTCATCTTGGATTTAGCTTGAGAATACAAATTTCCTACAGCCTGCGCTAACAACTAGCAGATGAGGGACCAAGTCACTGTTTTGCAAGTCACCAGTAAGTCTCAAGTCTTTGCACTCATGTCCAAAGTCAAGACTGATAAGTCAAGAGTTAAGCCCTAAGTGAAGTGAAGTGAAGTGAACAAACTGGGTCTGCATAATTATTGTTGACTTGGTGGAACTGAATGTTAATGGTAGTGGATTCAGGAAATGAAGGGAAATTGACTGATTCTTGAAACATTTTTTTAAATAACATACTATTTAATCTTTGGCCTTGGGAGAAGGTACTGAGTATTTTCAAGTCAAAAGACCCAAGTCCAAGTGAAGTCCCAAGTCACCAGTGTTTAAGTCCAAGTCGAAATGCCAGTCTGTTGATTTTATCAAGTCGACTTTAAGTCATCAACTTTGTGATTTGAGTCTGAATCGAGTTCAAGTCATGTGACTCCAGTCTACACTTCTACAAACTGGAGGTGTTGAGTTAAGAAAGACAATAACTTTTAAGAGGCAAGAAATGTCTGATGAAATATAACACCCTGTTTCATTATGGGAAATGTAGGATTCAGTGTTTTTGGAACGTGATTCACATTAAGGATTCAAGATTAGATTTATTTTTTTTTGCTTCAGCTGCTTTGATTTTTATCATTCTTTTAAAAAATCTGCCTCTTCTGAGTCAGAGGCCCTTAACTTTATGTGCCCAGGATTAAATTGGTGGAGGACCACTTTTACTTTCTTATAAACAACAGCAAGCAAGTTGTCCATCCAAAAAAGCTGTAGTGAGGCATGCATAGTATCTGATGTCAAAGAAATGCCAGGAAAATCATCCTCAAAGAAGCAGAAATAGAATATAGCAGTGAAGTGTTTGGGCACATGGGCTGCATGCTGGACTGGGTGCAGTGTGTGTCCTCTTTCAAAACCATTTATCAGACAAGGCCAGGTGGGTTGTGGACCCAGAATGTGGGCCATTGTTGTAGGCCATAGAAAACCTTGGATGTCTGGGGGATCCCACCCCCCAGCCCAGGAGCTCTGTGTGGCTGCTATGTGAAGGCTCCAGCCCAGACCCAAACATGCATATTGTGCAGGTCTGAAAGGACACTATAATCCATCCCCATACGTGCCAGCACCCCCCTCTAACCTCTATTCATCCCTCGCTGTGTTCGCATCTCTCCAGAGTGCCTTTAACACTGCGCAATGCCATGCTGCTTCACACAAGTTAAAACGTGATGGAGAGCTGTCATTGTCCTTCTCTGTGGTCAAAACATGTGCTTCCCAACATGCAGCCGGTTTGTTATCTCATCCAGAGAGCGCACAAGCCACTGCAAATCAGTCTCTTTCTCTCTGTGGGTATGGAGGGCGCTGCTTTTTTTTTTTTTTTATCATTTCACATGTGTGCTGCTCACAAGAATAGAATACAAGCAGCGAGGATCACAGTGGCCTATACAGCTGTTGACATTGAGATTCAGGTCCAGCCACCCAACCAACAGTTGGCTGTTCCCCCATAAAATGGGAGTAGTATTTATGTTGTTTTTAGCCCCCCTGTTTTTTCCTCATTTGCTCCCCTCCCTGTCACTTCAGCCGCCTGGCTTTCTCTGTGATGAATCTCAATTATGCCAAGGTCACCTTTCATTGCGGTGATCTCTCTGCTGCTTTATTGGAACTGGCAGTACTTCCACACTATCATGGCCATGCTTATTGACAGCCACTTCCTCCTCCAAAACAAAACCGGCAAAAACAAAAACAAAAAAGAAAAAAAATGTGGGAAAAGTTGCATCTCCTCTAATTTTGGCGGGCAGAATTGGCATGTCTACCCCAGGCTCTGCCTAATGGTCTGTAATCATTCTCTCTTTGTGCTATCCAGAAAGTGGGTGGAGGTGTTTGGGGGGCAGCTTATTCATATGTTCGTTTTACCACTGTAATTGGTTTCACATAAATATGATGCTAAATAGTTCTGTCGGATACACGCTGTGAAGAGACTCTTCTCAATCATCTCTGTGGAAATACCAAATTATTAAAATTGTGACAATGTGCCCAGGCAGTACCTTGGATTTAGAATAAGGGATAGACTGTATCTAACTCCATCTTTTCATCAGCCTTCTTTTTGGAACCACTGAGCTCTTATCAAATTTATGTTGAAGGGCATCCACTGTTATCAGCAGTAACCATGCCGACTGAATGATGGCACTTGCGAGGTCACATATGATCATCTTGAATGAGGGAAATGAATGATATAGAGCAACACAGGCTAATTTGTTTGAGCATAAACAAGACTTGGAGTGTGTGTGTGTGTGGGTGGAGGCACCGCGATGACATCCACCATTCACATTTGATGAGGATGCTAGCACATGTAATTGTTGTTTCAATGCGGCATCTGTTGCTAAGGGGAAGCGGGATGTGTGGGGTGGGGGCTCGCAGAGAGATAGTTAGCCTCCGAATTGACAGTGACACGTTGATGAGCGTGAGTGCCGAGCGTGTTAGCTCAGCCAACTGGCCTTTGATGGTTCTCTGATATAACTCGTTAAACAAGCACTGGACCGTTTACCTCTGTGATGTATCTCATTTGTCCATTCTCCACCGCCCACACATCCTCGCAAAGCTGTCTTTCTTCAAAGGCGTCAGATCTTAATGGAGCTACAAATATAAAGCTGTGTAGTCGTATTTCCTTCATGACTTGGCCATTCTTGGCATACTTGGATCTCTTAAGAAACTCTTAGAATATGAACATTCACTTTACATGAACAGATTTTTTTTAAGTAAACACGACACTTCTAATAGCAATATGTTGCACTTCATTTGCCGAGAGAGTCTATGATCACTCATTTCTCGCACCTAACTGCACTCAATGCATTCACAGAGTCGAAAAATGAATGTCATGAACCCCGGTGCCCGTGTGGTGGACACTGATGCCATCTCTGGTCATTCCAGTTTAATATCTGTCTTAAAGTAACAGGTCTTAAAGTCACATAGAGCTAATGGAGGCCAGGGAATAGCATTCACTGTGTTCTATTGGGCCAATATAATAGCCTGGAATTGAACCTCATATTGGCCAGCTGGGACTGAGGACAAGATTAAGTTCTCTGTATTTTCCTCTGTCCAATAGTGCTTCATGATTTAAAAGAAAAAGCCTTATGCATGATGTGGACTGATGCGGGGACTGTGATAGGGAAACAGCGGAAATGTTTCACATCCTCATCAATGTCAACAAGTTCAACTTCATTTCCATGGTTGTCTTTCCCTAATTTTTTTTTTTTTTTCATCACTTGGGAACGCTGAGCTGCTTGAGTCGGACACTTTTCACATTCAAGCAGTTGCACTTATTCAAAAAGAAACAGCTGCTGTATGCCTAAACCTGAAAAAAAAGAACTTTGCAGTAAATGCCACAATGAAGAGATGGAATTGCCATTTATCGTCAGACAACTGATTTCAGGTTTCATTATACAGTGCAAACCCTTGCAGGGAAAAGAGAATGAATGGACTCACCTTCAAACATGCCACCGACTCTCTAAATGCCAAATACGCCCAAACCTCTCATGTCTAGATGAATGGCAAGCTCTAGGCAGAGTGAGTTTGCGTCTCCTGTCTTCCCCCCATAAAAAAGTCAGATACCCCATGAGAGACAGAGTCTGCCAGACTGATCACAGAGCTGCTGCTTTATCCAGAGAAAAACTGGGCTCTAAGAAGTTTGTGACAAAGTAGTTGTGGTATTTTATGATGTGGGTTCAGCTCACCTCCCTGAGGATTACCTACCCCTAAGAGTGGTATATAGTTCCATATGCCAAAGCTTTCCATATGGAAGACTTTCTTTGTCTTCTTTTTGCTTTACTTGGAGGAGCAGAGTGAGGTAAGTTCAGATTTAAAGACATGTCAATAACTCGGTTTCTGTGTAGTTTTCTTCTAGCAGTTCTTATAAAGTGGTAAGAAAAAAAAAAAGTCCCAGTCTCGATTTAAATTATGTATAGTGTTGATATTGTTCGGTTTATTAGAGAAGCGTCCACAGAGAAAAAAATATGTTTAATATATTTGGACTTGACAGGACGTGGCTTCTTTGTCATATTTATGCCACAGTGACAGACAAGCAAGTAACTGTAATCAAATGGCAGGTGAAGCGAATCAAAGGACGACGATGTTTGTGGCAGTGTGCCATCCATGTTGGTGGTAAACACACACAACATCTCGAGAAAGCGAACAAGCGGGACGAGGCTCGCTGGCGAATGCTTTGATCGCCTTTCATTCGCTCTCGCCTCTCATCTCTTTGGGCTTTTGGGGAAATGCACTGTTTAATCCGCCGTATGTCGCAGAAGTTTATACAAGGTACTCCACAGAGTTTGGGGCCTCGCATTAGGAGGGGGGGAGGCGGTGGAAAAAAAGCATACATTTACACGGTTGAGTGGTGTAATCTTCATGAAATACCGGTAAATAGGGAGAGGAAGCCTAGTGGAGCCGTAGATTAATGCTGCTATCAAATGGCCTGGGACAAAGAAGGGGATGGCTAATGAGCTGGAAAAGGCAGGGCTGTTCACCGCGTTAAATGATACCGTAGCACCATCTCCCCACTGGCCACCGCACTGCCATGTTCACACATTCTGATGTCGCTAACAGCAATGTAGGACAAATATTGGAAAATGTCATTTAAGCGAGCGCTACAATGACATGTTTGATATTTTAAAGATGGCTTCATCAAAGGCAGATTTCAGCGACACAAATACAGTTCTCTAATTTGACTCTCTCCCATATGCCTGAATCCCTCCCTGCCCAATCTCTGAGAGGTCATTTACTTCTTTTTCATCCCAAAAATTGCTTTCACATTTGGTCTGTTCCCTCTCCCTCGCTCTCTCTCCGTCCCTTTATCTCTTCTTCCCTTTAAGTCCATTTAGCTTCCTGTCACTCCGTCTCTCTCTCTCTAGTTCCCATAGCCATGATATAATGAAAACCAAGGTTCTCTCTCTTGTCTATCTCCTTCCTGTGGTATCATCTCAAGCATGCTTGTAACCTCCCATGACTGTCGCCTAGGTGACAGGAAGAGCAAGATGAACTCTTGGGCTTAGATAAATTTCTTGGTCTGGCCTGCGGAGGCTGTATCAATTTTTGATGTTCTACTGCCTCACACACACTTTTGCAGGCATTGTTTCATGTTTTATTTAGGCTTGTGTTAGAGCTAGGTTAAAGTTTCAGCAGACTACCGGCCCGAAAGTGTCTGGCGGCATGGAGGAAATATCACATTGGGGGCAATAGTGTCCTTTTATCAAGGGGTCAGAGAAAGAAGGGGAGAGGATATAAGGTGAAAATTATGTCTGGCATGCTCTCAAATCCGCCTTTGGTCTCACAGTGATGCTGCTGTTTGCCAGAATGCCACACATACTTAGCTGACATCACCAAGCAGCCTCGGCTGTGCCTCACAATTAGAGAAATGGAGTAAAGCCTGCAACAGTTTTCCTCAAAAAGGCGTCAGAAAGAAGGCTGGGAAAATATCTCTCTATTCTGAATGCAGTCAAACATGCAAGCGTGCTCTAACCTCTTCAGGCATCGACATATTTATCTTACTTGAGCCAAGTGACAGTTGTCTCCACAGCCATTTCATTTTACACGCCGCCACGAAAAAGAGGAAGAAAAAAAAAACTTGAATTAATCAAATGTGGAGGGTAGGCGAAGGAATGGGGGATGAGGGTGTGCATTTGGCGTGGGAGGGGCGAGCGCTTTATATCCCCCAGTGATGCTGTGAATCAGAAGGGGTGGGTAAATAAATAAATGTGTTATGTATGACCAAGCGCACAGACAGGGCTCTGGGGCTACTAGCTGGTCCAGCCACGATGCACTCAGACAAGTGAATAAATCAGCACACAATTAGGGCTTGTGATTTCATTTATGGTACCTACGAGCGCTCCGGTGGCAGATTCTGGCAGATGTCATTTCTAGCCAATTGATTTTGCTGCTGTCCCGAGGCCCGAGCAGTCATGGCCCCTCTATCCGGATTACAAATGGATGGCAAACACGAGCCAAATGGCTGTCCAGGCAATTTCTGCATGATAGGAGTAGAATAATGTAAGAGACCTCACTGGCACTGGAGGACACACACGAGTGGAGGCGCTGCCTAGGCTCGAAATAAATTGTAAACACATGCATATAAGAACACAAGCAATTGTTTGTGAAATTTATTTGCAACATATTTACCCCATAAAAATGCATTTCTAGTCAAATATTAGTCATGAATTCTTTGAAGGTACATTCTGTGTGCCTTTTTTATGGTATATCATCTTCTGTTCAGCATCCAGTCGTCAGTGGTGAATGCGCTTTCAAATATCCTTCAGCAAGAGCAGTAAAATTGTTTCTAAGCTACCATGAAATCCGTAAATGTCTTGGGTTTATGCATCTGTGATGTTTTCACTTACAGTAATGTAACAAAAAAAAACCTCTGCAGTGCAATCACGACACGCTGAACATTTGTCATCTCAATCATCCGAAGAGAGCGCTTGACCGCTCGCAATGCAAATTGACAATGTCATTTCAAAGCTGAAGTGAATGAAGACCATGCCCCTGGTCTGAAGCAGTTCATCAATCTGCCAACATCATCCTTTCTCCGCTTGCTGACTCCATTTTGTTTTGCCCTTAAGTTTCAATTTACCTCTTCCTTCGCATGGAGAAGACTCCCTGCTAGCGTTCACCCTGTACTCTACCTGACAACGAAATTTCACTTAAAGCAGTAGGGATGTGATGAGGATCTCTGCTGTGGGTAAGGGTTTAGAGGTTTAGTGTTTTAGTGTGTTTTTTAATGAGGATGACGCCGTTTTAATTTTTTTTCTAATTAGGTAGGTTGCCAGCTGTGCCATAAAAGAAAAATTGATGTGTTTAAATTTGAGGGCATGCAATAAAAACAAATGTATTTTTTTCCTAGTAATAGGCCTAGGTAACCTTGGATATATTACAGTAGGTACAGCAAATAAATGGCATGTTGTGACAGACAGTTGGGAACAACAGCTCTGCGTCCTCCCCTCCATCTTCTAATTATACCACATCCACTGGCTTTATTAACAAATGAAAGATATGCATGACATGGCCTCGATGCTCCGTCTGAGAGGAGGCACTTTATTAGGAACTCACACATAAACAACCCAAACCCATTCTCACTGTTTTAGTCTGTCTCTGTCTCAAAGATACAAGCATAAATTGCCTCTAACAAGGTCAAAGCCTAATGTTACAAACAGACATGGGACACACAGTATAAATAGAAGTTACCTGAATGTAACTCCAGTTCTATGCATAGCCCGCCATTAAAGTGTGGCACATGATCTTTGACCCCATGGGAGATATGGGTTATGACACATGCCCAATGGACCTGAAACTTTGATGTTGAAGGGTTACAGCAGATGGCGCCATGAATAAACGGATAGTGTCCTCTCAAGCATTCTGTGGGCACACTCTGTTTTACACATATTTTATAGTTCTTAGTTTAATTGACACCGTAGCCTGACGTGCACCTCCCCAGAATTGTAACTACACGTCGCAGTGACGCAGACCTCCTGTCTGTCGCTGTATACTGACACCATTTCCCGCAGTGGAAACGGAGCTTGTATTTACTTTTAGTTCACAGATAAGAAACAATAAATTGTGAAGACAGTAAAGCCTCCATTAAAATAGCATTTTAAGTCTTTTGTGTGATTTGTCCTTCAGGGATTTATACCTCTACTTTAATTTATCCAGGTTTCATATGAGCAGAGGAAATCTCCGCTCATCGCTGGGCTAAATTATACAATGTAAAATGCCATAGGCTTGTGCTAATAACGTTAGCATTTTGTATTTGTTCGGAAAACGTGCTTAGTGTGACGGTTGTTTTGTCGGTTAACCTTGTGAGTTGTAATGGAGCCAAACTGTGTGCCGTTACCTTTGTTGAATGCTGCTGTTGTCCCTGGTTTTATATGAGAAGAGGGAAAGATCGCCGGCTGCAAGGCTAATCAATACAATGTAAAATGCCATAGACTTGTGCTAATAACGTTAGCATGATGTATTGGTGGGGTAAAATGTGTCCGGATTGTTTGTGAATGCTGCAAGTTGTAGTGAAGCCAATTTGTGTACTTTACAGCACTTCACAGAAATCTCCGATGCCGACTAGTGTTTTGGAGGTGTAACTGCAGAGTGACACTGACACACCACCGCAGAAATGAAAATGCTCACAATGACATATGCGAAAACCATAAATCCCCTCTTAGCCTCCCTGGGTTCGCTCAGCCTGACATAACCTTTTGGGTACGCTTAAGTGGATGAGAGCCAATATACAATAGAATGTTTTTATATTTTTTAATTAATTAAAGAGTTTTCAGTAATCACAGATATATATTTCTCACCCATAGCCCTCTAAATATATTCCGGTATGTGGATGCCTCGGTGAAATGAATCAGTCATCCCTATGTTTTATGATCGTGCGCCAGGTATTGAGCCTTTCCTAAAGTGCAGACCAGAATATACTGTGAATGTTGTTCCCCCGTGATATGACTCCTTAAGGTTATTTTAGAGAGAACTACAACTAGTTCACTATACAATAAAGATGGACGACATGTCAGCTTCCCAAATGTGAAGCCAAATCATCTTGATTGCCTCCTGGTGGCTGGCTGTAGTATAGGTAATGCACCCCACCCCCTCCATATTAGCGGTTTGGATAGGCTGTTCGTATACACTGTTTGTGCCTTGTCCTACAAAAAGTAATGCACCCCTATCAACATACAACCTGTATGACCATGAGCCAGTAATTTGTGCCCACGTAATGGAAAAGGCTTTGACCAATGACTGATGTGCTGATGAGGAGACCAGCATTCAGAACCATGTAAAACCAACTGAACTTGATGTTATTCTGAAGAAAGTCATCACAATGTTTCTTTTCCCTAAACCTACCTATAATATTTATGATATAAACGCTACTTTGTTTGATATCGTACAAACCATTGTATGTGCATTTTTCAATATCAAACAAAGTGTGAGAAGTGTCTGAGAAGTTTGGTTGTAAGTAGTTATTTGATTCTGTAAAAATGAGGTTTGATGTCATGATGGACAGCCGTGCATTCCAGTTGGTGTGCTCATGGCCAGTTGCACTGCTCATAACCAATTGGATGGTGAGAACTTGATTGCTACTGTGCAGACCCTGGCTTTAAATGACATCACCAGCGCAAGGTATCTGAGATATTTTGCCTTTGTTTTGTACAATGCATTTGTCCATCTTTATTGACAATCATTGCTTTGTATGAATGATTAGTGTTTATAGGTATCCCAAATGGTCACACTAGAAAGTGAGAATCTCTTGCACTCAATTGTTTAAAAAGTGCCACATACCTGGCCAATCAATGAACAAAGTAGATGTGAAAGTTTGATTGTCTATATCTGAAAGGTGTGGGGGCAGTGGGGTTCTAAAGCCAGTCAACCATCCAGCAAGTTGTTCTGATAGTGTATACTACTGCCTTTATACTGCTATTGGTTTTGCTGGAAGGGGCTCTACTCCTTCACCCTGAGAGAGATCAATCCATTTACCTATTGGTCATGAACAGCTTTAGGCACCAGTTTGATTTCCCCCTTATTCACATCAACTGAATGAAAAGAGAAGAAACTGTCCCCATTCCAGGGCTGTTCCTTTCAGGGGTGACCCTTAGCTGAATTATATTTGACAGAAAAGAGAAAATGGAGATGGAGAGGCAAGGGAAAGACAGACACCCAACTCTGCTTTCCCCTTATCCACTCCACTTAAGTGAAGAAAAAAAGGTCACCCCATCTAAGATGTGGTCCCTGTTAGTGAGTCACAGAAGTGCAGCCTGTCCTTCTCCAGCTCCTTCAGCAGTGGATGGCCCAGTCAGTCATACTTGTGGCAGGCACAGACACTGCACGCTTGCATCCCCTGAAGTTGACAGCAAATGTCTAAGGCATCTGGTTCTGGAAGAGGCCTTTTGCTCTTCACCAGTGTGTCTTCTTTCTTTGTATACTATGCTAATTGTAAAATCACCAGAGTGTTTTTTTATTTATTTATTTATTTTTAATAGTGTTTTGTGCTTTGGTCCAGTGATGGCTGACATGGTCAAAGGAAGCACTTAATGGTTGCCACTGTCTGTGTGATCTCCTCAGGTAAGCTTAGCAGAAGGCAAACAGACAGCCATCATGGTATCCTGTTTGGGCACATCAGGTGGCCAACCATCAGGCTAGGGATGACAGAAGGAAGGAGGTGGATCCTGACACTGTCTTTACAGTAATAGTAGGAACGTTGACAGTATACCCTCTTGACATAGTACAAAAAGGGCAGCCTCTGCGGACATGCATCTTTGCCTGCTGAAAGGGGTCAGGAGGTTGCTGCATGGGTAGCTGTAAAAGAGGGTGGCAGGATATTTCTGGTTAATTTGATGGTCATCTTTCCTGTTGTGTTCATCTAACGTGCTGCTCTTTCAACTGCAAAGGCGCTGGAAGGACCAGACCGCCATCTTCCCGCAACAAGTTGGATGTGGCAGGAGTCAGCCTTCAAATATGCCAACTGAGGAAGCAGAACCAAGAAAAGCTGTGCTGAACCTACACATGCACGAGGGGCAGAGGATGGAATAGATCTTTTCCATAATGATTTCTTGCAGTGACACTGAAAGGTGACTGTCGGTCTCACTGAAGAGTGCTTGACAAGAATGTCATGACTGAAGTCAGCTACCTGTAAGTGAAAGGGGCAGATCTCAGATGAAGATGTGGGCTGGCTATTCATATGCAAGGCACTAAAGGTTGAAGGCAAACAGAGTACCATACAGGTTATATCACTATGTGTTTCAACAAATCATCTTTTATGCATAAGTTTTAAGTATCATATTACAAAAGCTGTATGGCAAAATTTGATAAAACCTCCATATGGATTAGATGGCTGAGGTGATTTGGTTTGTTTCCGGTTTACAACCTCTACTTCTTCTGCTCTGTCTACTTGTGGTTTACAGTAAACAGACTACATAAAGAATAGCCTGTACTGCCAACTTCTAATGAAACAATGCTCTCCGGAGGCTAGTTTATTTGCACCAAACGAGTCGATGAAAACTAATTCACATTTCTCTTCATTTCATTTTTTGCAACATTTCAGAAGTTTGCTTCATATTAGCTTGAAAACTGAATGGAAACACGGCTACAGACATTTCTGTTGTATTACAGTGATAATCCGCTCATACAGATCAAAATGCTTGGGACAGAATCACTCCAATGTAACTGCTGTTTAAGGAATTTACTTATAGTAATCAAGTCATTTGCTTACAGTGTTGATTAGGGGTGTTTTCATACATGACATCATATGTATAAAAATAAATAAGCAAAATAAAAGTACAGTAACTGTTTTTGTTGTTTGCTTTTTGTGTTTGTTTGTTTGTGATAGCTGGGAATTTGTCATACTGGGGGAAAATAATGTGAATATGGAAACTGCTTTGGCACTTCTTTTTTTTGTGCCACTTATGTGCTGATATTAACTGTAGACACAACATCATGTTTAAATAGTATGGTGAAGCATTTCTAACTGTAAATAAACCCTGTTTCAAAAAAATAAAATAAAAAACTGATTAGAATTCTGTAGTCAGATGTCTATGGTCAAGGTCAGTATGACCTCACAAAATGTGATTTTAGCCATAACTCAATTCATATGCTAGATTCAAAAGGTCAAAGGTCAGCTTCACTGTGACGTCTAAGGTTCTGCATAAAACACTTTTCTGTCATATCTCAGGAGCAGAAGGGGAGATATTTGGTCATCCGTGTATTTACAGATATAAATGCTAACTGTGAGAGAAACTTGACTGGTGCGTGAAGGCATACAACTTGGGGTGGTAATTTTAGTTTGTTTGGGTTTTTTTTGTTTTACTTTACTGTCACAACTTGGCCTCACGTTGGCCCACCTGCTTCCAGCTGGTATCTGAGCAAGTTGAACACAACAGGGAAAAGAAAGTTATTTTCACCCACTAAAAAACGTAGTCCCCTTGAAGCTAATGACAAACTGCCAAAAACTGGCCAATAAGATGCAGCAGCAAAACGTGGTGTTCCTCAGGCTTCCTTGTGTAATCCACTCAAATTACAACAGAGGGTCATGGCTGCTGGAGACAGAAAAGGAATGTCCACAGGGAAAACTCAAAGCCGCATTTGTAAAGTGGATTGATAATGCACAGTCACGTAATGCCCCTCATTGCTTTATATTCATGTAATAAATATACAAATGTCAATTAGATGATAATCTGCATGAGAAATAAAGAAAAGAAAAAACCCTCTGTTGTAATAATCATCCATGTATAGTGTCAATTCAACCTGGACATATGTTATCACTGTAAGAGGTAGCCGCTGTATTTACATTCTGAGCAAAGTTTCCTCTACCTAATCTCATCCAATAATTCAATCTATTTTCATTTTTCTCTACAGTCAAAATAATTAGTGTAATTAGTTCTTAGACAGCAGAGCCATCTGACCAAATCAATACCACAAAGGACTTACTGTGAAGTTCTACAATATTGTAAATCTACTTTTAATCCCATGGATGGATTACTGCATTAATAATATATATCCTTGTTAGTGTTTCAAGTATATTTGAGCAGCAGGGAGTATTGGGGGATTCTCAGTGTGGGATGTGTTCATCATCAACATCAAATGCTTTTTCCCTTTCTTAATTTTAAAAACATAATTTGCAGTGCTTTTTTTCCCTGAAAGTGCTTCAGGCAAAGTTGTTGAAACAGCATTTCTTAAGGTATCTATTAGAAGTTGGGGATAAAAGAAGCTGTGATCTCCAGATACAGCAAAGAAGCCTCATTGTGGGCAGCTTATTTTTAAAAACCTCAATTTAGCATTAATGTTTCCTAGATACTCTGCATGTTGTCATCCTCCCACAACTATTTTCTTCCAACTTTAGGCAGATCAAGACCTTCATTGACCCGTGGGCATTCAATCACAAGGGGCCCTTGCACTGTATAACAATGTGTCTTTTGTGGCCCTGCTGAGTAGATAACAGTTGATAACTTTTATGAAAATAATGTTGTGTCATATTCACTACAATAGTCAATACATTCTGAAAGAGATACAAGACAGTCTGTGAAAAAAATTATGTCCTACCCTCCCTCTTACTGCATCTCATGGCATTCGCTAGAATCAGACCATGGCATGGCAGCAACAACCAATCAGAGCCAAGGAGGCTCTAACGCAGCTGTCAATCATGTCAATTGCACCGTAAACTGTAATAAAACTGTCAAATTAGGCAGCGCTGATGAAGTATGAATCAGAATCTGTTACTGCAGTGCCTATTTCTCACCTCAGATGTTTTCAGAAACATATTTTAGAGTAAATGTTAACAGTAAAATGAGAAAGTTGGTCCAACTGGTGCTGGGTACTCAGTTAAACTGTTTCCAACATGGCGGATGGGTCAGAAAAGTTCTCTTTTTACAGCTTAACAGTACACCAAAATATGTTTCTGAAAACACTGGGGAGGAAAAGGAAATGAAGCAACAGGATCTTGATTCATAATTGATCAGCCTAGTTTGACTGCAGCTATCAAGAAGTGAATGTAATGATTGACAGCTGCTTTAGAGACTCATTAACCAGTCAATTAATCAATCACAGGAAATTGTACAAGGTACAACTAGCAGCTAGCTAGCTAGAAGTAAAGAGAAGAGTTTACAAAGTGATGAGTTGATTTCCTCATCCCGATGAGTGACTATCAGCCACACGCAACCACAGTCCAAAGCTAACCACAAAAAGCACCATCAGCACACAACAAAGTAGATGTAAGAGCCTACGTCCACACTACAGGAAATAGAGAAGGCAGAGGAACATGATTTTGTCACAGATTATCTATCTCATTTAGTGTTGTGTAAATATAGTGACATTTGCAGCAAATACAAAAAAAAAATTGTCTCTTCGAGGAGTTACCAGCTGTAGCTTTAATGGTAGACCACATTACACACAACGCACCAAGCCTGAGATGTGTCAAAGCTTGATATTTCTTTTTACTGGCTGTGGCAAATATTGTGCTGTCATGTGCCATTCAGCCATTTAACCATTGTGACACCCCTTTTTACTTCCTGTGTGAGTGGTCCTTTTCATTTCTATGACTGAGGCAGGCAATAGTCCATCAGTATGATGGCTATCACCTGTGCTGGCTGCTCTCCGGGTGCTGGATTCAGTCATTCCCTCTCTCTCTCTCTCTCTCTCTCTCTCTCTCTCTCTCTCTCTCTCTCTCTCTCTCTCTCTGACTTCCACCCTGTTTGCTTTTGCTGTGTTAAGTTGGTCTTCAGGTTATTTCACTTTTTCTTATGTAAAATAAACATATTTTCAGTTACAACTGTGTTTCCCCTCCTTTGTCCAGCCTTTGGCCGCTTTGTGACAAAGGCATTCATGTGTTCCTTTAGTTATGAACCATAGTTTTCACAGCACGTTTAACATTCATTTTCATGTCTGCAGAAAAGTGACGGAAGGTAACAGTATGCTCAGTATTGCTAACTTTAATATGACCTATTTTCAAGCACGTACCATATGGGTATTTGCAGGTTAACCTGAAATATCTATGTTGCATACAACAAAAATACACAATAAAAAGAGTTTCGATAAGTCTGGCACTTAAATTGCAGTTAAGGCAGCAAAAAGACAATTTCACACAGGCTGCACTAAATCATGCCGTCACCACATGAATGGAGGGCAATTCACTTACAATTGTTCTGCAATTTGAGCAAAAGTCCACCATGTTATGATCTTTTTTTTTTTCTTCCTTTTTTTATGAGAAGAATTACTTTTGTACACTTTGGACATAAATAATAAAGACCAGCATGAAAAAGTATTCATAGTGTGTTGACTCTCTCGTCTGACACAACTGCTTCTCTCTATTTTCAGCTGAATTCCCGAGAAAAAGGCAATTGAACTAAAAGCAGGCAAGCTTTGGTTAGCTCTGCATCGACTTCCAGCGAGACTCCTTTAAAGCCATGTTTTTTTCTCAGCAGAGCCCTTTTTAAACACTGTGCTTGAGAAGACTGATACTCAGGAAGAAAGAGCTAAATGGAAATGAAAACAACAGGCCTCTGGAAACAGTATGCCCCACATACAAGAGAGAAATAACGGCATAAAGCTATGGCACTGATAATGCAGAGAAAACGTGTCCTGCTGAGTATGGATCTAGAGAGACACGGAGAAAAGAGAAAGGAAGGGAGAGAGCAAATCAGAAGGGGGTATTAAAATGGGGTTCTGGTTTTTATGATGTACACATGGAAACCTTAGTGGTTAGCTGCACTGGGGAGTGATATTTACAGCTGGGGGAGAGAGAGCAGGTGAAGTTAACCACCACCCACTGGGGTTCTGCCCACAGCAGGGAGGTGAAGCGATGGGGTTTCCTGGTGGATGGGTCAAAAACGCAGAGTGAGTATGCTCGGGGTGGGTGCAGAGGTGTCCATCAGTGCAGTGACATTATAAGCATGTATCTGATACGGTAAAGGTTTTGCAGTTGTATCACCCATCTCCTTAACAACTATGCTGTGGGCCATTATGGAGGTTGACTGGCATATTGCTATAACAGGGAGAATAAAACAAAAAGTGTTGTAGTTAAAAAATGTTGCAAGCAAGTTTTACCATTGTAGCTATGGTGTGACACTATAAATCCTCTTGTCCCAGCTGTCTTTGTAGTTTTTTACGACTCAATTCTGTTCTTCTATCAGATCTCTCATTATGTATCACACATAAATCTAAATCAACCTGTGATTTGTGATGTGATTTTGCAAGAAGAGGGTAAATGAAAAAGTAAGAGTCAGAAGTTAGAAGTGAGGCTGAGATTTGATAATGCAGAGTGAGAGACACTGAAATGAAGTGTGACAAGGCACTGTTAGCTAGCTAAAAAGGCCATCTATTTTAACAGAGCTACCCAAGTTGATGTTGACATGTAACTACAAGTTGCTATACAACATATAATGCTAAAAAGCGGATAAAGATCTCCATGTGTTTTTATTTGGATTTGAAAATGCTATGCTTCAAATCAACCTTTAAAGTTGAGGCCAAGGCCCAGTTAAGTTGTTAATTACAAATGAAACACCTTGGCTAGTTGCTAGGCTAGTAAAAATGCTATAAAAAGATATACTGCTTACGTTAGGTGTTCGCATGGATGTTTCAAGAGACATGGATACAGCATTAGTGGTGTGACCCATTTTGTTTCTATGGAAGTTGGTCAGTGGCGCAACTTTACAATTTACCATTTATTTAAACACACTACGTTGCAAATTGACAACAAATGCATGTGGTTAGGTTTAGGCAACAAAAGTACGTGGTTAGGTTTAGGAAAAAAGACCAGGGTTTGGCTTTACCCTACTCAAACTTTTGCCACCTTAAATTTTGTCCTTGTTCCGCCATGTTTCCCCCTGATGGCACTGAGCTACGTTAAACTATAATGGCATATAACCGTGTATCATGCCAACGTTAAAAGCAGGCCTTTTTTGTAAGTGCCGAATCGTCAGATTTCAACGTCTTTGGAGTGAGACCGGTTTGCAGTGCTCCGCTTACTTGAATAGGGATAAAAGATTTTTCAAATGTTATCAGGCCAAATGAATCAAATGCTGATAGGATAAAGAGTTATCTCACTAGAGTTGTGACGCTCAAAAATATCCACTGATTTACAGACGTCTCTTTCACATTGTCAATCTACGAGAAAAAATCTTTTTGGACCCAGAGGCATCACGTGACGTACCCCGAAGTTGTAATTCCATGGTTTGGCCTACAAAAATTAGCTTCAAAGCCCTGCACACTTTCAGGGGGCCTGGTTAGATGAGCACCCATTGTGATTGCATACCAGAACATGAAAGACCAATTACTAATCTGAGACTACACATTAGGGTTTGAACAGCACAGACAGCTCTCATGCCAAGGAAAGTCCTGCTGAGAGAAAATTAATTATGGGGTGACAATAAAAGGTACAATAATTACTAAATTATTTAATTACAAATGTATTTTTTCAACAGTATGCATTTTATTTATTTAGGTATTTAAATCAAACAGAGTCAGACTTGATCTAAGATACATACAGTATAAGTAAATAAGTAATTCAAGTGTTATGGATAAATTAAGTTGCACTACAAAATGCACTTAACATAACTGAGCAGCAAAATTGTGTTGGACTACTGATAGCTTGTACTTAATTCTTGAAAATTAAAGAAAAATGCTCTTGCATATTGTGAGCATTTATCAAAAATCATAAGCTGACAGCCTAATTAATTAATTTTGATTTCTAAACATAATATAATATAATATAATATAATATAATATAATATAATATAATATAATTTTCAACACAAAAGTGTTGTATAAATCAAGTTTTTTATGTTTTTAAAAATAGATACCATGCAAAGTCGCATTGTTATCATTGTTGTTTATACATACATACATACAGACATATATATATATATATATATATATATATATATATATATATATATATATATATTTGAAATATATTCATTAAAACACCATTGTCTTTTAGTTATCCCTCACTTCTGTGTCAAAACCAACTAGTGTATTTGACAAGAACAAGACATCATGTACAGCTGTTCCATTGTCATTGCAGCAGCAGGAGTTAAAATTGGCTGCTTTATTTACTAATCACATTGTCAGTTGTTGGTTTAATGTGCGGTATGGTCTGTGTGGGAAACATGACAAATAAAGTGGGTCGTCTGGGTCACCATAATTTCAACATTTGCTTGCTAACAAATAGACAATAGTTAAACATAAAATCAGTCAAGTGCACTAATGTTTAAATGAGCAGGCTGTCAACATCAGCTCATGTCAGCATCATGTACTGTGTTATGTTCCCACTGGAGGGAAGTTGTAGGTTTAGAAACGCAATCAGAGGCTAGCAGCTACTGTTGCCTAATCACTGAGGTCCTCTGAGTGTTACATCACCTGAAAGCCCTTTACGCCTCCTGTTCTAAAGCCTTCAACAGAAAGTGTGATGATGCATTCCTTGCGGGGCATGGCTGTGCACTCTTTCAAGACCGCTGAGGCTACAAAATCTGCAGGTTTATTGAATATGTGACCAGAAAACAGATGGATACTTTGACCTTCAAAGCAAAATCAGCTCCACAATGATGAACTGGTTGTTCAGCATCGACCCAAAATGTTCACGTTGTCCTTCCTGAAAATAGTCCCAACAATATGTGTGGACAAGGGCATGTTGTTTCAGCAGCACTGCAAGGTCTACTCAACTGCTCACAACCAAACTCCAACATTGATTCTGCAAGCTGTGGCGGTCAAAACCCCTGTCGAATCATGGAGGGTGGCTCAAAGCTCGCCCATTAGACTCACGCTAAGACAGTGTACCATCTCCTAAGCAAGCTCTGGCTGGTTTGTTAAGACAGAATTAGATTTCAAACAGAGTGGGAATAAATATGATTCTGTTCCCAGCAAGGCCCCCGATTGGTGCCTATGTGGTGCTGCAACCTTTTAATGGAAGCTTATCAGCTATAGCCAATGCCCTGCAAGGAGTCTGTGTAATACTGCTGTTTGCTCACAATCAGCATTGTGTTTAATAAATGTGGCTGAATATTAACTAATCTTTTGATCTCACTTTCATTAGGCCACCCCAAGTGAAGTGGATTCTTCTCAACAAATTAAGCCCCCCTTCGTCCCCGCCCACAAGCCCGCATCTTACACTCATGAGGGAAATGAGCAAGGACACAAATGCTCTTATTTAAAGATAACTGGTAAACTGCTTTAATTAGGCCTTGTTTTCAAAGCACCCAACTTTTCTTTTGGGAGGGATGTTATTATGTTCTCTCTCTATACTGGTTGCCAGGCTGCTTATTCAACTCCATTTACACAAACACCACATACACACTTGCACAGAGCAGTTTTTTTTTTTTTTTTTTTTTACACTGTGCCAGATTTACTCCTGTAGTATTTTAGAACGTGTCACATCGGACAGGATTGCTCCCGCCATTGGGAGTACTATTTCATTCAGTGGTGACATGTGCCCAATTATTAGGTCCTCCACACAACCTCAAATGCTTCCCAGCCCAACTATGTCTCATCATAAACAAGCTACAGCGCCAATACTTACAGGATGATCAATGATTTTTCCCGAAAGGCCAATAACGCGCCACATTGTTAGTTACATTTTGATTACTGAGGCACTGTGCTGAAGTGTGTGTATTGCCTCTGTGTCACATATATCTTCTGACACACAGTCTATATTGTATACTGACTGTGCTGTATGAGAAGTCAGTCTGTCACTTCTGATCCTGTAATATCAACAGCTCTCTCAGGCATACATGAAACATGTAGAATTTGATTAGTCAGTAACATGCCGGTGATTCCAGTGTTGCAGCTATACTGTTATATTTTCTATCATAGCAATATAAGGACACATTTAGGTCATAACTAATCAACTTTTATTCTCCTGCCTCATTATACTATACCCTTAGCTCATAAACAAAGGACTGACTACATGCTCACCTGTTCACTCCCCCCATTAGGTCCGCATAATGCCTACTAATTATGTTTGCTCATCTATAAGCCTTAATTATGCTGGGAGCTGATAATTAGCTGGGCTAGAATAGGTGCATATGTTTCTTCGCTATCAACCTGCCGGTAATAATGGCTATTCTCATCTCTAAGGAGACCCCAGGATTTTCCATGTAAGAACATTTTTAAGTGCATTGGCACTTACAGTAACAACACTGCTGTTTTTTTGACCAGTGTGAATAGTGTATTATAGGACCACGGCTATTCTATTCCAAGATTATTTGGCAGGGTTAGTGGCCTTAGAAATCTTATCTTCCGCATATCTTTTGACTAAGATTGATGGATCTTGGTGAAAACATATGTGAAGGGGTTTGGTGATATAAAAAAAATATCATTATTTGTTTGTCAATAGAAACTGTGGGAGCTGAGGGTGAAGAATAGAAGGCTACTGATATATGGACTGAACCAAAACTGCATACATTTAGAATATGAATATGGAATATTATGTTCTATATAATTTATCTATGAAACAAAGCTTTTACATGCCCAGGTAAAATCTGATATTTTGCTGCTCGGTCTGGAAGAAGGAAAGTGGATTGTGTCACCTTAAGACCTTAAAGAAAATGAGTTTCATTTTGTTTCCTTTTGTCCTTTTTTACAGGGAACCACAATGCTCTGTGTATGTGTCAGTGTAGTTGTTTACACATGGCCAATGCGCAAAGACCGAGTTGCCTGTTCACATACAAAATATTTAAATCAGCCAGTTATTCTGAGGGAAGCCTGAGGACAGAGGAAAAAGGGCCTTTTTCAGGATAAACATATGAGGCTTATAGCGATGCATCCTGTGTCCTGTATTATTATTTATTTGAAGTTTTACATATATACATATGTTTTTTAGTGTAATTCCTTTGGCTTTGGTTTTTGGTTCATATACAGCAGTGTCTTGTCATCCCATCTGGAATGAGTTGAATGTTTAGGATGACATCAAACTACGGTATGACTGGGATTAGGGAAAGACTAAGATTACGGATAATATAAAGGCAAAACGTATTTGCAGCTCTGCAATGGGACCTAAACCCTGATCTGATTGGTTACTCACCCTTATCACCTGCCTCACTGTACTTCCTACACTGGCAATGAGCAGTGACACTATGTAAGTCCTGAAGTGGGGAACTGTGCAATATGGATGTTGAATATGAATGCATACTTAGCTGGAATGTTTGCATCCTGCCCTCCTGCCAATGATCAGTGTTGAAGTTGGTTGCCTAAACTTAACCAGTTCTGAACTACGTATAAGGCCAATAGATAAGGGCTCATATGTCTCATTTCAAACCATTTTCAATAACCAGATCATTAAATACAGATACTCTGTCACGCCGACTGTTGCATATGATTAATATTGTGAACATGGGCGTACTGTCAGGAAGACAAACCAGCAAATGTTTAGAACACCCCCTAAAAAAATTTGGGAAAAGGGGCCCCAGTCAGGCCCCCCGAGTCTAGGATCGCCACTGGTTGTGAAGCGGTTGCAGACAGGTGTCAGCAACTACTAGGAATGTGAACAGGCCGGCCATGTTTTAAGGTATGTAATAACAAAAACACATATTCAAACTACTTCTGAGAAAGTTAGGAAAAAAGTTTTCTTTGCTACTTTTTTCAGCATGACTGGAGATATTCTTTTTTATGCTGCACTGTACATTACTGGCCTGTATTGTTTTGCAATTTTGCTTGTCTATAAGGAGCTCCCGTCTCCTTTGAGGGCCAGTGCATAAAGAAAATCACTCAGAGGCCCTCATAAGTATGAGCTGAATGAATAGCTTCAATAATTGTGCTTTCTTGATTAGGTATAAGGTGCTGTGCCGGGGGAGAGCTAAATATTCAGGCCTATGCTCCTTAAGGTCCCTGCTCTTCCTCTGGGAAGCCACAGCTGAGTGAAATGACGCAGATTCTTGAGCGGCTGCACATTCACACACTTTTCCAGGCCATCTATAATGCATTTACGGATTAAAATTGAAGGCACACTTGAGGACCTACTTCGGTGAGTGTATGTGTGTGCGCGCACACACACACACACACACACACACACACACACACACACACACACTTTTCTGTGCACACATGCAAAGAAACACACCTCACCTCCACCACCTGCCCCCAACGACACACACTCAAATGTCTCTCCCTCAATCGGACGAGCATGGACACCATCATATATGCAGCACACAGTCTACAGAGTGGCATTTCCCCCGCTCCCTTGCTGCTCAGGGCTTCCTGGCAAAGAGGAGGGTGGTCCAGGGTCAGCACCCCTGGGATAGGCAGGGTTGCTGGCCAAAGCTCAGCGGCTTAGATGGAGGTCATTATGGAGAGATATGGGTGAGGTTGGGGGGACAGGGAGGGACTGACATAGTTAAAGGAGAAGGCTACAGAGCAGAAATGCCAGCAGACAACACTGGAAAATGAAATGACAACAAATGTCATCCAGGGGCGACCCGATCAGTTTCTCTCTGCTGCTTAAAGGTATACTATGCAGGATTGTCAGTTACTTTTTGTAAACAAGCTCACCAGCAAAAGTGAAAGTGAAAGCCAAGCCCAGATTCATTCTCGACTGGCATTTCACCTCACTTTATTGTGTTTTTGACACTGTGTGTCTTGGATGCCTGCTGCTTATGGTTGCTGGCTGCTTTGGTGGCCACCTTTTTACAAAGCCCCAACCTAATCTACAGTATCAATATCTGTGTGGGTGTGTGTGTGTGTGTGTGTGTGTGTGTGTGTGTGTGTGTGTGTTTGGGCATTAACAGAAAAGTCGATTTGTCGACGCGTCGACATCAGTGGCACAAGTCGGCACCCTCCGGGAGGAGTCAACAAGTCGTGTGTTTTTTCCCTCTCTCTCTCTGTCTGTGTGCTTATGCTGATACTTTATCCTTGACTAAGTGAACATACTCCGGCGTACTATAAGCGGAGCGGACTCCGCGAGAAATGTCCGCAGTAATTCGGGGTTTCATAGTCGAGCGCACTTCCGCGTTGTAGTTTCCTCTAAAAATGTCCCCGATGTGAAAAATACATGCCGAGCAGTCACTGGTGCGCAGAGCAGTGTCCGTGCAGATGTACAATCTGAGTTTTGCGTTTGCAGGGCTTGCGGACCTCCGCAGAGTCCTTTCCACATACGTTCCACCCGAGTATGTTCGGGCCTTCACAGACACACATCAGATGTGTGGAGATACTTCACTTTCCTCCGCTGTGTCAATGTGATGACATCATCCAATGACATGTCGACTCGACTTCGACTTTATTGACAGATAAATCGACCTGAAAAAATCAAAGTCGTTAATGCCCTAGTGTGTGTGTGTGTGTGTGTGTGTGTAATTTATCGCATTTAGCAGTAACACAGTAATATATATAACACATTACGAGGAAGTAGCAGGGATAAGGTCATGGGCTCCAGTGTTTTTTTCCACGTCTCAGTGATCAGCACATCTGGTTGATTCCATTAGCATGCTGGATAGGTGTCAAGCAAGGCAGGAACATCATAACCCTTCTTAAGGGGGATTTATACTTGTGCAGCAGACCCTATATGCATGGGGCCTACACTGTTGTGAACATTTACACTTGTAACTGCAGAGTGACAGACACACCACTGCACACCTCCAAAACATTTGTTAGCGGCAGGGTTTCTGTGAAGTGCTGTAAAGTTAAGTTGATTCAAAACACAACCAAAAGTACACAAAGTTTATATATATTTAGCGTAGCAACAAGTTGAGATTTCCTCTGCTCAAATGAAGCCAGGATAAAACCTGAAGTATAAACCCCTGAAGGATAAATCACATGCAAGATTTAAAATGCTATTTTTGTGGAGGCTTTATTGTCTTCATAATTTGTTCTTCATCTGTGAAATAAAAGTAAATAAAAGCTTTGTTCCCACTGAGGGAAATAGTTTCAACTTACAAAAATAGACAGGAGGTCTGCGTCACTGTGACGTGCAGTTCCATTTCTGGGGAGAAGCACGTCAGGCTTCGCCGTTGGGTACGGCATAAGCCCTATGTTAATGCAGAGCCTACGCTGTAGGTATGGTGCCGATTCGATGCAGAAGTATTAGTTCTGCATAGTACACAACTCTCTCTCTCCAGTGCTGCTGTAGCTGACCGGCACACCATGAACCTGCAGGTGGGTCTTCCATCTCTGCCGTTTCATTTGCGCTTGTCATAGTGACTGACTCGCACGCCAATCTGCTTGTTGAACTAACCTCTGCATTTGTCGAATGTGTTTTATATGATAGGCCCACAAATATTTATCCCTGTCTCGTAACTTATCAGACTTTGACCCTCCACCGGCCCCTCTCTGTGTCCAAGGCTATTTGTTTATTTAAAAAGGTCTCAGCTATTTAATTGCTCAATATAATCACAATACTGTTTATATAAGTGGGCGATCCTGACACAAAGTGATAACCACTGCATGTAAATGAAATAAATGGGCCAGATCTGCACTCCAGAGGAAAGCCTTCATTGGGTTATACAATATTGCCCACCACTGGATTTGTACGTTAATGAAATGCCATAAACTTAGCGCTGGACTTGATCACCTGCTATGAAACAATGTTACCCGCTTTCATTTTATATTTTTATTATTACCATTACATAAAAATTCTAATTTTATCATTTATAATTAAATATATTTTGTGAGAGTAACATAAAAGTAGTGCAACCAGTAACACATTACTGCTGAAGAAGTTAAAGTAACTTATCACTTTCAGATAACGGTATGTTATGTATTACATTTTAGATAACTTGCCAAACACTGTCACTTGGAAGGGTTCAAGCCCATAAACATCCCAAACACAGAACAATTAAAATAAAATAAGAAAACAGGCAGAGGGCAGGGTCTCTGCAGATAAATACACTGCCACACGCTGAGTAGGTCATAAGTGATGATTATTTCTGTATGAGTCTATATATTATTTTGTAGAGGAACCCTGCATAGTACAGTGTATCCTTAACTGCCAACAGTTGAGCTCCTGTAAAAATACTGCATCGCACTGTGTTCACTCCCAAGTCAAACAAGTCAAGGTCATATGAACTAATTAAATAACCCAAAATAACTCAGTAAGACTTGATTATGTTGTTGTTTTTTAGTGCAAGGCTTCCCCTATTAGCCTGTCTCTCCCTCTTTCTCTCACTCTCTTTTTTTCACAGGGCTTAAGCCAAAGTTACTTAAGCAGAAAACTCAGGTTCTTCGGCTCTGCCCGTAGAGATTTAACTCAAAGTATGAGATTATTGCCTCCAGTACAGCCCTGCCTCTGAGAAATGTTTGTTGAACTAACTATTTGCTTCATATTGTCCCTTTTACTGTAGCTGCATGTGACAATGATGCTGTTGCACATCGCGTTACTTGGGGTAAAAATGTGTGCTAATTAACTGACATGTAAAAATATACATCATATTTTATTGTGTGTAGTAAACTGGAGACCCCGGGGCTGAAGAGACAGAAAATGGCTTCATGTTTACTTTCCTTTTTGCTAATGTGTTGAGCCAGCTGTCCAGGTGGATATTTTTTGAATCCTCTCCTGTAAGTGATGTGAAAAATTAGCATACATGAGACAGACAAGTTTGATTTTGCTTTTGCTTCTTTTTTTTTTTACATGTCCTAAAGGGAGGACCCTTGCCATAAATTGTGAAAAGCTCTTTACCAGATTGCGCCAGCAAAAGCGCTCATCCTCATTTACACCTCATTTACACCTCATTTGTACACTGCCAAGAAACGACAGGATTCTTTTTTTTTCTTTTTTGAGTGTTTGTGTGGATTCTTGAAATGAACCAATCGTGAATAATTTCATTGTCTCTGTTCCTCATACACACAGTAACGTGCACTGTGTCCGCAAGAGACAGAGACCCTGTGTTTACTAAAGAACAGAATTTGAGTTAACGTACTGAGCTTCAGAAATGCAGCATCAAGCTGTTTTTGCTGGGTTTTATACATTATTTTTAGTTTAATTGTTCACATTGGTTGGGGGCCCTGAATAACCCCAAGATGTCATTTATTAATACCATACACCCATGGGGTGATCACATTCTTGTCAGGTCTTACCAACATGTTAGTGGCCTTGCATGTCTAAATATGCTGCACTAGGTACCTTTCCTTCATTAGCTTTTGACACTCAGGGACAGTGTGTCATGATGTGTTATGTTACATCACAGATGTCACAAGCGTAGTATGCTACACACAAAAGCACACTATTTTGTTATTAAAATAACTTGACTGCCACTGATGTACAGACATGTCTTTCATGATTAAAGTATTTTTGGGACCAATGACATCACGTGACAGACTCTGAAGTTTTGATTCCACTGTTTGGCCACTACAAGAACTGACTTCAAAGGCTGGACACATTTTCTGGGGGCCTGGATTGACCCATCCACCTTATACAGACTTTCTCGTTTTTTATACTATGGTAGTTGCCCAGAGTGTCAAAATATGCCACAGCTAAAGGGTGCTTCAGTGTATCACTGTCTACTGCCAAGGGCCCCTGGCGGTATTTGACGAGTTGATACTGGGTTGGGTGATGTGCTCACAGTCTGATGAAACATTGATACTTTTCCCGTCTGTTGTCTGCATTGGGCAGCAACACCTAGTCGTGATACCATTTCCACACCGGCATTTGGTGAAGAATTTTCTACAAACCGAGCCTCAGTATTTAGTTTTGCACACAGCGGCGATGGTGGAAAAATCCAAACTTTTTTAATGTCTAATAATAATAACCAGTAGTCATTTTGACAAGACTTAAAACAAGATTTCACAATAAGAAGCAGATAAAAGAAAAGATTATTAAAATGTGCTTGTGTGTTTTTATCTCTGGGCTGTAAGGATCTTTTTATATTGCATATTTTATTTAAGAGTGTGGTATTTTATTATTATAACTGTTTTTATTGCATGTCTTTGTTATTTTTATTTTCCATGTATTTATACAGTAGACCTGGGGACTACACATTGTAATTATTCACAATCACACTTGCATGAGATAACTTTGTATTGATAGACAGTGTGTTTGAGCTAATCCCTGCAGAACCTTTGGCATTATGGTCTAATGGCATGGACTGAAACTCTGATTTGGATCCATTTAAGTCCTGTGCAGAGTATGGATGACACTCAGAAGGCACAGTCATCGCCATAGCATCCTTTGGCAGCTTATGGTGGAGAGAATGTACTCAGTAGCAAAATCTAGGGTTTTTAAACAGAGAAAAATGGATGTTGGGTAGAATCCAAAACAAAATACTTGTAATGTTTGCTCACGCCATACAGCAAGAGATCATCTCTGAAACTCAACAATGTTATTTCTTTGAGGGAACAAGTGACATTACTGAATGTGAGCAATACTCATGCTGTTTATGTTTTCTTATTCAAATTTGACAGCACAGAACGTTTGTTGGATTTGACAATGCGCATGACTCATCAGCAAAAACATTATTGTTATGCATCAAGGACATTTTTCTCAGTTTAAACTTTTTAATGAATTGACAGTACATCAGACATGTCTGGACATTTCAGTGGTGTGTGAGCAAAACTAAAAGTGGAGTGTCTAGACTCCCTTAATGTCCTTTGTAGTCGCCGCATATTGGAGTTTGTTCTGCAAGAGGTAGCGAGAGAAAGGAGACATAGCAGACAAATACAAATTTAGTTCCAGGAGGTTTTGTTGTCATCTGAGAATCATCTAAAAGCAAAACAGTTCTTTTTGGCACATAAGAGGAGGTGTGCAAAGTACTGATGCCATACCCGACTGAATGGTGCTTCCACACTGCTGCCATGTCAATGCTGCATACGTGACAGACAGACCGTAAAAGCACTGGAGCAATATATGATGATGAGGTGGCTAAGACTCTTTTCGGGCCTCCCATGAGAGTGGCCCAAGTCTGCTAAGCAAAACCTGCACTTCTCCATGCAGCCTTGGAGTGCATCCAAGCTGACTTGGTAAAGCAGTTCCTGGACAAAAGTAACACCCTTGCTACCCGCAACAATTTTGAGGTGCCCCCTCATTACAGGAAGAGCAGCGCCCCAGCTTGCCTCAGCCACACGACAGAACCTGAACCTGTGCTGTCTGACTGACAAGAGGCACAGTGGAGGTGTCAATTCTTAGAAGTCAGGGACTTAGTTATAACAGAGCTAAGTCAAAGGTTTGACTGAAAGGGAATGAGAGTGATGCCAAAAGACAAAGCATTCTCATCAATGCTGCCAATCAAAACTTGTCGGGACTGAACAAAGTTCAACTTCCGAAAAAGATGGACAGATGATGCCTGCAAATACAGCTGACTTCACAAGAGGTTGCTGAATTTCTTTCAGTGTGAACTCCAAAAGCCAGAGGGCTATGTAAAGAAGCTGAGGCATTTGTTGAACTTTGTCTATCCATATCGGCTATGAAATCAGAAAGATCATTCTCCCCCCTCAGACGAAAACTTGCAAAGTACCATGAGCCAGAAAAGGCCACATTCTGGATGACTGGATATACCATTCCTTGGTGGTGGCTTCATTTGCAGCACGCCTGAACAAATTTTCAGATATATGAAATTATCCTTAGTGATATTCACTTGCTATTCCAGCAAAGAACTTAAACCTCAGATTTCTGGAGTGGAGACATAATTTGTTTGAACTTTGAATGATGCTGGGACACACTGCCTACATCTTCCTGTGCGAGACATCTACCTTGTTGGACTGCAGCATCTTGAACGCATGGGGTGTCCATGCAGATAGTGTGGTTTCTACTGCAGAGCTGCCCTTTTTCTTCTTTGACCAAAATCAATCAAAGTATCTCTGATTTGAGTCTATAGCATATATTATAGCATATGTAGGGCTTCTGGTAAGAAAGCTTCAAATGTAAACCATGAAGGCATCATATGCAGTGCTTTGTGCTTCATCTATGCGTGACTTACCGTGGCCAGCATAGTGGACGTTGCTAAGATGCTGATGAACATCACCTTAGAGTCAGTATAAGACAAGCATGATAAGCATGAAAAGTAAAAGCTTTTTGTAAAAATAAAACAAGAAGCTGCTACAAAAAGTTGACACAAACCATGAGAACAGGCAGGAGAGCACCATGGGTGTATTTAGAGACCTGAATACAGCAGTGAAGGCCAGGCCCTGTTCATTCCCATAAAAGTTGCTCTGTGGCACAAGAAGCCAAAAACACTCAATTTCTGTGGTATGGGGCCCACAGAGCATGTGCACAAGAGACTTACGGCCCCTGAGCATAGCCAAGTGCAGCAGAGCAGCCAACTTCTACCAGCTAAGTGGCTGACTTCTGGTTTAGTGCTCCGCTAACTTTAATTGGGAAAAAATGATTTAATCATGGGGCTCCTCTAGACTTTCAAAATGTCATCAGACCAAACAGATCAAATCCTGATAGTGAAACAAGTCATTTTGTGGGGGTTGTGATGCACAAAAAATGTATCCACTGATTTACAGACATCTCTTTCCTGATGTAAGTCTACGGAGAAAATGTTTTTTGGCTCCATCGCATCACATGACAGACCTGGTCATTGTTTTTCCACTTTTGGCTGCTAAGTAAAACTGGCTTCAAGCCCGGAGCTGTTCCTGGGGACCCGGGGGCCAGTATGTTAATGTTTATGAAACAGCAGTGCTTATGCTAATGTAACTTTATCAAAGGCCATGTGAACTTGCATTAGTACTATTAATGCAACACAAGTGGCATTGATGTCATTTTCAGTTGGCTATGTTTTGCGGTTTTTAGATTATTGGTATAAATGAGTGTTGCCCTAGATGTCCGCCAACATTATCACAGTGACAGTGTTTCCTGACATTTTAGCTGGTTGTCTAAATAGGCCACAATAATTCAAAAATCAGCACTGATAAATCAATCAGTGAGTGGTCTGTGTGTGCGTGTGTGAGACATTCGCACATACAACCAGTAGCAGTAGCGACCCACCATCCAACACGGACACACCTTGAGAATGGAGACTGACAGTATGTCAACAGTCACGGGGACAGAAACGACATGGACTCAGTAGGGACAGAGGGCTGTTGTCAGAGAATGCCACAGCAAGTGAACACGTTGTCTGCAGACTGACTTGGCCAGCGGACTTCACTCCAAGCGATTGGCTGTTGAAACAGGGGATGTAGCTTGTGTTTTAAAACCAACCAATGGCGACTGGACACTCTGAGTCACAAGTGACTCCATTAGCCATTCATACGACTGCAAATTTCCACTGCAATGTTCTAAAACATTTTCAGCACAGAAGATGTACACATTAAACATGTATGACTAATTCTGTAGTTTCTCTAAATCTAGACTTGTCATGTAATAACTAAAATTCATAGTCTAATGACTAAAATGTGACAAAAATGAACTGTCAAAAATATAAAACAAAATATCAATCAAAATCAGGTTGAAAATAAAACTTGTGTGCTGAACTGAAATTTTAGGCATCAACTAAAGTTTAGCCCCCTGTATACCTTATCACCCCCCCCCCCCCCCCCCCCCCCACCCACACACACACACACACACACACACACACACACACACACACACTCATCCAAAGATCCCCTTAAGCCACCACACACCGTCGAGCCTCAACCCTTCTCCACCCCCAACAACAAACAATAAACCAACTTCACCAAAATCCACTGTTTTTGAGCATGTGCGCCAGGCAAGAATACGCAAGGCCTCCTATCTTTGTTGACGTGTTAACTTCAAGTCAGAGCGTCTTTGATCAGCGGGATCACATCTCAGAGGGGAATGTGATTAAAAGTGACATTCTGAATGCCAAAGAACCCCGGCAGCAGGGCGGATTTTCCACGCAGTGTGAAGTCGTAAGCTCATAAAAGACATACACCAGTGATTCAAACCATGTAGCCTGGGCCCACTATTATAATACAGAACTCTCTCTCTTTCCCCCTCCTCTTTTCCTCCCCTCCTCTCACGCTCTCGCCTCGTGTCCTCACTCCTTTTCTCTCTTACACATGCTTCTTTTTTATTCTCCCTTTTTTCACTGCTGGTTGAATATGCGCTTTGCTGGATGACTTTCAAAGCTACTTGTTCCACTTTCTTACATTTATGCTAATTGGAATGCAAATATTGAGGTTCCATTTTAAGCCCCTGGTTTAAGGAGAGGGTGTGGGGATGACTGACAGTGTATTGACAACCATGGCTCACCACTCAGAAAGGCGCCAGAGTTGGGAGAGATTTCGAGGGATGAGGAGTTGACAGTGGTAGCAAAGGACAACCAATATGTTCCCTCTCATCTTGACTGAATAACATTTCACACTGCGCTATTTTTTGCTTCAATTGAACACTGCAAGCTTGAGTAGGGAGCCTTTGAAAGGCCTATATGTGCTGAGCCTGAACAGTGGGCTCTTTTACAGTAGGTGTAGTGTTCAGTGTGCACACCAGCCTAATCTCTTGAGTCACAGAGGAGCACGAAGCAGGGGTTGCAATGAACTGAATAAGCCTTGATCAAATGACTTGCCCAGCTAAGACCTCTTAACGCATGCTTACCTGAGAGATGAGACTACCTCTGTAAAGTTACAGTATGTGTAATGAATACTGAGGCATATTCTGTTTGAATTCCGCATAGGTGAGCACATGTCAAATCATGGCGCAGAATGAGTTGACGTCTGCATTGCTCTCAAGGCCAGAGGTGGTAATGCGGGATGTACATGCTGTGTTTTGTCAGTCATACAGTAAAAGTCTATGTAAAAAGGGGAAGGGAGCAGAACATAGCGGAAGCACAGGTCTTCAGGATTATGTGAAGGTCTTTGGTAGTATGTAACAACAAAGTGTGGGCTGTAAGCACTAGATCACATACAGTATAAAAGTTGTCAGAGATAAAAATATGTCTAAGGTCGGTAGTAGGTCAGGCAGTAGTAGAAGTAGTAGTAGTTTTTATAGTGAGCTATACATTTTGTATCCTTCTTAATACTTTCAGAAGTAGTAAATGAAACCTGTTATGAAATAGTCATATGGGAGCTGCTATGTTTAGGTGAATAACTGTTAGGTGAAAATTAGTACATAAGAATTACTGCCTGGGGGTTGTACATTCTTGTCTGTCCAGACTCATATGTACAGTAAGGCTAACAAAAGACAATTCTTCAAATTACATATTCTGGAACATAGATGCTTCACACACATCTTCAGTCCAGCAGCACAGAAGATCTATACAATCAACACAGTCTCATGATGGGCATCCATAACCAGTGTCCAGTTCAGTGTCTGACCAAACGTCTCCCCTGCTGTTCCTGAGTCATGGTGTTGACTGATGTACTGTAAAGTGTTTTTGCAGAACATTGTGATGTCAGAGCAAAAATATAAATTGTGATCACTCCATCATTTTATCCTGTTAGACATTTGTAGGAAATTGTGTCACATTTAGCGTATTAATTCAGAGTTATGGCCAAAAACATGTTTTATGAGGTCACAGTGACCTTTGACCACCAAAGTCTTATCAGTTCATCCTTGAATCTAAGTGGACATTTGTGCCAAATTTGAAGAGATTACAGCAAGGCGTACCTGATATTGCATTCACTAAAATGGGATGAATAGGAGGTCACAGTGACGTTGATCTTTGACCAACAAAATCTAATTTGTTAAACATTCAGTTCAAGTGGACATTTGTGCCATATTGAAGAAATTCCTGTGTTTTTTGAGATATCACATTCGCGAGAATTGGATGAGTGGACAACCTAAGAACATAATGGCCTTCATTTATGAATCCAACCTACAAACCAGTGCAGATCCAAGCACAGAAGGCATCCATTCATCATGTTTGTATCTCACCAATCACGAATGAGAGTTTACAACATAGAGTTAACCAAGAAGGGAATCTTTTCTGACCCACAAATGGAAACGCTGACATCCCAGGTCCAGTTTAACCAATTGGTTCTACTTGGCAGCTCAAAAAGTGGCATGATAGGAAGTGGGGAAAAATGCAGTATGGAGAGAAATTGCTGCTGTGGTCAACAGCGTTGCAGTGGACAGTCGAACTGAATGTTGAAATATTTAATTTATCCATCCATGATATATACAGACCTATAGCCTACATATATTAATAAAATGATAGCCTATATATTATATTATATTATTGTTATTATAATACTCATATAAAAGCTAAGGTCAAAAAATCAGGTCAGCCTCTATTTCAGGCATAACAGGTGGCAGAGGAGACCACCTGTGTCTGAGCTGCATAACGATAGAAATTTAATAAATATATTGAGGGAAGTTATTTCAATTCAAAATGACAGACACTGGCCACCAACTTGGGTAAAACAATTTCTGAAAAAAACAAAAAACAAAAAAATCACTTACATTTTCTTACAAATTAAAGTTGAATTTCTAAGACAAACAATGCACCCCTGCTGAATTAAGAATATCCAGGGGGTTTGCTGCTACAGCCACTTGTTGTGGTATGTTTTGTATGAGTGTTGTATGATGGCTAATATTAACTAATGTTTTTATTAATGTCATCATTTACATGCTGCAGCAGTTACTGTTCAGGAAATACTGAACTTAGAATCAAATAAGGTTTATTTTAATATAGTCTCATTTATTTTTGTTAATGCTAACAACGTAAATGACCTATTTCCAGTGCAGTTTAAGTTTAATATATACCTCTTAATCACATCTTATCACACTGATATAGTCCCAGGCCTCCCGAACAAGAATCTAGTTTATAATGTCGCAAAAAAACAACAGATATTCACAATAATGGATCAGAGACCAAAGAAATGGCACCATTGTCAAATTCTTCAAAAATATAATTTGCTAATTTTTGACAGTTTAATATAGTTTTCACTCCAGCCATAGCTATTATATATTTTGATGTGAGACTGAGTTGCTCCCTCATGCGAAAAAAAATGACAGTGCATAAATGGCTTTTCCCAGATATAGTGTGTCAGCGTTGTTGTGTCTGTTTGTTTCAATCTAGATTTTAAAGACTAACCAGGGTCTGAAAATTAGCTTCAGCTAAACTCATTGCTATTTATACATTACATCGGGTGCATAACTATGGGACAATATTTATCTGTACAAATAAACAAGCAAGAGGCAAAGACATTAACTGCTTCAGTTTATTTCTATAGGACAGCACAAATGCATTTAGCGAATGCACTTGTTGAGCACTAAAGTATATATGGGAATACTTGAAACGCTGACACAAAACCCTTGAGAGGCACAGAATAATGTACGGAGAAAAGTGCATGCAGGGATAATCTCATCAGAATGTCTTATTCAGCTTACAGTCTGCGACACTAAATACATTTTAAAACATATAAAGCTTACACAGTGACCAAGCAAAAGCAGTACCTAAAGATAATGTGCAAAACATGAGATACATTTGCTATGTCAAGTTTCTTTAGACGTCTGCGTTCATGACAGTCCTTCCCTTGAATTATCTGTTCAAGTTAATATGTGTATGAATCGAGACCTACAACCTACACTAAGTGACAGGGAAATATTTCTATTAAAGCAGTCTCACATTGAAATGTGTGCCCGTTATTGTTTCTCTTTGGGTGAGGTAATGATGACAGGGTGTGCACCAAGTCACACCAGACAGTAGCTCTGCTTTAAATATTACCTTACTTCAAATGTTGAATTTAGTTTTTGTCTATGATCCATTTACATGTATAGTATGGAGGAACCATTCCAAACTGCAGCCTCAAAAATGGAAATAAAGTTGAATGAACACCTCTTTGACCCCACTTACAAATACTATGTTTAATGAGGGTGGTAACCAGAGGAAAATGTTGGCTTTGTCCGTGTCTGCAAATCACAAACATTTGCTTTATTTGCATGTTTCTTACTTATCATATCAAACATTTCTAAAGTGATTTATTACATGTGGTTACTTTGATGAGATGGTGGCTGGCAGGTCAACTTAGCCCCATGTCCACCAGTTCAGTTTGGTACGCATTTTTTTCTGTTTCTAAACAGATCTAGGGCCTAGGTACCATGTCTGAAGGGTTACCTTTGGTTCCAAAAGTACCATACCGAAAGTGTTTGGTGGAAACGGGCCTGTAGGTAAGATATTTGCCAGTCTGCAGACCACTGTACTAAGACCAAAAGACAACAAAACCATTTATGTTTCCATTGCTGTGTTTTCAGCTGCTCTTCAGCTACTAAACTTGGGTGCATTTTCATGACTTGTTGCCGGAAAAATAGTGCTGCAAAAAACAGTGCCGCAAAAAGTGGTTGGTTTTTAGGCGTCACTGCTTTTTCTCCCAGGATAGTGAAATGAAAATTTGTTGTTTATTTACTGAGATATCACCACAAAAAGTGGCTGTCCTTTACCAAGACATGATGTTTTCAGCCGGGACTGGCCCCCCAAAACAGGGTATTTAAAGCCAAAACATGGTCTTTTCCTAACCATAACCAAGTGGTCTTTGAGCCTACTACCTAACTACATCATCACCACAGTGTTTCAAAGTTTCAAAGAAACCATTATATAATAACATTACTAGTCTATACCCGTTGAGTAAAGCATACCATGACTTAGTCATACCAAAAATTAGGGAAAAAACCAACATTGGTCCACAGGGGGAGCCACAAGGATCGGTCGCATTTTAGCCATTTTTAAGCATTTTTCTGTTGTTATAGCGCCACCCAGTTGCCAAGAGTTAAATTTCTCCAGTCACCTTGAGACATCCTGTTCTACATATCTACCAAGTTTAGTAAAAATCAATATGGCGGTTAGGCCTAGATAAGAAATGAGCTCTCTAGTGCCCCCATTTTGTTTGATGGGGTCAATAATGGAGGGGTCCCCTCAGATTATGTGTGGCCATATGCCTACAAAGTTGCGTGGTGATCGGTGAAACCCTTGAGATGTTATACACCTTTATGTGATGAGCCACGCCCTCTGCAATATTCATTGCCCCAAGTTTTCCAACTTTTGCCAAGAGGGAACTTTAGATATTGGTCCCTAGATTATGTTCACCGAGCTTCATGCAGATCGGTCAAACTTTGTAGAAAGAGATTGTTTTTCAAAAAATTAAAAATGGCGGAAAATCTATATAATCGGAAGTTCTTGAGGCAAATTTGTTCCTCATGAGGTGAGGCATCTCTGTGCAAAGTTTCATGTCTCTACGACATACGGGGCATGAGAGATGCCCATTCAAAGTTTGCAAGTTCAATCGTTTGCTATAGCGCCCCCCTTTGGTCAATTGATGTAATATTGCTTCATTCGCATCCTCCCATGACCCTCTACCACTGTGCCAAATTTCACATGGATTGACCAAATAAGTGAGGAGAAAACATGGAACAGACACACCCACACACACACCCACACACACCCACACAGAGACAGTTTTCGTCATTATATAGTAAGATAAAAATAACATATCCCTGGTTCACAAAAATCTACAATGCCAATATATTTTCTGGCAATTGTGTTGAGTATTAAATGACTGCATATTATGATGTGTCTTTAGTGTATGCATGAAAGTCGCAACCTCATGATGTTGATTAATGAAGGGACTTTAATGAAGCATGTGTCATTTGGTCTTACCCTTCAGAAACATCGCTCCTTAATCCATTTAGAGACGACAGGAATTTACTGTGTCTGTTATTCAACAAAGCTTGAACAGTTGCCAAGATGTGCATAAATCTATGGCTATTATAATTTCTAATACAACTGACAAATAATATATCACATGTCGATATTTTTATCTTTTTGTCTTCTGAATGACCATTTCAGGAAGCTTAAGTCCTTGGACATGAACAGGAATGTCCTCAGTCGTGTATATTTTTCCCTCCTGCGCTCTCTGTGTCTTGTCTGGAATAAAGATGTCAGAGCACGCACAATTCAATATGGGAAGCATAATAGACTATTAAAAATACATTTGCTAAGCCGAGGAATACAGTTCAGAACATGCCTATCCATTAAGCTGTCTAATGTGACATACCATTGTATAGACTAGGCTCAGCAACGTCTGAGGGGAAGGCACATAAAGAAAGTTAAAGGCCCAAGACATATCTTGATTTCGCATGTCATCTATCTGTTTAACTGCCTCAGCTATGGCAAAACATTTTAATTTGCAAATCTAAATAAATCTAAATTATGTTTACATGTCTAATTATTCAGTTATGGAAATAGAATAATTCACTGCCTTTTGTTTTGTTATCCATTATTTGTATAAAATCACCATCACTTTGGTGATTTAATGAAAGAAACATCAAAAGAACTGCAATGTTTTGGGTTTTTTTTTGTTTTTGTTGTTTTTTTTTAAAAGTTTGTTGATATAATTTGTTTCTCCAGAGCCTTTTCTTGCCATTTAGCACAGAAGACATCATTCTGCTTCTTCTGCCCTTTTTCTGTGAAGCAATTTCTCTCTCTTTGGGCTCAGCATGGTACTCCGTCAGCCTCAAAGGCCTCATAAGTGTGTTTTCTTTTCTGATGACAGAAGCCACAACATTGGTTCTTTGCCTGATGATCTGACAGACCATATCTCTCTCTGTGGTGGCCTGTGGGGCAGTGGAAGGGGGGAAGGTCTGTTTGTTCAGATGTGGGAGCTGTTGGAAACCTCCAGGTATTACTGGCTATAAAGGGGGTCAATGGATACTGTGGAAAAAAAATGAGATACGGAGTGAAATATAGGGACCAAAAAGAAATGATTGGAGAGCTTCTTACACTGAAGTGGAAACACAACAACATCACACCACGGCTTGTGAGATGTATGTACAGTATGTTCATCTGACAGCCCAATCGCCAGAATAAATGTTGGCACTGTGTTTCCACAAACTCTGGATATGTTATATTTGTAAATGATTATGTAATAATACGGTTTAGGCACAAACAAAACACTTGGTTATGGATAGAAATGTCATACTTTGTCTTAATATAACCAGTTTTTGGTCTGCAGCTTGACAGATGTCTCACAGATGTCCCCTCCACCTTTGCATGACATAGTCAGTTTACATACTATGTCACTTTAGAAATGTTAATATTACACATTTAAAACAAATTCTTCTTCTTTGTGTTTTGCAGAAATGTACAATGCCAACATTTTCCTTTTGGCTGCATCTTTTATTGGCTGCCTACCATGTATGACTGAGTTTTAACTTGTCTGAAAAAAAAGTTTTTAAGTTTGTTTATTTCCATTTTAATGTTAGAAGCACGTTTATCCACTGGAACTGTGTCCTGTATAACTGTGGAAGTCAGTATGGGTTCTCCATTAATCTCTTCACAATGCAGTCAGCAGATCAGAGTGAAGATCTGTGTAATGACTTCTGTAAAGAGACATTTCTTGTTGGGAAACAAGATATTTGATTTGATTACTGGAAATTAGAGTTAACAACTCACATGTTACTCTAATGACTCTGAAATTCAGAGCTAACCTGTGATCTCAACAACTCTGCAAGGGCTCACGGCCACACAGGGTTTAAATCCTGCGACTCCCCACCCGTCAGTTACCACTGAAGAAACTTCTTGGATGAGGGGCAAAATGTTTTAAGAAACCCTAGACAGTCCGGTTTCCTATGATAAAACTTGGGATTGAGTTAAGTAACAATATGAAACATAATGGAATACATACCATGACTAACCAATTGCCAATTAGCACGAAACACAAAGAACAGCTGAGGCTGATGGAAATGGAAATGTTGGACATGAGCCAAAGTATTTGACAAAGTTAAATTTTGACCTGATAGTGGCGCTGGATAAAAGATAAAAGAAGTTAAAGTTTTTACGATTCATGTTCAAACCACTGTGGAGACATTTTATTTAAATGTCATTTTCACTTATCCTCTGAGGACCGTGAATTTCTGTACAACATCCCTAATGCCATGCTGCTAGCTAAGGCATTGTGGCAACAAATTGTCGGTTATTTCCCAAACAGTGATCTTCTGTCAGTGATTTCTTACTCTACAGAAACGACTACATACAGCAACTTTATGCTTGAGGGTAACACTTACCAACTAACTACAAACCAAACCAAGATGAACACTATGAAATGTAAAAATATTTGGAAGAATCTGACTGAGGTCAGGCAAGGATAACCAAGTCAAATGCAGTGTAATAAACACATGAAATGGAAAAGCACGACAGACACTGGCAGAAAGGAATATTCCCAATAAATAAAACTGGTACATCAGATGATGGAATTCATTCATTGGTCCTCATGTCATATCTAACAATTGTGTAATTCTTGCAGGATGTTATTTTGTTGTTGCTACATCTCTCTGATATTATGTATAATTAATTGATGTCGTGTAGTTGAAAACATTGCCTTTGCACATGTTTTTAGATGTATTTGGACAGCCTTAAGAGGCAACTGAAATCCTGTTTTAGAGAATAATATCCAAAGTCGTGCCGGGTTCATACTTCATTAATGCATTTATAGTCCATATTCATAGGCTTTGTGCTGCAGAAGATGGCTTTCTCTACAAATGAAAGGTTATAATTGTATTTTGGAAGAACTGTTAACACCAAAAATATTTCCAGGCTCACTGCTCTGCAGCAGATAATATTGCATAACATTATGTTAAAATGATGGCTAATTAATTTCCACACACTGCTGGCCTCATGGCTTAAGTAGTGGAGCGCTGGGCAGAGCAACTGCATAACACTACAAACAACAGACTCAAATTTAGCTATAAAGTTGAATTAACGCCTCCCTGACACAGTCACAACTATAAATGACCATTAATAGCTTCATAAAGGTAGCATTTATTGCAGCGTGTGTGTAACATTTTATTGTAAACATGCTGCTTTTATTGTGTCCACCCTTTAAATGTGAACTTGTACGTGAATTATCTCACCTGTTTTATAGCAACAGTAAGTCCTTGGACATGTTTTGCTCAGACTGTAGAACCGTTTCAGAATTGTTTGTTCCTGTCAGACTCTCTGAGCGTTTCAATGCATCAGTTAGTTACTCTGTAAATCTGCTCTTTATTTGACCGAGAACATTCTGCTTACACATTCAGAAAACTCATTCCTCCGGTTATCTGCATTCGAGTCTTATCCTGAGTGTTAGGCTTTTTTTTTTTTTTTTCAGCTGTGCAGAGAATCATAATGTGTGATGATCCTTTGACAGTAAAACCATTTATTTTATGTGATCTGTAAAGTAAGTTTCTCTCTTTTTCCCAGTGAAGCTCTGACTCACCTGTCAGTCATCATAGGCAAAGCATTGTTGTGCAGAGTGCCATAATAGTCTCAACAACTTTAAAATATGCCCAGCAGATGGGGATGAAACGGGCAGTAAAAATAAGTAAGTACTGCCTGTTTGTCGGGTGGCCCACCACTTCGGTCCAGAATGAAGTATTTCAACAGCTATTGGCTCAACACATTCTGACTCCCAACTCATCAAATACTTTATCAGTGGCCCTGAACGTCAAATTATGATGCTGTAGGTACCCCTACAATGCTGGTTTTGGATGTCCTAGGTTTGTCAGCTTGCAGACATTACCTGATTTGTGTCTTTTTCAAAATAGACTTACATTTTCATAAGAAATGTACAGTCTCCACTTAATAAATGCATGAAGTCTCTTTTCAAAATAAACTTTACATTGTAAAAAACAAAAGCACATGATTAGGTTCAGAAAAAAAATCATGGTTTGGCTAAAATGAGTATGTTTGTGACTAATGTAATGCAAAACATATGGTAGAGATATCCATGTTACCCAGAGGATGGTTTGAAATAATGCTGATAATTCTGTTTGGCTTATGACGAAATACCTGCAAAACTAATGAGATTTCCACCAGCCTCAATTGTACTTTGTGTATCAGTAAGCGAAAGTTAGCATGCTAACACGCTGAACTCAAATGGTAAACATAGAAAACATAAACAGCAGCATGTTAGCTTTGTCATTGTGGGTGTGTATATGCAAATGTTAGACATTTAGTTTGAAGTACAATACCTAGGTAATTACATCCTCATAGCGCCCCACTCTTGCTCTTGTTTACAATCAAACAGACATCAATAAATCAAATCTGTTTCCAAAACCTAACCCCAACTCAGTGCTTAGACTGAATTGAAAACCTTCGTGCAAGGAGCCTTGTTTAATTGCCTGTGCATTACTTGCAAATTAGGCACAAAACAGATATGTATGTCAACAGAGGAGTTGCAGTAAATCAGAGGTTAATATATAATAACACAGTAGGTAACAGTTTTATACTGGCAAACATATCAGCCAGAATTGTCTGTCCCTGTATTATTACATTACTGCTAACAGGAAGAGTTGGATTGCAAGTAACCTTGACATGCTTGACTTTTTCTTCTTTCTTTTATGTTTTTAGTGTACCTTATATTTTTCTGAAATACAAAGAAATAAGCAAGAATCTTTAAATGACGTGGTCACTGTATTTCAGTGTATAACAGTTCTCCATTGAGGCTTCGGGTCACACTTGTCCAACTCTATTGTGTCATCACACTTTAATTAAAGCAACAAGTGTCCCCTGTCATGTGAATAACATCACTTGGTTGAAAAGAATTTGTACTGGCCTTCAAATCAACTTCAGTACTAATGGGTTTAAATTCTTCGTCTGGCTCTCCCAGTATCATAAAGCTTACTTTAGGGCAATCTTTGTCTGCACAGGTCACTGCAGCTTTAACTGAACAGAAAAGGGTCTTTTTCGGTCCTTTCGACATAAACAAGGAAAGTTTTCTAGTTGCTTCTCCTTTTATTTACATAACAGAAAGTCTGCCATCTGCTTGAATTACCTCCTCTCCTATTTGGCCTAAAACAAAACCCAAAAATATACGACCACATCAGGGCTATGTCTGCTGGTTACCTGGGCCTGTTAGAATTGATTTTACAATTTTATTGAGTACCCTGGCTATATCACAGAACTTTTAATCCTCGACAAAGCAGAGCCCTAAGCTCAGATCTTTTTTGCATCTCCAACGTCTAGACTAAAATCAAAAGGTCATTAGGGGTTTTCCCTCAGGGCCCATGTAATGGCGTTCCAGCCATTACAGAACAAGGAGAGGATCAGTAAGGAGATCAAGCAACTCAGATCAGTACCTTTTTAGAGGGTCAATAAGTACAATTGCCACTACCCCATACTAAAAACTACCTTATAGTATATCTCAAGGGTTTTTGATCAATATGTTTCAAGCAGTTATTTGACCAGGTGCTGGAAGTTGTGCCTTTTAGCAGATCAGCAATGGCACACTTCAGCAATGACGAAGCAGCGCTATTATTGTAGCATTTATTTTGGTAATAATCATTCCCTCTGTGCTAGAAGTTTTTGTTGCATCTTGTCTGCTCTAATTAGTTATCTTACACTTCAGTACTGTGAAACTTCATCATGCAGTTTGTGCTACTGTGTGGGTTGACCCTGTATGAAACTGAGCACCAAAAACAACACACGTGTATACACTATATGGACGCTCTAGTTTGCCCGTCAAGATATTGTATAATCCAGTGATTTATTGCTGTTTATCTATCGACATATTTGAAAAGCATAGCCATAAAGCCAAAACATTCATCGAAAACAAAATAAAAGAGCAAAGTCTTTATAAAATGTAGAAAAGACTGACAGTTGTACCCGTACCTCTCTAGCACAACAGCTTTACATCAATGTATGAAAACATTGTTTTACTCTCTTTTTAACACTTCACTTTTATGTTGACATTTACCACAATTTACTTTATGGTGACTGACAATTTGATAGCCCCTGTGATTGGCAAAGTAATTATACGATTTGACCTAAAGGCAGCAATTTGTTAGCAGTGAACGTAGTGGAATGTATTTCCCCCACATAATTAAAAACATCCAATTTCACTATGTTTCTTTCATTTCAGCCCATAATTTTGTTTGTCAACATTGTTTTAAACCAAGCTGAACAAACAAAGGTATTTATAGTTGGGGCCCTCATTACAATTACAGCTACCAGTATAATGGCCTGTTTTCACTCCCAACTTGTCACATACCATGGTATTGCCAGTGATGGAGCGTGCCCATGTTCCCACAGCCCTGTGTTCCCACATTTCCTTTTTCCTAAATTTGTATCAGATTTTATCCCCCTTTCTCCCAATTTGGTAGCCAATTACACCCAACCTATTATTCAGTTGCAATGGACTATAGATGGAATGTAGCTTTTAGCTAAATCTGGTGTGTCCATCTCTTTGTTTATTGCTAACATTTAATGTAAGTGCACATTGTCCTTTTAAATAAACAAACTAAACAAAGTAGCACAGAGGCCACACATTGACTAGCTTCTGGTCAGATCAGTCGAATGAAGCGCAGCAACTGGACACAAACCATAGTTTGCAGTGCATACCTCTGGGAAGCCAGGTTGGCATAGAGAGGGGGTGCTCCTGGGATGCTTGGAGTCACTTTACAGCCCTCTGGAGACGTCATAGGCTCATGGAGGAAACGTGAAGGAAGGATGATGCCTATTTGAAACATAGGTCTAGAAAGCATCAGTGGCTGCAGCTGACAGGGACAGCTAACACTAGCAGCAAAGCTAACATCAGGACGTCATCTGTTCAAAGTCTCCCATTGCCGGATACGACATGAAACTACTCCAGTTAGCTCAGTCATGTTGTAACTAAGACATCCACTGGGAAAATATATTTTTTAAATCTAGTATCTTTGGTGAAACTGCACTGATTTCAGCAATAGAGGAGCTATCTGTTGCCAGATCTCGCAAGAGTGTGTTGTTGAGACAGAGACAGGTCTTGAACAAAGTAAAATTCCTCCTGATTTGTCCGTCTGAAATTTGCCATTTTGGTATTGAAATGTTCTGAAGATATGTGGCTTGTGATAAATGGGTCCAATATTTGCTTCCGTGACTATGGGATGAAAGAATCGGCCATAATCTGTAATCACGTTAATTTCTCCCCCTGAAGTCAATGGACTCAGGACCTGCTGTTAGTCTCCTAAAGGGGCGTGGTGGCCGCGAACCCCACGTGACACTGATACAGGAAACTGACTCGCAGTGGACCGTCTTGGGTTATCCACTGTCTTTGGTATAACTGCTGCATTGAAGTCTTAATTGACCTATGGCTAAGCCACGCCCCTCTCCACTCACTCGGACATACTATCAACATTTAGTGACCGGGCACTGTGGCAGGTGTCACAGTACATGGCTTTTGGCAGGAGGCAATTGATGATTTTTGGGGACATAACGGTCATATGCCATTGAGAAGTAACCAAAAGGGCCTAAACTACTCATTGGAGGGATATATTCATCATTTTATTGTTGAGAAGGTCGATGAAAAGCTTAAATTACAAGCCAAAATTTACAGGTCACAGTGTACGCTTGTGAACCGCATCTCGTTGCCATCAGCATCAAAGACAACAAGTTAAAGTGCCACTGAAGTTAAGGTTTTGGCTCAGAATATGAGAAAAGGATAACGGCCTTTTTACCATCTGACTTTCTGTGATGCGTTTCAATGAACGTCCAGGTAGAAAATGTTCCAGTGTATGGGAATGGCTATACTCACTGTGATTGGCTCATTGCGTTTGAGGTCGGGACTTAGCCATAGGTCAATTATTTTGCCTATTACTTTTTTAAAAGTCTGACCAAGTGTTTTGTATGAGGATACCCCTCTACTGGGAAACTGGCTTTACTCAGTGTTCTGGGACAAATGATAAATATGGCAGATAAAAGAAACATAGTAGCAGGTGACGCTGAAGTAGCAGACTGAGTATTCCATTAAGCAGTACTTGTAGCTGACGTCACAGCAGTTTTGAACTGGTGAGGTGGAAATGCTTTGACTAAATTAAAAAGTCAGTGTTACAGACAGTAATTTTAGTGAAATTGTATAATTTGGTTAATTGCCACACCCTATTAACGCAATAACCATCAAAAATTTGAATATCAATATTTATTTTTCATGGGTTTTTTTTAGCACTCTGTTGTGTTTCTACACTAAAAAAAGTGCCTGTGTCCCAGTACTTCAGTGGTTTCAGTGGTTCAAAGTGGTTGACATTACCATGCCACTAGCATTGCTAAAAATAAGGCAAAGAAATTAGTTCAGTGAAGAGGAATGTAGAAGAAATAGAGTAACTGACATTTTTAATAAACACTGTATGATGCAGCATTTACATAATAGCTAAAAAAAAAATATGGTCTTTAGTTTAATTTTCAGGTTGACTTAGTATGGCTTAAAGGCAGAATGAGTAGGATTTGTCTGCGGTTTGTAAACACAATATTCTAAGTTGGCCCCTCTTCTCAAGCGCAATGACACCAGAAGCACACACCACAGTTGCCAGAACACAGCCCAGTTTTGGAATTATCTTCATCCTATTGGCATTTTGGCGCACTACATTTGCGTTTTCTTTGCATGATGTTCACCCTTTTTGTAGATTCCCTTTCGATGCACGCTTACAATCTGACACCTTGTAGTTACCTTTTATAGAGACCAGTCCCTACACACTGTGGCTGGGTGGCTACACACCAAGTGCCCAAAGGCTGGAGCCCAGAAACATCCCTATACACAGGAAAATGAAAAGCAGAACGCAAAACGAAAATACAGGCAGAGGGCAGAGTCCCTGCAGATACAGAAACCGCCACACTCTTCTATTGGGTCATAAGTGATGATTGAGAGGGTTATTTCTGAGTCTAACATTGTTTTTGTTTTTTGTTTTTTAGGAAAAATCATCCTCATTCTGCCTTTAAAATGCTAATTCTGTCTCTGTTGTGCCAGTTTTTATGGGTCACTGATGAAGGATGATAGACATAGATTATCTCTTGTAATGTCCCGTTAACTTACTTTTTACTACTCATTCTCATCAGTACAATTAGTCTTTTACAAGGCTTTTAGCCAGCACCCATTTTAGTCAATGTTTTTGAGAGCCAAATGACTGTGGTTTATTGTAGGTCATTAGTACTTGTTTGTATTACGGGATGACATTTTTCGACAGTGGGTAGAGAGCCGTGGAGACAGCATTTCCTGTCAGCCCGCAGCACTTCTTACACTGACTCAAGGCTATGATGAAAGGTCAGTGGTGGGCTGACAAAGGCAAGGGTGAGAGGAGGGAAAACACACGAATCAAGCGTTGCAGACCGTAGGCTGTGTGACCACACATAGGCCTAGATTTAATAACAGTCCACCAGGCACAAAGGCAGCGTGGCCGTGGGGGAGAGGAAGGAAGTAAAAAAAGACATAAACACACTCACACACGCTCATGGTTATTTATCATACAGAGAGGCCCAAAACATTCTAAATCGTGTTATTTTAGTCCCCAAAAACCTCGCCGCTTCATCTGCTGCTGGGCTATGATGTTGATGTGAACAAATTAAAGGAGAAATGTGTGACTTCTTTACTGCATCTATTTATTTTTCATGTTAAGTGCTCATTGTCGTGTTCCTAGACCGCATCACGCAGAGATTGTCTATCAAATGAAAACTAAATCAAACTGGCAACTATGACATAACTGCACGGTTCTGATTAGTTTTATTCCAACAGATTAGACATTTCAAACATGTAACCTTTTCCAAGATTTTTGTGTTTACAGCAGCAATTAAAAAGCTTTCATGAACTGGTACAGACGAGTTTGAATCAATGTGATGCAATACCAAGAGGATTTTTTGGGAAAATGTTGCAGATTACTTAAGGCTGCAACAAACACTCTGACACATATATCTGCTCTTAAAAAATTCATTCATCTATTTCAATATTTGAGGAAATGACACCAGTGATTGCCCGATTTGCAAATATGCACTCATCCGAGCGGCGTGAGGGGTGTTCATTATTCAGAGAAAGTCATTTAATCTCGCCTAACACCGAAAAAGGTATTCACATCAGAAATAAACATTACACTGAATATTTATTAGTACTGGATTTAGCATCTTCATTTATTTTCTGACTTCAGAGGAGTTCTCTCACGATTCAATGAATTTTGTTTTTGTTATTCACTGTTTTACACTGATAAGTTGTTGTGTCAGGGTTACATTTCCACTGTTTCCTGCCCTCTCCCTTCTTCTTCTTTTTATTGCATTCGATCTCTCTTGTTGTTCTTCACACTAATTTCTCAGACACTTCACACAGAACAGACAGCATTGTGTTTATGAATCCACTATCATGAGTGCACTTTGATTGCCAAAAATGCTATAAATGACTTTCAACTTCCATGAATACGCTAAATGCTATTATGAAAAGCAGAATGTATTTCATCAAATTGCTAAATTACTCGCAAATGTCAGGAACCAATCACAGATTCAGTAAAGGCGTAAATGTGGTAGCTCAGAGACTAAAACGTGTTACAAATGCTGCTGTTATTGAGTTTGACAGGTTCTAATAAGAATCATATCTTCCTGTTGTTTTCAGACAGAGAAAAAAAAGTACTTTCCCCCACAATTGGAATAAGAGCTTTGAGGAGCGAGCTGCATCTTCTCTTTCATTTACTTTTCTCTTCAAAGCAGCTGAATGCATGTGACACACTCCAATGAGAGCTACACGTTCGCAAAACCTCTTGCCACAGACGCTTTCATGCTATTACCCAGCGTTGCTAAGACATCGGAGGAAGAGCTGGGTTAACCCTGCTTTTGACGAGACAGAGCACCTCCTCCCTGCCTCCTTTTCTTCGTCACTTCATCATGCCATTATTACATATGAAGAGAAAAGATTTACTCAAATACTGTACTTAGTACAGTTTTTGAGGTACTACACTGATTTCAAGCTACTTATACTTTTACTCCGGCACATGGCAGAGAAAAACATTCTTTGTTTTACTCTTTTACATTTACTTGACATCTGTAAATTTTATATAAAAATATATAAATATGATGCATTGTAATACAGTAAACAAGTGGCTTGAAATCTATTTGCAGGGCTTGGGGGACTTTAAGCAATGTAGGCAACTGTCATGGGGCCCCAGGACCTATAACGGCTCTACACATACTGAGGTGTTTACATATAATACATATAAAATGTTCCTAATGTAGCCTGCATTTATGTAAATACTCTGCAAAATACCCTCAAAGCATTCTGTTTATGTCTGTAAATAATTATTAGTAATATCACTGGTCATGGTGGAGCCTATTTTAACTTTATATACTGTTTGGTTAGTTATTTAAAAACATTGCATTTTATTGTATTAAAAAACAGTTTTAGTCTCTTTAGCTAATTTCCATGTTCATGACTACTTAGTGGTGAGTGAATTTCAATAGGCTGTATTCACCCATTTAAATGTTATTTAAGTTGGGTGCCATCCATTGACAAGTTGTTACATTGGTTAGGTAATTTAACCATAGCATAACTTCAGATGCAAAATGTGTAGGCATAGCTGTAGCTGCAGCTATTCCATTTTGTTTATAGTGAGCCCGGTCTCACTCCAAAGTCACTGAAATCTGAAGCGTGGGCATTAACTTGCAGTGTCAGAAACCAACAACAAAAGGTGTCCGTTAACATCAGCATGATAAGAGGCTGGTTGCTGTTGTAGTTTAAAAGCATCCGGCATCAGGGGGAAATGCAGCGGTGAAAGTCCTAGGGGAGGGGTGGTGAATGGGTCCAACAACCACCAACCTTTACCGGGGAGACTGATGTTCATGTCCCATAAGATTCTACAGCAAAACCCTGCTCTTTTTTTCCTAAACCTAACCGTGTTTTTGTTGCCTAAACCCAACCATGTGTGTTTGTTGTTGAAGGATAAAAAAACATCAATTCGCAGTGTTGTAGCGATGTACTGTTTTTCACTGGCTAACATTAGCATTAGCATTAGCATTAGCATTAATTAATGCTAGCACAGCATTCCATTTAATCATGGCGTCAGCCAAAATGCCTACCTTGAGGACTCTATAAATCAATGGGTGATTACACTATGGCTATGTCCATTATTTTATATGGTCTATTACTACCACAAAAGAGTCATTTCCCCAAAAAACTAAAAAAAAAAAACTTACCAAAAGAGGTAAACATATCCATTATTTCACAAAGATTACTGTCCATAAAAGTCTAAAAACAAAAAAGGAATAGCCTACAATTTTATGCAGCACAGCTTAGCTCATGAATCATCTCATGACCCCTCAGATTTATCCTGTGAACTCTTGGAGTGGGCTCGACAAATATATGTGGGGAAACACTTGATTAAACTACCTAACAGTATGCAATTTAAAAATCCAATAATGTTACATATAATAATATGTCAGTCACATTGGCCAAATATCTGCAGAATGAGTACTTTTACTTCCTGATACTTTGAGTACATTTTGCTGATGATACTATTCTTTTACTTGTACATAATATATATTGTGCATTAATGCATTGGTGCTTGCTTAAGAAAAGGATGTGAATACTCCAGTAATTAAATGTCATGGTGTGTGAAGCCTCCAACCCTCAAACACACATGCTACTTTTTTACAGGGGTGGACATTAATGAACAGCTCCGTCCAAGCTATATATGGACAAAGCAGCTTTTTAAGCCTCAGTCTCTGAAGCATTGGGCAATTACGGACACCTGTTATTGAGTTAATTGCCCAATTAACTCATCCATCATTAAAATAAAATAGGTCACCTAAATTAGTGCATATTTACACCAACCTATGGGATGACAGAACTCGGTGCACAGGTGTTTTTATATTATGGACAGTATTAACAAAGCATGAGTAAAGACATCCTCCATCTGTTCCAGCATTTTATAATTTAATAAAAAAAAATAAAAGACAGATTCTAATTTAAGATCAATAATTTGAATGAAAATTTGATCTCTAATGGAACTCACGTGCTGTGCAACTTCAACCAGCTTCAAAGACGGCTAGCACTTTCACCAGTGTAACCTTGATAGAGAATAAAAGGAGGTAGGAGTGCTACTGTCTCTCTCATGCTCTGCCAGGCAACACAGCGCTCTGTCAAGGAGTAAAAAGGAGAGGACAGAAAAGCAGACGGCGTGCCTACGAGGAGGTGAGGCTTCTCCGCGCTCCTTGTCCCCGGCTAATTGCCTGTGGAAATTTACCCTGTCAGTGAAATTACATCTTTTGTCAAAAAACATATATAGATCTGTCCCTGAAGGACCACATCTGCACATGGATTCTGTCTGTCTGACACACACACACACACACACACACACACACACACACACAAACACACATGACAACTGCACTGTCAGAAAAAAAAGAGAAAAGGAAAGGCAGCTTAAATGCTGATTGTAATAATCTGCATTTCTTCTTCACAAAAGTTTGTGATGTGATTAAAAGGAGCTGCTATCGCTTTTTCATTTCCCCAGTGTTCAACAAGCAGAAAATGTCTTTTCCCTTTATCTCACGCTAATGTGACAAACAGTGTGCTTTGTGATTTCTGCCAAAGACATCAAATGTCTCTTCTGATATAAATTGGGTGGTGTGAGGCTTGCTGGGAGAATGGGAGAGCAAGAGGAAGATGTCAAGGGAAGAGAGATGAGCATTCATGAAGAGTGTTTATCAGAACAAGTTGTTTACACTTGACGAACTCTAATCATAATCATGATAATCATAATCTGCAAAGGGCATTCTAAGCAGTCAGGGTTATCAATCTGCTGCGAATGAGCCATGCTTCAGTTTTGACTCATCTATTTCAGTAAAAAATACTTTCATAGGAAGCTCGAGGATGCTGATTTGTGTGTGTGTGTGTGTGTGTGTGTGTGTGTGTGTGTGTGTGTGTGTGTGTCTGGTGAATGAATGTAAGTACAAATTAGATGATATAAAAGAATGGGAATGAATGAGTAAAAGATATTTTAACTGCACATACCTAAATCACCAGTTTCCAATTTTCAACCAACTACTGTTAATCAAGCACGAACTGTCTCACTCCACTTCAACTGTTTCCATCCATGTCCCTCTTTTGTGGTATTAATATAACAGCTCCCCCCAGTGTTAGGAGGTGGAAAGGCCAAGGCTTGTAACTGCTTTAAAAAACAGAGAATGAAATTGAGGACACCAAATCTGAAGCTTTCATTTGCCCCATATATCAATTTTTAATTTGAGGGATTTTTTCAGTCATAAAATACAAATTTGGATTATTTTGTCAGGGAGGAACCACATATCCACCAGTATACCACAAAAAAAAAACATGCTTATCTGACTGTGAATGAACTATATCTGTCTTTAACAGTATGGTGAGTGAGTGCTGCTTTAAAATGCACACAGTTACACACACTGTTAAAGTCATCCCAACATTTAATTTCTTCCACATGTCTGAAGGCCACAGAGCATAGCGTGGATGGGTATAAAACAGCATGAACAGCTTATAAATACAGTGAAAGACTGAGCGCTGCTTGTCTTGTTTTATGATTCCAGTGCTCTATTCTTCTCCCAAGAGTTTTGGGGAGCCTCTGTTTGGATGAGGTGTGTTCTACATTTTCAGATGGGCAATGTATTGTTGTGCCAAGCTCTCTCACAATGACGAATCATCTCTTGGATTAATGTATTCTCTTGTCGGGCCTCATCCTGCCAAAACCTGAGTTTTATAATGGAAACCATCATATAAACCAGTGGGATTAATACCTGCCTTGATTTACACATAACAGAACTTTCCATAGGAGGGATGCATGGCACCTGGGAGGAATCCAGTCGAGTGTGGGGGCTGGTTATATTTCAAATCAAAGAACCCTCGCAGGGTTTTACACTACTGCAGTAGTATACTTTTTAATGTCTTGCAGAGTTAAATAGGAGATCCTTGGGGGGGGGTTAATATATTAAAAATAATAAAATAAACAATATAAATTAAATAAACTAATACCATTAATCTGGGTTAGACTTTGCAGCCCTGTGAAAATGACTTCCTTTTCTCCTTTGCTCTCAATATCACTCTTCTCTCTTAAAATAAAATACTCCATCATTCTTTAAAATCTAAATTTCCTTGGCTTCTCATGCCCACCGAAAAATTAATTCACAATTTTACCATTTTAATCTGGCTTCATGAAGCCATAAAAGAAAAGAGAGAAAAAAAAAATCTCAGGTGTAATATAAAACCAAATGCATTAGTTGACAGGGCACTGATGAATGTCAAATCCATCACGCAGTGCGAAGTAGGGGGGAATTGATCTCTTTCCATTTGGAGCATTTTTTTTTTCTTCTGCCGAGCTAGTCAGCATTAGGCTCTGCTGCCTGCCCCCATTACAAATGCATCAGTATGCTCTGTAATACCCATGTCCGCTATTCCCAAATGCAGCCCCCAAAGTCAACTGAAGGTTGTCGGCGGCTCATGTAAATGAAGCTTGATTGTAATAGTTCTAAGTGGATTCCGCCCACACAATCCTGTCACATTCGCTCATTGTTATCTGCACCCCCCCGCCCCATCCTCCACCCCCCACCCATCAGGGTTTACGGCGTAAATAATAAAAGTTGTGTCACTTCGCAAATTACCCAAACAGCTTATCACTTATTCATTGTGGTGTATCACAACAACTCCTCGGTGCGTACAAAAGCCACAGCAAGTCAGACACAGGCTTTTGTTAATGAACTTGGAAGATTACCAGATCTGAAAATTAACTGACAGTGTTGCTGGTTTCTTTCCCCTCGCGTGCGTCTCTCCTCCTTCTTTTTTTTTCTGTTTACCCACCAGAGACAAAAAAAGAGATAGACGGTTATGAGAAAGTACAGAAAATATGTTGTTTTGTTTACACTGGTCTTGTCTGGTTCTGCTCGCTATACTGCTGTCAGCCTTCAGTCTCAGGGAGAAACTGATTGACTGTAACTGTCCCACAATGGATGTGTGTCCTTCTCATCAAGAGCCACTGAGCTTGGCATTGCGTATCCACGGAAAAAATGCTAAACACGAATATTTTAAGGACATGCATATAAAAGAAAGCAGGATGCATAGCACACACGAGAAATTGTACACACTAAAATGCCATTTTTGAAAAAGCAGGGATAAGGCGAACAATCTGACATACCATATCCACAGAGCCTTTCTTCTTTGTAAGATCTGTTCTACATTCTTCCCTCTGCTTTTGAATGAACAGGCTCCAGGACAGTAATTGAAGATGTGTCACGTACATATGGCTCAGAACGTAATTGGATGCTTGAACTCTCAAACAACATCTGAAGTGCAATTTGGAGTCCATCAAAAAACCCAATGCTCATCAAATACCAACTGGACAGCAGTGAAATGCCGACGCTGGAACTTAACCATGCAGCAGTTAGGCGACTGAGTTAACGGCACAGCACAGTTAATTTTTAGGGCCCCTTTGAAAATGATCTTATGCTGTTCATTCGCTGCTGCCCGCATGGCCCCTGTAGCCATTTTCTGCCTGGCTGCCCTTAATTCTGATCTGCAGCTAGCTCATAGACTACAGCGAGGTACAGAGGCAGAATATTCCCAAGGTGGTCACTGAGAAGCCAGAGATAGAGACGGATTGATATCTCAGATATGAGAAACTGCAAAACTTTTATGTAGAATGCACAGTGACAGTCAGAGAAACTGATTCCAGCCCAAAGTAAGCTTTAACATGGATTTGATGGCTGCCCTTTTCATTTCTACCCCTGACGTTGCCCTCACAGCAAGACAAATGTAGCAGTAGCATAAATCATGTCAGGATTGAAGTTACTTAGACATATAGTTTGGAGGACGTGTGTCGGGTAGCAATGCATTACTGACTTACACTCACAGTATTAACAAGCAGTGACAGAGACCTGTTGTAAGTGACATAGATGGATGCCCACACCCATCTAACTCCACCCACCAAAAAAAGAAAAATGTCTTGTTTAAAAAAAAACCCTAATGCTGATGGTCAATCTGAAGAAGGGGCACCACCTCTAGTCCTTGTAATGCAGTTCCATCAGTCCATCAGTAGCAACACAGATTGAGCTACAGGGACGCTGTGAAGTCACTTCATTATGCCACGTTTGTATTTTTCACACAGAACCAAACATCAGGAGCATCATGCTGCATCGGTGTGTGATTTTAGACAGTATGATGACATTTTGAAACCAAAAGTGGCATGATGCGTGTGAGATGCAACACAACAGCATCAGCTTCTGGTGTGACATATAACAGATGCATCGGCAGCTCTTCATAAACAATAACAATGGCATAACATGGCAATAACAATAATTTACTGTCCCTGTCACATGGCGGCTGATGTTGTCCCCTGCTCATAGGGTAAGGAGCTCCTGGATATTATTGTTTTCCCAATTTGCATACATTTCTGCCGCTGTTCTTTTTCTTTGAGTTAGCTGCTAACTGCTGTCAGCACACGTAACACATTATCAAAATGTTACACCGGTGCTGCCTATGATCCAGTCCTGCCAGCTGTCCCTGTACATATATATATGTACCTCATTTCGGAACTGTTATTATCGTATACATTGTGACCAGATTATTGTGACCAGCTCAGCGGTAGAATGTCCACCCTGAGACTGGGAGGTCGTGGGTTCAATGCCCAGCAAGGTCATACCAAAGACTATAAAAATGGGACCCACTGCCTCTCTGCTTGGCACTCAGCATACAAGGTTGGAATTGTGGGGTTAGATCACCACATGGTTCCCGGGTCAAATGCGGAGAACAAATTTCACACACTCAGGTGTGTGACAATCAGTGAGACTTTAACTTTACAGCAAATATCGTTAATTCCACCAATACTCTGACCTTTTGTGGGTCTGCTCAACCTCTTACCTTGAGTTGGACAGGTGGCTACCACAGACTGGTTAGGACTTGTTAGCTTGTTGCAGGGGTTACCGTTGTGAGAAGAAAGCTAGCTTCCACCACAACAGGAAGAATACAAAGGGTGCCAGCAAAAGTTGACCTGGAGAGTCCTCCAACTGGCTTTGTCCTTCCAGAATAATTCAGACTCAGTCTGGGAGGTTTGGAATGTTGTTGTTTTTTTCTTCTTCTATAATTTAAACCATTTGAGTTAAAACACACTTTTTGATTTAAGTTGCAGAGAAGATTGTGATGGAGCTAAAGGGGAACTCTCCAAAAAAAAAAGCATTTTCCTGCAGTTAATGAAAAGTGGTGTGACGATGACAAGTTCAGATCTTGGCTTCACAAAATGGATAATTTGACACTTTGCCGCCATTCTTTCTCCATCAAGAGGAGAGACATGCATGCTTGCGTGTCATTCCCCATGCCAGAAGCAGCAAGGATTTGGCCATGCCACAAAGATAAACACCCCAGATCACCTCATTTTCCACATTTTTTTCACTAAGCAAGACTTATTTCAAGAGGGCCTTGTAATTCCTTCTGAGGTAGGACAAGTGTATCACTCAGTGAAGCACCACAGTGATGCTAGCACAGACTGTGCCAACAAGACACTTACCAGGCTCCTTTCAGATAAAAAAAAAAATCCAAGAAAAAAGTAGGGGAGACCAAAATCTAGCATTACAGAGTGTATTTTGGCTCCCAAGCCTCAGAAAATGTTGCTATATCATTTTTGATTATTTGACCTTGATGCTTAGAATAAGGGTAACAAAGATTTTCAGTTCAACAGTTTGTAAAAAGTCAGGCTGTTCTCACAAATTGTGTGATTTCCTACGAAAATCAATGCACCCAAATTTGTATGGATCCCACGTATTTTGAAAGGCTGTGATCATGTCTGTGATGCACTGACAGCAATACACAAGGAAGCAGTTCCAAGCGCTTATAAAGAGGCAAGTTGGGGTTGTGGATGGGTCACAAAAAAGACGCCCAGGACAACGCTGGCTTTTTTAACACATGACCATGATCATACTCTAACCTTGACCATGAAACCATGACAGCGAAGCTTACCTTATCTAAATAAAGTACAGTAATCATTTTAACCCAGATCATGAAGCTTTCCTAACCTTAGCACAGCACTTATCTACTAAAACCATCATACAACACATCACATCTTAAAACACATTCATTTTTAACAGTAAATTGTAACAGTTTTGGAAGTCACAGTCAAATGATGTCATTATGCAGATCAAAAAATGCTTCTGTGTCATTCTTGAGGGACGGGACAAGTGCCTTTTTTATCATTGAATTGAGTCTATACCTATCTCTGTTGTTGACTGTTAATTAATTAACAGTTTTTATAGTGATGTTTAAAAGGGCTCTGTGCGAAATTCAGAGCACATGAGTATGAGTCTGCACACAGTTCTCTACATGAAGGTGGCTGAGCCGGCAGCTAGCAGCAAACGGTGCTAACTCTAAACAAAGGCAAAAGTGCTGACAAAGCTAATGGTGTTAACCGGGGGTAAGCGGTGAATGGGCACTACAGTTCCACAACAATGCCGTCCCGATATCAATGATAACCATCACAAGAGCGTAGTGCAGAGCTGCAGCAATGAGGCAGCCAGTGGGATACACACATGCACACACTGCTTGACCGTCTGACTACAACAAACCGCAGAGAAACTCAGATTACAACACACACAAAGTCCTCTTCTGAGGATGCCATTACTCCACTATAGTTTTACATCGCAGAGATGGCCTCTTTGTCAATTCTGCTTAATTTGTGCTAAATTAAGGTTCTTAACTCTATTTTGCAAGTTTTGGTGGTGCTTTTTGTTGCTGGCTTTGGACGGTGATAGCATGTGGCTATAAGTCGCTCATCAAGATGTGGAAATCAACTCACCAGTCTGTAAACTCTCCTTCTGCGGACTTCTGCCTGCTAGCTAGCCAGGTTGAGGTTTTTAATTGTAAACATTAGTAAACATCCAGGAAAGATGGAGGAGAATGAGCACCAGCTGAACTAGCATCCTGCTAGCCACTGTACAGGTGCTGGATCTGCATTAGTTTCCAATGGGTTATCAAGAACTAGTGGTAGACTCTGGTGAGAGAGGGAGAGGAGGCGTTTGCTTTATGGTAAATAAGGAGTGGTGTGTCGGCGGGTTTGTGAGCTGCTGTCCTGCTCCTGCAGTGAATCACTGCCGCTGTGTAAAAGAAAAGTAACCATAGGGCTGTCTTGTCAGGTTGGGATATGGACAGTTAAATTATTCCACAACAAGATACCTTGAATTGCTAGAATCATCCAGAAACGCGCAGAATGATATAAGCAGCAGCCAACAGTGTAGAAAGATGCAAAAAGGAGTTGATGGGATCACATTTCACTCGAGTTGTGCTTGTGACAAAGAAATTATTTAATTAGATTGATGGATTTAAATTGTTAATGCTCTCAATGTTGCATAGAACACCTCAAAGGGGTTGGTATTTCAAGTATATTTCCTGATTATACATTTCTATAACCACCTATTTTGTCCCATTTTTGATATATTCAACATATTCATCACACATCTGCTAATCTTGTTTTATTTTTATTTCTATTTTTTGATTTTGACAACTCTTTGGGAAGACAGCATGCGAGTATGGAACACACTGTTGGGTGCAGGATTCATTTGGGGTTATTCTACCCATATAATGTATGAATAAATAACACTTTAAAAATGGTAACATATAGAGCAAAAATGCCTTTCCTCCCATTTTTTTCTTCTTCCCCTCTCTTCACAGATGCTCTGAAGTCTCATAACCCTTGGGGAAGGCCGGGGCTTTGCCGTCGAGGGATTATTCAAGTTTGGGGAATAATGACCCCCTTATCTCTCTCAAGCTCTTTGCAGAAGCTTCTCTTGGGCCCTGTCAGTTCCAGGCCCTCCACTTTGGATGGATATATCAACGGAGATCCCTCCCTCACTATTACACGCTCTTCCTCATCTCACTTTCCCCGCCTTATGCCCTTTTCTAGCTGATAATACCTCTTTGTGGAAGCCATAAAAAGAGGGAAAGTTATCTCATTTTCACCTGAGGTCATTTTTTGGGGATGGACTTTTTTTTTCTAATGGCTCTCAACTTTGCTTCCCTTCGTCTGTGGTCTTGTCCTCTTTCTCTCTTTCTCTTCCTCATTTCTCTCACAGGCACACACACTCACTATATCTCACTCTCTTTCCCTCTCTGTGGTGTTGGGATAATAGGCTTCAGCTGTGAACAGTGTTCTAATTTTAATTCCTTTTATTCCAGCTAGTCCAGCCACCGTACATCTGTAAATGCATTTAGAGATATTGTCCATTCAATGTCAATTGAAGTTAATTGTCCATTGACTTCTTCACCTCCTGCGTGCACTTATTATTGCCACCATGAGGGGATTATCTCATTGTGAACCACCACTATGGCAAAAGGGGCCCTAATGTCAATTGGACAAGTAGGTGGGATATAAAAGGTTTCAGGTTTGGTTATTTCATTACAATATTCAAAAGTATTCACCTTAGGTTTTCTAATTCATATTTTCCTGGTGGTGATACACTCTAATGGTTGCAAAAAATGTGCGTGGTGCCATTAAAATTTTGTTTGGTTTTGATTAGTACTGTCATTTTCTGGTTTTTGGTAAGTAATTACCACATCTATCAGAATGGTATTCAGGTGTGCTGGTTAAGCTGTGCTTTTAAATCAAGAAAATGGCGAGAGAATGTTAAACCGCCACTTTCAACTCTCCACGACTGTGACAGAGAAGCCTTTTTTTACTGCTGGAACTTTTGAAGGAACACAGAAACCTTTGAAGTAACTCAGGAACCCTTGTTTTGATTGTAGAAACCATAGTCCAGATTTAATTTCTGGGCTCTGATAAAGTCTCTGATAGTAATATTAATGGTAGTATTTTTGGGGGAATTATCAGAATATTATCCATGTTGCCCAATAGCCAACTATGGCCTGAGCTGAAGGACCACATTTCCTGTGGTTTAGAGGTATTTAAAGAGCCAGCAACTGGCAGACTTCACCTCAGGCTTGTGGTTCTTGTAGTCAGTGGCACTCTAAAGCTCCACAACAGTTGTTAACCCTTTATTGTCATCATAGAATGGTATAAATATACAGACATTATTACAAATATGGGTTCTATGTTGTCTTAAAGGGATAGTGCAAGAAAAATGAAAATTCAGCCATTATCTACTCACCCTCATGCCGAGGGAGGCTCTGGTGAAGTTTTAGAGACCTGTCCTTGAGGGGGGAGTGGGTAGCAACACAACTGCAAACCTAATGGCTGACGGTGCCCCAGATTAAAACGTCCAAGAGCACATAATTGAAAGCACAAAATATCTCCATACTGCTCGTCCGTAGTGATCCAAGTGTCCTGAAGCCCCGACATAAAAAGTTGTTTGGAAAAACATCATCTGAACTCTGTTTTTAGCCTCACTGTAGCCTGTAGCTCTAACTTTTTCTGGACACTTGGATTTTCAAAATACAGAATCAGAGAATCAGAATCAGAATTTTCCTTTATTGTCATCATACTTGGTGCATGACGAAATTGCAGCAGCTTCCACAGTACAGTGCATAATCAAGTAAAAAAATAGATAAAAATCTGTACAAAATTAAATATTATAAAAGAATAGCATTGTAATAAATGAGTTAAATAAAAAGAATACACAGTAATATACAATGATACACATCCAAAACTGCAAGTCCAGTAGCGCGAGGTAAAGTAAAAAGATATTGCAGTGTCATTGATGTAAACAGTTGTTACCAGTGTAAGCAGTTCACAATTTAACAGGTGATAAAAGTGATTAGAGTGAGGAGTTCAGGGTTCTCATGGCCCAAGGATAAAAACTGTTTTTAAGTCTGTTGGTCCTGCATTTCAGGGGCCTGAAGTCCTGAAGCAGAGATCCTGTGTGCTCTGCTAAGACAGCGGGCAGAGGGCAACCGATGATCTTTTCCGCCATCCTTGTTACCCTCTGCAGAGATTTCCTGTCTGCAGCTGAGGCAGGCAGCAAACCATACAGTCACACAGTACATCAGCACTGACTCTATGGTGGCCCTATAGAAGGACACAAGCAGTTTCTCCTCCAGGTGGTGCCTCCGTAGCACCCGCAGAAAGTGAAGTCTCTGCTGGGCCTTCTAAATCAGTGCTGATGTGTTGGCCGTCCAGCTGAGTTCCTCTGACATGTGTGACCCCAGGAACATAAAGGAGGCCACTCTCTCCACACACTCACCATAGATGGTGAGTGAAGCATGGTCCCCTCTCTGCCTCCTGAAGTCAAGGACCACTGTTTTCACAGGAAACTTAACATTTACATATAGTCTCTTTCAAAATAAATGCACTACGTCATTACAACACCGCAAATTGGCGTTTTCTTTTTTTCCTTCAGCACTAAATGCCATGATTGGGTTAAGGCAACAAAAGCACATGGTTGGGTTTAGGAAAAACAAACAATGTTCAGCTTTAGAATCTCTCGGGTGAAAGTCGGTGTTTGTTGGACCCATTCACAACCCCTCCTGCCCGCCCCATACAGACTTTCACTGCCTTAACTTTCGTCCTTGTCCCATCACATTTCCCCCTGATGCCACCGGGCACCGTTAAACTATATAAACTATATATTTTTTCGCTGGTTTCCAACGCCAGTCACTGCCAAAGCATTGGATTTTGATGACTCTGGAGTGAGACCATGCTCCTATGGGCCAAACTTAGGTGTTAACAGTTCCTAAGATGTAGAGAATATGCAAACAATTTTTGTTCCTGGGTTATGTTTAGGCTTCTTAGTTTCCAGAGCAGTTTGCATGAGAACAACTGTATCAGGTGCAACATCCTGACTCACACACAGCTGAAAATTTGAAATGCATCTTGCTAAGGGGCAAAGTAGGAGACTGCAGGCTCAGTTGATTGGGTAGAAGCACACAGTGACAATCGCAAAGTGGAAAGAATTAGACTAGATTCATAATGGCAGAGACATCCAAACCAGATCTGTTCCTTGCTCTTTCTCCCTGTCTCAGATTTCCTGTAAACTCTACAACCATTTTCAATCACCTCTGCAACTACTCCAAAAACAAGATTTGTATCCCATACTCACTCCTAAATGTTTGGAACATTTATATTTCATGCATTCCTGGGCAAAATCAGCCACTGAGGAATCAAGAGCAAAACATCTCAGGAATAAGTAAGTAAGAGTTTTCGTGAAGGGTTAGCTGTTCTTGGTGAAACCAGTGAAAGGAGAATGATGAGTGAACAAGACAGCACATCAAAACTTGCCAGGCACACGTGTTAGCCAGAGGTCAGGAGCTTTTTTGTAAAAGTGTTTGTTTGCTGCAAGGAATGCCTCCCCTCTTGCGCAGTTGTTTCAGTGAGAGCCACCCAGCAAATACTTCCTCCTGCAGAAAAGCATTTTTTAATTCAACAAAATGAGGAATAGCGTCATTTAAACATTCATTCCATATTGACCCTGTGTGTTATGTTCAATCAATAATCAAACATAGCCGGAATAACAAATGGGCAAAAAACCCAAACTTTTTTTTTTTTTCCTTTTCTTGAAATCATGAAGCAGCTTGTTCAGCTTTGCATTCTATAATAAAACTTCCAACTGTGATTTCCTAAATCTCCACATCATCTGATTGCCTGAGATGGAGAAGCAGATGTCAAAAAACAAACAAACAAATAAGAAACAGAGATACATTCCAATTGTTTTTTGTACAAACCCATGCACTCTTCCACTGCTGGCATTGTGAGTGCTGACACCTATCACCTAACCCAATAACACCCTGCTCCACATACATCATCCCCGGATTTGATTAGAGATCTGAGATCTGATTTATTTATTTGTTTAGTGCTGAGACCCCACCGTCATTATTTTCCCTTGTAAATAATTCAATAAAAATGTCAACCACCGACCCTGCTCTACATTAATATTATGTGTAATAAAGATAGTGGGAGGGAGCAGGTGTATACAGGTACAATGGGGAGAAGCAGACATATAAACACACCATCAGAAGAGACAGTGATATGACAAGCTAAGACAATATAGTTAGATTTGTAGAATGAGCTCAGGTACCATACTTTACTGTCAAATTATAGTTGATGTTTGATAAATGATTTAACAAACATGCAAATGTCATCTTGGTGCACCATATAAAACATTGAATTAATGCAGACAGCAGCCCTCATGCATAACAGTTTATAGTGGGCTTGTATACAGTTTTCTATTAGATGCATTTTATATTGTGATCACAGCATAGTCTCACGAACATATTCAGTGTCATGAAATGAACAGTAAACAACAGTGAACAGTTACAATTCCCCTCAAAAAGGATTTATTAAGCTGAAATTTGACACAGTGTTTTACCATGACTGAAGTGAACCAGAAGGTGACAGAAAATTAAACGCAATTTGACCTTCAAGCTGCAAAATCACACTTGTATTAATTAATGTCTCAAATGACTATGTAATATGAAAGGGGGCACTCACAGTAACAGACATACAAATAATTAGCAGCCAACTCTGCAGGTCTGTGGAGCTTTACAGCCTCTTTTACGTCAGGGTTTGATTTTGTGGACCACAAATTGTGCTTTAATCAACCTCGTTTCCATCAAAAAAGCTCCGATAAACCGACTGTACGCTGCCAGCCCAACACCAAACAGCACACAAAGTTATCAGCTAGCTGGGGAACATAGTGGAGCATTCAGCAGCTGAAGAGCCAGATATTATTTTGGTGATATTGACACTGAATGTTTCTCCAAAATGTTCACTGACAAAATTGGTTAAGTACTGGAAAAGTCCAGCCTAGTGTTTATTGCAAATACTAAGCCAAAACTGCAATCTTTCCCTAACCTTTACCAAAGTGCTTTTGTTGCCTAACCTAGCCACACACAGGATTCAGGATGTGAACTCCAGTCTTAGGTCTCAAAGTTTTGCACTCTGGACAGCTACCATCCTCCCTTGGAGAAAAAATACAAAAACTATGTTTCCCTTAAAACACAACTGGCAAAACTAACATATAAAAATGTTGAAAATATATGTGTTCAGATTGTTGCCAGAAGTTGCTATTTAAAAAAAAGAAAAAAGAATACCATCAGCTGCAGCTACTTCCTGTGCCATCCATCCCTTCCTAATGTATACTGAACTATAGCCTACAGTGTGTTTAAGTACTTTGACTTGTAACCTATGCAGTCCTGTAATGTTGAGAAATGTTCTATTTGCATTTAACAACACAATGGTCATTTCATAATAGTGTATGTTCTGTTTCAGTTCTTCCCAAATAGTATGTGGTCAAGATTTCCTCCAGAGTTTACAGCTGAACCTCTGTGGCTGAAAAATGAAGCAAATGCAAAAGTGCCCAAAAAAAAACAAAAAAACTGCAGTCCCTTGAATGGCCACTTGAGGCTGGTTCCAAAAGCAAGCCAATCTCCATGGACCCTGATGTTAAAATGTCCAACTTTACAACAGAAATAAACATGTTTGCAGCCTGGTGCAAAAAAAATGGTGCTGGTCTCTATAGCTAATTTTCCCGTTCATGACAACTGTACAGTACTGTACTGTCTTTTATTTCCCCCATAGTTTGTGTCATTTTAGGTAGTTCTTATCACACTGCTGTGTGTTCAAGTGTTCATTTTTTTCATAAGTTTGGTTTTAATTAGCTCAGTTAGGACCACTTTTGTCAAGGAAAACTATATCTCCATTTGCAGTATTAAATTTGGCAGTATGGCTCTGTTCTGGGGCCTCTTTGCCTTTCCTAGGCCTATGCAGAAAGCCTAGGAAAAAGTGAAAGAGCACACCTCTGCTCTTCCACGTGCAAATGAGCAAAGCCAGAGGCAGAGAGAGGCAAACCTCCCGGCCCTTCCATGCACCTACATGGAAAGCCAAAAGCAAGGAGAGCAGCAGCAAAGAACCCCTGGGACTCTGGCTTCAAATGGCGTCACCAGTGCAACATGGCAGTAGCCATATCCAGAATATTTTGGCTTCATTTTTGTACAGTGGGAGGAAATGGAGATGCGTTTCCCATCTTTGTATTCAGTCTGTGGTCCAAATATGGTTACTCCTGGCTCCAAACAACAAAGATGATGACAGTCAAAATGCCAAACTCAAAGCTTCATAACAGGACCTCGCAAATTAATAGGTGATGTCATCGTGGCTATGTCCGTTATTTGTATACAGTCTACGAATTGAACCCAAGATATAAGCATTATGTTAAATGAATTATAGAAAGCTTCTTTTTGAGTAATTTAGAGATTCTGAAGTGATGAGCATCACATGCTACTGAAACACTGAACAAATATCCCAAACCTTATTACCACAAAGAAGCAGTGTTAAGGCGTTTTACAGGTGTACCATGGTCTTTACTTTTTCGCTGTGTCCATACTGTGATTTGGCAGTATTTTCCAGCCATCAGTCTTGAGGTCATTGGGGGCCCGTATGTGTGCGAAATGTCTGTTTGGCTGTCAAGAGCTAATGCAGTCCTGCTGCACATGAGACCTGAGATAATCAATACTCTGTCAGACATACTTAGAGCACCTCTGTGTTAAAGCAGCTGTAGGGAGGGTCTCCTCTATCTCGGACAGAGATAAAGCCACCAACCTCGTGTCCCCCAAGAGCTCCATTCTGAAGACAAGGGTCGCCACTATCCAGTTCTAATCTTCTCTGTCTTCAGAGCAGTGTGCTCACAAAAAGTAAAGAAATAAAAAATGGTATTTGTACTCAGGGGAGCATCACACTTGTAGAAGTGAATACTGCACAATAATTGCAGGCAGACTAGGCGAGGAGGAATATGACAATCTGAGATGGCAAATTGATTTTCACTTAGTATGGAGCGCATGTTTTTATATTACACATTTTAGGGAAAAATGGGTATCAGTGCAGATAGGAACTCACAATATCTTCTTTGCCAGTGTGAATTTGCATCCATCTCTTTTGCGGGAAATTCTGTAATTTGACACTCAAATCGGTGAAAGCCGTATAATGCAACACAGTATATGGTCAAACCATCTCCAAATCAGATTGTCCTCTCAAATGATCAGATGAATCAATGTGTTCTTGCTGTGAATGCTAAACTGTGTCTCTCTCGTCTCAGATCCTCCAGAATTGCGAGTAAATCGCGAACACAGAGCATTCTCATGTCAATCCATAAACCAGCGTCAGGATGTTTCATCTCTTTAGCATGGATAGGGCTTGTTTCACTCAAGCCTCCCATCTCAGGGTTTCTATAAGAGCACGTGCCTCATTATTGGGTTTCATCTCCCGCCATATTTTCTCCTATGGGAAATCCATTGTTTCAGTATAAAAAGCATCTCATTTCACTCTCTGATTTGTTTACTTGGCTAATGGGACTGCAGTGTCCTTTGTTGAGCCTTTGCAGAGCGTGACAGAGCTCTGCTGTATTGTGGAGAGGAGAGTTTGGCTAGAGGAGAGGCTGAATCTCACCATTTGATATCAGGGAGGCTTTCATGCTAGATTTAATGACTCTTCGCCAGCTGACATAATTGCACTTTCAGATTTTTAATAAGAATTTTAACATAATAAGGGAGTAATGTGCAGTGTCGTGAACACCACTTTTTACAAATGCTTTCCTTTTTAACTGTGATAATAATAGTAATTACAAAGATAATATGCTCTAATTGCTAGGAGGGGATAAATTACTTTTCCCCCCTAATCCCATATCTGCGAGCAGCCTTCTCCTGCTCTCATTGTCTGCTCTTGCAACAGGTTGCATCAGACATTAAAGGAATATTTGAACATACAAACAAGCTGTTGGTCTTACATTGTATCAGCAATGCTTTCACTCATAAAAACACTGAAGATTTAGGTCCAGGAGTGAGAACTGATGTTCAGATAATTGTCTGTCACAGGGACACCACTGACTAAATTTTATACTGTACATCTTGTAGAGATGATAATCCACATTCATTGTGTTATCATTTCTGTAATTTAGCTGCCATTACAATATAAAGCCTTGAGCTCTTTGTGTTGGCTTGCATACTTAAGGTCAAGCACTGAAGAACATGTGGAAGATAAAATGCTCTACCTTTTTGCTCTCAAGTGATTTTATGTTACCCAAGTTGAGCTAAAGTTGAAATATTTAAAGGAATAATTCCAAAGATTTTCACTCAGCTTTTATTGGGGGGAATATGCAGCATCTGGTGTAGGACATCACATTGGTGTGTATGTTTGTGCATAGACAGATCTACAGATCGTACTTTGATTGGATATGCAGTAGGCAATTTGTTCATTTTTAACTAATGCCGTATTCAGTGCCATATATTTTTTTCTGTGCCTTGAGTCGTGATTTAAGTGGGTATATTTGCTCAAAAGATGCCCTGTGCTTTGTCTCGTAGTGGTGCTTCACATTGCCGCTTTTAATAACCGCCACTGTCTCTGAACATATGATGAGACATTGTGGTTTTGAACTGCCCGTGGGAAGAATGAACATGTAAGAGTCAGCCCTTGCTTGATTATCAGCTCTGTTCTCACTGTCTACTTTTCTCTCTTTACAACATGCCATGTGAAATTACTTTCCTCCGACTCTGTTATTCTCTCTCTCGGGCGTGTGTGTATCTCACTCACTCATGTTGTAATCATAGCCTGTATAATGGACGCAGCCACTGTGATGTCACCCCTTGGTTTACGGACTACTGTTTTCAAGCCTCAAGTGTGGCAGTGGCCTTTGCCAGTCGGGTTTTTTGGAGCCAGTTGTGACCATTTGGATGAGAGGTTGTCGCTGTGGTGGAGCGAGGAGAGGATCTGACTCACAGACTATAGCAATGCTGATGGGGCAGTAGTAGCTCTGTCCATAGGGACTTAGGTTGGGTACCGCAGTGTCACAGGTTCAAGCCCCTGTGGAATGGCATCTGGAGAGGTGCCAGTTTGGCCCCTGAGCACTGCCAATGAGCAAGGCACTGAACCCCAAACTGCTCGGGGCACCTCTCCAAGGCAGCCCCCTCATTCTGAATCTATCCAGTCAGTGTATGTCTAGGTCCTTCCCTAGGTTGTGCATGTATGTGTATTTCAGGCCTGTGTGTATATGACAACAAAGTGAAAAAAATGTAACACTTAAATAGGCGCAACTTTGGGATTAATAAAATGTAAATGGGTGAACTATTAACAAATTAACCCCCGCTATCGTTGTCATGAGTGATGAAATAAGCTACAGAGACCAATGCTGTTTTTCGTCCCAGGCTGTTAACATGTTAATTTCTGTTTTAAAGTTGGGCATTTTAACATGGGAGTCTATTTGGATTAGTGTGGCTCATCAGACCTTTCTCAGGAAAAGAAAGGTCTGGCTGCGCCAACTCTCACTTTAAGACTGAAAAAAAACAAAAACACCCCAGCTTTTTTTATTTCTTTCAACCAATCACAATCGTTCTTGGCGGTGCCACAGCAACAGTATGCTTGAAAACTGCTACACAACCAGAGGTTGGCGGGTATGCATCGAACTTCCGCCCACTCAGACTAATGTGGATTGACTTTGTTTTGGAGCCAGCCTCAAGTGGCCATTTGATGAACTGCAGTTTTTGGCACTTCTGCATTGACTTCATTTTTTCAGCCTTGGAGGTTGCCACAGGTTGTAATGTAATGCTCAGATTTGATTAGCTGAGTGGCATCATCTGAGATGATTCAATGCATGCAATTTGTCTGTGATTTTCTTTGTCTGTTAAGCCAGTACTACAATGCTGCGCCGGTTAAAGTAGAAACACTCCATCAAAAAGTAATCATTCTCAACAATTTATCAGTTATTGGTCTGGGTACTGATAGGACAGCATCTGGGTCCGGACCTGAAGGATGGAGAGGGGTGACAGTTTAACAAAGGGGACACATCTTGGTTATTTTGCTAACAAGGGCAATGGCATGCCCCCACATCTACTCTCGCGTCTCTGACTGTGTATATGTAAAAGGATATATTGTTTGTATCTGGAAAGGCTGTGTGCTGTGACTCCATCTGTTTCTCTTCATTTCTCCTGAGGGAGACAATAAAGGCTAATCTTATCTAACCTTAAATTAATGTCTCGAGTCAATTGCTATCCCTGAATGAGTTAACACAATGGTGATTGAGCCTATGGCCCACTGATGAAAGTGCATGCATTTGAAGTAATAGGCCTACAAACTGGGTGTCTGTGGCGACAATCCAGGGAAAATTCACAAGTGGTGCACAGTCATTAATAATCCACTTTCACACACATCCAAACACACGTGCACAAACACACATCGTCTATGTGGTAACCCTCTCATTTCACCAGCTGCAGGGCTCATAAAACAAGCTGATATAAATAAATTCACCAGCCCGGTTTCAAGCCTTTTTTGTCTGCCAATGAACACACTCGATCACGTTATCGCCATAGGTGCCGACGAACAGAACAAAACAGATCTTTGAGATTGTACCTTTCCTCAGCAGCTTGCAGAAATTCTGCAACTCTTACACTGGTGAAACCCTTTCAAAGGCAACCAAACTCAAAATAAAAGTCTATAGTCATGCTGGCTGCTCTGTGAGACTGCACTTAAAGGATAACTTTGGCATTTTTCAACCTGGACCTTATTTCCCCATGTAACTAGATAAAGAGACTGATGTGAACCAAAATGTTTGAAATTGGTCCAGTACTGAGGGAGCTGGTACCAGCCGGCAGCCTGGTAAAAAGCTGCAATGGAAGCAAATGGGGCAATCGAACATCATCACTGCATGTCCAATAAAGGTGTTCTTTTAACACAGATTGTTATTGTAAGGGTCTTAAGTGTCCCTTTACCTTTCACTTGACATGGTCTGTTTGTTATTGCTTCCTTAAGCGGAAGTCTCACTCTTAAATATCATGAGATATAATGAAATGTCACTTGTTGCAGGAAAACAACAGTGGAAACGGACAAGTTCTAGAAGAAAGAGAGGGGAAAAAAGGCAGCGGAGGCTCTGCAGGACGTGAAGCAGGGAGACCATGGAGTTCCTGGAGTTGTGAGACACATTGTCGGAATCAGCCAAATAATCATCCATGATACTGAAAATCTTTTAGTCAATGCTAAAATACGCAAATTAAACAAAAGTCCGTAATATTTGTGGGGGTTTGCAATTTTTCAAAAGTCCCGTGATTTTTCCATGTTTTTCCACATTTTCCGGCCTACCGGAAGTCGTTGCACATGCAGCGTCATTTTAAACGTCATCAGACACGTCATCAAATGCACTAATGGAAGAATTTGCACTGTTTAAATGCATAAAATATGTGCTGAAGGAATAAAATTGGAAATGGTATGTTTACAGAAGATGTAGCTTACATGTTGTTTTACAGTCACATGGTTTGAGAGCTACAATATTCACTCAGGGTTTTTTGCAACATTGTTGGAGTCCATGTTTTAAAACTAATTAAATAAAAATAACGAAGAGAACTATAAGAAACATTTGCAGCTATTTTTGTAATATTCAGTAAGATTATTATAGCAAGTGATTACATGACTTATTTTTTTTGGAGGTACTAATTTAAAATAAATCACTTTTTTTTTCTCCTTTTGTCATTTTTGTCATTTGCTGCAATTTCCCGCAAAAAATCACATAAAAATGCCACATTTTTATCTTTTTTTTTTGACAAAATTGGTCGCAAATTCAAGGTTTTTTGCCACGAGATCCTGGAGGGACTGACTACTGTGCTTATTATACTCTCTCCAGAACTTACACGTGGTATCGGGATATTTAAAAACGAGACTTCTGCTAAGGAGGCAATAATAAACAGACCGTATCAAGTCAAAGGTAAGTCAAAAGGACACTTACAATAACAATCTGAGCTGCTCTGTCAATGGACTTTTAATGGACATACAGTGACAACATTCCCGTGATTGCCCCGTGTGCTTCCACTGCAGCTTGTTCCACAGCTGCCGCCCCTTGTTCAATACTGGACTGGTTTCAAAATTGCTGTTCACATCAGTCTTTTTGATCAATTTACATGGGGAAATAGAGTCTGTTGAAAAATACCTGAGTTATCCTTTAAGCACAGCAGTGCTTTGAGCTAAATGTGAGCAACATCCTCACAATGCTATCAAGCTGATGTTATGCAGGCATGTTGTTTACCATGTTCACTCTCAAATGAGTAGTTCAGTAGCACTACATACAAAGTACAGCTTGTGATCTGATAATGGTGGCAGAATGAAAGTCAGGGAATCACCAGTTATTAAAATTTAACCCAAGGGAACAATGTGTAACAAATTTCATGGCAATCCATCCAGTATTTGTTGAGACATTTCACTCATTGTCATCAATGTGAACCTCATTGTAGTGCTAGAGGAAAAGTCAGGGAGACAATCAAAGTGATTATGATTCATCCTCTGGGTACCAAAAATATTTGTACGGAATTGTACTGCTGTGTTGTTTGGATGATTAAAAATAAAGCCATAAACAAGACCGCTTTGCAAAGTTCTTTAAAACGAGACCTAGAGATACTGAATGAGATTCTCACCTGCCAACAGTGCTACGACCAAAACTTGCCAAATGTGCTATCATGACATCACAACAACACACTGTGCTTTAGCGCAGTGAATGATGATGCCAGCTTGGCACAGGCACAGCTCTCCTTGGCTGGCTTATCAGAAAACAGCATTGCTTGAGCTGTTGTCAGAGTAGAAAATGCCTTTCCCTGCATCTCTCACTGAGTCCTTGGGCCATCACAGGGTGAAATGCCCATTGTTTTGTTTATACAATATCAGAGGTGCTGGCGCCTTAATCTCAATAAAGAGGGCCATTGGACTGAATTATCTGTATGATTGCCCTTTAGAACTGCTGTCAATGCTATTCTCCTTATCCGGCTTCTCAAAGCCTCTCTCCCCGCAAGAAGTCTATGTGAGGGGAATACAATGGAGGCAGTTCAGACGCCACCAAAAGGGCATTGCATTAGAAAGCCATACCTCTGCTGTGTGACCTTTGGCTATGCTGGGGAGGTCGGTTGAATCCCTGTGGACACCCAGTCAGCTCCAGTCAAGGGAACAGAATAGATTCTAAATCTGTGATTCGAGGGGCGCACACCAGCGAGAACCCAGGCAAATGGCAGCTTATTGTTTTCAGTATTTTACACTTTTGAATGATCGGCGTGGGTGGTAGAGAACTGTGCATGAACCTGTATCTCACACCTGGATGTGACTGAGATATGAATCCATGTCAACATGTGGTAGAGAATGTTTCACCTTTACTACAGTGTGTATACAATACATGGGCTGTATTCTTTCTCTGTTGTGGGTATGCTGTTATGATACTTTCTTGCTGCAAACAGGATGTTTCAACAATTTTGTGCATTATTTATGTGCTTTATTCTTTCTGTTGCTTTCATATCAGCACTGCGCAGATACCAATACAGACATTTAAAGTAACAAATTAGCTAATAGTCAATACTTTTGTTTTTGTTGTTGTTTATTTTGTTTTTGTTGTTATTTCCACTCCATTTTGTGCCAGGGGAACAAAGGATGCTTCATTATAAAAATAACTGAATTGTTTTAAAGTCTCTCAGCCCTTTGACTTTATGCTCATTCAGAGGTCGTGTAACAGTTATACGCATTTATGAAACAACCTTTACAGTTACCTCCTTTTACATGAAAAACATTTTTTAAAAACTGCTTCGCAGGTGTTTTTTTGCTATATGTGACACATCACAATTCCCTCTGTAATATCTATTTATATTTCTGTGAAGACATCAAGAAATGTATCCTCCAAGCAACTGTATTTATTCAAGTTTGTTTCCAAAAACATTGCTTTATAAGATTACATTTCAACACATCATGAGAACGTGACCTTCACCAAATATGCATTTGCGCCGCAGAGAGCTTGAAAGCATCATAATGTAACTCCATGTGACCTCCATCAGCTGTCAGTCCCAGCGACCAGATGCTAACAGCTAACGTGAACTAACTGTCTTCCTGCCAACATGAATTAGTTGGTGTTTAACAATGTAGCATTATCAGGGAAACAATAGGGTAAATCCCCTGATGCGTTGATAGTGACTTCACTGTGCCCTTTCATCTTGAGAGGGAGAGGTCTGTTCACCCCAAACATGTTTTTTATTGTGCTTGGGATGATAGAACACCATTAGTCACCAACCCTGCTTTCTAGCCTGCACAAAATTGATTTGACACAACAGAAAAACATTGGCTACTGATATCAGTGAATGTCATCTCATTTGCTGTCAGGCCAATGACAGTCAATAAGGCGAATATCGGCCTTTACCGATGTCAATGTCATTGCATCTCTGATTAAAGCACTTATATATCCTAACAATCGTGCCTTAGCAGAGGGCCTCAATTTTGCATTTTTTTTCTCAATGATCTCAGGATCAATCTATTTCTGAAGTAGAACTGATACTCTATCTTTGTCTCTAGGTGTGTCAAAACGGGGGATGAAAGAAAGTGCTGCACTTAATTGCATGAAAAAAAGATTTCACTTTCCAAACCAATGAGTCATCGTGGGCTGAGAAGATACGCTGAAGCCCCTGGAGAGATGAAGAGAGGGGATTGTAAAAGCCTAAAATGGGATCATCTTGGCTGAGCTTTTTTTTTTTTTTTTTTCTAAGCAGAATGGGATAACAATTCAAACACTCAAGTACAGAATGCTGTCTGCTGTAATATGGCCATAGCTCTATCTCCTTTGACAGAAATAAAAGATGTAGCATTTTAAAGTGCACCTCTGTTGTTCTTTGTTGTCGCTTTAGTGGTACTTTTTTACCATTCTGGACACATTAGTGCTGCTTTGTCCACACCAAAACATTATGATAAGCAGATGTTTGGTTTTTTAACTTGACACTAGCCTGGTTAAAGATATTTCATTATTTATATGCCACGGGTTGTTTCCACTTTGTACACGCTATTAGTGAAATAAGATAAAGATGTTGCTGTCAGTAAGAAACTATCATCAAATTGTCAGAACTGATACCACAGATGGGTTGCTCAGAGCTGTCGCTGGCAGCATTATCATCATTAACACCACCATTATCATTAACACGCTTCTTTTTTTCAACATTTTTTTTATTGTGCAAATCAACAAATTACAAAACACCACATACTTCATTAAACCAGTTAACAAATCACGACTAAGTACCTAACAAGTATGAGCTGTTGATCTGTTTTGGGTTTTTTTTCCTTTTGTTTTTCATTCCTCAGCGTGGTTGTCCAATCTGTGCTGGTATTCTGTGCAGTCCATTACAGTAACACCACTCATCCAGCAGACTCTTTTATTGTTTCTGTTGGCTTTTTTTGTCCCAGTTTATCTTCAAAGAAAGTTTCATTTCCCCCATAATCACACAGCACCGTCATCTGCACCCGTGTTGGCAAACTTGTCCCTGCACATCATCCGCAGTAAAACCCGCTGCACACAGTGAGGTGTTTTGTCAGGTGCTGGAGCACATACGGAGCACTAATGCTACGAGCAGACTCTAGCTGTTGGCTCCCAGCACCATGCAGCTCCAGTACTGAGTCAGCCACGAGCGAGGCTGCACCACCATCCGACTGAGCTTCTGCCTCTTTTTGTTGTATTTCCACAGCAGTGAAATCTGAATCCTACAAATCTGCTTTGACTGTGACAAAATGTTGTAAAATATATTATGATCTGTGCTGTTCATTGTGCAAACTGTTAAATTGTTTGGCTGTCCAGAATGCAGTTCTCAGTTCCTAGTGAGCAGTGGTGATGCCTCCAGGCAGTGAAGAGGGGGCTAAACTTATCTCAGTCAGGCTCTCCCAGTACTGTAGTTCTTTTGCAATGAAGACAGTTGATGGTGGCAGCAGCTGGCTGCAGTGATACAGAGAACAGAAATGTGGATGTGTGGATGTAGAGTACATCTATTGAAAATGTAATTTACTTAATTATAAAGTAACCAGTGAATTGCAGTCCTAATCAGCCAGTGACAGTATGCTATCTCCTCCACATGTAAACAAACACCAGTAGCCAGCAGCTATGGCAGATTGTACCATGGTCATATTATTTAAAGTAACCCTAACCAGTCAGAAATGCTTGTCAACATTACAACTAGGAATCTCATATCTTCTCTGAAAGCTCTACTTTCTGTCCCACATGATGAGAATGCAGCATTATTTCCTGGATTAACTGTTGAGTCCAGCGATTCCCAAACTCCATCGCATTAAATAACAATATGATCGATTGACTGGTGTCTTCATGACTACTACACTACATGACCTTGGTGTCATGTACATTTAGGCACAAAAACCACTTGGTTAGGGTCAGGAAAAGATCATGGTGTGGGTTAAAATGAAAAAGAAAGTGGCAAACACATAAGCCGTGAGCCTGCTTCGCCTCAAGCCTTTCCCAGCTGACCCAGAGCCGGTCGCGGAGCCGCCGGAAGCCGTTCAGCACCGTGGAGAGCTCCCCACACAACCCAGACCCCAGAGTTAATAACAGGAGGTTATGGTGTTTCATTCTCTCCTCTCTATGACACTTGTATCTTGACCAGTAGCCTACTTTTGTTGTGTTCCTGATCCTGTATGGTACACAAATACAGTATAGCCTAGTATAATCACATATCAGAACAACAGGATGTCGGACCAATGACATGGAACCATTTATAAAGCTGTGAGTATGCCTGATTCTGTTTCATAATTCTTGATCATTGTAGTGCTGGGCACACATGCATGAGTCTCATATCCATGCCCATAGTTCTCCATAAATGGATGTAAACGCCCTTACACATACGTTTGGATATCAGTTCTTTCATTATGCATGGCTGTGGATATTTGTAGTGTCCATACCTATTTCCTTAAACTTCTGCTTTCTACCATCGTGGTAAAATCAAAGTCATTACTATTTTATACCAGAAGGATGATCAATGATTCATTCATAGTGCACTCAAGTTAAAACTGACTTTTCAAAGTGCTTCACAACAGTAAAATTAAACAATCACTAACAGGGAGATGGATGCAAATAAAAATGATGAAATTCATCACTCATAAATAAATTAAAATTAACTTTATAAATGTGCCTTTGATTGATATTTTACTGAACAGTGTGCAGCAAAAATCATAACACAATCAGTGAAAGTGGCACGCAACCTAAAAACAACATCATCCATCTCTCAGTTTATATTCAATATCCTCCTCATCACCTCCTTAACTATCTTGGCTAAAACCGTATGCACGTCTGGTCTGAAGAATGCAAGAGGTGCGCACATTAAATCCCACTAAATGTGTGGGAAAGGGCGTACAGTTGTTTTTTGTGCCCACACATCATGTATGCATCTGGCCGCTGTTGAGCATGCACAAAGGCTGTGTCCTTACCGCAGCAGCCACAGGTTGGGTTCCAACTTGGGGCCCTTTGTATCCTGTCATTCCCTCCCCCCATCCCTGTAATTTATATATATGTATATATATGTGTGTAGAATGAATTAACAAAGGAGTAAAATGATGTGGAGGGGTACCACCTCTAGTCATGGCAATGCGGTGGGGTCATCCCTATATTTCCCGGGTTAAAAAAAGGTTCCATGTTCCCGGCTTACACAAAAAAAAAGGTTCTATGTTTCCCGCTCAACCAAGCGGGAAACATAGAACCTTTTTTTTGTGTAAGCCGGGAACATGGAACCTTTTTTGCAGGGTTAAGTGGGGAACATAGAAACCAGGAAACATAGAACCCTGGAGACATAGATATGCTCCCAATGCAGTTCACTTTAATGTGTTCATTAGTGGGTGATCGTCCCAGTCAGAACATGCTAGACCACTGATCGGTATGGTGAAAAGCTTTGGAGTAAGAGATAATTCAAAGGGTGAAGCCATCAAGGGTACAGTACTGTACAATAAAAGAAAAGAAGAAGACAAATTTTTCAAAATTTGCACATATCTCTTGTCGTCGATTTGTCATTAAGTACCTCATTAAGCCAGGGGAAGCTTGCCCGGGGCGACAAATGTACTAACTATGTCTGGCCCTGGGCCTAGTCTTAGCAACAGAAAAAGAAAGCCATTATATCACTGTGATTATCACACATGTAATGACAAAAATAACTTAAGGCATTTTAGTGCAGTGGTTTTATATGAACTTCATGAATATATATATTATATATAATATATATATTCATATATATATATCTATATATATCTATACATATACATATATATATATATATATATATATATATATATATATATATATATGTATATATATATATACACAGGCGTGTATGAATGTAAAAATCACTTATCTATAAAATGGCAAATATTTGAGTATCAATACTGTGGCGGCTAGCTATGGAACTGCAGCTGCCGTACCAGAATGACATATGAACTACCACTGGAAATAACCCAGTTTATAAACACTAGGATGATACTGATAAAGGAAGCAACTGATTTGATGCATTGCCAAATGTAAGCAAGAAAAATAAGTGTTTGTTAAGACTGTAAACAATACTTAGATCCCATTTGTGACGGTTTAACAATTTTGTAGCATTTCCTTAAGGATGCATTTGCATAAAAGTACCCTGCGGGCTTGGACACTGTTACCGGCCACTTCTACTTATGGCAATCTTTTAATATTCCTCTCCTTTCTCTCCTCTTCAGTGTATTTCATTACACAGTTAAGATTCGCTGCCTCGACTGTTGACCTCTGCACTGAGTAGCAGTTTGCACAGAATCAAAGGCAGAGAAGATTTTAATTACTCTCTTAACTGTTCAACAGCAGTTATGAGGTTAGAATGGGTGAGAAAGGACAGTGCCAAGAAATGCAATTTACTGTTCCATCCAGTCTGCCTAGTCTTTGTTTCATGCCAGTTTGAGTTGAAGATTTAAAGTGAGTCAAGGCCCAAAGGAATATGATTAGATATTAGAGTACAGTTAGGGCTACACCAGGCAGCATCATACTGGCAGCTTCTACTGGCAGGGAAAAGGTGACTGTTTAAAGCCGCATTAATCAATTTGGGGGCTATGGGGGCACAGGAAGTCCAAAAGAAGCTGACAAACTCACATCTCTATTATAAATTACCACCTCATAAAGTTGTTAGGGCTCAAATGTATGTTTTTTCTGGCCATCTGGCTGAACATAAATCTGATAATAACACTTTTATCTCTGTTTTGGTAACCGCTAACTTCAAAATACATAATATATACAACAACAACAACAACAACATATTATCTGAAAGGTTAGTGCCAGGGTGACACAATCACAGTCCTTCTCAGAGTTATAATTGAGTCAAATCTGAACACACAGACATGACTTACACTTTCAGGCATCATTACCTCCTGTCTGCTTGGAAATCATAAAAAAGACAGTCCTTAAAATATTGCTTCATAGCCGAGTTTTAAAGTTTTCTTCAGTATCAAAAGTACCCCAGTGATAGTTGGATGTACATCCATGGTAACAGTGAAAACAGAAACTGCTAAAAGTTAATTCTATATGACTTTTCATCGTGCAAATATGCTAGAATACAAAGAACTATAGGAAACAGAAAACAAATCAGGACTCTAGGCTTACTCAACAGATCACTCACTGGCTGCAGTCCAATATGCAATGGATGGAAAGCATCAGGGTCAAGGAAAATGGGAAGGAGAATTCGTAAGGACTTAAGAAAAGACAACTGTGGTGCTGAGAGTCTCCGACTGCACTAACTGTGCTCCGTAATTATGCAGCAGTGAATGCTACCAACATAGTGTTGCAGTTGTGAAACTACAATGTTTCAGAGACAGACTACTAAGAGTGTATTGTTTTTTATACAATAAATTGTTGTATTTTATTGCCTCTGTTATCTTTCTTCTTTAAAATCTAATGATTTGATGACTTCTCTATTTTATTTTGCTGCCATTGTGTACCCCTTTGTTAATTCATTGTGTGAGCAAGAAGGTTTGCTATGTCTCCCAGCACAGTCTCAAGAGCATGGAGAAGATATAAGGAGATTGGCTGTTACACAAGGAGAGTTAGACAGGGCTGTAGAAGGGCATCAACCCAGCAGCAGAATCGGTATCTGCTACTTTGTGCGAGGAGGAACAGGACGAGCCCTACAAAATGACCTCCAGCAGGCTACTGGTGTGCATGTTTCTGACCAAACTGTCAGAAACAGACTCCATAAGTGTGGCTTAAGGGCCGGACATCCTCTAGTGGGACCTGTGCTCACAGCCCAGCACCGCGCAGCTTGATTGACATTTGCCAGAGAGCACCAGAATTGGCAGGTCCACCAATGGCGCCCCGTTCTCTTTACAGATGAGAGCAGGATCACACTGAGCACATGAAACAGGCATGAGAGAGTCTCGAAACACTGTGATGAACGTCATGCTGCCTGTTACATCATCCAGCATGACTGGGTTGGCAGTATATCCTTGGAGGGTAGCATGGACCTCTATGCCATGGCCAACTGTACCCTGACTGCTGTTAGGTACCCGGATGAAATCCTCAGAGCGATTGTCAGACCTTATGCTGGTGCAGTGGGCCCTGGATTCCTCCTGGTGCAGGGCAACACCCGGCCTCGTGTGGCCAGAGTGTATAAGCAGTTCCTGGATTGATGCCATTGACTGGCCCTCTTGTTCTCCTGACCTAAACCAAATTGAGCACCTATGGGACGTGATGCCCTGATCCAGCTCTGGGAGGAGATCCCCCAGGAAACCATCCACCAACTCATCAGGAGCATGCCCAGGCATTGTTAGGAGTGCATACAGACACATGGGGGCCATACACTACTGAGTCACATTATGAGTTGCTGTGATGAAATTCACACAAGTTGGATCAGATTGTCATTTCAATTTTTTACTTTGATTTTCGGTGTGATTTTGAATCCAGCTCTCAGTGGGTTGATGATTTTGGTTTAAAATATGTGGCATGCCTGGGTAACTCATATAGCTACTCTGCTAGAAGCCTGTAAAAAATGGAACGAAATCTATGTGGACAAATAGGACAAATCAACAGCATCACTGTTCGACTCTGTCGGAAGGTCACTAGGTGTCTCACACTGATGAAATGGCTTTTACAGTATATAAAAGTGCTGCATAGCTTTAATGTTAACCAGTGTTTGTGTGCATGTGTGTGTGTTGGGAAAATGGAAGTAGGGGACAGAAAACACACAAAGAACATGTTTATTTACATGTTTGTGTGTGTGCATACATGCATGTATATACAGTTTGTGAATAAGTGAGAGTTTTAATTAAGTGTGTGTTTATCTGAGTGTTAGCCAAAGTGGACTGGGATGATGCGGGAGAGGTCCTGCTGGGGAGCAGCAGCCAGGGAAAACATCTGGTCTTCATCAGGCACGATCAGGCACAGAGGCCGGGAGCAGGCTGGCAGATGGTGGAGAGGTCTCTACACAATAGGGAAAGCCCACTCTCTTCAACACCAGCGCCATTACCACTCACTCACACATCCATGCACATGTACAGAGAAATACTGTAGGTATATATACATATATACACACAAACTTGCACTTGCAGACACATGCAATCAGATTTGATGTGTCCTAAAAACTTTTCAAATCACAGGTATCAACAATGGAAAAGGCAGCAGCACTGAAGTGTGTCACACACTTTCGATTCAAGCTGTGACCCAATTGGCTGGATTTTAAGCAACAAAACCTTTAAATACACAGGAGATGCTTTACTTTTCATGCAGGGCCAACAGCAGGGCAAAGTAATGTCAGTTATGACAACAAATTTATTTATTTTTTTTTCAGGCTCTATCTCCTACAAAATATTTGCTGTAATAACTTAAATATAATGCTTTAATGGAAACAGAACTACTGCCTGGACCAAATTCACTGGCAAATATTTTGATTTTGTTTTTTTTAATTCAGGAAGTGTGTTCAACAAATCTCCAGTGGTTAAGGTCATGGCTGCAGCTCAGGATCATAATCTTCTTTCTGAAGTAATTATAGTAGATTTTGGCAGTGTGAATGTGCTTTAGATGAGTTTTAACTGGTAAAATACCAGGCACCCAAAGATCAGACAACTGTGTTTGCATGCTCCATGCAACTGGCTGAGCAAGCTACTTCACAGTTACCCCTGTGAGGTTGTTAGCTGTGTTGGGCAAGTTACTTTTAAAATGTAGTTTATTCCATGTTATATAATTTTAATTTGAAAGTAATAAGTCACTTTACAGTATTACTGCCTGGCTCAATCCCAATACTCCCCTTGTCCCTGCCATTTGGAGTGCTGCGTAGGGTAGGCTGGCTTGTTTCTTTTGTGGGATCGAGGGGTAATGGTATGCAGCCCTCCCGGTAGCCCTCCAAATGGAGTCCTTTCAGATGCAGACTCCAAACAGAGTGGTAGAAGAAAATTCCCAGAATGCTTTGCAAACTGTTGCAATCTAATTGTAGACAACCAACAGCTGCCACCAGTGCGGGAAAAGAAGCCCATAAATTTAAGTTTATCTTTGCAAGTAATTAGTTTTAAAAGAGATGCAAAGGAATATGTAATTTGACTGTTCTAACAAGCATTTCAGAAAAAATGCTATTGTGTAAACATCTCTGTCAGATGTTTCAGATGTTCAACATTTAACTTTTAGCTAACTAATGCTATTTCAACTGCTCACTGGTTAATTTAAGCTAACTGTTTCAATCATTATCTATTACTTTTAGCTAACTATACTTTATTTCAGCCGTTTTAGCTAATTGTTTAAACCGTTGGGAGCGTATCTATGTTTTCCTGGTTCTATGTTCCCCACTTAACCCTGCAAAAAGCTTCTATGTTCTTCTATGTTCCCCACATACACAAAAAAGTTCTATGTTTCCCGTTCAACCAAGCATAGGGATGACCCCAAACCGTTTATTCATCACCTTTAGCTAACTAATACTATTTAAATGTTCATCAGCTACTTTAAGCTAACTGTTTCAACCATTATCTATTACTTTTAGATCAAGGTGCTTGAGAGACATGGATTAAGGTGAGGTGCAGAAGTCTATTTTCCTCATAGTCCACTTGAATTACAATGCACTCAAAATTCATGATGAGGTTTTTTAACCAAATTTGGACTTTCACTTGGGAGCATGATGTTTGTGTCCCATGTGAAACCAAAAGTCAATAGAGGTATTTTAATTACAGCGTAGTGTGCTAGTATGTGTAGCATACCATGCTAGTGGCTTATATTATGTGATGTATTTTACATTACATTAGTAACAAAACTTATTTTAAGTCACACCATGTTGTTTTTTTCTAATTTCTAATCCTAGCCACATGCCTAAGGAGGCAAATCTCAGAACAGTTTGTTTTGAAAAAAGACTGTATGCGTTGGGGGAGCAGAAATTGTACGTTTCCTATGGAATAACTTAATTTTGAAAAGACACAATGCACATAACGAGCGTACATTGACATGTCAACCCTGAGTTTGAAAAACAGCAGGAGGGGTACCAAGTGCATCACAATTTGACATGCAGGGCCACCATATTTGACAAGTTGGGACTGAGAATGTGTGGGCCCCTTCAGTACTCTAATCATCCATACGCCCTTGTTTTTATTTATGCATTAGTATGACTAAGTTTTCCTTCTTTTAGGGTTTGTGATAATTATCACATACTGTATATTTGATGTCTGAACCACCAGCACCATCGACTCCCCATGTTAGTTCAGCTGTGTGCTATTAGGTTGTCAGCTGGGTGGGTATCACCTGTCAACAACCGCTGGGTGTTTGCCTGAGTCACTCAGCCTCCCACCAGCCTTTAAGTTTGTGCTGCTGTGAAGTGATTGATGACAGGTCAGCCACCAACGGCCTCGCAAATTTCCAATTCTTCCACAGGGAAATTGCTCATTTCTTCACAAGTCTATTTCAATTTTTGCGACACGGCACCGTGCTAAGTTTATGCATTATGCTGGCACCTGGACGCAGAATTGTGATGAATTACGCTGCACGTTGGACAGTGTAGAAAAAAAATATATATATTAATTTGTTTTACTTTATTGTTTGCTTTTCTCTCTTGGATGGCTTGTCAAGGGGGGTATTGTTGCAAGGTAATATAAAAGTAAGCAGGCGTGACACTCTTATTTAGATAACCACCTCACTCCCTCTCTCTCACAGTTTCTACAAGACTAAAACTGCCACTGTGACATTGTCGAGGGCTCTTTTTTTAAGTCCCCCTGCCTTTTTAAAATACAGAAATGGTATCCTATTTGCTGCGGTGCGGGCTTCAAAGAGGTTATTTGTCATCATACAGATTTATGCTGTCATTCAGGGACATTTATATCACTTTAAGCTCTCTGGGTGTTCCAGCTCTGGTGCTGGGCAGACAATTCTGCAGAGACCCAAGTCTCTCTCTGTTTCATTTTCCTCCTTTTTGTATTCCTCCCCTTTACCAGAGAGGAGTGAAACTGTAATGATTGTTACTGCTTCAAAGGGCACATGTTGCAACAGCACTAAAACAAAATGGGATCTGGTTGGGTGAGTGTGGCCGGGCTTTACCTGGAGAGGCCCTCTTTGGTGATTAGTCTGTGACAGGTTCAGCAAAAACAGGACAAGGGTGTCTTTTTGGGTTTGATACCAACAAATATGGTTTTATCAACTCAATCTAACAAGCACAGCACAGAGCATTTCACATTTTTTTGATTGAGTCGAGTGGCTTCCTGAGGGCAAAAAGTGTTTGTGTGAATGCAAGCTGGAACAATTGCAACACTTGACCTCCAGATCTTTCTGTCATTTTATTCAGTTTAACTCTTTATATTTTCATTTCTGCACTTCCAGTATATAAGGCAAGCTGTGTGTTTTGGACATCCAGTTGTTGAGACTTCCCAAGGATACTCACATACAATAAGCATGTGGAGCCCTGATCTGAAAGGATCCTAAGCTTCTATCCTACTGATGCTCTGATGGTGCCAAATCGATTTCTGACAGCCTGCCAGTAGAGTTCTTGTCATTCACATCCACCGCCTGAAAGCTACAAAACATGGCAGGCAGAACAGCTGAATTTTCATGGAGCAGAGGGGGACTTATAAGGAAGCAAAGTGGACTTTGTACTGCATATTTCCATTTTATGTGCTGCATTGTATTCTACTGAAATGTGAGGTATTTGCTTACATATTATTTATATGACTTCCAAGGTCCTAAATAAATGGAAACAGTCTCTGGAAGGAATGCCAGTGGGCTGTACACAGTGTGCTTTGAATAAAGCTAATGGCATTATGTATACATTTAATGAAATACTTTGCATTGCCATTGCACTCCAGCAAGTCAAGGCCGCTCATATTTGATGCCTGAGAGACAGAAAACAAAGTATCCTCTGGTTATTGTACAAGTATGAGAGCATATTGAGTGAAAGGATGTACTTTAGAAATTTTAGAGTGGAAAAAAGAAATGGCAAGCATTTTTAAAGACAGGTGGATGGTGGGGTTAGCCGATCACCCCCAAGTGGTCTCGAAAAAAATGCAGCAAATGTTTCCTCTTGCATACCCATATGGTAGATGAAATATGATAAAGTGCACTCTTGGGTTGCCCCTTGTACAAGACAGCGTGATAAATTGTCCTCTAAGATGCCCTTCCAGTGAAGAAAACTTGATAAAGGGCGTAGAGTGCCCTTCAAATGGAAAATAACACAACACAGTGCCATAGGTTATGGGCTGCCCTACATGCTAGAAAACTTTGTACTTGTTGGCGCCCCACCTCATGCAGCTCATGCCATTTTGATTTTTATTCCGCCCATGCCCCAGCTCAAACAGGCTGAGTCCACCACTGTTTAAATTGATCAGTGTTAGCTAAAATAAAACCAGAACAAAACCTGATCCTTTCTTTTCTGTATTCTACTGTGTTCTCCTTTACAGCAGCTGGCTCTTTACAGTGCAAGCATCCTGCTGCACGCAGGAGTAAACATCATTTGGTCACACTGGTAACTGACTCTGTTCTGATACTTGAGCTGGCAAAAGACAAGGATTTACTAAGCTACAATGCTAATTACCATTAGCAATGAGCAGTGTACAAAACACTCAGGCATCAGTTTCTCATTTTTAACTGCCACTGACCATTACTTTCAGGTTTAAAATGACAAACGCCACCAGCAGCAGATCATATCATCTGTCGCAGATTAACGTTAATTCCTAAATACACAGGCGAATTACAACACAATAGGCCTGTGGGCTCTTACGTGTAAAACACCCCTCTACCTCCCCAGGACAGGTATGATATGCTGCTGTCTCTCCCTACAGAGTTGTATTGCCCATTTTGCTTAGCCTATTCAGTGCATCTAAAAACCTAAAGATAAAGTGAGGGGATAGAAATGCTCACTCACTTACAATGTATGATGATGGTTTCTTTCTTGTGATGTCTTTAAAGTGAATGTAAAGCTACTCCTTCAGTTTTTCTTTTTTTAGGACTTTTGGGGCTCTGTTATTGACATTATGAATGAGCGACAAGAAATGCAAAGTTGATAACAGTGACTAGACGCAGAGGCTCTGGCTTAGGGGTCCATTTAGCCTTTGGGCTCTTGGGCCCCATAGGTCCATTTGGTAATACACCCATGCAAAACAGGTCAAAATCAAAATTGGCTTTTGTGTGGTTAAAGTCCTCTCTGCAGCTGATGCCTGTACCCATCAAAGACGGTTTGTTAGAGAGGAACCTTCACTCAGTAACACCAGTTAATCTCTCATATATACCATATGAAAAATGTAGGTTTATAACCTTTTTTTTTTTTAAACAGACCTCCCATTTAATGGATCAAGTAGCTTGTAAAAGGTGTGCCAAATTCAGTAGTCTTTAACTATTATTTCCATTTGTCAGATAGATACAGCATAATTTATTTCTCGTGTAAATCCCTTTTAAACACAAAGTTGTGTTGTGTGTAACCCTCTTGTCTTCTTCCCTTGTACATACATATTTATCTTCATATAGGTAAATGAGATAGTACTTTACTGATGCCCCACATGTACAACATTAAAATCTGTGGGCGGTAATCTAAAGTATTACCCATATCAGTGAAAACCTTGTATTGACCCACAATTTGCAGGAACTATGCAAAGTGATAGTATTCAGTTATAATAAAAGCGGTGGTGAAAAGTTTTTTTGTTTGAGCTGAGACAATTCAATAACTAACTAACTTAAAGATACTTTAAATAGACACCAAGCAATCATAAAAAGTGATATGTTTGCAATACTACTGGCTGTAAAAAGACTCTCAATAGCCTGTTTGCTGTAAACTTAAAGCCCCCAGATGCACCGTGTGCATCCATGACTGCTGAGAAAGCTGTGTTACATTAATGGAGTTCCCCATAGTAATTCAACAGTCATTATGCAGAGGTCCACTCTGATGTCCTGCAAATTGCCAATTGCTTAAGCTAAGTTATATCTACCTGAGGCAGGCAGACAGTGTTTAAAAAACATTTAAAGTAAATGACTTTGGGTGAAGAGGAGGCCATTGCGGGGCAGAGCCGCACTGACACCCCCACCGCAATCACACAGCACTGCTGAAAGAGTGGCAGAAGAGTAGGCCTGCTACAAGCATTGAGTTAGCCCTGTGACATTTCCCACCTGGAGATGGAATGAAAGGAAAGTGTAGCGCTATTCAGAATATTCAAGCACTGTGCAGAATAAATGGATGACTTATTGTTGGCATTTGAGGCTGGTTCTTGACGTTTCAAAGAGAGGAATCATGACCCTTCCATCACTGTAAAACGTCAAGAGTCTTTTTTTTTTTTTTTAAACCTTTTCATTTTGATAGGAAATAATACTTGGGATAGAGCACCACTTGTAAGGGACAAAACAGAGTAGACAGCAGCTATATTAAAACACAACAGCATGAAATACACTCTTTATTGAAATAACAGTATTTACTATTTGCTTGAAATATAATATTGACCCGCGCTTTGTAAGGAGGGAAAACTGAAGCACGTTCAACACAACTAGCAGCACTCCAAAAATGTTTATAGACGAAAAATCAGCTAAACAAATGTTCAGCATGTGTGCCTCTCCACCATCCTTCATCTTGTGAGTATCGCCTCCACTGCCAGGACGTCTCACTAGCCACCACGTGCCTCCGTCACCCCAGGAAATAAAAGTCATACTTGATTTACCTGACAAGGGCTCTTTGAGCTCTCCTTGACCGAAAACGTTGGCTGAGCTGCCTCTGTAGTGAGACACAGCATTGAAATGTTTCAACTTGCCCTCCCTTGAAAAACATCTCCTCCCCTTTTTTTTTTTTTTTTTTTTTAGCCAGAGATCTTCTCTCTATTCGGGTGGTGTCTCCATGTCTGGCAGTTGTTCAGCTTGGCTTGGTGCTCAATCTTATTAGAGGGCGGAAGGTGGTTCAGAAGGTTTACGGTGACACTGACAGAACCCAACCACTTACTCCCCCCTCTACCCGCTTCCTTTTTTTCTCGATACACACACGACTGCACACTTCACATATCCACTGACAACGTAAACATACTGCTAACACACCACACATGCAGAGTCAAGTTGACATTTCCTCAAGGTGTGTGTAATAACTGATTACATGCATATAGGAGAATCATTGTTGGCATGTTGCAGAAACGCCAGTGATTTGTAGCAGATCAGTCATCTGTAATGCAATTCAAATCTATTACATCTGAACCCCTGTGACTCCCAGGCCTGTGACCTTGGCTATATGCTTCTCCAGAGGCTCCTTTTCAAAACAAGTACTGTTGACTTGTTGGTCATTTGATTTGTTGAGGGCATTTGCCTTGAATGCGAATGTGAGCTGAGATGCTGGCAGTGTTTTCCAAGGTTATTGTTTGTCTTTGGGCTTTTTTTTTTATTTTCCTCCCAGATTTAAGCCATTTATAGAGGGAGCATAATAGCCATGTCATTCCAGCTGGAGTAATACAGCACATTAGCACATTAACTATCGCCAAAGCTCAGGGGTATCAGTAATCAATGGGTAAATGAAAAGAAGACCATGGTAAATAATGAGGCATTGTGAGGAGGGCTATAAGCTGCTAATGCTACCGGTGAAGGCAGCAAGGCCAGGCAGCAGTGACAGTCCACACAGCCACATTTCTGCCCCCGTGGCTATTCTATGCATTTGGCCCCTGACGCTTTAATCCACCACCTTCCTATCACTCAAGATCCAGCAATGGGTTGTCCTGCTATAATTGTGTTTTATCGATTCTGGCTTTGGTCTGACGCCTAGATATCTCCTGTAAATGGAGCTGCACAGATACAGTGAGTTTACCTGTATAAATATTTCAATAAAAAAAAGGCTTTGGGTATTAGGTTTTCCCAGGCCGACTTTGAGTTCCTGATCCCCCCCCCACTTCCAACCCCACCCTGCACTCCCCATGCCGGCACTACTGATGGTGCCAACTCCCAGACTAATGTGGACCCACATTAATGCATGTGCTTACCCAGGTTCAAAAAAAAAGTCTGGCTCCAGTTGAACTGAAGAGAAAAAACACACCAGCTTAGTGTTGATGTGTTATTGAATTTTCCTCTAAATATATTTCATACCCCAGGCTCGATGCGTAAATGACAGACAGACAGGCTACTATGCTAATTCTGGCTCCAAGTACAAAGGTCCTAAACAGGGATAATGTGATGAAATCTGTTTTCAAACAGCTCTGAATTTAATGGCAATGTCCCAGCAGGTTTGTAAGAGAGGTGCAGCGGCTGGCTGCCTTTGAACCACAAGTCCTCTGTTCCCAGGCTGACCGTCGAGATGGACAACAAAGCGAATCATCCTCCACTCCTCCTCTCCAGACATGAATTATAAAGGCTATCTCTTCTCCGCCACCCCCTCTTTTTTTTTTTACACCTTTTATTTTCCCTTGAGTCTTTTTCTTTTTTGGTCTTTAATGCCTTTGGGTAGGGTGGAGAGTGCTGCACGCTGCTTGTCTACGTGCGAGGCCTTCCCGTCTGTCAGCCTGTTGGCAGCGCAGGGGCTTTGTGCATTGAATGAAGAGAGGAGACGCCTTTTGCCGGGTCCCTAGATTACTTTTGAACGCAAAGCCACCCCACAATGCTCTACTCCTCCTCAACCTCCTCCGCTCGCTATCTACATCTTCAGGGCATCTACAAAGTGCCCTCCGCCCGGCGGGAGTGACAGAGAGTAATAAGAAAACCGCTTAAGAGGCAGGTGCTCAGACGCTTTCATCTTTGTTTATTGTCTGTGTGTGTGTGTGTGTGTGTGTGTGTGTGTGTCTGCATTGATGTCTCAGGTGATGTCTCAACAATGAAGTGTATGGACTTTGGTGACACTGCAGATCATTAATAATGAATTGAAGTTTGGGCTCTCAGATGGACGTCCAGTCAACAACTGAGAAGGCTTTTCCCCAGAAACTCTCTGAAGCACGAACATATTGGCCTAACTGGCCATCAGCTGCTGTTACCTTACCCCGACCTGAACCCCACCCCCCCTCCTTATTCTCTCTTCTTCACATTTACTCATCTTTCGAGAAAAGAAACAGCAGTGCGATGAGTTGTAATCATCAATTAAGCATGCTCATTCTGCTACAAAACAAAGATTATTCCAAGAGAATGAAACTCCCATTGTTGCTCCCAGATTCATGGCTAATGTTTTGATGCAATATACATTCAATCTTTGTCTTTCCACTCCTTTGTTTTCTTCCTCGTGGCTAACATGATGCAAGTATTTCCACACTGATAATCATCTGTGATTTACAACCGTGGCTGAGTTATCCCCGCACTGCACTTTGATATGTGTACAACTGCTGCCAAACATTTGTCAGAAACCTTTTCATTATGTTTACTTTGGTTCTGTTCTGTTCAGCCCTTTTTGTTTGTCTGCAGCTGAATGTGATTGTGCAGCAGGGAAGCTCATTTTGAAGAATGGAATCGGCCTGCTTGGACAGAGGTGCAGCCCCGCCGTGGGACACGCTGGGCAGGGGTCAGGCTGTGTATTCAGGGGGAAAAGTGGTGCAGTAGCATAAATTAACACCTGAGCCCTGAGAGGCTGGAATGCACTGTACCCTGCCGCATCGGGGGAAGAAAGCAAGGGTAGCATCTGGATGCACAGTGCCCGGCTATTAGCACACTGGGACAACACGGCAGTCTTAATGTGAATGTGTGTGTACCTGCATGTGAAATGCCACATCTCCATCCTAACATCACCACATCTCAAATGGAGGCGTCTGAAAATGGTGAACCCACATCACCCTATCAACCCTGCTGTGTTTGTTTGTTTGCTCGTTAGTTTTCTTTCTTTATTAGCTTCCTTTATGTGTTTCCCAGAATTTTTTTTTTCATTACGACCATTTTGATGCAACCGACTAGCATGATTCTCTTCTGAGTCGTTTGAATGTGGATAATGTTACTCAGGGGTTCCCTTGTATCGACGCGTGCTGCTGGATAGAATTGGTGTTTGGCTAATAGACTATAGGAGTTAACATGGGGTAGGTCCTGTTGTTATCGAGTGTTTCATATTGGTAGGAGTAAAGTGCTGTAGGAAGTAATAGACTTGGTGGTTGTTATCGCTCCCTGGGGCTGCAAGAGGCAATCATCTAACTAAATGAGAGAGAGACCCAGAGACAGAGAGACAGAGAGAGGGAGACAGCGAGACAGGCATCCCTCTGGAAAGACTATTGATGGCTGACAAATCACTGCTTTTGATGTACTTTTCAAAGCGTGCCCTAACATCTACATTCTTTTATTTATTCACATAGTTATTTAATTTTTTTTGCATGATGCCATAGTTTTTACTACAAGTTTGGATTACGATCAGAGCTTGTAGAACCAAACTGAACCCCAGGCCGTTAAGCGTAGTGCGCCCGCCTGGCCTTGTCATTAGGCAGGAATATTTAGCAAGAGCATGCTTGAGAACTAATTACCAAGCTGTCTCACTCTTGCACCCCCACCTTCCCCCAACCACCACCCCCACCCCCACTCGCCAAGGAAATGAGGGGCTTCGAGCGAAACATGCATGGATGGGAGAGACAGCGGGGCTAAAGAGGGACAAGAGTGAAGTCATCTTGACATGATAAACACAGAGACAGAGCTGAATTTATCAGACACGACAGGACTGTGTTGTAAATTGCAACAGGCCTCAGCCCATTTACATCAAGTGATTGAAGAAGGTGTCCTTCCCACACATATACTGCAGTCAGTGTGACGTGTGTGTGTGTGTGTGTGTGTGTGTGTGTGTGTGTGTGTGTGTGTGTGTGTGTGTGTGTGTGTGTGTGTGTGTGTGTGTGATGTGATGGTGAACTTGCAGTGCAGTACTGAATGGGATAGAACAGCCTTTTTTAGTCAAGAAAACCAGTTCTTTGCAATACTTCATCAAACAGCCCAATAGCGTTCTAACTCTAGTGGGATAAGTGCTGCACGCACATTGAACATTCCACAAGAGTAATGTGAATTGATTAAATCCCCAACGATCACTGGACACAGCGCGTGTGTGTATGTGTGTATGTCCGTGCATGTACTGTATCCCTGCAGGTAAACACCCTGATTCATGAGACATTAGAGTGAGACAGTTGGTTCAAAAAGCGAGCGTCCTTGCGGATGAAGAGGCATGGCTGAATATCGCATGGCCAGATATTATTCCCCGGACCATTTATTACCCTGTCCGCCTTCCATCTCATCTATTATTCATTACACAATCATTTAACTAAGTGCAGTGATTACTTAAATGTTTAATGCTGCCATAATCAATATTGGCCTGAGCCTTTCAGGTGGACAGAGTTTTTCTAGCATTAAAGTCCCATCACCTATTGAGTCGATCAGGTTAAATTGCACATGGTTACAGTAATCGCCCCCATTAAAAAGGTCCTTTTATCAATGGCAGCGTAGACATGCAGTATGATAATTGTTAATTTCTGCCTTTGCCACTCGGGTTATCAGTGTCACTGTTCGCACTTTTCTATGAGGACAGCGCAGCGGGATAATGGTCTATTCTGAAGTTGGCTGGCTGATATGTCCCTGCTCGACTCTATTAATGACTGCCAAGTCAGTCAAAGAAGAAAGATTCGGTTATAAGAAAAAGAAATGTTGCACTCCCACATAATGACATAATGAACATTGTGGTCGCCTTATGAAAGGGATTTTTCATTTTAACGATGACTGTGTTGAGAAGAGGTCTATCAAAAAGATGTAAAGTGAATTATCTTGATGCATCAGCCCACGTATCACCCGGCCTGTCATCCATTCTCCCTCCAAGAATTTTAGACAATCAAATCAGATAGCAAGTGCAAGACACACAGCCACATTCAGCCACATGTGACATTCACATTCACACTGTGTTCACACAGATATGGGTACCATAAACATGCACTTTCCACCTGGATTGTGTGTCAGTGTCAAAGCCTGGCTTATAGCACCTTAATCATATCATCCATATGTAAGCAGTGGGGGTATTGTATTCCCTTTGCATCACTTACTCTCCCTGATAATCCGACCTCAATGAAGGAGCCCGGTATGAAATACGGCTTTATGTCATTGTCGCGGGCTCGCTGGTGGCATGGATTTATCTCACAGGATTTATATTTCTCTCCCTGTGCTCTCTGAAGGCTTTGAGACGGTGGCCGTGCGCTGGCAGTGTGTTCACCGAATGTGATGATACAAGGCAAATGATGTTGTGAAGCTTGTTCCAGTGAAGGATCATAATCTGAATGGTGATTTTTTTTTTTAAACTGTAAAAAAAAAAAAAGTTATTCAGTTAGTACATAGAGTAGCATTTAATGTTGGCAAAAGGTAATATGGAAGTATATGAAGTGGGACATTCATTGTTCCTTTGCACCATATCAAATATGCTAGCAATTTCAGAGTTAATACTGCTTGTAATGTATCAGAAAAGATACACAGAAATATAACTGCATGCTAAACCCAGCTTTCACAGAACTGTACTGGATGTCAAGAGTTCACCACTAACTGGTTAGAGTATTTTTGACCAGTTATGCATGTCAGTCTATAAGTTGATTCTGCCATTCCTTAGTTAACTGCAATGTGCACCACCCGGGTCTGGTGGCTGACAGACAGCCATCTAGCGGGTTTAACATGCAGAATCATCTAGTGCTTAGTGCCCACTGCCGGATCAGCTAGTGGGACCATTTAGCGAATTGGCCACCAGTAATGCTGTCCTGACTAGAATTCTGATCAGGCCCAAAAAAATCAATCCCGACCCTACATGACCCCACACAATTTCTGTCCAAGCCCAACTTGAGTCCAACCCATGGATATGTGTATATATATATACATACAGTATATACATATACCGTTGTTTTGTGCACGACAGATTTGGCAGAGCAGGCTACCCCATGGGTACGTCTAGTGCACAAGGAGGTCAATGGCGATTTGATGTATAGATGATGATCACCCTTTTCACTGCATGTCACACACATCTCTCCAACTGCTGGGTAGGCAAAAGGAATTACTGCCAAATTGGCAATTTTTCAACTTGATTCAGGCTCGGGGGCAATAATGAGAAATTACAGTCAGGCCTGGCCCAAACCTGACGGGTCGGGTTGGGCCCAGACAGGCTCAGGCAGAGAATCAGAGCTCTAGTCCCAACCCAACAGCGCTGCTGTGGAGACAATAAGCCCACCTTCTGGTCTCCCCCCAGGTCGCCCCAGTTTTGAGCTGCAAACCCCCTTTAGCCATTGGTAGCTCCGTTAGCACCACTGTGACAGCATGGCTAGAGGTCCTAACATAACAATTAATGAATGAAACCATTTACTTACCAAGGCTACCATGTCTCGCAGCAATATCGTCCCGTCATCAGGACACCATTGTTAACGCAGCTAGCTGTCTGTCAGCAAAGAAAATAAAAGGCAAGACATTTACATCACAAAACATTTAAATTTCACCATTTCTAAATAAATAGCACTTCAAAATGTGATGCTAAAGCTTTCATGAGTCAATGGATCGCTGAGATAGGTCTGAGGGACATAGTTCAAGTGAATCTGTTGGTGATTGGGGTTATGTGAGGTCAACAGGATGTTGGACCATACTGAGTCCCAGCCCACATCTTGGTTCAGTTCTGGCACATCGTTCCTCCATATCCTGTTCAGGGGGAAGTCCTTGTGAGAGGACTTTAATAGAAGGCCATAAAAGGTAGAGACAAAGCCCCTGGAAGTGCCTATGCATGTGATGAGTTTAAGGAAGGGATCCAGTGGCTGATTCCATGGGACCCCATGGGCCCTGAGGGCTGCTCTCAATTGTAAATTAAAAAAAGAAAGAGGTACCTGGTAAATTGTAGGGATCTCTCAGGTCCTAAACAGAGCGAAGACCTGTGTTATTCAAAATATCTCTCAGAGTGCGAACGCCCTTTCTTTCCCACTGGGGTTAAGTTTATGTTCCCAGTTATTTTTGTGTAATTTGTAATAGTGTTAAAGTAGCGATGAATGGTTTTTGAGTGGAGGAGCCACAACAAAAAAGGCATTGTACATGAAACACTTCAAACAAAAATCTAAAACGTACTGACAGATTCCTCCATAACCTAATAACTAAAGAGGAGGGAGAAACATCTTTTCATTAGAGGTTGTTTTATGTCACAGCGGAGCTTTTCAGAAATGAACTTGCACACATCGGGCATGATCACCTTGACGATCAGTGTTTTCAAAAGCACAAAATGACAAAGTACCCTCATGTAGAAATAAGCACAACACTAAATTATCACAAATATGCTTCTGCTTTAATTAAAGGAAGAATGTTTTCATTCTTCGCACAAGGACTGCAGATTAATGAAAGTCATGTCCAGGGGCACTACCCTTAAAAAGAAATGCTCTCAAAGAAGCTCTTTGTCTGTTATGTCAAATAGCTTGACCACAATTAACATGTCTGAAAGCAACTTCACATGCATGAATTTTAATGATTCAATCAGACAACAAATCTTACACCAAGCTCACTTGTACGCAATTATGAGCCAGTGTGGGCTGAGCAGTAGCAAACATTCAGACTGTGATGTTGAGGAAGGAACAGAGAGAAATAATGGCTCTGTGATGTAGACCCGAGCACCATTAGAAAACAGCATTAATTCCCAGTAGCATCTGCAGGCCCAGCTGTATGTGCAGACCTCTGAGAACTTCAACCCTTTATCAATATGACTACAAAATGTGAGTATATATGTGTGTATGTGAGCGTGTCTAGAGGAGTTTTCAGCGAGCCGGTAATGAATGTCTCTCTGGTGGATCAGCATGTAAACACTGGAGAAGAGTGAACTCTGGCAACAGCCATTCCCATTTGGCTCAATTAGGCCTGAAACTGAGACAATCAATGGTGCTGGCCTTTCTGCCGGCCCGCCTGTTGGCGACGGCGCCGCACTCAGTAAAACAAAATGGGAATAATCAAAGTCCATAATTAGTTGGCCTGAGAGGGTGCAGGAGTACGTTTTCACTCAGCTATAACCAGGCGACAGCGCGGTGACTATGGCGGTGCAAGCAGTACATGGAGATGAATGCGCACAGCCTCGAGGAAAAAGGACAAAACAAAACGCAGTGTGAGCTCTGTGCTATAGAGTTTTCCCACTGCTGCACTGAGAGAAGCCCTGCACTACACACAAGCAATGGCCCAAAACTCTGCTTGGCGGCAAATGAAACACCAAGGGAGATGTTGGAATATGATGAAAAAGTAACAGTGACATTTTTTTTTTTTTTTTTTTTGATCAGGAGGATCACTCAGTTGGGCATAGGGACATATAGAACACTCTGGGAAGGAAAAAGAGAGGCAGAGAGCAAGAAAGGGAGTCAAGATAAAGATGAGATGTAAAAGGGAAGAATATATATAGTAAGGGTGTCCTTTCAAGTGGTGGTGGTCTGGGGATTTGACAGCTAACTGGGCAGGGAATGTGGAGGGAATGTTGGGAAAATGGCCCAGATTCTCATGGAGCATATCTGAGAGATCTGGACAAGGATGTGAGCCTGCTGGATGGTGACCCGCAGAAAGATCCAGAATTGGGTAGAAATGATAGCAGTCCAGTATACTGCTCTGCAAGATGGAACAACTGGACCAATTCATTTTCAGTCGGTCATTTGCTGTAAAATAAGGACCATTATCCAGTCCATGGCCCATCTCTGGTAGCTCCTTTCTTGTAAAAGCTGTTGCTTTGACTTATGTGGATTAAAAATAATACTTATCTAAATAAAAATTAAAAAAAAAAACGTAGTTGTCAGCATAAGCATGTGAAACTGATGGTCAGCATATTTGGTTTTTCTTTTTCATTGAGAAACTTAAATTTTAAGACAAAATCTTGTGTTGAAGACGTTTCATATTCTGGACACTACTACTGGACTGTGACAAATTCAGCACAAAGCACCATAATAATGAGCACTTAGCACCATCCACACAGATGGAGACAAATATCATAATTCCCCCAAAATAGCATGTATATATGATAAGATTTTTAAACACAAGGAAACTCACTACAAATAAGCAATCAGCTCCTTTCTCACTGCCAGTAGACCAGAGTGGTGCATGCTGAACATGGCTCTGCAGTAGATGAGTATGTCTTTTGCGTGCGCGAAGCCAAACCATATATGTAAATGCATTTGTGTGTCAGCACTTCAGCCCACTCGACGTGCTGTCAGATCGGGCTGTCCCAGTGCAGTACCGGCTGAGATACAACATCTCATCAGCTAGTGTCTCCACACATGCGGATGGCAACCCAATGCAATTTCACCCTCAGCCCGGAGGTGCAACGCCTGGCTGGGCTGGCTACGCAGTGGGGAGCTTGCTGGACGTGGTGGGAGACGGCACCGGCCTCAGGAAGGCGTCTGTGTTTTGTTTTTTTTTGTTTAAATATAATACTAATGTAGTAATGTAGCACAATGTTACTTTTCTTTCTCAGACCTTGAACGCAAACCATAATGTTTAAAATTTAATTGGGTAAATTAAACTGCATAACTGCATAAAACATGCAGGTGACAAGTCAACTAATGGCCCTAAATGATGACTATTGGTCTAGTTGGAAAATTTCTGGTCAGGGGCAGCCCTAGTTACTTCTTTGTTATATTTGTTACTCATTAAGTCTCTCTTTCAAACTTGGTGACAACTTATTTTGAACAATGTTCGAGTGCTGCTTGAAAGGAGACAGGCAGTACTCATTGGGACAAGTACTGGCATCATGTAGGAAATTGGGTGAAACTTAGTGTGTCCACCCAAGTTTTGTATTTGTATCATCAGAGCTGAAACCAATAAATATTCATAACTCCTGCAAAGTAATTTTACCCGGGAGCGAATGCCAATTGTAACCTTTCCGTCCTTTCTGTCAGTTACACAATCCTGAATGGTCTGCAGTAACACTGCCAAACCTATTTGATTTCAGCACCAAAACATCTTAAGTTCTGCATGTATGTTATCGGAATCATTTTCCTACTATTATGACCTAAATATGGTCCGAACAAATAGTTTCCAAAGTTGTTCCAATCTGAGTTTTTGCCTTGCCATAATCTTTTTTTTTTAATTTGTCCTCATTCAGGTTGGTGTTGAACTTGGCCACTTCCTGTAAATCTCTGTCAGTAAAATGCTTGCTGGGCACATTCAGGCAGACTATGGCACTAGGTAAAACAATGACTATTGGACTGTGTTGCTGCGGTGGGAATGATGAGAGGGGGAAGGTGACGCTGGCACAGGCCGGGGTCACGCTGCCCCTGGTATTCTCACAGAAGGTGGCCGGCCTAATGATGAGGAAGATTGCTTCTGTGTAAATGGCTGCCAAGTTGAAGTTGGATAGGGGTGAGGTGTGTGTGTATGTGTGTGTGCGTACGTCAGGGGGTTGTTAGATGCCTTGGTATCTGGCCCCAGATCAGAGAGATAGATTGGCAGACAATATCCGTCCAATCCATGCACTCCCACACATCCTGCTAACCCTAAACCACACAACGGGCAGGCAATTATGTGCACACACACTATAAGGGGACTTTATTTAAATGACTACCAGGTAATTGGAATATACTGCAAACTGGACATATGGATGCATTTCGTAGTTTTTGTTCCCAGTACTTTAATTGGATTCATTTATGTGTAAGATGTTTGGATAATTTGAACTAAATGAGTGAAGGAAGTTGTCAGATAATGTGCTTCCCCATTAGACTATTATTTCTTGCATATCACTAAAAGTGTGGAAAAGCGAGAGGTCAGAAAAAAGGTTCAGCGAACCTGAAATCTTCATGGATTCATGAATTTCTCAGCATCACCTCAAGGGTAGTTGCAGGCAGACAAGTCTCAAAATGTGTAAATTGTGCTCAAACTCTGAGGGCATGTGTTGTGTGGACTAAATTATGTGAAGATGATTAGGTGATAAATTGGAGCCCCTTTGAAAATTTTAAGCAGCTAAAACAACTGTAGTTTTGTCAAAGTTAAATACACTTTATATTCCATAGCTACAGACACACTCACTGCTTCTGCTGTGGTGGGATTGCTGCAGCAGTTATAACTGCAATCTGTGCATCACTACTTAACCTAGGATATAAAATATGATATACCTCGCTATTGCAGGTGAATAATATGCATGTAATGTACATGATTAACATGCAAATGTTTCAAATATTTACAATCTAGAGACCATCTTGAGCTGCTATGAAATGATCGGCCACTTAAACAGAATGTGGGCCAGGGACATTAAGTGATGGGGCAATGGCCCCTACCTTCCTCTGGCCCCCTTGCTCGGACCACACCCATCTTCAAACTTGGCCTCCATTGCAATCTTAACTACACACTTTGCGGCTGAGATGCTATCATGCTGACAAAATTCTATCCACAGACAGACATGTCAACACTTGGCAAAGTACTCAAAACACTTTATGTGGTAGTTCCCACTACAAAAGGTGTCTCCAGAACCACATTTTGCCATGATGACACACACACAGATTCACAAGGTGGAAATAATACCAACCGTAGTGATGTTGTAGCGGCTGGTAATAACAATATTTCTTACAGTGGCCTATGTGTGCTCTGCATGTATATGAGCACAATGAAAGTAAAGACTTTAATGACCCACCCAGGCTATTATTGCCCATCCCATATTGATTTTCTATTTTTAAATGACCGTGTAAAAAGGACTGCCCACCCGTAGAAACCCTGTGCCCCCTTGCTGATCATTGCCTGGGGCAGGCACTGCATTGGGCTGTACTTGGGCACTTGGTGCTAAATGCTAACATCAGCATGCTAATATGCTTACACTGACACTGAGTACATTTACATGGACAGTTTAATTCCCTTTTTATTCAGAATTAAAGTTCATTCCTATTAAAAGTGATCGTAAACACCTAATTGGATTGAAAATGACCAATGCGATTGAAAATTTAATCTGATGTAAGGGGCTGGAATATTCCATTTCTAATTCCGAATGAAAGAATTTCTCGCACTTGTATACACTCATTCCTCTTTAAGTTCATTCCAGTCTTTCTGCGCATGCTTGTTTCCCTGCCCTTCTGGCGCGATGACGTATATAGCACACATAGCAACGGGCTGAGATAGAGCAGTCGGACTTGTTGCACTCACTGGTTTCCATTCGCCACAGCATCGTCTTCTATCTCCTTTCTTCAACCTTCTGCCTCTCTTCTTCTCAACAGACGAAGCATTAGCAGAACAAGGTTGTTGTCGTACTGCTGCTTCAAGAATATAAGCAAAACACACCCGAAAATGGCACTAAAAATGGCGTTGTCAAGCATCTTGTTATCCGGAATGAGGACTACAGTGTTTTCTTCTGGTAAATGTAACACATAAAATCCGCCCCACCCCCTATCCAATCAGAAACCTTCCCTGCCCCCTTTTTGTGCCTAAACCTAACCAGACCTTAACCACAGGGCATCATGATGATTTTGGAACAATGGGTTTAATATGGTCGGAACAATGGGCTGTCGGACCAATGGGCAGTTCCCCCCAGTGCTGACACGTCTTAGTTTAGCATTTTATAATGCTAATACCAAAAACGTGTGGCCGAGGCGGATGTGAATCTCGTCATTTTGCATGCATTTTACCAAAAGCCAAGATATTGAACCAACTGAAATTTTGACCCAGTGACCTCACGATCAGATACCCTGTGTGACTTGACAGCAAACTGAAAACTGACGAGCTGAAGTAAGGGACTGACTCAATAAGTGCATGCACAAATCCCAGGAGAGCTTTTCAGAATTTGCTGATAGCTTTCTCACTTCAAACTAACTTAATTTTCATCACAGTTGCAGATGCAGTGAAAGTAACTTTGCCTTGGCTCAATTAAATAATCCATTTATAACCAATTAAACAATCACACATGTGATAACAACATCAAATAAGATGTCAATACAGAGAAGGGTTTATTAGAGGGCCTTGTTATTGTACCCTAGATATGTTCATTCTGAGAGGGTCCTGTTTGATCTGACATTTGGACAACTAGGCTGATGAGTTGTTTTCATTCATTAATATTGTGCAGTAACTTGTGTGCGGTAGTGTTTAAGTCAGAGCGTTTGGCTATAGATTGGAGATGTTGACAGCCCACTACTTTCATTTTCTATCATTTAACTGTTAAAACAACCATGAGCTGGTTCACTATAGGATATATTGTGCATACATGTGAAAATTTCAATCTTCGTGCAGACATGATGGGAAAAAAAGAGAGAAAGACAACATGTGCATTTAAATGTTTTCCCTAAGAATTATTTGTATTTTGTTATTATTTTTGAGCATTATCTTTTACTTACTGTATCACAATATTGTTGTTTTGTCATCCTGAGTGCATGGTTTTTGGTCTGGGCTATTTTTCTCATTGCTTGAACAACTGGCTTTTGTGTCAGTCCCTTGAAGTCAAAATGGAAGAGACCTCTACTGCAATTATTGAGCGATCAATCCTTTTGTTAGGTGATTGCCTGCCTGGGCTACATGTCAAATTTTTTGCAGGAACACAAACAGAGAAAAATAACTAGTCAGCAATCATTTTGCATTACCTTTATTACATATAATTTAGGCATGTCATTTCAGTCAGATAATCAGTTGTCTGACCATTTGAAATGATACGGTGAAAAGATACTGAAATCTTTAGCATTAATTCTGTAGGTTTTAGTAGCTTTTGAGTAATTATAAGGGAAAAAACTCAGAAAAGTAGGATTTAGCATCAGCATTGTTATCAGCAGCTATAGAGTGCATTGATCCTTGCGATGTCCCAGTAGGACAGGCCCTGCCTCTGGCCGATCTGGACGTTGGGGTCGGGGATGGGGGTGATGGTGTCCTTCCCGTACTGGATGGTGAAGGCTGTTCTTCCATAGTGCATGATGGAGGAGTAGTCGTAGGGAGTGTTCAGGTTGTTGGTGGACTGCTTGTAGAAGTTGTAGGCCATCTGCGGGTTGATGTTCTCCCAGTTGATCCTGACGTAGTAGTCGCGGTCGCTCCTGGTCTGTTCGTGCTGGAAGCCCAGAGCGTGGTTGATCTCGTGCTGGATGATGCCGTGGTAGAGGCAGCCCTGCCTGTTGAGAGAGAGCACCTGTTTGCCTCCTGCTCTGCCCAGAGCGGAGAAACATCCGGCTTTGTTCTCAATGCTGATGTAGTCGTACTCGCTCTGACGGGGGACGAAGCGGAGGCAGGTGCTGCTGTGGAAGGCATTCATGGCGTAGTCAATCTTCTGTCTCTCCCAGCTGCCGAACTCACTGCTCACGGTGAAGGGGATCATCACCATGCCGTTGGAGGCTTTCTTCCACAGGCAGCTATTGTACCAGCACGTCATGGCGTTTCTGGTTGTGGGAAGCAGTAGGTCTCCTTCCAGCAGCATCTCATCGGTGCCGTTGTTGGTGGTCAGAATCCTGGTGGTGATGTCCACGGTGTCTGGGACGTCTTCTTCTTCTCCTCCTCCTTCCTCCTGGAGAGGAAGTGCCTGAGACAGGCCGAGCAGCAGCAGCAGCAGCAGGCTGGCAGAGAGAGTCATCTTCAGGGTCGGTCTGGAGGCTGTGGAGCTTCTGTGGAGAGCTGCTGTGGAGAGACTCCTTGAAGGTTGATGTCTGACTCAGTTCAGTCCAGGGTCTTTATACTCTCCTCTACAGGTGTGTCTGCAGGAGGATTATGGGTTGGGGTCTACACTGCTAGGCCTGAACAAACCTCTGAAGGGAGGACTCCACAGACAAACCTACTTTTTAAACATGGTTTGTTATTTCTGGTCATTATGTGGATAAACACAGCTTTACTGGGTGGTTTTGGTTGCATAATTAAAATGTAAGGATCTAAACAAATAATGCAACCAAGAGAACTCACTCTTTATAGTGGTGGCAGGATATATGATGTGAAGTGAGCATAAGCATCCATGCATCTATTTAGAATAACAGAAAAAAGGCACTTGTCATAACTTCATGCTGTGCATGTTAAACATGTTTACAGTCATTGTTTAGCATGCTAACAGTTGCTTATTAGTGATAAACACAAAGTGCAGCTGAGGCTGATAGCAATGTTATTAATTTTGGAGGTATTTGGACATAAACAAAAGTATTGGATCAACATTTTGGCATGATGCTGGTGCTAAAGAAAAAGTCAAAGTATCACCAATGTTAGCAGGATACATTCTTTAGGAGCCATGAATGAATGTAAAATATTTCATGGCAGTTCACCCAGTAGTTGTTAAAATATCCTGCAGTATTTTGCTGCTGCCTTCTTGTCATTTTTTCTCTTCATTCACAATAAAATAATTTTAAAAATTCTTGCATGACTAACACTTGAACAAATTATCCCTTTTTATGAATTCTCATGAGACCAGAGAGCTTTGTTGACACTACAGATTTACTGCAGCTCTGGCAACACTTTTGTCACCAGTTTCCAGCTGAGATAAACATTTCTGTTTGTGCTAAGAGATCAATTCTACAGCAACTTTAAGGTTTAAGGTGACAGGTCAGCCTGCTTCCTCCTGAACAGACCTGAGCATTCTTGGTGAAATGAGGGCATTACTGCCTCAGAGCACCATCTGCTCCCCAACTCTGAATGGAAAACAAAATCTACAGTTTATAGATATATAAAGTATACCTGTACATACCCAAAAGCAAGCTCTTGTGACATAGGTCACAATGGTGCTTTCTTTTTATCACTGAATACTTTCATTACCAGTGTCAGTGAGTAGAGCTGTAAAAGAAGCTGAATTTGTTGCACTGTAAGTTTAAAAAAATCTTCCCTTGATGGTTTCAGCTTTTGCTGTACAGCCTTCCTCATAAGCACCACAAGTTGTGCACAGAGAAATGCAGGAAATGACAAGACTTTTTAAGGACAGAATCCCAGGTGTGAGGTTGTCCTTTTCTGTCCGCTGAGCCTGGTTCCAGTTTTATTTTGCCTCCTTCATCCACTTTTTACTCTCAAATATGACACGTCTGGCCCTCTCCCAGTCCAGTGTGGTACACTTTTGCAATGATCTGAGATTGGTGATTGCCGGCCTTTTTTTTTTTTTGGACAACATGGAAGAGCAAAAACAAGTCATGAAAATATAACAACATTTTAAAAAGTTGATTTGGCAGACTTGTTAGCAAACAGTTGAGTATTTCTTCATCCAGCAGATAGGGCAATGATTTGGTGAATGTGAGTCAAATTATCACTCTCACTCTCTTTTTGGTCTCTACCAGATCCTAATGGAAATATCTGACTCTTGAAGAGATAGTTCAGGTCTTCTGAAGTGGGGTTGTATTATCCATCCCAGGTTTCAAGAAGAAGTCAGGAGTCCGGTGGCTTTGACAAGAGCATAGCTGGGGAACTAAAGCCAATAATGCCTATCCCTATCAAAAGCTTGTCATTATAGTGTCCACTTAAACTTTCCTGATTTTTTTTAAGTGTTACTTTTTGAAATGGCTGAAATATGTTTTGCTGCTGACCCTGTCCAAAGCGGTACATTGCTTAGCTTCTGTGGTGGTTCTCCAAACTAGGGTTGTGACAACTGACATCTAGCATATGTAAAGGAGAGCAGGTCACAACCTAACACATTTTAGCTTTGACTAAATGGTATTAAAACTGTTTGAGGATTTTTTGTTTTACTGTAACAACATGCATATCTCAGCTACAAATGTTAAACACCTGCCGCTATCCACATCCCTGGCACCAAGACACAGGACCGCCACCTTGGGTCGGCAGATAGTCTGCCACAACGAGTCCTCATGTGTGAACAAGCCTACGAGCAAGTCGCCCCCTCATCTGTGACTGGGACTGGATATCTGGCATGCTAGAAAACTGGAGGAGTCTGACATGACTGACAAAGAGCATCAGCCAGTGAGAGGCAGGATAAGTTCCATGTCAGCACGCAGGAGGACGGAAGAAATGTGAGGAGGACAAGCTCGGGAAGCAACAACAACAATGGCAGCATCCACAGGATCACGGGGAGCGCGGTGTGTTTGGACCCAGGATAATAAAGAATATCCATGCCTTTATGATGTGTCGTCTCCAAGTTTGGTGACGTCACCGCATTATCTGGGGCTCTGTCGGCGAAGAAATCTTATGGTGTGGAGGACCCTCCAAAGGATCGACCCTGTGTAACCACTTAAAAGGTCCATGTTAAAATATGCCCTGTGTAAGGAGGTTCCATGTGCTTCCCGAATACACTTATTTTAGATAGATACTTCATACAAGCCTACTCTTAATTTTCCAACTATCCCTTTAAGCTGCTACAGTAAATGCTTCAAAGAATGTGATCACCTGCTGGTCTAACTGTATCTGCCTGTTGTTTGGTGTTGAGCAGAGTGGTGAAATGTGGGTTTTTAGAGCTTTTTCCAAAGAAATAACTTCCTGCTGCTACCGAAAACAACACTGTGAGAGTGAACCAACACAGTAAAGTTGCAGCTAAACATTGAGCTGAAAGTCAGCTCTGTAAAGCTGAGTGGAGCTGCAGATTCAGGTGATAATACTCTGTAGGTTCATCACCTTGAATGACCCCTTTCACATTGTTTTAAGATAGTTATTTGATAGCTTTATATTCTAAAAATAGTGTACTGTCTGCACAATATAAATCCCTTAATGCACAGACATAATTAAGTACCTATTTTAAATGTATGCACTGGGATCTATGCTTTTGTGCCTTCAAATACACCCGCACCCAAATTGAAAGCAAACATGTGAGACCCAAACATAAAGACAGAGACCCTTGCACACATATGTCTACTGTGCTGGGTTACAAAGGTGTTGAAAGGAGAGGACTACTGAAAATCAAAGTAGACCAGCCTTGCATTCCAAGCATGGATCTGTGGGGATAATAGACCCACTGAATGCAGAGCAGCTAGCAATAAGGTGCTGCACTGCATGAATAGAAATGGAGTGTGCTTCATGGCCCAATCATAAAGAGGCCTCCATGTGCGTGGCTGTCATTTCAGTTGGAATTGAAAAACTGATAATGTGAGATAATGCTGAAACACAGAAGTACTTTCTGTCAGTTCTAGACGCTGTTAAGCAGTGAAATAACACAAACACAACACAGTGTAGAACCACGCTGATGTGCGAATTTGCCTTGACCTCGACTCCAGCGTGTCGGGTAAGGTGCTCACTTTATGAGCGGACCAGACAGATAAAGGATGTTGTTTTCCGTGCCGTCACATTTCCTTGTCTCCCCATTGGCATGAATAATAAAGGCCATTCACCTTGTTTATCTTTCAATTCAATATTTACTCCTTGTCAGATGCATTTGGGGGCTTTTCATCATCACTGTTCTCCAAGCGCAACATTTTCCTCTATGGTATTTGTCCTCACTGTTAATGTTTGATGAACACCACAATAAAGGGTTGCAGGGGATGTGGGGTGGAGGGGTGGGGGCGTTCTACCTGTGCCACAGTTGTTGTTGTTGGGTTTTTTTCTTCACTCTCTATTGATGTTTATAGCATCTTCCTCAACGTCATGCTTCCTCCCCAGGGATTCCTCCTCTTTCCGGGACTCCCTTTTCTCCCCCTCAAGGTAAATTTGGGCTAGATTGAATTAGGCAAGGGAAAGTAGGTCATTGGCTTTGATCAGTCTATTGCATTGTTAGTGTGAAGGTTAAACCTGCACTGGTACATCCCCACCAGCAGCCTCAGACAGCAGCCTTGGCAGGCCAGACGGTTTCTCTCTTCCTGTTTATTTCCTCCTCGTTACTTTGCTGTGTAAAATGTTTTCTCCACTGTGTATTTTACACACATGCACACAGACACTGGCAGACAGATAAGCACACGTTGTTACTGTGTCTTCCTGAGGCAATTTTCATTTTTATTTATATTTCAAGCATAATTTTTTATTGCTCTGCTTTCCACCTTTTTTTTTAATTCTCTCATTTAATCTTGATCATGCTGTCCACTTTAATTTAGTCCAAGATGTGTTCATTTTTCATGAACATATATATCTTTGAATGTTTTAGCCATGTAAATGTAAATACAGCACACCAAACTTTATTTCCACATTCATTCACAATATACTTTTATTGGTCACAATATGTCTGGGGCATTCTTCGACATGTATGCCATCAATCTTTATTGTTTTACAACATACAGTAGAATCACCGTGGACTTGGCAGAGATGGAATATAATATAATATAATATAATATAATATAATATAATATAATATATATTTCCTTTAGTGTATAATTACCTGAAAATAAGAATGGTTGTGATTTTCTTACCTTAGAATGAGCTGTGTATATCTACACAGGAAGCAGGTCCTTGTTTATGAAAAACACCACATTTCTCCAGTAGCCCAGAACAGACAAACCAAGCACTGGCTCTATATAAGGCCATTCAAATTTTTACCCTTCCTCATAGCCCATCTACAATAAGCAGCGTCGGAAAAACACTGATGTGTAGTGTAAAACTGCTTTATTCTGTGATTTGGCCTCCACTAAAAAACCTCCTTAACATGGAACACTGGAGGAATTCTGACCAAGACAAGTTCAGCTGGTTTCAATCTGCAGTCCTCATCGATAGATGCCACTAAATCCTCCTAAATCTTACACACTGAACCTTTAATTGACACAAGAAAAACACTCTTTATAGGGTAAGTTTGGTATTTTTAAACCTGGACCCTACTCTCCCACGTTTTTGTGTCCAAGTGAGTAATCCGAACAACACTTTTTGAAATCAGTTCAGTTTTGAACAAAAGAACTGCAGCAGTGAAACAGACTGACATGCAGCCATTCAGGGCATGCAAAAATGTTGAACTTACCCTTTAATGTAAAGTGGATCCTATGAAAGAATGATATAACCAATTATTTTGTCACATAAGTTGAATGGTGATTGGATGTGTGTTAAGTAAATGGTGTCCCAGGTGATTTTTGCTTAAATGCCTGTATTTGGAAGGTCAGTTCCCTGGAAAAAAAGAAACTACATCATGAAGACAATAGGGAACATTCCAAACAAGATGAGGACCTTGAATGTCTGTACTGCCTCTCAAGAAAATCCTCACAACAGGTGCTACACTGTTTCTTTCAATGGCTGTGTCTAAAATCGCTCCCTTACTACAACAAAGCACACACTCCACAGTTACTCCTACATTGAGGTATTAGGCACCTATGACTCATCATCATTTTGCACATTTCACTGAGTTTATGGCCATTGTGGGTATGTTTAAAGGCAACATTAGTTCAAACATTTTACTCTTTGAACATCAAATAAAATATCAGAAGGCAAATATAGTGCACTATGCAGAGAATAGAGAATGATTGTGTTATTTAAGGGCAAAATGGTGGACAATATCATTATTTTCTCTGGCTAGTATGTGACATATTAGCAGTAGAATAACACGATAGCTGGATCAAACCACAGCCTAATGGTTATTGTTATTTCTGACCATCGACCCTTTACACACATAAGACCACGTCTCCTCCTTTTACCGTCAGCACAGTCATGAAGGAGAGGGCGGGTGTGGGGGCTTGGAGCAGACACTCCACAGACATGTTGCACACAATTAGCCAGCTGCAGAGGGACCGTATGGCTGTCATGTCTCCTGTTGTTCCGAGGTGAAGACGAGGCTGTTTCTGAAGGCAGAGTGCCTGGTAAACAGAGGTACCCCCTCACACACACACTCTTTATCCACACACGCACACACATACACACACTCACACCCCTTGAGGAGCCCTGCTCTGTTTAGCACATTCAAAGCCAAGACTGCAGCCCTTAAAGCTAAACAGTCATTGGCCGGCCCCTTTACTGTCCTGGTGTCGAGCCCGTGTCACATTTACAGTGTGGTGGCACTGGGCTGGAATGGCCTACCAGCTAATTGGGTGAGATAGCAGCTTTATTTCATTTAGCCCATGGCAGCGCAATCTCTCCATGCTCTCCTTCTTATAGAAATAACTGTAGCTCTATAATAAATATTAGGAGGCTACAGCCAAACTAAACCATACAATGCCTCCAGAACACATTTTACTACATTGACTGTGTTGGAAATTACTCTCTATTTGATATCTAGTGCACTATATTTACTTTGCACTATTTTATTTGAGTGTCTGGAAAGTATAAAATGTAGAGACGATACTATGCCATTTAAAACTCACTCAATAGAATCAAACACATTCAACCCTTCTTTTTACCATAAATCACACAAATGTTAATCAGTAATTCAGTTCAGAGTAAGCTAATGAGTGTTTTTCATGCTGGGCTGGAAGAGTGAATGAGTGAACAAGATCTAAAAGGTTAAAATGTAATGACTCTGTTCGTACTATTCATCTGAAAAGGCACCTAACATCAGTGTGACTGTTTTACAACTTTAATTTGACAGTTCTCAAAAACAACCAGAAACATCTGAAAACATAAAGAGTTTCATTGCACATAGCACATGTCCAAAATGCTAACATGGCTACATTCTGCATTTTAACATGTATTTTTAGTATGTAACATTTAGCATGTTGCACCATCTTGAATGTCTGTATCAACCCGTCAAATTTTGCTCGTGTTCAGTTTGACATGGTGCTGTGTTGTGCTATAGCCTATTCAAGTGTTGGAATTTGTTATTTATTTGCCAACACCTGAAAGCAACACAGGCCAATAGTTGCATTTCAACTTTTGGCCAATGACAATGTGTCATCGCTACGTGATGGAGGTGGCCTGGCCGACTGCACCAAACCCAGGCCTTCAGGAGAAGGGGGCCCGGGAGCCGCTGGCCTTCCCTCTCCCCTCTAATGTTTATACATACTATATAACGTTTTATACACAATAATAGATGGATTAGCAACTGTTTGATTTATGATGATAAATAGTTTCCATCCTAGACTTGTATGGCTTTTTAAATTGTTTTATTTAACGTGTAAAAAAAAAGAAGAGAGAAGACGATACTGCGATATCCTGCCATCACCGTATCCCCCCAAAATAATACCATGATATTGATTTTAGGCCATACCGCCCAGCCCTAGGCCCAAGCCCTAACGTCTTATTAAAGGAATATTCTGGTGCAGGAATATTTTTTCTTGTGAATATTTTATCATCTTGCTATAGCAACAGTCATTTAACCAGTTGTTTTAAAGCAAAGCAAAGTGATAGTTCCAACTACCAATGGTGTATCACATTACTTAAGGTAAACAAGGAGTTCTAGCCAATCAGAGGCAGAGTAGGGGGGCCTTAAGTTTTCACAGTCTCTCATTAAGTCACGCCACGGACACACCGGACGCGGAACTGAAGCGTGGCAGATTTTAATCAGCGCAGATGTTAAGCTATCTGACTGACTGTGGGGGGGGGGTGGTAACTCAGTTAGATAGAAGACGGTCCTTGATGTTAAAGGTCATGAGTTCAAGCCTCAACTGATATAAAATGCACATTTTAATGCAGACGTTCTTGTTGTCTTCCTATTCTGCCTCTTGTTGCTCAGAATTGCCTAAAATTGCCCGGCCCCAACTATTTTGTAGTAGCTGATGACCAAATTTTCCTTTTTTGGTGAACTGTTCATATTTTATCATTAAAAACCTTGAAATTGTTATTCTAGCTTCTTGATGTGATACTTGATTGATACTCTCAAAGTGCACCAGATTAATTCATTTAGACATCAAATGTTCAAAATTTTCTTCTTGTCATTATTATTATTATTATTATTATTATTACATTATGACATTATTTCAGAGTACATACTTTCCCAGCACGAGAGGAACCATGAGCCAATGAAGCCCATGCAGCACCAGCAACTACCATTTTTTTAAAAATCAGTTAGCCTTGGAAACAGCAAACACAAAACACTAACAACAGCTCATAACAAAAAAAGAGAAGAAAACATGGACAAATGGACTGACATACTTCCAGACTTTACTGTGCATATATAAGATGATGAAAGTAAGAATTTGACCCATCAAAGCTAAAGTGACATTGCTATACCAACCGCTGGCCATCTTACATTACACCACTTCAGCGTTCTCATTGGTAGTGTGAATGCAAAAAAAAAAAATCACCTCTGAAAGTATATAGTTCTCGAGGGAGCTTCCCAGTAGGCAATTCCTCTCAGGGAGTACCCAGAGCTGTTTGGTCCAGAAACACTTAATGTCATCACTAATGAGCTCCTGGAGAAAATAATTTGTAGAAATGGTTTTCTCAATAAGCACCCCTCACCACATAAGGTCAAAAAGATCAAGGCTTATGCCTGGAACACACTACACGATATCAGCCCGATTCTAGCCCAATGCAGTGTCGTACAGTGTTGGCATGGATCTTGAACGACAAAGAGTGTCTGACGATAATCCATTGTTTCATCTCGTGTAGTGTGTCATAGTTAATGACAATTAATGCCACGTCTGGGATGCCTATTGACGTCCCAACAAAAAGTCTAGCATGTTTGATTTAGTTTTTGTCGTTCACGACTGCTCCCATCACAGCTGTCACTTTGACCAGTAGAAACACAGAGCGATCTGCTGCCGTAGAACTGTATGACAACAACACCCCAGGCTTTTAGATATTTCCTCTAGGGATGTTACCACACAGAGTAAAAAGGTAAAAATAATAGTGTGAAACAGCAGAGGCACTTTGTCAACCTGGTGAGTTCTGTCATTAGTATCAAGCTAGCAAACAATGTTACTTCTTCATAATGGAGACAGATAAAGTAAGAAAATTAAAAAATAGTGGCTTTTACTCACCACAACTGCAGAGGCTACCAGCTTCATTTGAAACAGACTACATTATAAACGTGTTATTTATCATTCCCTGTGTATTTTTATATTTTTACTTTTTATCTGCTCCCGTTGCCTTGATAAGGTTAATGCATCGCGCCATAATTTCAAACTATACACTTCCTGTATCTGTTTCAAATTAAAAGCCCCTTATAACTTCAGTTGAGAGAATCCCTTCATTTTCTAAATAGGCTTTTATTGTGAAACATTTGCAGGAACTTGTTGTGGAGAATGCAGCGACTTGTATGTTTGCGTACAGTACTTCAAATGTAGCTCCTGCCATCTGGCAGTGCTTTTTTAGGTGACTACAACATTTCGGCTGCCACATGAACAGACACAGTGACTGAAATAATAGTAAAAATAATAAAAATAGGACAAGAATAACCCAATGACATCACACACGTCGTGAAGGACGACCAGGGATGATTGGTATGTACCATCGTGTAGTGTGTCATGTCTGTCGGCCAAGTCACGGCACGATTTTATGACTCCACAATTGCTTTATGTGTCAAAGTGACTGTCGGAATGGACAGAAATGTCTTGTAGTGTGAACCAGGCATTAGACAAAGACGCAACAAACTTCTATCATACAGTTAATGGGCTTAATAGTAGTTTAGATGAAACATGTTCTTGAAACTACTGCAGTCCTTCACATTGAGTACAATTGTAAACTAGGTATCATCCACACAAAGACACAAAGTCACACACTGGGGAGACCTGAAAGAAAAGAGACAACAAAAGATGAAAAACAGAGGCCATATCTTGAAAAGAATCCGCCAAAAATATTTTTTAGGAAACTGTCCGGGACAAGTAACCTTAATCATACAACCAAATCTACACTCGGATGGCTCCTGACAACGACTATGAAAAGTCCTTGAGTCACCCAGCCGGAACTCAGAGTTAAATCCCTTTTGAAAATCTCCGGAATAACTCAAAGACAGATCGTCACATATGCTCCTTATCCAGCTTGAGTATAAGCTTGAGCACATCTGCATCTTGAGATGGGAGAAAATCACAAAATTCTTGCGTGCAGAGCTGGTGCAGATACCCGTAGCCATGGGAAGTAGAAGCTGGAAATGAAGAAAATATTGACCTGGGGCTTAAACAGTATAATTTAAAATAAAGTTGTTGTTTTTTCTTAATCAATAGAAATATGTTTGTCACTATGTGATCATTTTTGTAGAATTTTAGACAGAAAAAAAAAACTAAAAATTATCTGGCAAGATTACAGGTTATTATAGTAGTGATAAAGGATATAAAAAGTTACATATGGGCAGTGCAGTCTCCACAGGCACAGATTATTCCATACAATTAGAAAATCTATAATGATTTTCATCCCCGCTTAGTTAAAACTGGAACAGACATGTGAATGCCATTGTTTCTCTCTATGCATTTGTATAGACATGGAATTTGTAATGGTTTCCTCTAAATGCTGCCAAAGTGGTTCATATTATCCCATGAATGAATGCAGCCAAACATAAATCTCTCTCTCTCTCTCTCTCTCTCTCTCTCTCTCTCTCTCTCTCTCTCTTATGTCCCTTAGTTGAGATGTCAGTGCTATCTCCAAAGTGACTGAAGAGAAGCGGTATGTGGTGTGACAGCCAGCCTGGGTCACAGCCCCCCATTTCAGCAAATGGGCATGACTTATTTGCAGGGTTGGGGGCTGTGGGGTGTGGGGCGAGGGCGATATTGACAGGATCATTTGCATGTCTGCCAAGTCGCAGGCAGGAGTGTGGCTGAAGGGGAGCTACAAGGGAATAGATAGGATGTGATGGCTTCTATAATCTCCCTCGGCCCAATCGGTCGGAGGTGCTGTGCAAAATGATCATCCGCTGGCTGCGGCTGGACCGAGAACGAGCGACGACTTGGACAAGCGCCGACATGATGTCTCTTTCAATCCAGGCAGAACTACTTTTTCTCCAGTGTTCACTCATTAACTGCTTTTGTGGAGAATTGGCAGGCTTCATCAATCATAAAACAATAAACATTGCATTTTTGTCAATTTATTCTTGATTTCAGCTTCTGTTACCACAGACAATCCTAAACTGGTGTTTGCCAATAAAAATAACAAAGGAAATGTTGCCTGCATGTCGCATACATAATTTGTTTTTATTTGGTGCAGAGAGAATGAGAGCTCAAAGTGTTTGTCAGACAAGAAAAACATGAGTTTTATGTGTGACATAAAGGTGCTGTTGTAAATTGGAAGCTGTGGTTTGGTTTATAACCTGTAAGACTTTGATCAGATAAGTATGACTGCACATAAATTTATATCACTTGTTTTTCCTTTGTTGCTACTTAAAGTCCGATTAAATTCATGGTTGTTACACCTTTAGAGCAACTTATTATTTCTGTTATGTTATTTTTATGTTAACCTCTAAAAGTTAATTTATTAGTTTGTACATGTTAAGATACATTTTAGTTTTAGTTTTTGTAAATTTAAAACCCACATAACTGATTTGCAGCCATGGTTTTGCAATTTTAGTTCATTTTAGGTCTTTTTCATTTCATCGTTAATAATACAGTAAGCCAGTCATAACATAAGCTATCACACTGAAATTCACATGGTCTCTTCCTCAGTTAGTCTATAATTTGTGTGCTGAGTATTAGGGCTGTCAACGAATATTCTAAATTCGAATTTGAAAAAAAATGGACCTTCGAATGTGAATGTGGAGGAAAAAAAACACCACCGCAGCTGTCCTCTTTGCGAGTGGGTGTTGGCCTGGGCCAGACGCCGAAACGATCGTTGCAGGGCGCGAGCCGGCCATGGAGCGGCGCAGCCGGTGTGGATGACACAATCGGTTAACATGGGCACTGAAAGGAAACTGGCTTTGCTTCTCAGCACTTTGAGGCTATTCGCAGCGCTCCTGTGGGCGGTGTGGCCTGACAGAGGGCGAGTGAGAGGTCCACGATCATTTATAACGTAATGTTATAGATAATTGTTTTATGTGTTTCAAAGACGTTTATGTTGAAATAAAAATACCTACAAGTAGTTATGTTTCCTTGTATTATTACATATACAAGTATGTTTCCTTGTATTAGTTTGCCCTCTTGTGGACATAATGCGAAAAAAATTTTTTTTGAATAGTTCGAATCTATGAGTTATTTTTAGAAGGAATATTCTAACGTCATTTTTGAGCAATTTTGACAGCCCTACTGAGTATTGGATAGATGGAAAAAAAGTAAGTGAGTGATAACTTATTTCTCGAGCACACCATCCCTCAAAACGTCTTGTGAAGCTCTCCAAGTACAGCTCACCACACCAAAAGAAATACACCCGAATAAAATTTCAACAACTTTATGTTTAGAGGATATAGATTATTGTAAGCCTAAAGCTATGTCCATAATATCACAGAACCAGCCAAAAAGGCTAGTGTCTTATGTGGGTGATGGTATGACTCATCCAAGACAAAGCTTACACATGTTTGAGAAGGCAATTTTGTTGGCTACCATCCCAGAGTGTTCATGGTGTAGACTTAGCTTAGATGTATCAAACTGTCAATAAAAGCCACATAGCGGGCATTTTTAAAACTGGATAATTACCCTTAAAGTCATTTTAGGTTGAAGCAAGAGGCAGATTGTATTGTCTTTCTCCTGGATGTTTAGTAATGTATGCAATACTACATTATTGGTCAAATTGTTCATCAATTTTGACCCACAAATTCTTCATAGCTACTCTGCAGTAAGATCCGATAGCAGCAGGCTAGCAGTTATACCACAAAGTATAACTTTGCTCCTATTAACCTTTTATAGTATAAGAAGTAAAAGTATAACCTTGTCAAAAATTGTCGAAAGGAGTTCTAAAGAGCCTTAGCTTTCAAACAAGTGTATCACATATTTACATATGGAGAAGTGAAAGGCATTGATATGAGGATGGAAACTTCTACTGCGCAGTTTATAGCAGTTATTCAGATTTTATGATTGCTCTTACTGTTGTAAAATAAACCGAATCCCAGAATACATGCTGGCATTGTACATTTCGGCAAACCACATATTTGTAACATTTGTACATTATTAAGTTGAGGATATGATGAAATGTTGCATTTCTTTGCATTTCAGTGATGCTGTGGTTAATGTGTGGTTATGTTTAGGCACAAAAAACACTTGGTTATGGTTGAGAAAGGATCCTGTTTGGGCTTAAAATACCAAGTCTGTGTGTCTGTGCAGCAATCATGGCAATCACAGTGCCCCTGATGTCTCGCTAAACAAGGCTATGTCAAATCCTAGTATATGGCTGTACTGTGTATGAGACACTAGAGGGCCTTTAATTTGAAAAAGGAAGTGGCCGGCGTATACCGAGTCAAATTTTTGTTAGCTCTGACTTTTTTTTTACAGAGTTGGAATGAGCTGTCCCAATTGTTGCGGTACTGCCCAAAAACTCATGTGAATACATGGTAAAATGAAGAACAGTGCACTTCGCCACAGTCACACAGCAGAAGAGAGCTGCTTTCTCTGGAGCTGTACCCACTGATCAAACTCTTTTTCTCTGGATTTAACACAACCCTCCTCTCCCCTCTTCAGCTGCAGTCGTTGATATAAAGTTGCGACCCTGCATGATGGAAGCTGCACAGCCTTCGGCCATTATCACAGCCAAGCTCCGTCGATAATGATAGCTTGTAAAACGTCCCATTGGCGCCGATTACCAAAAAGAGAAGTTTGTTATTGCTGCAAAATCCATTCCAACTTTTTAACATTTAAAATTCACTTCAATTTCAATCAGTGTCTTTTTTACATTTTCTTATTATAACAGTAACAGAACCCATTCTGACATTATAGTTTAAATAACTTTAAGGGTTGTCTGTCACACAGCCAGGGCTTTTCCTCAAACAAATTGATGAGGTAATAAAACTACCATTTTGCCAGTGGGTTGCTGGCTGGTTAGCTAGCTAGCTTGGTAATATCCTCATGCTTTTATTTTTAATGTTACAGTGGCTACAGAAAATAAGATAGCTAAGCTAGTAATAAGCTAGCTAATAAGCCAGCAAACTAGCAGCTGCTAATTCCACCATGCTATCATACTATGCATGACAGTAAACAATGGCTGAAGCCGCACCTCCTCATCGGGAACGGAGGTGGATGCAGAGGTACAGAACAGAGTGGGAAAATTCAAACCCTTGGCTTGTCAGTGTCGCCGACAATGAATATCAAGCCAACTGTAAATTATGGCAGCGAGTACTTTCTGTGGCGCATGGTGGCCTGTCAGATTACGTAAAAGTCCATCTTATCTCCTGCACTATGTTTTATTTTTCAAATTCAATCAATCAATCAATCAATTTTATTTATAAAGCCCAATATCACAAATCACGATTTGCCTCACAGGGCTTTACAGCATACGACATCCCTCTGTCCTTAGGACCCTCACAGCGGATAAGGAAAAACTCCCCCAAAAAAATCTCTCTAACAGGGGGGGAAATACGGTAGAAACCTCAGGAAGAGCAGCTGAGGAGGGATCCCTCTTCCAGGACGGACAGACGTGGAGGGAAGGTGCCTGGTGTATTATAGGGGGTCCTCCAGCAGACTAGGCCTATGTCAGCCTAATTAGGGGCTGGTACAAGACAAGCCTGAGCCAGCCCTAACTATAAGCTTTATCAAAGAGGAAAGTCTTAAGTCTAGTCTTAAATGTGGATACGGTGTCTGCCTCCCGGACCGTAACAAGAAGATGATTCCACAGGAGAGGAGCCTGATAGCGTCGGTAGCGTAGTGGATAGTGCTGGCACCCCATGTATTGAGGTGATGCCTCGCTGCAGCAGTTGCGAGTTTGACTCCGGCTTGCAACCCTTTGCTGCATGTCCCCCCCCCCCCACTCTCTCTCTCTCTCCCCCGTCTCCCACACTGTCCTGTCCATTAAAGGCAAAATGCCCCAAAAAATAATCTTTAAAAAAAAAAATAAATAAATGAATAAGTTGAATGAAATCTATGGTACTTGAAGTAAATAGAGATGAAACAGTGTAATGAGTGTGTCATCATTCTTACATTATTGTCATAAGTCTATCTGCCTTTCTACTAAAGTTTTGTGATTACATGTTTTATTTAAAGTCCTTTTTTAAGTCTTTCTCATCACTGCCACACCACAGGGCCTGTGGTGGTTGTTTCCCCAAGGAGTGTGGCCCTCACTGCGGGGCTGTATAGAAGGTGGCACCCCTATGCTACACTGGTTACAGAAAATGAGGAATACAGTACTGCAGGACTGTCAGCGAACACAGCTCTGTCAGCATGTCAGTGCATTTATTTCAAAAGAGCAGATGCCAATGAGGAAACACCGACTCTCACATCATTACTCACTAACTTCATCACACAGTCACTTACTCACAGACAGACTTTTGCATTCATTGGGTTGGCCTCGCCTCTGCAGTCCAGCCAAAAACAACTGGTTTTGTTGTTTGTTGGTCTCAGCACGGCAGCCGTCTCATCAAGGTGTCATCCACCATCCCCTCCCCTTCCGTATGACCAAGTCAGCTCGTATATAATCAGAGCTACATCACTTTAAACATTAATATGATACATATGACAAGTACAAATGTAACATATTTGTGGGTTGTAGAACGGTACAATGGCAACATTTGTATGTGTATAATGCAGAATCACTATAGTTTGTGATTCTTAAAGAGTACAAGAATCCCTCTACATTTGAGCTGCAACAACCTTTGATTTAGTGCTGCATGAGTACCACCTCAAAACATTAATATCGCAGCCTGTCTGAGGTGACACTGCTTACAAATGCTAGCAGTAAGTATATTTACTGGGTGACTTTTGCTGCATCGTCATATTGGCTTGTAACTACAGCCAGGGGCGAAAATCCCATTTCATAGTTGGGGGGGACAATAAACAGTACAATTTTAGAGAATAATTCCAGGGGGGGACATGGAAAAATTGTTGTAGCCTGTCTTTTATACAACATCTTTTACTGCAATTTGATGCTTTAATCTTCTCTCTATCGCTCCAACAGGCAGAGTGAATGTCTATACTTATGAGAAATGGCTTAACAACTAAACATTTCCTCCAATTAAACTGGTAAACTGGTTTATAAACAGTGTGCTGTGAGATCTGCCGCTGCACACCTCACAGCCGTGCGCAATAGTCACGCGTAATGACCACTCCTCGTCGGTTAGACTGCACGTCTTTCATGTTTGTCTCACTGACAGGTGGAGAGCCTACAGACAGGTACCCATTAGCTACGAGCCACTCCGCCACTGACTGCTCTTGTCCCGTCCTCTCCCTCTTCTTCCTCTCCTGTCCTCTCTGACTATCACTAAACTCTGAGCTTGATCATTAGCTTTTAGCTTAGCAGCACTCGTAATTGAGTAGTTTATATTATCAGCCTGGGCCTGGGGCTTGTTCTCACAGTAAATGGGATGTGTTGTAACTTGTGTACGTTAAACTGTGTCTCTGTGAATGTATATCTTACCCTGCGATGCGCGATGTGGGCAGCGGGTCCAGCCACACACTGCTACTGCTGCCAAGCAGCCCCACCCATTGGAAAGAGTGCGGGAAATACCACTACTAGGAATGGGAGGGGAGGACTTAATCTTTTAAGATTTAAATAGCACATTATTGCGCGATTATAATTGTGTCTCAAATTGTTCTTGGGGGGGGACAGCTTTACTGAAGGAGGAGTCATGTCCCCCCTGTCCCTCCCGGGATTTCTGCCCCTGACTACAGGCACTTGAGTGTTGATGAAAAGGGTCGGTGTAAATACTAAGGACACTTTGAGTACTTCCAGGAAGAAGAAGATGCTCCTCGAGAGCTCCTTTAGCACATGGAGAGCTACACCCTGTCCAGTTGAAAGGTTAATTGCCACGGTGAATACAGGGCGGAAACTGCTTTCACCATGAACACCTCCTTGTGTGTTTTGCCTCTTTACACTCCACAGGACACACAGCCAAAGGCTAGCCAGCCTTTTAATGGTTAATCAATAGGCCCAGGAGTCCCTGGACTATGTGTCTCGATATTTGGGGGCTGAACCAAAATAATAAGCCAGCATCTATCTGCTGAGGCTGACAAAAAAAAGTCAATACTTTTGTACTCAGGTTCCAGATTGATGGCAGCTGACCAGCAGTTAGGTGGTCAGCTTTTTGGACAAAACAGAAAGAGACAAAAGAGAAAGAAAAGGAAATGAAGACAGGAACAAAAGGAGATGTTAAGATGATCAGCTCACCTTCTAAAGAGCTAAGTCTCAACATCTGGAGTGTGATATGTAGCAGATAGATCATATCACACTACAAAAAACAAAGTGGTCCCTTTACAATCCCTCCTTCTGCTCTGGTTCTTGCTCCATCCTCTGTGTTTTTTCTATAATACTGCAGGTTTATCCTCCTTATCTCTCACCTTTCTATATTTATCTGTATAGGGCTTCCGTTCCTTTAATGGAGGTCACCTGCTTATCCACAGTGGAGCATCTTTTAAAGGGAAAGTTGCAGCTTGCTGTGTCTCTCTGCTTACAGGCTTAACAATCTTTGTGTGTAAGGAAAAATAAAGTAGCCCATAATGATACTTCAGCTATTGTGCACATTTTTCACATTTTTTAAGAGATGATAAAAACTATTTGGAGCATATTTGAGTAAACAGGGTCTTCAGTTCACTGAGTGGGTGTTTCCCATGGTAGAGGTTGGCTGACATTGAGAATTGGCATTGCAAGGAGAAGCCTGTCAACTTCCTTGGCACGCTGCTGACTGGAGCATGTCATAGCCTTGCCTAGCCGACAAACAATACACAAGACATTTTATCCAACATTTACAACAAATAAGCCCTCACAGCTAGTTAGTTATGTACAGCTCACTATAAGTTCTCAATGACTGTGAGAACTGTTAAGGCCCAATCCCTATACAAATCTTGCCCCTACCGTGTAGCTTTTACCCATCTGTTTTGCGTGTTCAGATCTAGAGGTAGAGTGTCCTAGCTCTTGTTGGGATAGAGGGGTAGGGCAAAGTGTCAGGGCTACTTGACCCTCCAAACAGAGGTGTGAGAAATTATTAGCAAGATGGCTGCAGCAGCAACAAAAGAAACCGAGAATGCCTGAAATTTAGTCCAGCAGTGAAGCTGCTTCACTTGTCACTACTCTTCTAGTATCAGTACACACTGGTAGGGTAGGAGCACGGGTTGCCGGCATTAGCCTACACAACACCTTTAGTTGACTTGTATTGAAGCAGTATTCTTTAGTTTGATGACTTAGCATGAAACTTAACTTGTGAATACATCGCAAGCGTCCTGACAACCACAAAGAGATGTCTGTGGCCCACAAACGACAACAAGTCACCACTGCTGAAGACTGCATATTGGCAATGTCTGGCAACACTCTTCCCATCGGTTTGCATAAACACCAGCATACCGATGTGCCAGAGTGTTGAACGGTTGACCCAACTCTGTTCTTATGGAGGCACTCAAAAACGATGGGTACAAGTAAAAATATGAAATGGGATTGGGCCTAAGTTTATAGTATATTCTACTTGGAAAGTGGAAGCTAGTAGTCTAAAGGCCTTTGCACAACAAGTCTGTATGTTTTATATGCATATTTTAATCCATCATCCCATAAAACAGAAACTTTGCACGCTGAGCCCAATGTGGTTTATTGTTCTATTTGCACAAAAATTCACAATATGAGACAAAATGAATAGACATATTTTCCCCCTTGCTTTTCTCCAGTGGAGGTACCTTCCTGGCTGTTGCCAATCTCTGCCCGTGTCTTGCATTTGACACCGCAGCTACCTGAAAGGGCTGAGCTGTCCCCCCTGTCTGTCTCCACACTTGCTCTCTCTCTCTTTATCTGGGGGTGGTCTTCATCCTCTGTTACATCCAACCTTTTTATCCTCGTCATTATCATCCACCTTAATATTACTATCTGACCTGTTAAAAGTAGGCCATCTGAGTCATGAAATAATACTGTGCTTGCTGTGAATGTGTCCCGCCGGTCAAATTTCTTCACTGCCTCTTAGTAAAACAGCTATAAAGGCTTTTGATGGACGCAAACAAAAAAAAAAGCAGAAATCTAAAGATTTAGAGTCTGTATTTAAACATGATTGACACTATGTGAGGGTGTATTTATTTTTAAATGTTGGAAAATGTCAGATGAAAGATATGGACTTGGTAGGCAAAGTTGGCCTTTAATCTCAGTTTTTTGTTGTTGGTCCCATACTATGCAAAGGAGGTGTTTTAGAGAGTGTCAGCTGCCCGTCCAACCTGGCCTAACTGCCAACTCATCAAATGCTGATGCTTGGTCAGTAGCACTTGGCATCAGACATCAATGCACCGAGGCACCCTTTTGCAGCAGTATGAGGCGCACCCGCTGGCAGGATTTTTGGACACTCCATACAATTGCCATAGTATAGCCTAATGAATGAGAAAGTCGGCATTGGGTGGGTGGTGGGGTCAAACAAACTCTGGACTTTCACCCAAGATGCTGCTTTTTGTCTCCTGCGTGAAATCAAATTCAGTCAATTCTGAAATACCAATGCAGTGTGCTGATATGTGTAGCATTATAAACTTGTGACTTATGTCACATGATGTTAATTTACAAATGTGTTTATTATAAACCAAACCATGATGTTTTTTTGTAAATTTAACAATGAACTTTTGTTGCCTAAACCTTAGGAAATAAACCTAAAAATTAAGTTTTTACCTACAGTACGTTATAATTTTATTTTTTAAAAGAGACTGTATACATCTAATGATTCAAAACTGTACATAACAAACAGAAATTGACACGTTGCCCCTGAGTGTCTAATATTTACGCCAGAGAGCATCATAGCCTGATGTGTAGGGCCACTGACCAAGCGTCAGCATTATACGAGTTGGGAGTGACAATGTGTTTTCCCATCTCTCTTTCTTGTGTTCATTATTGTGAAGTGACCAGACTGTCAAAACTTACAGCAATAGGAAGTCCTCAGTGCTCTGCATGTTACTCCATAATTCAAATCAACACATGGAGCAATGGGGTCAGGAAGAAACGTAGGGAGAGTTAACAACGACTTACAGCATCAGCCCTCCAGCTGGTGAGCTGCCTCTGAATTATATTAGGCTACTGCTTTCCAAGTCCCCCACACAGCATTTACACCAATTAAATTGCCAGTACCATCAGTGTCAGTCAGTACCAAACATTCACACCACAAACACTAATGAAAGGGGCTCTTTTGAAAAACAAAAACAAAAAACAAATATAACTTAAACATCTTGTGTTAGGTAGTCACATTTTGGCCAATTAAATAAACATGTCAAAAGACCAAAGATACACAGATTCAGGTCAGTTCAGTACAAATAAACTGCTCCCTCTAACTGACAGAGTGGGAGACTGTTCCTTTCATGCATAGGCTAATCAAAACTTATTGCTTGTTGCTTATGGCTCCACCTTTCCCTTGTGTTGATTTGACTTTGCTGCAGTTTCTGACATGGTCTGTTTATTGTGGTATGTATCATACATTTAAATAATCTGTATGCCATATTGAAAGTAGAATGCACTGTTCTAGAGTTGGCAAACACCACATAGGCTTCATCATGAGCAGCAGATATTGTCCCCGTCTTGTTTCGACCAGCTAACATTTAGCATCTGTGTAGGGCTGCTGGCTCTTGCAGACTCTCCTATTTGATCTTTCCCTAGAGAGTGCCTTATCTCGCCGGCTTGATGTATATCCGGACACTTGCCAACCCATTGTATGTCATCGTCATTCAGCAACAATATGGATCACATGCTTTCCGTGGAGAGCAGCTGAAGACGTGTTCAAAGGCCAGGATTGTCGTTAAGAGGACTAAATAATGAACTCATTTGACTAAAGGCTTTTAATGCCCATTTATCCTAGAAAATGAGAAATAGGCTGAGGATTAGACTCATGCTTAAAGAATTGCATGTTGGGGCTTTTTTTTTTATTATGCCATCCTCTTTCTTTTTTCCTTTTTTTTTACAGCCATATGAGGGTAGCAAGGGATTTGAGGCGTGTTGTCCTCATTTTCAACAAACGATGCAGCTGCATGAACAAAGGATGAAGCTGAAATTATCAATGCAAAGTAACATGAGACAATGGTGCTTGCGTATCACTCAAAACACAATTGAAGCACATGTGCACCCACATAAATACTATGTCCATGTCTGCGCATGCACACTCACTCACACACACACATACACACACACACACACACACACACGCACTCAATGAGATCCACACACATGCACTCAGTGAGATCCACACTGTTCCAGTCTTCAAACACACACACAACACACACACACACACTTACCAAAGCCATTGTTTCTCATTCAGCCCAAGTTGTCCAATCAATAAGACCACGTACAACTCTTTGCAGCACATTATTAGGATTGAAAGACGCTACTATCAGCTTTTGTATGCTTCAACTGATACGTCTTTCACTTCAAAGTCCAAACAAAGAGACTTGAACGTGTCCAGGAGCCGGGTTCTCTCCCTCTGGAGTAAAAGAAACCAAGGCGGTACACTGCCATCTTGTGAGAGAAAGAAAGGCAGACTAACAAGCAGCAGTAACAGGCAAATCATGGAATACTTGCCTGCCTAATGACCATCGCAAATAGCTGGTGGTGAGCAGTTGAACATTTTTGTCTTTTTTTCTTTATAGCATTGTCTCTGCCACTGCTAAGTAGCTCAAATGTAGCCTCATTTATTGGCACTGTGAAACCACCTGAGCATACGAGCAGACACACACGTACACCAAAAATACACACACACACACACACACACACACACACAAACACACACTCACACACTAATATCCATACACTTATGCACACAGACATCCACACAGGTGAGTCAGAAATGTATTATCTGTGCGCTTTTCAGCAGAATAGAGGGCTTAAGCCTGGATGAAAGGACCACTCTGAACTCTTTTGATGTGCATTAGCATGCTAATAGCTCGCTCCCTTTGTTACCCCTCTCATCTGCGAGAATGTCAAGGCTAATCTGTGTGATTCCTAATGACGGCAATGGGGTGATAAACACTGCGCGCCGTGTTCTCCCCTAAGTCTGTGGTGATGGCAGTGGAGGTGGCAGAGCTTTGGAGGATATGTGCTTATCAGATTTCTGAATGGCCGAGACACTGGAAGGAGAGAGGAGCATTTTCACTATGCCCTTTTGTGGATTTCATTTTCTCCCTCTGTTTGTCTTTATATTCTTATTTTTCCTCTGTACAGACCATACTCTGAACCTCTCCAGCGTTTTATGGCATCGGCTTTATCAGTTTCACTATTTTCTGCCCAATATTTACTCCTCTATCCCCATCTTTGTCTCTATCCTCTCTCTTCCTCTCTCTTTTTGGACCATCTCTCCACTTCATCCCTGAAGGCTGCAAATTATCTCATAACCAAGCCAAATCAAGTATCTCAGGGTCATCTCACTTTTGTAATGAGCACATTTTTGTAGCATATACTGCAGCACACCAAAACCCACGAATAATGCAATACAGATCTCTTGCACTGGTACCTCTGCATGTCATTGTACGTTTTTCATGCAAGTGGCACTGCCTTTTTGTATCTAAAAAGTCTGTTTAGTATAGGGTGACCATATTTTGATTTCCAAAAAAGAGGACACTCAGCCCGGCCACAACATAGCCTATTTAAATGATACTCGCAGTTTACTCAAAGATGCCTTATCATTTTAATATAATTAAAATTTATATGTATGGATAGAAAATTCAGTTATATTACAAAATAATATCTCTCAAAGACAGAAATTCAGATAGGCCCCTATAGGGGACACATACACACACTAGAGTGTGGCGATCTGAGCCTGATGGTACCCGACGGGTCGGGCCGGGTTTGGTCAAAAATGTAGCTATAAATTGTATTCAGGCTGGGGTCGGATTCGGTCAGCTTTCAGTGAAAATGTAGTGTAAAAATAAATAAAATCCTATTGTCTGTCCTGTTTATTGCTTGGGCACTGTTATTTACGTGACAACACACAGACACACACTGGCTGTTTGTTTCTACCTCTCCCCTCGCTCGAAGTCTCAGACCTTCCACCGCCCGCCTCTGCCTTGATTAAACGCTGCAAATAAAATAATAGAGTGAGACAGGTTTTTCCTATTTTATCTTATTTTGTGTTATGTCTCCCTCTCCTCTCGCTGGAAGCGTCGGACCTTCCGCTCCCGTCTCAAACACGGGTTGAGCACCCACGGCGTACGCCCGTCCTGTTAAATACCCTGTAACTGTAACAACTGTGTGACACAAACTCAGTGCTTTGGTCATTAAATAATGCCAGGCTCGGTTCAGGTTCGGACAGAAATATGCGGCCCGTGCCTCACTCTCACACACACACACACACACAAACACATGGAAAACCGGACATTATCATCAGTTTATAAAAAAAACCCGGACGCCCCAGACGCCCCGGACGGGACGTGAAAAGTGGACATGTCCGGGCAAAAGAGGACGTTTGGTCAGCCTAGTTTAGTAAGACAATGACAGCTAGGTTAACAGCATGACTACCACGGAAAAAATTACGACTACATCCACAGTATGCCAGATAAATCAGAAAACCTTATATTTCTCCAAATTTTGGCCCTTCATTCACAACAACAGAGCTTTTTGAAAACAGTCTCTTGCATGGATACATCTGAAAACAACGCCTTTGCATTATAGTGTGGACAAGGAAAATTGAGCTTTTCAGAAAATTGATGACAAACTGTAGTCTCAGATACTCCTGGGCAGTATACAGGGCTTGACATGGATGATAATTTCAGGTGCGAATCACATACACTGTAACCATTCCATTATGTTACTGTAACTGTTTTCTATTTATGTCAGTAACATATAGGCTACTATTTCATAGTTTTATAAGCTACACAGAGACACTGCTTCAAAAAACATAGCTAGTTGTGTTGTTATGCAATGGCAGTTCTAGGCCATTTCAAATGGGGGGCCAGGATGGGGCTGCATGTGATATGGGGTACCTGCATTAAGCAAAACTGTTACATACCACCGCTTCCATAAGTCTTGTTCTCCAAAAGACTAATGATACGCATGTAACAATAAAAACAAGAATACTCATTTAGTTTACATGCATTGTATTTATCACTGTCCATGAATAGTTACAATTTCCCCTCTCTGGGGATCACTGTAGGGTGAAAAAAGTAATTCACCACAGTTAGAAGGCCCAGAGGGGGTCCAGGCCCCCCTTGCCCTCCCTTAGGACCTCCCTTGATATTATGAAATGCTGAGTGGCCCAGCACTTTTTTTAAACACTGACCATATCCCTGCTTGTGAACATGTGTATAATTTTGCAATTTTGCTGCACTTTCCTCTCACACTTGGCTCTCATACTTTGCTCTTTTCAATGTGCTCCACTCAGCTCCATTCTTTTCTTTTCCTCTTGTTTTCTTTTTTTGCCTGCATTGTCCATGGCACTTTACACACTGACTGAACACTGTGTTAATGCATCCGTGTGTACGTTCAACAGCATGTGATGACAGGCAGAGACCACACCATCAGGTTAAAAGCAGGCAGCAGGATGACAACAAACTGATGACAACTTTCTCTTCTCTCTAACTTTCTTTGTGGTCACCCGTATTAAATATTATTATAGCTGAATACACGATGCAGATATCAAACCGGTGCCTCAACAGTCTGGAGTGATGACTTTAAATACAATTTTTAACAGGTAATGCACCTTATTTACATATATATATAAAACCATGTGCTCCAAAACTCATCACTCCAGATCCTGTATTTATGTTTGATTTTGACCAGATGACATTGTGATCATAAAACTAGGGATCTGATCAATGTCTCACTGTGGACTTACTGCACTGAGACATCATAAAGTAGACATAGACAGGTAGCATATATTGTTTTCCCTCGTTCTGCTGTTGACAACAGAAACAGAAAAATATGTAAATGGGAACAACTACATTGTTAGTTTGGCTGTATTATAACACAGTTTGGGTGATGATGGGGAGCCAGCAGAGGCTCTAACCAGACTGTGTTTGTCCCTCTTCTTACCAGATGTTGGCTGTGATGCACAGTTTTGTCGTTTGCTGACAGAAAGAGAAGAGGCAGAACAGATGTAACCATATTCCTATAGTTTCAGTGCGGACAGAGATTTTAACAAAAGCAATCGTTGTCATATGTAAATGGTGTTTTCATTTAGGCGGCTAGAGATATACTCCAAAACAGACACAGATGCAAACAGCTGGGTACATACTCACACCTGTGCAAGTGGTCTGACTCTGCATGGTTTTAAATGTTGGGTTTAATTTGAACTTGTGCCTGAGTGTATTAGTAGTAATTGGTGCTTAATTGCAAATCAAACAATATTTCACATCATGGAATAGCATATTTATGACTGTCACCCAACAGCATTGAGTGAGGAAAGGCTGGGAATTTAAGATCCATAATTCATCCATAAAGTATTGAGTAGTCAAGTAGCCCTCAAGTCTTTTATTTGCCAAGTTGTGGCATTGACTGTCTCTGTGCTAATGTCAGATGTACTGCTCTGCTTTGTGCTCTACTTTTCTTTTAACTGGAGCCAACAAACAATATCATTTTGATTTTGCATGCATGTCAGCTTTAATCACACCTTGCAGAGCATAGTCCAACCTGACAGAGGCTCCTTTAAAAATCCGATCCAGATCTGCAAGTGAATCAATTCAATGCGTTCATTTCCCAAATGAATGATTGATATGTGAATTGACGTGTGACTAGTGTCTGCTGTCTCTCACTCTCTGTTTCTCCCTGAGCCTAGTACCCTTGCCCACGGTCTGTTGGTATATCAGGCTGCAGAAGCCATCAAGTTAATGCCCTCTATCAACACCTTATTATCAGACGCGGCCATGCTCCCTGCAGCAGATGAGAACTATTCCAGTTGTGCCTAATGCCTGTGAGTGGAGGCTATCTGCATGGCCAGACAGGCTTAACAGGGACAGGTAGCATTTAACACCCAGCCCACACAAACATTACATCCCTGCTCTTTATGGCTACAGTATGCTGCCACATTACGAGCCAAAGAGCGGCGATTGGATCGAAAATTAAAACCCTTTCAACCCCAGCAGATGGAGCCGGGGACAAAATGAGAGACAGTGGGGGTTGCTGGGAAAATGGCAAACACAAGTAAGCATTGTCAAAGTGTGTGTGTGTGTGTGTGTGTGTGTGTGTGTGTGGGTAGGGGAGTGAAGTGGGGGTTGTTGCCCACCTGCCACCACCTTGATTTTAATGCCAATAAAGGCGTGGCGGGCTTGAGCACACACAAAGCCAAGGTTAACACAAAGATGGAGGGGGCCGATACGGTCACTCACGCTCGGCTGAAAGGAAACCCTGATGACTTTTCATTTCCAATGTTCATCTTGTTATCTGTAATTGTTAAAAGGATGGGGCTCTTTTAGTCGCAGGCTGGGTCGTAATAGTCTGAGTGTTAGCTGCCACGCAAATTGATGCTCGCTGTTAGAAGTGGAATGGGACGGTGGACATGTCTGTGGGTCCGTGTAGGAGGTGGGAAGGTGTCTTTTTACACCCTGAAGGAATGTCTGTATGTAGTGGGATGGAAGTGGCGTGAGGGTGGGACATGATTATGAAAATGGCCCTTACGTCATCCAGCGTGATGAATAGACGTGCTGCTGATGAGGCACAGGGATAGAAATGATGATAACGGCGAGATATGATGGAAGTGAGGGCACATTTCAGAAACACATGTGCTTACACAAGCATGTAGATAGAGACACATGGGTGTCAACATGAGATAGGTAATGAAAAGAATATTGATTGAAGAATTTACTCAGCTGAAATTCTTGCATCTCCCAGCTTGCCCATGAAAATCATCATTGCATATGGGCTGCATGGCCAAATGTTGTTAACATTAATCTCTGGGGATTTTACCTGGCCGATCATTATTCATTATTAACAGGTTGGATTGAGTCAGTACAAGTGGGCAATATCACCGAAATAGCTTTGTTCAGCACCGCCTGTGGTTTAGCTTTTATTCTTATTCAGCTCTCTGGTCCTTGTGTAAACCTCACTTCCCCAAAGGTGACAAGCAGCACATTCAATAGTGGCTTTTAATAATTCTCCATAGGAAGTGGCGCACTCTGCTCTCTTTTGCTCTCTTTGTCTTGTATTTCAAGGCTACGGAAGACCCAACTAAGAACCTGATAGTTTTGAAGCACCTTTAGGGGAGCATCACCATCACTGTACCATCAGTTGAGTTTATTTAGTTGTAACAAAGCAAAGTGTTATTTAATTTTGTGGTGTACCAACTTTCTCTTTGCCTGTCTTGTCTGTGTCTTGTATCTCTGTATAATGATTGCCTCCATTTCCCAGAATGTTTTGTAATACCTGAAGGTGGATGGCAACTTGGTGCATTATGTTCGTGAAGAGAGCGCTACTAAAAGGAAAGTAGTGGCAAAGTTTTCTTTTCTGTTTTCTTTCTTTTTGAAATGAGACACAGTGATAGCTTTATTAAAGACATTATGGCTAGGATTTGAACATTTAGGACTCACTGCCCACCAGGGATACAATGAAATAAGAGTCTAAAGCCATACTGACAGCTATTGCTAGGGATAATGGTGCCTTGAGCTAAATGCTACCATCCATGCACGCTGGAGCTGAGTTTCATTGAGGGAGCATGTTCATCTTAGTTTAGCATCTAATATTTGCTAATAAGCACTCAACAGAAAGAACAGCTGAGGCCAAGAGAATGTTATTAGTTTTGCAGTTATTTGATCATAAACCAAAGTATTGGACAAATGCAAATGTTGACTTCATGATGGTGCTAGAGAATAGAGTCAGGAGATCATCAAAGTTATTTGTTCTGAGGGGGACAAAATTTCATTTGTTAAGATAGCTTGTTCTCATCCCCAGGGCATCAAATAATGCCCCTCAGCGAATGATTTTGACACCAAAGGAACCCTTTCAAGTCCGTCTGGGTTGTACTGGCTACAGGGATGCACTGATGTTACATTACGTAACATATACACTCATTTCTACCAATTTTTTTTATCTCTTTTCTAAACCTAACCAAATAGTTTTGTTGCCGTTAGCCTAACCGTGATTGTTTCATGAAATGCTAAAGGCTTCCCTGTGTGTCACTAAGAGATGCAGAGGGGCATGACAAAGCACCAGTATTTGCCGACCTGTAAATGAAATCAGATTGAGATATTACAGTCCAAACCAAGGTGGAAAAATGGACCAACCACAGGGTTGGCAATAACATTGACATTGCCATCCCAAGAGCTATGCTACTACCATGATTAAAACATTGTGGCAGACAACAATGCAAGCTGTTATGCATGAGCGGAATGCTACGCAGGCTGCACTGGTTTGCAATAGGACTGTATCCTTTGTCTGTAAATAAAAGCTTTTGCAGTCAAAATTATTTGAAAAATGCTATAATCACATCAATTGCAGTTCTGCATTTAACTAATTCATTCTGGTCAGCTGAGGGGTCTTCTGTAATGGATTTATCCCTGTGTGGTGGCTGAATAATAGTACAACGTGATGATGCAACAAGGAAGCCATTGTTCTTGAAGCCAAACAATGATATTAACCAGTGATGGTTCACACATCTGAAATACTGCCAGATTCTCTTGTTCCATGACAGACAGGTGTGCAACATAATGCTGTCTACAGTACATTTTCTCAGTTATCTAAGTAACCAAATGTACCCAGGTGTGTTTCATTACACTGTCTACTCACAAGCAAAGATTGAGAATTGTCTGACAAGGTCAGATCTTCTACATAGAACAGACACGCTTACAAGAATTAAATACAGTTAGATTTTACTTCCTCCCAAAAGGTCTGTAATATGTGCAATAATTTAAATGAAAATAGATTTGCTCTCTCACAATGACTCACCCATGCAGAGAAAAGGCAGAGTAGATATTACATTCCTACAGCTTGATCAACTCAGTTCTTGCCAGGTTTTACCGTAGCTACAGGTCTTTATACACAGGTCATTTGCTGGGAGAGTGTCAGCAGAGAGCTATCAGCAGAAGTGAAGCAGTGAACGGAATCACCTACCCCTGTCTCAGGTGTGACAGCGGTAGCCAGGTGAAAAGAGGGGGGAAAAGGTCGTTCTAAAGCGACACACAAGGTGCAAAGGTCTTAAAGTGTGATGGAAGTGCTGGTTAGAAAGAGTGGAGCGAAACTGTGTATGTGTGTGTTAGTGTCTAGTGTGTGTGTGTGTGTGTGTGTGTCTGTGTGTGTGTGTGTGTGTGTGTGCGTGTGCATGCACATGCACGGGGGACACAGATGTTGGAAGTGAGAAAAAGCGAGAGAAAATTGCCTCATAATATCAAAAATCAAATCTACAAGAGTAATTCAGTACCTGGAGATTCACTTTACTTTTGTGGATTAGCGCGGTCTTCCATGCTCAAGTGTCGCTTTTAGTCTTTGATACATCACAGAGAAGATTTGATTTAATCTCTCCCACCCTTTGGAAATTGAGAAGAAAAGTAGCAAAGAGGCCCTTTTTATTTTTAATTCAGTCTTCTAGAGATCTGGGATTTAGCTCTGAAAACATTATCCGTTGTAAGAAAGGAAGTTTCTTTTATTTATTTATAGGAAAATTAAACTCTAAGTAAAAGAGACATAAAGCATGTGCATGAGGATCCAAAAAGTATTTTTTGTACAGAAATAACTAATACTAGAAGCAATACATTATAAAAGAGACTTGTGAATATGAGCCTCAGCAGTTCATATCCTTTTGATGAATGCATTTAATCAGTAGCCTAAATATCATACTATTAAACTGACTGACAGTTTTGGCTTGCAAACAAAGTTAACAGATTGGGCCACTTTCCACCCATTTAGGATACTTTTGATTTGATTTAGTGCATACATTTTGGTGCTTTTCTCCAAAGGATAGTTAGGGTTTCTATTAAAATAAAACCTCTCCTCCATATACGATTGATATTGCTAAAGCATTGAGCTCATTAGGTCCAACATGCAATAATTTAGAATCATAATAACTGATGACCAGAACACAAAAACTTATTTCAGTTCATTATAGGCTGCACCTTCTTCTTCTTTGTGTTATTAATCAGTCATGTGGTAAAAGTCAAGCAGCAATGCCCAAGCCTGGTAAATTACGCTAATGCTGCAGTTCTTTCAATGGCCACTTGAGGCTAGCTCTGAAACAGAGTCAATCTCCATAAACCCAATGTTAAAATGCCCAACTGTACAGCAGAGATAAGTAAGTAAGTAAAGTTTAATTATATAGCACCTTTCACAGATATAAAATCACAAAGTGCTTCACAATAAAAGCAAAAACACGAGACAATAATACAATGAAAATACAATTTAAAAAATGGTCACAAATAAAACAAACCCATCAGAAGCAATAAAATGAGGTAAAAACATTTAATCAGTCAGCCAAAGGCCTGTCTGAATAAAAATGTTTTAAGTTGCTTCATAAAAATAGTACAGGAATCTGTGGATCTCAGAGAGAAGGGGAGAGCGTTCCAGAGTTTGGGAGCAACAGCTTGAAAAGCATGGTCACCTCGGGTTTTAAAATGGGTCCTAGGGATGGTGAGTGAAATCTGGTCAGAGGACCTAAGAGTCAGATTGGGAGAGTACGGGAGAAGGAGGTCGGCAATGTACTGTGGAATCTGACCATGTAAAGATCTAAAAGTTAAAACCAAAATATAAAATGAATGCGGAATTTGATCGGTAGCCAGTGCAGAGAGGATAAAATTGGCGTGATATGTGATCTCTTGTTACTACTGATTAAAAGCCGAGCAGCTGCATTTTGGACAATTTGGAGCCAGTTCAAATTGGTTTGGTTTAAACAGGTAAAAAGAGCATTACAATAATCTAAACGAGAGGAAATAAAAGCATGAATAATCATCTCCATCTCAACTCTGGTCACCACAGATCTTAATTTAGCAATATTCCTCAAATGGAAAAAACAAGAGCTAATAAGTTGATTGACATGACTGTCTAGGGACACGCTGAGCATGAGCACTTAAAGGCCCCAAAGAATGCTTAATGACAGGAATGGAGTGTTCCAGGGCAATTATAAGTGATTCTGTCTTTTTAAAATTTAACTGGAGGTAGTTGTCAGACATCCAGCTTTTAATAGCATCCAAACAATCATTTAAAATAGACAATTGGCTGGACTCATCCGTTTTAAAAGAGCAGTATAGCTGAATATCATCAGCATAAAAATGATAAAAGATTCCGCTGTACTGACTAATAATCTGTCCAAGAGGCAGCATATACAGGGAAAATAACATGGGACCCAGAACAGAACCCTGTGGGACACCGCATGAACACGGCGCTGCGTCCGACATAAATTGACCAGCAGCGACTGAAAAACTCCTATCAGTGAGATATGAGGAAAAACAACCTAGAGCAGACCCAGAAATACCCACTAACTGGTTTAACCTGTTTAAAAGAATGCCATGATCAACCACATCAAAAGCAGAGCTAAGATCCAGTAGCACCAGTTCAGAGCATTTCCCACCATCAGCTGCCATCACAATGTCATTAGTAACTTTAAGCAGGGCTGTTTCTGTAGAATGCATTTTACGGAAACCTGACAGGAATCATACAAGCTGTGAGTTTCTAATACAGCTGTGAGCTGCTCTGCAACAACTTTTTCAAGCAGTTTGGACACAAATGGCAGCTTGGAAATAGGCCTGTAATTAATCGGGCGGGTGGGATCTAAATTTATTTTGTTTTTTCAGCAAAGGTTGAACTATGGCATGTTTAAAATGGCTCGGGACAGAGCCAGTTAGAAGAGAGAGATTAATAATATCTAAAAAAGTGGAGCCAATTGAATTAAAAACACTTGGTTTAAAGATGGGAGGATATTCGCTCTGACATCACAGACTTTATTCACAAAATATTTTAAAAAGTTATTGCAATCAGTATCAGAGAAGACAGGCACTTGTGGAGCAGTAGGAGAGACAATGGTGTTAATGGTCCTGAATAAAACTTATGAATTTCCTTTGTTAGCAGAGATGAGGTTGGCAAAATAAGCAGTCCTAGCATCCCTTATCATATTGTTTAAACAGATTAAAAGCTCTTTAAGGTGCAGCTGATGGACCTCCAGCTTAGTAGACTTCCATAAACGCTCTAGTTTTCTACATTTTCGCCTAAAACTGCGGATTGACTCATTGATCCAAGGTGAGTAATTGACAGATGGTATAAGTCTGGATTTAAAAGGAGACACTATATCCAAAACAGAAGAACACTGTTTATTAAAAGACTGGACAAGGGTCTCCACATCATTAAAATTAGATAGCACATCTGAGTTCAATAATGTAATAACATTTTCAGCTGTAGTCTCGTTTATGAAGCGCCTAGAGGACATATGTTTTTGAGGCAGCAGCTCCACATTACAGGAAGCATTAAAAAGAATACACTTATGATCACTAACAAGGAAATCCTCCAGGCAAACATCATCAACCATTATACCATGTGAAAGAACTAAATCAAGTGTATGTCCAGCATTGTGTGTGGGCCCAGAAACATGTTGAGTAAAGTTAAAAAACTCAGTGATGCTAAGAAAATCAGATGCAGCCTTAGAGGTTGCATTATCAACGTGGAGGTTAAAATCACCAAGAATTAACACCAATTTTTGTCATGTTAAGTTCAAAAGAGGGGAAAGACTCAGTGCTGACTAATCGACAGTCAAAGCGATTTCTATGAATCACTGCAAGACCTCCACCACAGCCTGGCAGCCTCGGCGTGGTGATGGAGCTGCAGTCTGCAGGACAGAGTTCATTAATGAATGAAAAATCCAAATTACGCTGCCAAGTTTCGGTGAGAAACAGAAAGTCCATGTTCTCCCTAAACATAAACATGTTTACAGCCTGATACAACAAACATTTTTTGTCTCTAAAGCTATTATCAACTTGCATGACAGTTGTAAGTAGGGTGACTTTTTTATAACTCACCTGTTTATGATTTCTTAAGGCCCAAAGTTATGCATATTTCAGGGCATGGCTGCTTGAGTGAAAGGCTGTCTGTGAGCCATTGGTCACGTCGATGGCCGAAATGCCAGTCTCCAGGTTTCAAAATGGCCTTGACAAACCAATGGGTGACATCACAGTAGCTACGTCCATTATTATATACAGTCTCACACCTGCTGATTTAGGAAATGGCTTCTTATTTTGAATATGTTATCCAAAATACTCAATGGAGGTATTTTTTGCTTACTGTAACTGTGGTTTTGGGTTCACCTAATGTTACTTATAAGACAGGGAACCTATCACCTCAAGAGACATTTTAAAAATGCAGCTTCTTTTATGATGATCGAGTGGCTTTAAAGCTCTGACTGAGCGATTTGTTGTCAGTCAAATCTGACAAAACTGCTTCTAAATTTTCTCTACATAGGTTTTGAAGCTCCATGACCCTATCTGTATTTAGGGTAAGGTTTAGATAAAAGATCATGTTTTGGGCTTAAAATATATACACACACATAGATATAGATATAGATATAGATATAGATATAGATTAGTAACATCACTGCATGATGACATAAATGTATGTTAGGTAAATTATGTAAAGTTACTTTGAAACAATGGTGACTTTTGGTCTTGCACAAGACACAAACTATGGCCTCATGCGTGAAAGTCCAGTTTTGTTTGACCCATCCACCACCCTACACAGGCTTTCTCAATCTCAGTATTACATCAGTTGCTTCCAGTGTTATGTGTTGCTGGGGTTTGGTTTACATTGGAGTTGGTTGAAAGCCTGGTGCATCAAATCAAAGATGATAAAGGTGCCTTTGGCGTTAATATCACATGCTGAGGGGAGTGACAAAGCGTTGGTATTTGATGACTTGGGAATGAAAACACGTTGGAGTCCATCCAGCAGCATGTATGGTGGCCCTTAGAACTCAACACACTGCAGATTAAGAAAACATATTCACCAATCTGGAAACACAACCAAATACAGAAATGCCTTGCAAACACCGAAAATGCAACCAAAACAGAAATGCATTAACCTTTTGCTCATTTTAAACCTGCCAGTTCAAATAATCAGACAAAATACTTAGCATGCTAACATGCTAAACTAAGGTAACATAACATATCTTAGTGTTAATGTGCATGTTAACATTAGCATTTAGCTGAAAGCACCTCTGTGCCTTAACAGCCTCCCAGAGCAGGTTATGTGGCTGTACACTCTTTCCTTACATCAATATACTATCATTTAGTATATGATGACTGTATTTATTGTCATTGTACAATAACTACAAGGCACATGTTCTGCACTTTGTTTAAGGAGCGAATTAAATAGCCAACCAAATGAATTATAAACACATGTATGCTGATAAAGAGGAAAAATGTGAGAGGATGCACTCTAGTCACCATAGACAGAATACATTTTTGGGAAAGAGATTGGGAAAGTCTGATTTGTCAATTTTTCATATTTCTTTAGTGATAGACTTGTTCCCCGGTGAGGTTTATCATGGTTATGTGTTTTGAAAGCTTTTACAGCTTGTGTGATGGTGTTTCTTACACCTTGTCCTCTTTTTTTTATCCAGTCAGGGAGATGTTTTCCGTCTGGAGATGGAAAAGTCTATGACTGCAGCTCATGTAAGAGGACCACACTGCTGCAGGCCATGTGGAGTTACACTGTAAAGTGTAGCAGCAGATGTTGGCCAGGGATGGAGACACTTAAGCTGTCACAGATTGTTAAAATGAACAGCCTGCAGTGATGAATGATGATCACGCTGTACTTATAATATTATATACTGTGACATGATTGTGGTTGTTTTTTTAACAGCCATATGTGATTTATTGTAAATAATTAGCATATCTTCTTTGGTTGTTGGACAAATATGAGAAGATGTAAACATGACATTGTTGAAGCTGACTTTTTCTGCATGTCAGATTCTGAAATATCGCATATAATTGCATTTCCAACCTGCCATAACCAGAGCTGTTTTGCATATTGGTCACTGCTGTAAAAAATAATAAATATGCAGAACTTTATACTTAAACATCTTTACCCTTGGCTCTTTATGTAAATAGCTACCGTTTATGACAGAAGCAATTTATTATTCAAATGAAGGATACTTGTGTCATTGGTGATCAGTTGAATCAATCACCTATATAATAATATATATATTATATTATATATGTATATATATATATATTATATTATATATGTATGTGTGTATATATATATAGTATAATCACCTGAAAGTGAGAATTGTTGTGTTATCATTACCTTAGAATGAGCCATTTATATCTACATATGGAGCGGGTCCTCTTCCGCGGAGCTTGCCATTGTTTTACAGTAGCCCAAAATGGACAAACCAGACATTCGCAGATAGGGCCATTTGACTTTATGCGTCAGCTACTGTAGTTCTCCTACACACTTGGTACATGGGAAAAGTTTCAACTGATGTTGCACCCTCATCATTAGATGCCACTAAATCATACACACAAGACCTTTTAAGAATAAATAATTTGGAAGATGCAGGCTAAATCCTTGACTCTGATTGGCTATTCCTGCCCTGACGTGGATGTGGTCATTTCAGAGTTACTCTTAGACTAGGCTGTACAGAGGAGTACTCATTTAATAAATGTGTCTTATTCTTCACGCATGGGGAAGAACTTTTCTCTTTAGAGTGTAATTATTATAAGTTTGATAAATAGCCCACAGGCCTTGGTCAACCAGCATCCATTTAACAATGTGTTCAGAGTCTGTCAGCTCCTTTTGACAGGCCATTTTTTGTTATTATTACTGTCTTTCTGCTGTATGCAACAGTCTTTATCGTGCTATCCCCCTGCAGGTGAAAAGAGGACACAGGGATTCTCTCTCCACAGCTCGGCATAGTAATGTATGTTTACAGTGTACAATGTACAATCCAATAAATTCCCAAAGTATGTTTTTTTTTATTTTACACATCTGACAAGATGTACATAACTCTTGGAAGGTCTACATAAAATACCGGCTATGGACGGCACAGGCAGTATATGACAATAGAAAAGACCCACCTGTCATTTTTTAACAAGCCTGCATCAATTCAGCTGCGGCTCTCTCCCAGCTTTGGCCAGAGTCAGGCTGTTAGAATCAATGCAGCTGCATCTTAGACCTAAGCTCACCATATTGATTTGAATCGGTAAATCATTACACTGCTAAGAGGTACTTGGCTGAAAGAATAACCTGCGTTCTCTCCTTTAAAGCAGCTACAAGGAGTTTTTATCTGGTTATCAAACAGTCTCAATTTAGTACCAATGCTTCTACATGACCTACATAAGTAAACAAGACCAGCAGCAAAAAAAATGGCTGGTGTTTTATATTTTTCTATGTATCAATTCTTAACGCCTGTTCCTGAGTCCCTGCAACATCAGATGAAATGATTTGCCTATGTTTATGTTTTCTCAGGCAAAGTTTGGCGGTGAGTATTAGCCAATAAAAAGGAAGCGCAGGGAGATTTTTTTTACATTATGTCATGACTGAAACTGGGGCAGTATCAGCAAAGAGACAAAGAAAAGAACTGACCGAAGAACAACAAAAACTAAAAGGGACAATGAGTGATAGAGTAAATGAATATTCGTTAGTGGTGAAAACAAAATTTGTTCCACCTTCATTATTTTAGTTATACTGTAGGTGTAAAGTTTGGGGGGGGACAGGGGGCGTGTCTTCCTCAATACTGAGGTTGTGTGCATGTGTCCCTTCCAGTGAAAATGTGGAAGTGGCAGACAACTTTTATTTGACAAAATTAAAGACATTTACATCATACATTAATGCAGAAAAATGATGAAATTGGAACAGAAAATAACAGAATGTAGAATATAAGGTGTTTGATGCTCAAAATGGCACATAGAGACAGACAACCATTCACACTCACATTCACACCTACGGTAAGTTTAGATGTCTTTGGACTGTGGGAGGAAGCCGGAGACCCATGCTTACACGCTGACATGGGGAGAACATGCAAACTCCACACAGAAGGGCTCAACCATGGATTTGAACCCCCCACCCTGGGTTAGAACCTGCAGTGAGGTGATGATCCTGCAAACCACTGCACCACCGTGCTACAAACAGCAGTGTTTAAAAAAGAAAAAAAAAGAAAAAATGGCCACCAAAATCAGCACATCATTAAGGTATATACATAATATACCGTATATACAATATACATAATACATTCTATATATTTATACTATACGTAGCCTTTACTGAAAGGTGTTCCTAAAATGCTTTTCTCTACTGTAGGTTTGGGTGTAATGGAGTGCATTGATCTCAAGGTCAAACATAACTGAAGATTAGAGTTGAGTAAACACCTGTGTGATACAGATGCAAAAAATTGTAGATTTGCAGATGTTGTGTTGCTTGCATTTATATTTCTGAACGGACCGGCTCTTACTGCTTTAATGACCAAAAAAAAAAAGAGGCCAGGTCATATTCAGTATTAAGAGTTCCCCCCAACAAGCATGATGACATTTGCTCCACCTGAGACGATAAGGATTCTGTTTCATCTCTATTCACGTCCAGTTTGCTGTGATACCAGACCCATTAAATCCCATTTTGTGAAGAAAGTGGAAAGTGGAGGGGTTTTTTTTTACCAGTGCCTACATCAAAGGGAAAACTACCTTTATCTTTGACCTAGTTTCTTGCTGTAATTTGCCTCCTGCAAACACCAACCCCTCCAACTTCAGCTGAGCATTATTTGTATATTACAGCTTTCGACCTGGAGCAGCCAGTTTGTTGTCCTAGAAAACTATTTCTCTACATTGAAAATCATTACACTTGACATTTGTTTATGTATCAACCATGCAGCTTTCAGTCTTAGCTCACAGTACCGCTGGAAAACCATTCCGCCCATTAAAAATAGTGACTTTGTTGCCCTTTAGCATATAGCACATTTTATGAGTCTTTTGAAATAAGTCTTTTTTTGAGCTGCGCAACATTTATCTGGCATTAAAACAGAGCGATTTACAAGCACAACAGTGTTGTTAACACTTGACTTTTGCTGCGCTGCTCTTTTGGATGAAAATGCTATGCTGTCAGAAACATTAAGATGTACACATACAACAAGCTTCTCCAGCGGCAATCATGAATTACTTTTGGCAAGAATACAGAAAAGCAAGCAGAGAGGGAATGACAGGGCTCACTGATGTATTTTGATGCTTGTGCGTGCGTGTGCGTGTGCGTGCGTGTGTGTGTGTGTGTGTGTGTGAGAGAGAGAGAGAGAGAGAGAGACACTATATCAGACCTCCAAATTAAGAATCGCTGTAAGTCAGTAAGCAGCTGTGCACTTTCTATTCTGCCCTTCACACTGGGAGTTTCTAGTTCAGTTCATGAATAGAAAACAGCTCATTTTTGATGTGGGTCTTTCTCCTAAATGGCCCTCAAATCCGTGAACAACACTTCACTTTTCTCCCCAGTGAATGAGAAATCTATTTCTCTCTTTATCTGTCCTTCTGCGTCTTCATCCCCCCTCTCACACACCCTGAGCTAGAATTTGAAATGGATTGTGTGTGTGTGTGTGTGTGTGTGTGTGTGTGTGTGTGTGTGTGTGTGTGTGTGTGTGTGTGTGTGTGTGTGTGTGTGTGTTTGTGCCTGCACGTGTGTTACGACCTCTCTCCCACTGTGACAAAGTGGTGTGACAGGCCGTGTCACATGGTGGACAAGTGGTGGACGGGAGCTCACCAACACACGATAAAGCCTGTCAATCTCCGAGGCAATGTTACCAGCCATCTGCCGCCTGATGTGTGGCCTGCAAACACATGCACACACACACACACAAACAAGGCAGCAGACAGAAACACACAGACCAAAACCTGTCTTAACCCCACATCACCCCCACTTGTTTTTCTTAGCCTGCAGCCCTCCTCATGCTGGACTTGTAGGTTTGAGAAAGTTGTCTCCCCAAACACGCACAGCTGACACTTTCCCTGCAACATGTCCTTCTTCAGCCTCTTTTCCTTCACTTACACGATCATTCTAACCGGCAACAAGCTACAAAAAGGCCCTCTGGACAGTAAAGTGTACAGTCTGGGAGGCTCATGGTATGAAATTCGGGAATTGGATAGGGCTAAGGGGAGGCAATATATTCCCCGCAGGATGAATTATAATAACTTTGAAGATTCCTTAACATTTCATCAAGTGCCTCCAGAGGTCAGAGCTTTCATTTGTCCAACATGTTAGTTTATGACCAAATACCTGCAAAACTAATCATGTTTAGTCAGCTCTACTCGCATTTAGACACAATTTCAGCAAATGCTAACACACTAAAAAAAGATAGTACACATTATACCTGCTAAACATCAGCATTTTAGAGGACATTAGATTCAACATGTATTCATTAATCATTTATAAGACTCAAACTTTCACATCTATTCATTAAAAATGTATAACATTCACCTCTGTATATAAAACCCCTGTGAATCTGAAATGTGGAAATTTAATGTAAATTCATCTTAACTACTGCCTTTTATTTACTTATTTAAGGTTTTACTTATGCTCATGTTGCTTTTACAGCTTTTTTTTTTTACTGCTTTATTTCATTTCAAAGGTGCCATATTATGAAAATTCAGAAAATAAAGCAGGGGGCTACATAAATACTGTGAAAGTATCAGCACACTCAGGCCACAGAGAAACGTACACGGTTCGTATTCAGAAACTGTGCCTTCAAACGAGCCATCAGGATTTCTTTGAATTTGTGATGTCACAAGTAAGGGATAATGTATGATGAGCCAATGAATACTGGGAAAATAACTCCCGGCAGGGGAATAGAACCCCGACATGCAGCGGAGGGGTTTTATTCCCCTGAATATCATTATCCTCAATGTCATTAAGCATGGCTGCCGAGTGTGTATTCAAATCCGTGTTCTTTTGTTTTTGGCAGAGAAAGTCCGTCAGTATAGTAGTAGTAGTAGTACAGTACAGTATAGTACAGTAGCCCATTTTGTTATCTTTTTTGTATTTATCTCATATTTCTTCTCCTCTATCACTTGAAGCTCTTCAGGTGTTAGTTCCTTGTGCCGTTTTTCGCTTGATTTTTTCTTTCCTTCTCCATTTCTTTTTCTTCAGCGGCATCCCATTCCTCAAAATCCTTGTAGCTACTTATCTACAGATAAGTTAAAAGAAATGTTAAAATCAGCCATTTCTGTTTGTTTTTTCCCTCTTGTTTGACAGCTGCAGTGTTGCAGGGCAGCGTCGCTAGCAACACTGGGCTACACAGCAACTGTGTACGCTGAATGCCGCGACTGACCAATCAGAATACAGCATTTAATAGAGCCGTGTAATAAGTATACTATATACACTGATTAGGAACATAAACATTCTAAAGGGCTCTTCTGTATTTCTTGTTGGAATGTTTTCCAGTGTGGATGTGAATGACATCAACTCACAGGAAGTAAATATGGACCCAAGCTGTACCCTCGCAATACAGTTACAGTGAAATGGACCATAAAGATAGAAAAACTGAGAATTACAGACAGAGAGTGATTACAGGTATATTCACGCAGACAGTATGATACAAGCAATGTTTGAAGCATGTAAGTAAACATGTTCTAGTAGAAACCCAAAATACAAATATGAGCCTGAATATGAGCACAATATGGGGCCTCTAACTACACTGACAGATGCCTTGTGAAATGTCATTGTACATGAGTATAAAGAAAATAAAGATCCTTCGTTAATTAGCATTCTGAGGATGTTAGCGTGCTTACATTATAGATGGATGGATGGATGGATGGATGGATGGATGGATAGATAGATAGATAGATAGATAGATAGATAGATAGATAGATAGATAGATAGATAGATAGATAGATAGATAGATAGATAGATAGATAGATAGATGACTGTATATGTAACATTTTACCCTTCCTTCTCTTTTGGAAAAATCAAAACTAGGAAGCAATACATAGAAAGAGCAAGAGATGCACTGCACAGTAGAGTCCTGTACAGGACTGTTTCATTAATCCTGCCTACTGGATTTCTGATAATTACTGCCCATTCCCACAATATGTGTCTTCTCCTGCCCACACCCACAACCTGGGGGTTTCGGTAAGGGCTGATTACTTATGTACAGCATACAGTCAGTTTTAGTTGGTGGGGGTTTAATGTAATACATATGCATTTATGACACCTGACCTACATAATTGCAAATGTTTATCACATACTGTGTCATGTTTTATGTAATTTCATGTAATGGTGAAGAGACAGACCCTCTGAATCCCAACCCCAACGCAGTCCTCTACTGCACAGCTAAGATAGCAAGATAGACAGACTAGAGAGAGAGAGATGCACTGCCAGCCAGCCCATCAACTTAATTTTACCGTTACTGCTGACGTTAAACTTGGAGAGGAGCGAGCACAAGTTTACCTAATTGCTGTTCCCGCAATACTCTCATGATGTTTTTTTCTCATAAAAGTTGTAAATATTGACTCCCACTTTGACATAATGGGGTGGCAGGGCCCTTGCGTAATTTGCAGGGTATATACACAACTTGCATTGTGAGCATATAGGGTTGCCTGGCTCTGATCATCATCTCTCATTTGCAAATAAACTCTGAATTCACTGATTCTCGTTTCAACACACATATACACCAAATTAATTTGATTTGATTTAAAAACAAAACAAGCAAAGACAGGATAAGGCCACAGTTGGTGGGGTTTTGGAGGCCGTGAGAGGTTGCAGGTCCCCAGGCACCGGCTCAGGTGGATAATCTGAGCTTGCAGATGTGCTGTTTAATAAGGCACTAAGCCAAAAAAGGGGGGTTAAAGATCTGATCTGGGCAGCTTAGTGTCAATTAAGAAAAAAACAATGGGCCAATCTACCTGTTCATTGGCTGATCAGATTCAGAAAAAGAGATGTCTGCAAGAGGTGAACAAAGCTAAAAACGCAGTGTCTCGGGTTATGGCTGCTGTTAGACAGTTTTATTGTATTTTGAAGTATATCCAGCTGACATTTCTGATTCAGTTTGCCAACTTTAAAGCTTTACTCCTCTCATGCTACTGTTGCTTGACATTTTAGCATTTACCATTATCTTGAAATAGTCACTAAACATTCAGTAAAAGACACACAGGCCCAGTTTGATGTTGTTTAACATTGCTGAGGGTGACATTGAAGGTGACCTGCAAGACCACTTGGACTTGTCTCGATAGCTGAAATTTTAGATGCAGCCCTGTGACTTGAAATTGAGTTTTTTTGAATCTCCTGTCAAGGTGAGAAATTTAGAATTTGGGGGAAGTGAACAAATTAATGCGCTCCCTTGCCTCTTACTAGCCCTGAAATGCCTTTAGGCGGTGGGGCTGCCAGCAGAAGCAGACTTGGGGCTCTGAGGTCTAAATATGAGCATGAGTGTGAAGTCGAGGGCTGCTGAAAAAGAGCTCCCTCGGTCAGCCTCCTCTGCATAAATAAAGGTTAAAAACTGTGAGCCTACTCTTTTCTCTTTCCCTCTCTTTACCCTTCCACTGCTCTTTCACTTTTATACCTTCCTCCCTCTGTGCTCAAAGGCAGCAGCACGCCCATTAACATTTAACTATACACAGTTAATGATGCCGTCCTCCTGTAAGTTTAATCCTCTGCTTGTTTCATTGGCACATCATCTAGCGACTATTCTGAGGTGCAACAGACAGTGAAACAGGAACACACACACACACACAAAACACACAGTTTTGACAAGAGTCTTATTAAACAGGCTTGTAAAATTATCTCTGAACCCTCCCTGTCCTGCTTTCAAACAGCTTCCATCAGGTACAAACTGCTTCCATTCAGTGAATCCTCACAACTGAGGAAATGAGGGTGGGAAGTGAGAGCGCATTTTATGTCTACACTTAGTCTTAATTCATTAAGTCTGTGAACGCACTGTGAATGTCGGTCACTGCACTATAATTGTCTGTGTAATTGGGACAAATAAAGCAATCCTGGATCTTGAACCACACACTCACGCATGGACACGCAAACACATGAGTGTGGGCTCCCTGCTGACAGACACTCAAGGCCATTTAATATTCTCAGGAAAAACAGACAACAAGGACGACAGCTTGAGACAATGAGAGGTACGAGAGAGGCAGGAAGAAAGTGGGAGACAACAGACAAAAGGGAGGCAAAAACAGAAACAAAAGCTCTGTCAAGGCAGACACACATAAGAGTGTCCTGGCCTGGAGCAGAAAGATCTTCACCAATTAGAAATCCTCCTACTTAGAAATCCACACACACTCACACACATACAGAGGAACCCCCTGTCCTTACCTCCTAACTCATCCTATTCCCTCAGGGCCTTTTGCAGCTCTCATGCAGAGTCAATCACGACAGATCTTGGAAAATGCAAGAAACATTCTCCCAAACTACCATTTTGCTCCCCGAGTGAGAAAAGCTGCCTAAATGGGTGAAAATTACTTAGCAATTTCGACTGTGAATATCATGGTTTCAAAATGGGTAAAGGTTATTATTGACTCTCTCTCAGTAACATTGTTGGTGGGAAGAGAGATGTGAATTTTGTCAGATTTTTTAAATGTTTTCTTTTGCAAGAATTCACATGCTGATTAATAAATTGGAGGCGTTAAGCAAACTCAGACACGGAGTATCTGTATGGCCTTGTTTTCACTTTCTTTTTGTTTAAATGTTCACACTGGCATGTTGGTAGAAGAAGTATTCTTATCATTAAAATACTCATTTAAAAGTCCTGCATATTGGGAAGTGAAACTACAGAAGTATAAGCCCAGTATACTTGAATTTACGTAAAGTATGTTAAAGGTGGATCAAGTTTAAAGTACTTTATATACTGCTGGATAGTTTCATCTACAATAATGCATCACATTTTATTTGTGTATCATATTTTTGTGTGCAATCTGTCCAGGGTGTTCACTGCCTCTCGCCCAATGTCAGCTGGGATATATTCCAGCCACTCTCCCCCCTGCCGACCTGAATAGGATAAACACTTACGGATAATGAATGAATGAATATTGTTGTGTGCATGAACTGTGAATTTGCAAACTGGCCAGTCACCAGCTGTCAACTATATGTAGTAGAATAACAGTGTTTTCCCTCTGAAATAGAGGGACCTGACTCCCACCTGTCAGAATTATACAGTCACACAAAATGTAAATAATGTTCCTCCATGTTCAGTATTACTGAGGTCGCTGATTGTCATGGATAAAATCATTTACCTTCGTTTAAGGCTACATCGTAATAATAAAAGTATAAAATAAAAGTATGTCATAACATAACACTCTGAAAGGAGTCAGTCTGCCTAATGAATGTTTCAGTCCAGGTTGATCTGTTCACCCCTGTGATTAGTGGTGGTAACAAGTCACAGCAATTTGTATCGATATTTTTGATGAACACTCACAGTAAGTGCTAATCACTGTGACAAACACATTGCTTCACAATAGCAGCCACACAGTCTTGTGTTAGCCAAACACTTTAAATGTGAAGCAGTGGCAGTAGGAAATGTTCAGTTTAGTCTAGTGGTGACTTAATACAGCTCTGACATGAGAGGCTCATATTAAGGAGATAAAACAGTAATGCAAGATATAACACATGAAGTCAGACTTGACTCCAAAATCTTTATGGCGGACCCCGCCACTGAGGCTACATCCACACTAATATGTTTCATTTTAAAAAGGTGTTTATCAATAAAAAAAACATCTCCATACTCTCAAGCACCATTTCAGAAATAATCTGTCTATACTAACAAAAATCACATGACCGTTCACGCACATTGGGTGTGCATGTCCAGTTGTGAACAGGAAGCAGATTGTCTACTCTGTGCTAGTTGCTTAATTGCATACTACAGATGAAGAACAGCAATGGTGAAAAGTAAGACCAATGTTTTTTTTGCTTTTACCAACAAAGAGGTGGAACTATTACTGAAAGTAACACGAGTATACAGCAATGGAAATCTAAGTCAATTGGAAGCCAACACAGGTGTCCGCGTCCCTCAAGGATCTGTCCTTGGCCCACTTCTATTCATTATATGCATGCTCCCCCTTGGCCGTGTCATCAGATAGTGTAGGATTTCTTTCCACTCCTACGCCGATGACACTCAGCTGTATCTCAGGACTGACCCAACCCCTTCAACAGCTCTACCATCTTCATCTTCACCTCTGTCCACACTCACCAACTGCCTGGAGGAGATAAAGGCATGGATGAGTCAAAACTTCCTCCAACTCAACTGTTCCAAATCCGAAGCCATACTTATTGGCACCCCTCATCAGGTACAGTCATCTTCAATAACCACCATCACCTTCTCCGGTCAGGACATCCCCCTTTCATCTACAGTTACCAACTTTGCCGTGAGACTGGACCCTCACCTAACATTTGAAAATCACATTAAATATCTATGTAAATCCTGCTTTTTTCACCTTAAGAACATCACTTATCTCCGTCCCTCTCTCACCCTTTCCGATGCAGAGAAACTAGTCCATGCCTTTGTCTCAGACCAAACATTTTGTATCACATTTGTGTGCAACTGGTAAAACACACAGGTTGGCTTTGAAGCCATGACAGGAGACAAATGTCTTTGTTGAGGTTAGCACTGAACGTAATTGTTTATCAAAATTCTGCCTAGGCCCAAGGCAGTTACCAACTCTGCCTGATGGTGAAGTCAGCCTGCTAAAATCTAAACAATTTTGCATTTCATTGTGGGTTTTTTTAATGATACACTTCCTGGCTTGATCCTACAGCTGTTTAAGTAAGCAGACATCTTGTGAAACAATTTTCGAAACTTTCTCCTCACCTCCCATCCTGAGTAAATTAGAAGAGTGAGAAACTATTTCTGTCTGCGCTTCAGGGTCTTTAATAGCAGCTGATATCTGCCGTCTTGTCAGCCTTTTGTCATACCATTGTTTTCTTTGTCGCTCCCAGTAATCCACATCAAAAAAGAAAGCCCTCCAAGCATCGTGTCATTACTCTGCTTGTCACGCACTGCTTCAGAATCCGTTTTATTCTTCAGTGTCGCTCATTTGTACCATTCGTCGCTTTTGCAGAAATTGGACACTTCAATCCATTAGGCTGTTTACAAGTATAAAGTTTTTCTGTTTGCTTTAGTCAAAGTGGTGGCATAAATTGAATATATTTGTCTCCTTCAAACAGAAGAGGATGCTGACAAAATAATCAACAAAATCACTGTGAAGAGAGATCTTATAAGCATACCAATCAATGCTCCTTATTGACTCTTCAAAAAGGAGGGGGCAGCGTTAGATGGGGCTGGAGACAGTGATGTTGGCAGAAAAGGAGATTTGATGGGATAAATGTGACTTGGGTCACATTCATTTAATGATAACAAGGCAGGCACATAAATGCTTTGTAATGTGAGTATGTGTGCACCTGCGTGTGGTCATACACAGTGTTTTAGCTTGCATTTGTGTGTTTTTGCTTGATTTTGATGTCTGCTGCCTCATGTTTTGATCGTGTGCTCTTAACAGTCACAGTCAAAGGTGTAGTTCAACCTAACAGTGTCCAATTCCTTCTCCACCGTAATCTTTGCCACCCTTTTATTCTCTGTTGCTGCCCTCATCTCCTCATCTCCTCCCCCCATGTGTTTCTCTCTAGAGGGCTTGTGACAGCTGTAAAACCTTGTATCAAGGCGTTGACCTACGGTGCGCTGCACCATCCTCCCCCTTCTCCTCCCCTTCCTCCCACCCTCCCTGATTCTCCCCTTCAACACTTTGCTGAAGTGTAACATCCCCCCCTCCTCAGCTGCACTGGCCCGCTCTGCCACTGCAACGTAGATATCTGCAGCTGATGCTGTGGAGCTGATAACAGTCTCTTTTATCTGTCGCTTAGCAGCACAAAGGGACCTGGGCATTGATCAAATGCCAGCAGACTGATGGCTGCTCAACAGGCTGCTTTTTACGCCTGCGACACTGCCTAGGGGACGGAGGGAGGAAAGGAGGAGGAGGAGGAGGAGGATTCAACTCTAGCTGAAAGTACAAGGCCTGAACTGACAGCCCGATTCCATGGTAATAAAGGGAAAATAGCACAAAATGCTTACTGTTTTGGTTAGCTCTCTGCAATATGAGCAGGCAATGACACAAGATTGTCTGGCCTAGGCTGATGGTAACAACTGATGCTTGTAACAAAAGTGCCAGGAGCAAGGTGGAAGTTGTTGTTCCACAGCAGGAGCATGCCTTTAAAGATCCAGTGTGTAGGATTTAGGGGCATCTATTGGCAGAAATGGTATATGACATAGAATTGTGTTTTTGGTTCCTCAAAATGAGTCAATTATATCTACACACAGAGCATGTCCTCTTCCACGGAGTCTGCCATGTTGTTTTACAGGAGCCCAAAATGGACAAATCAAACACTGGCTCTAGATGGGGTAATTAAGTCATCCCAGAAACATAAAACCAGCAGCGCAAACATTTGTAACAAGCAAATAATGACCTGTTACCTTGTTCTTATGTCTAACTTCATTTTCTAAGCTCCTTTTTACCCAAGCTGGCACCGTACCTTTTTTGGTAAATGGCCACTTGAGGCTGGCTCCACAAGTCCATAGACCCCCATGTTAAACTGTCCAACTTTACAGCAGAAATAAACATGTTTACAGCAAAAAACGGTTTTGGTCTCCATAGCTCCACTGCTCCACCCTCTTGTCCAAATATTATCACTTCTGGCTCTGTATATCTAAGATGACGACGGCCAAAACACCAAACTTGATGCTTCATATATAAATGTCCACAAACCTGTGTTTGTCATCACCATGGCTACATCTATTCCTTTTATAGGTACCAGGTGTTAAAGTGTCTTGCAGCAGTGTTGGAAACTCGACGGACAAGTGTCAACGCTCTTACTCCCGTCATCCCGCTAAACACCAAGGAAGGAGGGCGCCCACTTGATAACCCAGGGGATGCCATCTCTCACTTGACCATCCCATAGAGTGTCTAGCAGTGTGCAATAAGGGATATTAACATCTAGTCCTACACAACAGATCTATGGTACAGACATGGATGGTTAAAAAATAATGCATTTTGCAGTCTTACTGCTCATGCAGTCAGGAGTGGTCCTGAGGAGTGGTTGAAATTTCAAGTTTAAGATTATATAGAATCCAAACTAATACAATGCAAGTGGATATGTTTTGACTGCCCAACAAAACTAAAAGACATAAAGATACAAAAAGAAAAAAATATACATGAATCACAAAAAGAAAGTATACATATACAGTACACTGCTTATACGTACTTAGCAATACTTTTATATACAGATTTATAAGTATTCACTCACAGTATAATTTACATTAAAATTATAAAGTATAATAATTGTGTGTATAAAAGAAAAACTGTAAAGAGACGGAAGAAAACATTTTTACATCAAGTTCTGCCTTTTTTTAAAATTAATCCTCTATGCTCCTCACTGTTCCCATTACCACAATTAAAGGGTGAATCCAATGAAGATTTCTTTGCCAGCAAGTGGAGAAACAAACAAAATCTCTCACAGCACAGCAGCTGAGAGCTGCTCTATTTGCCCCCCAGCAGACCTTTGAAAGAAATTGTAATTGCATGACATTTTTAAGAAATGCTTTCATAAGTGATTGACCTGCAGAAGCATTACTAAGCACTAAGTGCCAATTTTGAGAAATACATAAATTATGAAAACACATATAGGGTTTAGATTCAATAGTTTGTTTGTTTTTTTGTTTGCCCCTGTACCCTGCAATGTTTTTTTTTCTTTCATCATTTCTGAACACATTTTTAAAAAGAGTGCCTTTGAATGGATTCACACTGAATCAACATGACTGACAACAGTGCATTACAAAACTAGCAAATGTTGTGAACTTGAAAGAAGTGTTGTTTTGTTCATACTGCCCACGCGCATTTGCACTGCATGGTGCAAACATTAGATTAATAACTGCCTGATGCATGTATAGACCAAAAAACATGGAAATCATAATGATTTTTTATTTCAGCCAGCCAATTCATTATAAAATCTCTCCATCTCCAGTCACCAGAGCATTGCAAGAGTTCAACAGAAAAAAAAAAAACACTTTTGTGTTATTAAGCCTCACTCTGACATCTCGATACCTGGTTGTTATCTTGTCAAGATAATCCTTTTCACAGCTCTAACTATTATTAGAGGGAGTTGCCTGTGGATTTATGTGTGTTACATTCTGTGAACACAATATTAAAATCCTGTTGGAACTGATGTCATGTTGCAGTGGCATATTAGTTCCTTTTTGGGATTAACATGAAATTGCAAACTTTTTGTGAAACCACACGCCACTTCTCTGAACAAAGACATGTGGGAGATCCCTGCAGCAGTCTCAGCTAAGAATAGAGATACATAATGACATTTTAATTTTGTGCTGCTAACAAACCCGCAGCTTCGCTTCCCCTCTTTATTGTGTGAACCACCAAAGCCTCGACATCGCTGCTTTCAGAATTAAACAGAGGGTGTCAAACAGGCAAAACTGAGAGTGGCATTACTTTCTGGCACCACTGCGACATGAGTCACCTCTGGATTGTTTTCAGACTGATGCTCAAGAAGACTCATGTCAGCATTTCATTATGGTGATGCAGTAGCACTTCAACTGTTTCCTGGTGTATCGTTCTGCAAATGATGCAGGAAGCAGCCTCAAATATTCTGACATTTTTCTGACACATAGAAGTAATCAACAGGATTCTGTCTCTAAAGGGCCACATCACCCAAACCTCTACAGCCATGCAGATAGCTCTGGTTTTATCTGCAGAGGTTTTGGGATGTCGGTCTCTGAGTTTTCTGCCACCACCTCAACACAATGGGGGTGAAATTGAATCAAATGGATTTTTTCAAAGCTCTGAGCAGCTCAAACAAAATCTCATTCACCTCAATCACTGTGGCAGCAGAAGTTTCAGAATTGGATATCTCAAAACCGTAGCCAAACAAAACCCAAACCGAATGGCTGGATACCACAAGGTTTAAGTGTAAATGTATTTTTACTTGATTCTATGTCTGGTAATCTGGGTGACCTGTGTCCTTAAAGCTGCTATTATCAGTATTTTAATTATGACAGTGGAGCATTTAGCAGCCAGAGACCCAAATATTTCCCTCAGGAGTTAGTGGTGACAAGTAAATATTGAACTTAGATTCATTAGTCAACTAAACAAATCACACAAGTCCAAATGAATGCTAATGTTGACCCATATCTGCTGGATGTGTGCAGAAGCAACTATTTCCTACCTCTAAAAAAATGATAATATCCCACTGTTGTGTTTACAGACTGTTGTGCTGCCCCCAAGTGGCCAAGACATCAATTAATCAAGTCAAAAGAATCAATTTTGTCTTTAGTGCTAAGGACCTCGTTGGGTATATGTACAGTACATATGTCATGGACAAGCGGCAACCTCTGGAGCTGAAGCCAATGCAGAAGTGCCAAAAACTGCAGTTCCTCTAATGGCCATTTGAGGCTGGGTCCAAAAATGAGCTTATCCCATAGACCCCCGTGTTAAAATAACCAACTTTACAGTAAAAATAAATTTGTTTACAGCCTGGTACAAAATAGTTTTGGTCTCTGTAGTTTTCCCATTCATTGCAACTTTGTGGGGATTGAATTTTTATAAAACTATTATTTTATTAAAGCTTAAAGTTACGCATAATTAAGAGCGTGGCTGCTTTGAATGGCAGGCTGTCTGAGAGGCATCACCTTGGGCTCTCAGTCAGATCACCTCTTCTGATTGCTTCTTCTTCTCCAGAGCCTTGGTGCTCCACTGTTTCGCAGGGTAACTTATATCGCAGTGGTGCCTGGATAGTGTGACGTGTGGTTGTGCTGCTGCCGTGGTCCTGCCTGATGCCTCCTCCTGCTGCTGTTATCATTAGTCATACTTCTACTGTTATTATACACATATGATGATTGTCACACACATACATATACTATCATATATTAATATATGCCAACAACATATTGTACCACAATTACCATTATTATAATATTATTACTAAAATTAATGTTGTTATAAGCTATTATCATTACTGTCTGTCCTGCATCTCTCTCTATCTCTGTCTCTCTATATGTATCATTTTGTATACAAGTTACTGTTAATTTATCATGTTGATCTGTTCTGTACGACATCTATTGCACATCTGTCCATCCTGGAAGAGGGATCCCTCCTCAGTTGCTCTTCTTGAAGTTTCTACCATTTTTTCCCCGTTATAGGGTTTTTTTTGGGGGGAGTTTTTCCTTATCCGCTGTGAGGGTCCAAAGGACAGCAGCAATGTTGTATGCTGTGAAGCACTCTGAGACAAATTGTTATCTGTGATATTGGGCTTTATAAATAAAATTGATTGACTGAAAAATTGCTCCTCCACAGCTCCACCATCCTGTTCAACTATCATCGCCTCTGGCTCCAAAAAAAAGAGCCAAAAATAAAGATAAAATAAAGAGTCCACAAAGCAATGGGTGATACCACAGTGGTTACATTCATCCTTCATACAGTATGTGGTCAGGGATCCAGAAAATAAGTCACTGACATAATTATTCATCTTTCCCTTACAAACACCCTCACTCAGAGTTAACCTGTACTGTCCACATGCGTCCATGTTTTCATTGTGTCTCTGTCACACTATCTGTGGTGCGACTGTTGTGCTCTACCCAGACATCACTTGTCAATCAAACAGTTGTAGGCCAGTGCTGTGACCTCCATAGTACGTCCTTGGACTGTGTATTGTTAAAGCGTGGGTTTCTGTTAAATGGTGTTCTGTTCAGTTATGAGAGCAAAAAAGTTCCTGTACACTAGAAGATTTTTCACTTAAAGGATTTATGTCATTCAATAAAGCTTCCTTGTGCACCTGACAAAGGCCTACTTATATAAAGAATTTTACATATAAAAACTGCATTAGTTATGATTAGTCCATCAAAAATATAGCTGGAAAAATATGAAGTACTGGACTTATATATGATATTTTCAGAGCAAATGTTTCATTCCAGCTCATCACATTTTTGTTAATATTCTCCCATATTCTTGTTTTTCACCCAAACTGTGCACCACTTATCTGTGATGGTGGTAAAAACTCACACAGGTACAACCTACAGCCACACACACTAGGCCTACATGTATGCGCACATCTACCCTACATTATTTTCTCTGACATGAATCAAAACATGCCAATATGCGTTTAAGCAGGGTCAGGAGGTTACAGAACGCTAAAAACAAATGCTCCAATTGACCTAGGATTGTATTACACTCCCCCCTTTCCATCCTGAATGCTCTCTCCTCCCCCCTTCCTCCTCTCTCAGCATAAATCCATCTATCTTTTGATTTCCGTTTCCTTTTTTGTTCAAAAGTGACAATGGTCCTCATTTGTCATACCATCATTGACACCACTGTAAATCTAAGCCCGGAGAAGATTGGGAAAAAACTTGTCTCAGCTGATTTATGAAACCTCCCTAACTATTGATACAAGTGCAAAATCCAATGTGAAAGGTAGCCTGGTGACATTTGTCAGAGCCATGCAGTGGATACAGTCTGCATGCGCTCTCCCAGTGAAAGAGAAATGGGCCATCTTTGTTGTTTGTGAGGCTGGGGCTGAGCCTCTCCTTTGAAATAGTTTAGTTAATTCACCAAAGGCTATTCTATTCAAAGGGGATATGTGCTGTGACAGGAAAATACTACCTCAGAATACAAATGTGTAATGCTGACGGTTGGCATGCCTTGTACAAAGATAACACAAATGAGGTTTAGTTAATATTTAGCTTCATATCTTGCTCATATTTTTTACATTCAGACTGAATGTAAGATGAACGCTGACACTGCCAGTGAAATTAAAATGATACATTTTATGGATGCCTCCCTCTCACTCTTCTCCCCTGACTTTTTCGAAATTAAAGGTAAAAATAACATAAGGAGATGTGTACCCACTTGCCTCCCTGAGTATTCAGCTATCATTGCTAATTCCAGAATATTGCAGCCACTTCAGCCTGCTGCTGCTCCCACGCCACAAGTGGCTCTCATGGGCTTTTTCATGGAAATTCAAGGAGGGTTTTCTGGCTTTTTGGTATCACACAGGTGCAGAGACAAAGAGCAATTATTCCAACCTTTTCGCAAAAAGCCACATTGAGACGTGGGTTGTGGAAACAGGCTGTGTAATTTTCTGCCCTCCCAAATAAAGAATGCATATCAAACCATCAGAAGCTGAAGGCCCTGTGAGGACACAAGTGTAGGTTCAGTCGATGCCTTATTTAGTATCCATTTGTGGCGGCACAGTCAATGGAATATATAGTGTAAAGCTATTCCTGGAATAAATTACACTTTTGGATACGTGCATTTATTTCCCATTGCAGCCATGAGATGAAAAGCACGTTCCAGGGTCATATTTAATCACACAGTGTTATGTATTCACCTCTCTGGCTTTTTTTCCCTCTTTACTTTTTTTTTTTTAATAAAATCTGGGTATGCATGTCAAGTAAAAAAGAAATACAAGTTCAACAACCCAATAGCCAGAAAAAATGTTGGCGCTGCACACAGACTGTTTGTTTCAACAATGCAGTGGTTAACGTGTGGTTAGGTTTAGGCACAAAACCACTTAGGAAAATATCTTATTTTGGCTTAAAATGCCACCACTGGAAAAGTAGCGATGTCTCTGTCTAAAAAGCAATTTGTCTTGTGCCACTATCAAGACAGGAAAAACCAAAAAGCAACCACTTTTCATGGCACTATCCCCGCTGGAAAAACAGGGATGTCTCAGTAAAAAAAACAACCACCTTTTGTGGCAGTGTCCTTGCTGGGAAGACAGGGATGTCTCAATAAAAAACATCCACTTTTTGTAGCACTTTCCCCGCTGGGAATACAGGAATGTCTTGGTATAAAGCAACCGCTTTGCGTGACATTATACCCACTGAGAAACAAGCGATTTCTTTGTAAAAACAAAAAAAACAAAACAAGCACTTTTTGTGGCACTAAAACAGGGATGTCTCTGTAAAAAACAACAACTTGTCACAGCACTATTCCTGCTGGAAAAATAGAAATTTATTAAAGAAAGGAAAGGTCGCTTTTTATGGCACTATCTTGGCAGGAAATGCAATAATGGATGCGGTTACATAATGGAATTAAATAAATCTTAATGAAATCATTTAGACTTAAAGTCTTTCCAGGTAGTGTACATGGGAAATATTCATTCCGAATGAGGGTTTACACGGGGGATCAGTTTAATCGGCTGTATTCCGGTCGCACAAGGTTTGGGGGCAGGGAAGGTTTCTGACTGGAGAGGGGGCGGGGCGGATGTTATGTGTTTACGTTTACCGGAAGAAAACACTGTCGTCCTCACTCCAGATAACAAGATGCTTGACGACGCTGTTCTCAGTGCCTTTTTCGGGCGTGTTTTGCTTACATTCTTGAAGCAGCAGTACGACAACAACCTTGTTCTGCTAATGCTTCGTCTGTTGAGGAGAAGAGAGGCAGAAGGTTGAAGAAAGGAGATAGAAGACCGTGCTGTGGCGAATGGAAACCGGTGAGTGCAACAAGTCCGACTGCTCTATCTCAGCCCGTTGCTATGCGCGCTATATACATCATCGCGCCAGAAGGGCAAGGAAACAAGCATGCGCAGGAAGACCGGAATGAACTTAAAGAGGAATGAGTGTATACAAGTGCGAGAAATTCTTTCATTCAGAATTAGAAACTGAATATTCCAGCCCTGCTGGAAAAACAGCAATGGTTTGCTACAACACAGCTAAGGGCTTAAAAAGCCGCTTGAAGCAGCCATGTGTCACTAGATCCCAACCGTCTTTGTTGTTTATTGGGCTCAAACAGTGGTCTGCAGCTTTGCAGGTGTCTCGCCTATCCCCTTCACCTCCTGATGACAAAGTCAGCTCAGATACTACATTACATTGATATAATACATATGAAAGGTGATGGTATGCAGAAACATAGTACAATTGCCACATTTTCCTCTGGCAGCAAGGCTTTTATGATCTATTTTAAGATACAGGAATACTTTTATTTATTTATTTGTAGTATTTAAAACAATTAGATGGGATGGCTTAATATGAAATCAGATCACAAGAAAGTTGCTAAAAATAGAGGTAGATTTGGTGACGATGTTTAGTTCATATTAAATGATTAATAATGAATTAACTTAATGTCCAGTTGACATCCAGTTAAGTTTCATAACATTTTTAAAAAGTGTGATTCAAATTAAAAAAACAAAAAAAACAAAACATCAATCATGTGGCATTACGCCAGATAACCTGGCATTCAGCACAGTTGTCTAAATAGCAATGGAAGCAAATCTTTGTTGTGATGCCTGCCAGGCCTGCGTTAGCAAAAAAATGGAGTGGGTGATTGACCCATTTAACAGCAATGCAACCTCCATGGATCTGCCAGCCAGTGCTGTCGAACAGCTGATTGACCTGATAACTGATCGAACGCTACGAGGAGTTTTGGGTTGGATCAAGAGGCAATTACTCAAAAGCAATACGGTGCGTTTCTAAACGTATGGTTCCTAAATCAAAGGACCTTTCCAGGGCAGATTTGAGAGATGAGATGAGATGTGCTCTCTTGACTGCGCCCATTGGTTTGGTACTTCAGGCTGCAGCATGACATACAAGCACAACCATCTCATTAGACGTGTGCTTTCGGACTCTTCAGTACTCTTGGTTGAAGACCAAAATGTTCTTTCAGAATTCTAAGTTTAAATCCCGGTCTGTCAGTGAAAACATATCCAGTGGCAATAAATAGCTGGAGTTGCAAACATGTTCATCCCTAAAATTGGGGCCCTGAGCCAAAAGAGGTTGGGAACCTCTGGCATATATGATCTGCATTTGACATGCTTAGCAACAGGCGTAACAACAACACCAGCACCCAAAGTCTGAATTCCTGTGAGGCTCCTTTTTTAATTTGGTGGCAGGAAAGAAACTGAGTAAAGCTACCAGTTTCTGTTTTACATTTCATACACTTGGGACATAATGAGGAGGAGTCCATCTCCAACTTACTGCATTTGTGGGCAGATGAGCCTCAGAGGTTACTCTCCAGAATTTTGTAGACAGTATGGTAAATACACTATGAAAAAGAAAAGGGTTAGAATAAGTCAGAAAAGGGACCTAGCTTCAATTTAAAGAGGAAATGTATGTAGCATATGGTATGAAATATTGAGTGAATTTCTACAGTCACAATACAAGAAGCACAGACAATTGGCTCTAATGTAGGTGGGAAGAAAATTCAACAAAAGTCTGTTAACCATTTTTTTGCAAGCTGTGTACAAACTGTAACAAAAACAAGGCCTCCAAACAAAACTTCTTTCACAGCTGTGTTGTCGACTGTTTCTGCCTTAGAAAAAAGAAAAGACTCCCCTCTCCCTTGACTTGTTGTAGGCAGCCGGATAAGAAAATGAAAAAAATTGACAGTGACACTTGTAGCTCTGCGCTATTGTACCAGCTGAATAACTAATCTGCATCTGCCTGCTGATTTCAACAACACTATATTCCACACACCCCCAAATAGGGCCAGGGTGGTGCTGGGTTGGGGGATGTCTCGCCTTGCAATCAGTCCCCAGCAGCACGTGGAGAGCTGCTGTAATTAAGGAGCAGCGTCCCCCATGAATCGCATCCGTGAAGCAGGACTTTAATTCCCCACTAATTGAGGCCAACACGGGGAGGGCGGAGGGAGGGACGAGGTATTTGAGGCTCCTGCCGGGTGGACCGACCACTGAGTTAGATGATTAGGCGAGGTGTAGCAAAGGTAACTAGGAAACTGAACCTCGCCAGCACAGCCAGACACACCTGCCCACCTCTCCCTGTTTCCCTTCTCGCACCCCACTGCTCTCCGAGGGAAACCCAACCCTGAATGGAAGCAAACTTTCCCATTTTAGCTCCACTTTAACGGCAGCTGTTTTCTCTGCTGGTGGGAGAGAAGGGAAGAGGAAGAGGAGCAGGCGGTTTGATTGATTTGCTTCATTTGGATTCATATCTATTGCAGTAGTGATTGCTGTCGACACAGGCTCATACAACTCCAGAGAGAACAAAAGAGAGGTGGGGATATATTTAGAGAATACACCAGGTGCTACAAGTACCTAATAAAGGGAATCATTTGTTAAATGGGATATAATTATCATGCTGATTTTAAGAGTTGCATGGACGTGTGTCTGAGAGCTTTTATGGTTTTATGCTTATTGTATTTTCACCGTTTAAGTTCACTGTAAACAAACTAAAAGTAAGGTGAGGTAAGCCGTCAAATCCGCTGACTCCGGCTTCAGGTGACAGTTGTTTTGTATCTGTAATGGTGCCGTTCACCGTTCTGGCTGCATGCGATGCCTCCTTCACTTTCATGTGCGTACTTCACCAGAGGCACTGGGTAAAAAGCACTGAGGAAGTGGCTGTAAGGCACATTGTCACTGAAATCTGTCAGACTCCTCTCCCTCACTCTGTCTCTGTCTGTCTCTCTTATTCCCTCTCTCTCTCTGTCTGTATATATATAAAAATCTTTCCATTTCAGAGCTCTCTCTGACAGCCACAGACGCTCCAGCGGGCTGAGATCTACCTGCAATTGTCACTATTGTCTTAGGAAAAGTTGTGATTTATTCCTACGCAACTCCGCGGCCTGCGCACACATGAAGTCATGCATGCCTGCACACACAGCCCAGACCAGTTCATGCACACACACATATGGTGTTAACTGCAGTAAATTGCTTGGGCTCGTGCTGAGATGTCACAAAGCACCGCCATCAATGCCTCTTTTGCTGATTTAAAGATGCAAGCTTTACTGTACACAGCATACAGATGGACTCCTTTGGCACCTTTTTATACCAATTTTCTGAAGCCTTCAGTAAACAGTAGTTTTTTGTTTATTTGAAAGGCCCACCAGCCCCCCATATAGACCTGAGTTATTAAGGCAATGTGAGGCCGAGGGAGGATGAAAGGCAGCACTGATTTGACTTTGTCTAAACTTGTCTCGGCTTATGGGATGACTTTGAGATTTTATCAAGTTATTCTGATCCATTAGACTGATCTGAGCTGTGTAAAGATCAACTCTGCACAGCAGCGATGGAGAATTTGTCCTTTCAGAACGATTCAGAACATCTTTCCATTGAGTTGAAATAGCAGCAACTAAAGCAAATCTCCCTCTGAAATGACTTCAGAGACATTTTGTTCAAGCATAGGGCCTTTCACTTTCAAAATGCAATCTGTTCAGTCTCATAAAGGCCTCAATTAGATGAAAGTCTTGTTGAAGGCGAGCCTGATGTGGAAGCACTTCATGTGCTATGTGTGCCACTCAATACAACAGAACATACCATGGGAGGTCAAGTAATGGGGAGTGCAAGCCAGTGGTGGGAAGTACAGTCATTATGTATGAGGATGTCGGCAACTTAAGTATGTGTCTGAAAATAATGTATCTGCTGTAATGTGACCACTGCTGTGTCCTTGTTTGAAGCACACGCATGGCTTTGATTTATCGAGGTTTGTAACCTTGGCCAATTACCTACAAACACACTCACTGGCTGTTTTTACACAATGAAAGAGAACACGCCACCCCCCATGTTTTACACTATTGTTGCTTGCCTTGCACAAAAAGTAATAGTTAATTGGTAATAGCTCTGACCTTGTTTCTTTCTGTCTGATGATGTCCCCCCGATTATTTGTAATTCAGTTTTGCCCTCGACGTGCCAGAGAGCACTTCATTTACTTAGGAAATCACTGGTGGTCTAAAAAATCAAGCCTGGCTTGTTTTCGCCTATTCATCTTTTTATCCGCAAGGGGCGAAAATGAAGGATCGCCTCTGAGATTCAGCTGGCATTCTGGACCAAAAAGTCTGAAAAATTGATAGGTTTGGAATTTACATATCTGTTGTGCAATTGTATTCCCCATGGTCTGCGTGAGCACGCAGTTCATCAATAAAATATGACTGAGAAACAAATATTGAAATCGCGCCTGTCAAGAATGAAGTTTGGGAATGTGCATAGAGGAGTGGTGCGATCATGTTTAACTGGGCGACAGAGGTCAGAGGAGTCAATGCTTTTGTTTGTGGAGACGAGGAAATCAAGGGAAATCTATTTGCATACATCTTAGGTGTTAGAGAGTATGATTTATTTTGCTGTTGTTCTTCTTTGTTTATGTTGTTGTTTGTAATTTGCATTTAAAATGTGGTTTAAAATGTGGAGGAAGAGAAAGACAAAAGTACACCACTGTGGAATTACTGAGTGAGCATTGCCCTCTGGTGGCCGGGCGAGGAACTCATCAGTGGTGTACCTCATTTCAGCTCCTTCAGTGTGTGTGGCAGCTTAAAGCTGGTTCCATTGTCAAACACCGCAGGATATCATTTCAAAGCTAGCCTGTGTGCACATTCATATACGTGTATATAGTGTGTACTTGCACTGTATATGGCTCTATATGAATAAATGGATGTCAAGCAAGGCAATGTGTCTCCGGGGAGGAGGGGGAGGGGGTGGTGGGACAAACATCAACTCCTATGAGAATGAAATGGATGAGCTCTCTGCTTTACATTGATTAATTCACATACATACCAAACAAACACAACAAGAGCAAATCTGAACAAGACAACAAGGGCAGACAGAGAGAGAGACACAGGCAGGGGAGCACGCTCCTTTTGCAGCTACTTGGATGCCGTTTCCTCAAGGTCGGAGGGTTAACAGGCAGGTGGGCACGGCTACAGCTGGTGCCTACAGGGCCCCGAGGATCCTAATCAATTCTTACATTTCAGGGGAAAATGATGAGAAACCGGCTGCTCAAAGGAAGATAGATGAGAGAGAGTTGCAGCAAACACACAGATCAATAATATTCATAGCCTCAAGGAGAAAATACGTTAAGTAAAAGCTTTTTACTCAATGGATCTGAGCGGGGATGCTCAATGAAGCAGCTGGTATGTCCACCTTTATGCTCCAGAGAGAGAGGGAGAGAGACAAAATGAGCTTGTATGAGCACAAAGAATGAAATCGTCCACTGTCAAGGTTCTGAAACATAACTATGTGCCGAGGGAGGATGAGAAAAAAGGATCTGTAATGCTGGTTAGTATATTTGTACATTTGTGTGGTCGATAAAGTGTAAAAACAGGAACAGGTGGAATATATTTTGTGAGAGTGGTGCTCAAGTAACCACAGGGAACAGAGCTGCTTCAGCTGCAGTGTGACAAACGGACAGTGCAATGTTCTCACAGCAAAAACTAATTAATGAGAACAGGTTCTCTCTTAAGTTTAGGGTCAAATTAGTAGAGTCAAAAGGTTGTGTTTCTTTTTTAAGAAATATGCTGTGTTCGCTTCAGGAGAAGAAGAGGCTGTACCTTTAAAAGTGAATTTGAAGACTTGCATAGACACCAGCTGTGGCTGACTCCCAGATGACACCCGCTGCAGACAGAAAACACACAGCAGGTGGGGTTATAAAGTGATTTGGGTGCTCCCAAAAGCCAAACACTACAAACTTTTCAGAGTTTACAAAAGCATAAGCAAGGGTAATGAGATGAAAGGAGTGAGAGAAAGGTGATGGAGGCGATGGGGGTTGAAGCAATCGAGGATGGTCGTGGCACTGCAGCGAAGACAAGAGGCAGGAAGGAGGTGAGGAAGATGTAAAACAGATGGAGATGGATTGAGGAGGAGGCTAATGAGAGGCAGGCTGGGAGCGTGTGATGGGCAAGGATCAGGGCGAGGGTTCAGGAGAGCCAAGGAGGTTTAGTTAGGCGCGAGCAAGATATCCACGGGTCTTTACCCGACTCTTAAATCACCCAGCGTGACAGAGGCACAAAGGCTTGGTTTGACGCAGAGCTGTCAGTCGTCTTTTGAGCTGTTAATCACGGAGATCTGCGAGGGGGCAGATCTCTTAACGTTGGAGGAGACGCCTGGCAGCAACAAATGAGCCCCACACTGCGACTCCCACGCAACTGCACACCTCTAAAGCCCTGCCAATGCCGTGATCCACCTGCAATCACCCTGCAGCAAATACCAGGCTCTCCCCTGTGCAGCCAGCCACATTGTCTGTGTGTGTGAGAGACAGAGAGAGAAAGAGAGGGGTGAGAGAAAGCCAGGGGGGGAAATAAAGAAAGGGATAAGAGTGTGCGTCTGTTATCTTTTTGTATGTGTGGGCACGCGCTCGGTGAACTCTGCTTGATACAGAGGTACTGATGGGAGAGGTGGCGTTGAAATATGACAGATCTCACTTGTTCTGAAGCCTGCCCTCATAGTAAGCCCTGCAAGAAATAGAGAGATCACTCTCACTTTCTCTCAGTCCACACACACACACACACACACAAACCCACACCCACCCAAACCCACACACACACACACACACACACACACACACACACACACTAAGATAGAACTCTGTTAAGATGTGATTAGGCTGACTGTCAGTTGTGAGGGGTCCTATCAAGGTTCACTGCACGCCAAGCACACACAAACGGCCGTCTTAGCCGGGCTGTCTGACAGTCGGCTACTAGAGGGATGTCGAAGCTGGAAATAACAGCCGGCCCTGACTTACAGCTGGACCGACTGGTGCTTTGCCAACTAGAAAAAAAAGATGGACCTGGAGAGCATGTTGAAAACAGGAAAGAAATACCTGCATCGATCAGTCTGGGTAGGGAAGGTATTAAGAGAGACAGGCCTATTTTGGAGTTGACAGCCCAGGGCATCTACTTTGGCTCAGTGTGCACACTGTGTACCCTCCTTCCAAAAAGGGTGAATTGTTGCACTTATTTTGCTTTACACAAGCTTTTCTTATAGAAAGTTATTATATTGTTCATGAAAGAATGTGATGAAATAGGAATTTTAAAGGACTAAGAGCTGCACTGTGAGGAATTTACTGAGGCACAACAGTGGTCACAGCTAAATACTAACATCAGCATCATAACATGCTCACAATGATGACATTAGATGCTGATATTCAGTAGGTATAATCCATTATGTTTATTTTCTAATTAGCACTAAACTTAAAGAACAGCTGGAATGTACAAGGGTAGATCAGGGCCACTGTAGGTAATTTCCAGTATTGAAATCTTAATTTCACAAGAAAAAGTTTGCTATTCTCTGAGAGTTAAATGGTAAACTTATGAGAAAAAACACATCTTTCTCAGTGTTAGTTTTACTTGCCAGTGTTTGTTACAGTAGTTTTATTGTGAGGATATTTTTTAGTCTTTAGTGCCTGTTTTTAAGTGATAATGTCAAATGTCCTAACACTGAGATCCTTTAGAGACTGCTCTGCATTTGACAACAAATGACAAGAAAGCTGAACGAATGTACAAACGATGAATGACAATATACGAGAAAAAAACGTAAATATTCTCTGACATCAAAAGGTTAAGTGTCAAAAGTCTTTATCTAAGCTGTCTTTGATCGCTCATGGTAGAAGTTTGTCTTCAGGTCTTTCTGCCAGAAAGTCAGTTGATGTAGTATGAAGAGTGAGAGTCAATGTAGGAAGTTGTGGTGGCTGAATGGGTCAAGCACAGGATTTTCACCCAGGAGACTCAGGGTCAAAACTGCTAAAAATACACCGTGTACATAAACTTTAGCAGTATAGCTGAAACATGTTTACTTCATATTTCAACGTTTCTTCCACGCTTAGGAATTACATCTAGCTGATGACCACATAACATCCTGGATCTCAGTGCAACCCCCCAGCCCTCTTAATCTTGTTCAAAATTCCTGTTTTACACTCCTTTTTCATGAACTATGTAATCTTCTCCTATGAGATAATCTTGTCCACAGCAAAATAAAAATGGCATCGCTTTTGTTGGGATTTTAAAGTATTGGACAAGTTTCGACCTGATGGTGCTACATATCAGGAAAGTTAAGTAACTACAATTTATTCTGAAGGGGACATGAATGTCTGTGAGGAATTGTATGGTGCTCCGTCTGATAGCTGTCAAGGCACTCTACTAAAAACCAAAAACGTCAACCTCATGATAGCAATAGATTCATTTTCAGAGATTCACTGAAGGCAATTTTATGGCAACAGCTGTCAAGATATTTCAGTCAGGACCAAAGTGGTGGACCAACCAACTAACCGCCCATCTGTACATAGGTAGAGCTGGTTGTTTTGCAATACCAGTGACAACTGCTCCTGCTTTTCAGTACCAGTACCCAAGCAATATGTTGTATGAAACCTCACATTGAGAGATATTACCATATTTGTCTACATCAGCAGCCGTACAAATTACTGGACCTTAATAAGATCCAAAATGACTAAATCGTGATGTAAATAAGGAAATATCTGTTCATAGAATAGGTTAACAGTAAGTCTGAGCAAGCATTTGATACCAACATTTGGTAGTTTTCAATACTAGATGCTACAAACACATTTCTGGAGGCACTAAAAAAAGTATTGAGGTTCATAACCCAGCCCTACACGTGGGTACAGATCCAAATTCAAGCGAGAACACCAAATAAAAACACCCCTCAGTTTCAGTCTCTTTATTCCAGTCTTGGTCTCTTTATTTCTCAGCTGCAGTAATGCTTAGGGTTGATGTGGCTCCCCATGCTAAGATAATCAAAATATGCCATTACAAACCAATATGGATGGGGGATATTGAGTCCCATCTGGAAATGAAAGCAGGATGGAGAAATAGAAATTCTCACATCGGCTCAGCAGTAAAATTGCTGCCCCACTGAGAGGTAGACATCATAAGCTGGGCTGTAGGGACATACATATGTATTGTACAAACACTCTCTCTCCCTTTAAGATACACACACACACACACACACACACACACACACACACACACATACATACACACACACTAAATGCATGAATTCAACCAGCAAACACAGGCAAGCATCCGGGAAAGCATGCAAAATGTGCATGCATACCCAAATTGCACAAGCATGCTCTCACCCACACACACTCAAGCACAGTAAATACACACCTTCACAGCCAGCCTGATGCTCAATGAACATGTTATATTTGTGTATGTTAGCCGAACTGACATATTTGTGTGTATGTGCGTGGGCCTCAGCTTGTGGTGTCTGGCTCACAGCATGCCGGTAAACAGCATGCAGCCGAGACGATGTGGGGACTCCGGGCTCCATGATTCATGCAGACGGGTTGATTAAAGAGCAATCGCTGCCCCCGCAGTGCGAGAAAGGGTGGAATAATCACTGTAAGAAAAACACTGTTTGGTAGCATAAATCTCAGCACGCTTCAAGTTATGAAAGTTTTCAGAGGGGCAAAAAGTTATCAAATGTCTAGAGTTGCCAAAGAGGCCAATGAAGTGCAGGAAGATTCTCTCACTGTGGCCAGATAAATAGTGTCAGTGTGTCTAACTGGGCACGATAATCACTGTGATCACGGGGAGGGCAAAACACTTTAGCATACGAGATAACACTGATGCCTTACAAAACTTGAAAGCTGCTCTATCGATATTTTTTTACGCCAATTAATTAAATAAGCATGTGTAATCTGGAAAGCAGTCTTTTGTACTGGTAAACCCACTGGTTACCCACAGCTCTATGGAGCATTTTATTTCATCTTTAAAGTTGAGATGAAATGAAAAATGTCCTTTTTAACCTTGTAGATCACGTACCTGGTCATGTTGTAGTCCTATACATACACATACCCCATCTGGCCACCCCTATGGAAAATGCCTGGACCACTGTTAGCCGTACAGAGCTGAGAGAGACTGTACATTCCAGTACCCATACTATCGTACTATATAGTATGCCAGAAAAAGATTTAGTATGTCCCATTACATAGTATGTCAAATGCAGCATGCCAGAAATATCAGGATGTTCTACTACATCCAGTAGGATTTTGCAGTATGCAAGCCAGCATGCTTTGCTGGCTATTCTGACCCAGAAAAGTTGTTTAAATGAATAAAATAATCATAAATATAACTAACAACAATAGCATATAAGTATTTAATAACAGTGACAAAAAATGTATAGCCTATGAATATCATATGTTAGAATCTACAGTGTATGCAGTTATAACTTACTGCAAAATAATAACATCAGAGCTCTCCAGGTGGTCTGAAAAGTCGCTAAATATAGTGACAAAGTCACTAAGTTGGTAAGTCACTAATACTGCTCCAGTCTCTGGCGAGCTCGGTGAGTGGTGTTTTGTTTTATCTCTATGGTAACATATATGAAAGCGAGAGAGTCAAAGTTCGGAGCGTAACGTCATGAGGAAGTGATATGTCCCAACTGTGTGCATACTGCATGCAACAGCATTTTATGTCACTCTGCCTTTGTTTCCCCAAAATACCGTGGTCGCTGCCCTGCTGGCTGGAATATATTCCCAGTAAAGTGGTATCTGTGACAGTTCCAAATTGTGCACAAGACATTTTACAGTGAATGCTTCAGCAATTGACCTATGGCTAAGCCACGCCCCCTTTGGCTAAACCCCACGCCCCCCCTCCACTCACTCAGACAAACTATCAACACATCAGCATTTCGCAGGAGGGAATTGATGATTTTTGGAGACAACAATCAGATGGAAGGTCGATGAATAGCTTAAATTACAAGCCAAAATGTACAGGTCACAGTGTACTCTTGTGAACCGCATCTCGTTGCCGTCACCATCAAAGACAACAAGTTAAGAGCCACTGAAGTTAAGTTTTTGGCTCAGAATATGAGAAAAGGATTACGGCCTTTTTACCATCTTTACCAACACTGTCTCTCCGTTAGTTTGGTGCTACAGTATTTACATTGAATCATTCAGCAGAACTTTTCCCAACCTTTGCTATCTCTGCCATTACAGATAAGTTAATGAAGCTAAGCTCCAGAAGTTAACGTTAGCTTAACTAGAGCCCTTTGGACAACAGCTAACAATGATGTACGATCACCAAAGTACAAACTAGAACAAAATAGGTTAATGAACTCCCAGCAAACAAGGTGACATGATGAACAACGCAGCTACGAGCTAACGCTAGGCTAACTTTAGCTAACGTTAGCTAGAGATGTTGAAGATAACTTTATATTTCTTTCCAGCAAAGGGACAATATGTTGCCTCAATCATGATGTTAACTTACCTTAAAAGAGGTGTAGACATCATTGTTAATCTTATTCACATTGAGTTGATGTTGTGGTCTAACGTTACCACACAACTTTATCCAAAGGAGACACTTTTCTCAGTTGAGATGTGGTTTAAAGTGTAAAAAATACACTTCGTCGTCCAGCCTCTCAGGATACCTCGTGTCGGAGTTGCATGCACCCCATTCACACCGTTTGACCATTTTTAAACTTCAAATCTGAGAAAAAGCTCATAAAACCAAACAAAACTGACTTTCTGTGATGCGTTTCAATGGACGTCCAGGCAGAGAATGTCCGAGTGTGTGGGAATGGCTATACGCACTGTGATTGGCTCATCGCGTTTGAGGGCGGGACTTAGCCATAGGTCAATAATCTGAGGGGCCTCACTGTCATGACACATCCACTTCTCAACAATCAGATCAAATCAAATTCCACCCATTGATATATCCCGCCTGCCTATCCTGTTTCAGAATGCTGTTTCATGTGGACTTAAAGCTAATTGTTTCGGTTTTAAAGTCCACAACTTTAATGTAGTGACAGAGAATCACTACAACTTTAATGAGCAGTGGAAGGGAGTCACTGCTCTGTTTTCAGTGGAAAAAGCTCTGATAAAGTAACTCTACATCACCTACCTTGCACTAAACTACAGACAGACAAAGTTAGCAACTAGTGGAGTAGAGTTTAATAGAGGATAAAGAGCATGATTTATTTCTTGGTGTTGGTGAGGAGCAAATGAGCTTAAAGGAGAATATTGGACTTATGTTAGTGACATAGACACAAACACCACTCCAAATGCATGCTAGTGTTGCTCTCTGTCTGTCTCATGTATAAATAAAGCCACTGTTTACTCACACATTGGCCACTTCAACTTCATAAGGTGGTAATTTCTCAATCCTGTGTTCATACAGGCCAAAAAGTCAATTAATGCAGCTTTTGAAAAAGATAATATGGTTTAACACTGCAGAGACACATCCAGCTTCCACTATATTCATCATCTAGACACTAACTTTCTACCATTCGGTGCAGAGCAGGTAGTATACAGTGGGTATATCACTGAGTTTATTTTGCTGCCTGCTGAAAACGCTGATCAGAGCACTACGAATGAATCAAAACAGTAAAGTTAAAGTGCTTTGTAGAGCTGAGAGGAACTGAGTCAGGTAAAAATCTGTGGCTTGGGCTCTAGGAGCCACAAGAGATGCTGGGTTTTTCATGATGGGATCGTTTTGTTTCAGAAAATCAAAAAAGTAATATAAACTATGCACTAGTAAAATAAGACTCACAAATGTGTTTTGTCTGTTTTTGCTGTTTTATTTTGGATCAAGAAACCAGCTTGCCAAAGCATTTACAAATTTAAAGATTCACAAATATTTTTTTGTATATTACAGACCAAATAATTGGTTTCCAAATATGTTTTTGAATTTCTACATAGCCTAGCATATATTTATGGATTTTACAATGAGATACAGTTTCAGAGTAGTTTTAAAGAAATTTAGTATATTATTTTACAGAAGTCTCTGGACTAATTGTGTGTACTGGTTACTTATTGGGTGTCTATCAAGAGCTGGTTTGTTTAACTGAATACATGTAGGTGCATCTATGCTGAGACTGACTGTTGGCTAATAATTCCTGGCTCCAGTTGTCAGATGACGTAAAAGAATACTTTGTGTGTAACATACAAAAAGTTTATTTCACTTCAGCCAGGACACGTGTTTGTGAGCACAAACACATCTTTAAACACGCAATTTCACACAAAACACATTCATGTTTTTCTATTTGTGTATGCTTCGTGTTACTTATTTCAAGTTCTTTGAAACAAATATATCCCCATTTCATTCAGATCTGATATTTTATTTGGTATCTTTTCAGGGAATTTCCAGCATTTAACACAAATTAATCCCGTAAATAATGGCTGAATATAAATAACGGTTCAATAAATTTGCAGAGCCCAGGAAGCACTGACTTGGTGTGTTACAGGGGGAAAAAAATATCCAGATGTCAAAGACACAACTGGAAAAATTTGATTGACATGTTTTTTGAGACATCTGGGTCGAATATAACCGTTTCAGCGTTTTAATAAAGAAATTGTATCATAGGGTTAGGTCCTGCCTCATGGTGAAAGGAACTTAGACAGTGAAAGAATGTTTATTTATTTTTTACTAGAAGTTTTTTAGATGTCTAGACATCTTATGACCTGTAAGCAACTGGCTCAATGCTTACTAAGAGACTGACATGATAGAAAATAAAGATGCTTATGGATGTGTGGAACAATATGAGTAATCTAAAGTTATCTCTTGATTTATTATTGTGAACAATGTACATTGCTAATTTTTCTGCTCTGTTCGTCAGGTACTACATTGTTGCTCAGGTGGTGGCTGATTAACACCAAACTGAATGGGACTGTGTCATCACTCATCTGAAGTCCTCCAGCCAAGACTCTCACATCAGAGCTGCATTTTGACCAGACTTCTGCAGAGAACACACCTACACTGTTCTCTCTTTACAAAGCAAAACCTCATACTATCTAGACTGCACCCACGCTCACCCTGCAATCATCCTCTTCTCTCCCTCTTCACCCTATTCTCCTCTCCTCCAGGCCTGCACACAGCGCAGCGCATGATTCCCCTCGTTGTGGCTGTATTGATAGAGAGTATGCAGGAAAGAAAAGAAAAGACAGGTAGATGATCAAGTTGTATTACCATAACCGTACAGGAGAGCGACCACTTACAATGTGACTGGATAAAATGTTTTACGTACACAGACAGGCATGTTTTTATAGCGCTAACATGAATGGAATGCGCAGGAAGAACTGTGTTCCAGCTTGTTCCAAATGATTCAGCAGCAGTAAACATAACAAGCAGAGAGTGTGTGAAGGAGAAGTGCAGAAGGCATCCAACCATCGATTACAAATGCCTCATATAAATCTCATAGTGTGGATCCAAGGGTGACTGGCACAATGCTATGGTACATCCAAACATAGAAATAACATGTCACAGATCCACTGTACACCTGACAAAATGTACAATCATATATTACGAACCATAATAACTTAAATAAAGGCGTATGAAACCAGACGTCTTTAAAAATACAACATGTAAGCAAGCTAAAACACTATTGTCCTTTCCTGTTCTCTTGATGGCTTGTAGCTTTAGAGGTTTCAAAAGGAAAACGCTCAACGAAATGACAACATATATATTACATCAACAAGTCTTCAGATGCTCTGTAATTTGCATTGCCTTTCCAGTTCCGATGTGATCGATGACATGACTTGACCGCTTTGGCAGATGAGCATCAGCAGCCACACTGCCTTCTCTGACAAAAAGAGTCCATGTTTTTTTCTCTTTTACTTCTTTTCAAGATTCATTAGTCAAGTACTCCAGGAAGAAAACACACAAGTGTTGAGCACAGTTCTGTGTGTTGTGTGTAATGGCCCCCAAATGGCCTCTGTGGTGTTGTATCCCTCAGAGGCCCCAAGCCACAGACTCAGAGGTATCAAAGCTCTATTGCCTCTTGCTGGAGCAGGACTTGCAGCACTGCTGTCCATAGAACTTGTGGTTACAAACACCGTGCTGGGGGACCAAGTGACACCAGCTGAAATGGTCCATGCAGTGTTCATCTGCAGAGAAAAGAAAAAATAAGGCACATTTTTAGTAGCAGTTCAAACCAAAGCTGCGGCTCATGAATACATAGCCCATAACCAGATGAATCTGTGAGCTCATATTTTATTTGCTTTGGCAGATGCGTCTGGTCTTCCTTCTATTCAGATAAATTTAAGCCAACCAGACCCAGGTCCGGCCAATCACAATTGTTTATGTGAAATGGGACAGGTTTCATACGATGTCACGCTTTATGCAAAACATGTCATGATGCAGAGCAGCGCCACTGAGGCATTTTAACAAACAACGGAGATGGCTGCGGCTGATGTTGAACTTTCTGTTAAGATACTATTTTCGAATTATGATGGCAAAAGCACTCATTCACAGACATGTTGATGCTACACCATCACAGAGCAGCTCTGTGTTTACATTTGTCCCTCGCTCTGCGCTACGTCACGTTTCATTGCTCTGTTTAGTTGTAGGTCTGTCCAGTTGCATCCAGAAGCATTCTGATCTACAGCCATTGATAATGCCCTCTTGGAGATCGAAAATGAACCAAGAGGTTCCAGACTAAGTCACAATTGTAAATTCATCTGGCAGTGCCAGTCTGATGATTATATTCACTTTTATATTCAATTATTTATTTATTTTTTAATTAATTGTTCTGCCAAGAAACACTGAGGATATCAAGAAAGATAGCCATCAGACTTCCCAGAAACCAAGGTGAGATCTTTAAATTGGTTGTTCTGTCTGACAAATACCAGGCATTTTCTCACAGATCAAAGTGTCACCAAACTAAAAATGTAACATGATGACACTAAATTAAAATTAAAGGTTATTGCAAATCATCCTGAGGGGAATGTAGTTATCTGTACCAAATTTCAAGACATTTCATCCAATAGTGGTTGAGTCTTACGGTGATGATAAAGGAAACATCAGTAGGATGAACGTCTGCACAAACTCTCATGGCAAACCATCCTATGTATATAATAAGTCAGGACCAAAAGTGGTGGACTGAATTAGATTGCCGTCCCTGGAGCCACGCTTGGCTAAAAATAACATAACATATATAGAAACATATACCGTACAGATGGACCATTTACTGTTAAATTCACTTTGGCTACTTGTCACTAGACTATGGGAAGAATTCATCAAGATGTGCAGAAAAAACACCCCAAAACAGGAAATGCAAACTTTAAACAGTGCTGTAATTTTATGCTTCGAGGGGAATGAAACTGGATGAATTTGTCTTTCCTTCTGAGAGGACTTTACCTTTCAGTGTTGGTGCAGCAGCTGTGACCCGGCCGGGGCGTTGTGCCGGAGCCAGGGGAGCAGCAGGGCAGAAGTGTGTGTTGCATGCCCTAGAAGTGACAGGCCTCTGGTGGGGCAGGCAGCCAGCTGCGGGGCGACCTTGCCGGAGACACTGGATGGACCGAGTCTGGACTCCTCCGCCACAGGACACGGAGCACTAAGACAGAGACAGGAGAGGAAAAGCAGAGACAGAAACAAACAGAGGAGCAGAATGAGAAGGAGAGAAATGCAGAAAAGGCACACAGATATAAATAGCAGAAGGAGATCAAACGCTGAAGTGCACGGAGGAAAAGAAAATCGTCATAAAAGGAGCAGAAGAGGGATGGAGGAAATGTCTACACAGAGACAAAGAACAGATGAAGAAAACAAACATCCCATCCAGCATGTACTTGCCCTCCAGCGAGCTGTCAGGAGATATCTGCTCTGGTGGAAACGTACAGGGATCACAAACTTGAGATCAAGCAGAATAAGACACTGTGCTATAAGAGGTTGCCCTTAAGACTTTTTGCATAATAGATGATATAACACGTAGCCTACACAACCTGCCCCAGTAGACTCAGTAACAGAGTGGAGCTTTTGGATTGAATCTGAGGTGCATTCCAGACAAACTATGCTACATCTGTGAATTACCACCACCTACACTATACTGTCTGTCTCTGAGGATTTTGGTGAAACTTAGATATTAGAACACAATAACTACTTTTTATTTTATTTCATTTTTTCATTTTATTTGATAGAGACGATGCAATTTAACATAGTTCCAATACAGAGTATGGGACTGATGTGGTTTACAGCTATTGCTAATAATGGTTGAGACTCTCCTGACCAGAATCAGAAATGGAGGACTTATACTGTCACTCTCTGTGGAGCCTGGAGCTCGACGAGTCAACTTCAGTACTGTACAGAGGGTTCAGAGAAAAGCGAGCAAAGCCAAAGGGCTATATGCTAAGTTCTGAAAATATGTATTTGTGACTTGTGTAAGCTGTTGTGTTGAGATGCATCTTAAAATGCAATGAGTACTTGAGTTGGTCCTTCTGCTTTTGCTTCCGGCTTTCTTACAGTGCAGACGCTCTGCTGCTTGCGCTCTGCTTTGCTTACATTCTTTTGTGGATATACTTGTTTTTTCCTGCTAAAAGCTACAGAAAGTAGATCCTGGATACTTATAAAGCACTGGGACTTTAATTTTTGAAAGATACAGAGGACTACTGCCATATTTTCACCACTTTTTCACCACTTTAGTACTGTGTGATCAGGACCGAGGCACAGTGCAAGCCTTTTGCTGTGTCTGTGACTGGAAACCTGTGATTAGGACAAGGACAAGATGGCAAAACCTGTGAGCTGCACAGAGTGTGAGCGACTGACTGAGACGATAAGGCAGCTTCAAAAGAAGAACGAAACGCTACAACAAATTCGTGAGAGTGAGCAATTCATTGACTCTGTGGCAGCTAACATACAAGGTGCTGATGGACAGACTTTTATGTATGGAAATACAACAAATGTGGAGCATACCATCGCTGACCTGGCTGACACAATCCCATGGATTTGTCCTAACACCACTGGATCAGCTGCAGAGGCTCCCAAACTGGCCTTCCCTAACGACCCTTCCTACTGGCACAGGACTGGTGCTCGACCAAAAGCATCAACTCCAGCCAGGACCTGGGCTGACGTCGTTAGACGCAAAGGCAAACCCAGCAGGAAATCAGTCAAGAGAGTCCCTACGCTCACCCCTCCACTTGAACTCTCTCTACAAAACAGGTATGATGCACTAGCTCCAAATGAAATGTGTGACAATACCAACTACACTGAACCCATGCAGGCCAATCACACCTCTGGTATTAAAACCACTGCTAGACCCAAGGCCAGAAAAAACTATGCTAACACCACACCTGATCAGCCAGACACCATCCTGATCGGAGACTCAATAACCAAGCATGTAAGAATGGCAAAGACTGAAAATCTAACAGTGTCTGACACGTCTGTCAGGGAGCTAACCAAGTTGTTGCCAGTGATCCTCTCCACACACCCAAGTAACATGAAGATCATCATCCATGCTGGGTCTTTTGACATTCTACGAAGAAAAACTGGCTCTGAGATCCTGAAAAAAGACTTTTCCCTGCTCCTGGAGAAACTGAGTGACTGTCAGTCACAAAATGTGTTCATTTCTGGCCCCATTCCAACCCTGGGGAAAGGAATCGAGTCTTTTACCAGACTCCTTGCCCTGAATACATGGCTGACATCGGCATGCTTCACTCATGGGATAAAGTTTATTGACAATTTTAACATCTTTTGGAACTGTAAGGATCGCTTTCAGCGTGATGGGATTCATCCGAACATCACTGGATGCAGACTACTCGGGGCCAATCTACGTCATGCTCTTGGAATGCCATACCAAAACAAGAATGGACAGATAAGAGCCAAGGACAAGTACGGGGCACAGAGACAGAAAGCCTGCATCTCTCCCCCTTCACCTGACCCTTTGCTCCACATCACCCAAGGCATTCAGAGGATGTCCCTGTCCCAGTCAGGGATCCAACAACCCCCCTCCTGCCCTTCACCACAACCACCAAGGAGCCAACGTCGCCCCCCCCCAGCACCGGCGCAGCCACTAAGGAGCCAGTGTCAACCCTCCCCCCCTCCACCACGCTCACCAATCCAGGAGCTAGTTAAAGCTGCCGCACTAAAGCTCAGCCAAATTGATGAACTGTTAAATAGTAGCCCTAGACGTAATCACTCAGGTGCCTGTCAGAGATGAGACAGACCCCATGCCGCTTCCTTAAACATACCGGCGATCTTAAATAGCCGGTGGCATGGTCAAACACATCTTGAAATTGAAAAGTATCAGCCAGAGTCATCTCCAAGGTCTGTCATTCCTGTTTTGACTAGCATCAGGAAAAACAATGTGTACCCAAAGCGCACAGCTACTCTATCTAATCTGACTCCAGTTATGCGTCAGCCACAGACTGTGTCAGACAATGTTAGTACACTAAACTTAGCTTTATTAAATATCAGATCACTGGCTGGCAAGTCACTATTAATTAATGATTTTATTATCAAGAGAAACCTTGATTTTATGTTTTTAACTGAAACTTGGTTAAATGAAAACAACAGTGCAGCAGTACTTATTGAATCAGCACCCCCAAACTTCCATTTTATCAGCTCAGTTAGAGAACGAAAGAAAGGAGGTGGAGTAGCCACTTTATTTAAGGATGTTTACCAGTGCAAACAGCTGTCATATGGGAAGTTTGAGTCTTTTGAATATGTTGCACTGCAGTTGAGATCCTCCTGTCAAGCAGTATTAGTAACCATCTACAGGCCTCCAAAATATAGTGCACATTTTGTTGATGACTTTTCTAATCTATTGTCTGTTGTTTGTATTGATTTTGACTGTGTTGTTATAGTGGGTGATTTTAATATTCATATTGATAATCCCAAAGATGGCAGTGCGAAAGAACTTTTCTACATCCTGGAGAACTTTGAACTTTACCAGCATGTAACAGAGGCAACACACAATAAGGGACATATTTTAGATCTAATTATCTCCAAAGGGCTAAACATTTCTGAGGTTGTGGTGACTGATGTTGCCTTTTCTGATCATTACTGTGTTTTCTTTAAAATGGCCATCTCCGCTGACACCAGTAAAATTTCAACAGAGGTAATCAGAAAACGCTATATCAACGAAAACACCTATACACTATTTAACCAGGATTTTACACCCACACCAGCCCTGCCCTCAGTCTCTGTCAATGATCTGGTTCATGGTTTCAGCTTTAAAGCTTTGAATATTATGGACAATATTGCCCCCATGAAGGTCAAAGTTGTCTCTGGTAAGAAAAAACCACCATGGAGGAACGCCACATGGGTAAAAGCTCAAAAAAGAGAATGTAGAAAAGCAGAACGCAGGTGGCGAAAAACCAAACTCCAGGTTCATTATGACATCTATAAAGAAAGTCTGCGCATCTATAACTTGGAGCTAAAAAAGGCGCGGCAGTCCTTTTTCTCTGAGATTATCAACAAAAATAACAACAATGCACGGACTCTATTTACTGTAGTTGACAGACTGACAAACCCATCAGCGTCAGTCCCTCCTGAACTGCTATCCACCAAGGCATGCAATGACTTTGCTTCTTTTTTCACAGACAAGGTTTTAAAGATAAGACAGACAGTCTGTAACTCCAACACAGTGGCTATTTCACCTGTGCCACATAAGATTACTCCAGTTAATTTGGCACTTTTTCACCCATTAAATCATGCTACTTTGACAGACATAGTTAGAAACCTTAGGTCCACTACCTGCTGCCTTGACACTCTGCCTACAAGCTTTTTTAAAGATGTTTTTAACTGCATAGCATCAGATATACTACAGATAGTCAACTGTTCTCTTCAGTCAGGCCTTTTCCCAACGGCCCTGAAGACTGCAGTCATTAAACCTCTCTTAAAAAAGCCTAATCTGGATGCCTCAGTAATAAATAACTACAGGCCCATATCAAACCTACCATTTTTAGGAAAGATAATTGAAAAGGTTGTTTTTCAGCAACTTAACACCTTCTTGGAGCAAAACAATTCCTTTGATGCCTTTCAGTCTGGATTTCGAGCACATCACAGCACTGAGACTGCACTTGTAAAAGTTTTAAACGACATTCATCTGAGCAGTGATGCATCAAAGATTTCGGTTCTGGTATTACTGGACCTCAGTGCTGCATTCGACACAGTTGACCATAAGATACTGCTCGACAGATTAGAAAAGTTTGTGGGACTTTCTGGCACTGTGCTAAATTGGTTTAAATCTTATTTACACGACAGGGATTTCTTTGTGTCACTTGGCAATTATGAATCTGTGCGAACAAATATTACATGTGGAGTTCCTCAAGGGTCCATTCTTGGGCCTCTTCTGTTCAACATCTATATGCTCCCTCTTGCTCAGATTATGGAATATCATAACATCTCCTACCATACTTATGCAGATGACACACAACTTTACATAACAGTGTCACCAGATGACTACAGTCCCCTACATCTGCTAAATGAGTGCATTGGCGAAATCAATACGTGGATGTGCCAGAATTTTCTACAACTAAACACAGACAAAACTGAAGTAGTTGTTTTTGGCCCCAAAGAACAAAGATCAATAGTCAGTGCTCACCTTGACGCCTTGACACTAAAACCTACAAATCAAGCCAGAAATCTTGGTGTAGTTCTGGACTCAGACCTAAATTTCAATAGTCACATTAAGACAATTACTAAATCAGCCTACTACCACCTTAAAAACATAGCAAGAATAAAAGAATTTCTGTCTAAACCAGATACAGAAAAACTTGTTCATGCTTTCATTTTCAGCAGGCTGGACTATTGTAACGGTGTCTTCACAGGCCTGAGTAAAAAATCAATCAGACAACTGCAGCTTGTCCAGAACGCTGCTGCCAGAGTCCTCACCAACACCAAGAGAGTGGAGCACATTACACCAGTGCTTAAGTCACTGCACTGGCTTCCTGTGTGTCAAAGGATAGACTTTAAAATCTTGTTACTTGTCTATAAAGCACTAAATGGTCTCGGGCCTAAATACATCTCTGATTTACTTGTACGTTATGAAGCATCCAGACCCCTCAGATCATCTGGAACAGGTTTACTCAGTGTTCCCAGGATCAAAACCAAACAAGGTGAGGCAGCCTTCAGTTTCTATGCTCCCCGCCTGTGGAACAAACTTCCAGAATATCTGAGGTCGGCTGAAACTGTCAGCTCATTTAAATCAGGGCTTAAAACATTACTATTTACTGCAGCTTACCAGTGAACTAGATATGTAACTTATTGTTAGGATAATCTGTAGCTATTGTTTTTATATTTGTCTGCTGTTGCTTTATGTTTGCTTTTTAAATGCATTTTCTGCACTGTTTTTAACTATTTATTGTCTTGCTTTTAGCTTTTGTTTTTAATGATCTATTGCTCCTTTAATGTTTTCTCTTGTAAAGCACATTGAATTGCCTTGTGTATGAATGGTGCTATATAAATAAAATTGCCTTGCCTTGCCTTGCCTTGCCTTTTTTGTGAGGGTAAAAAGCAGTGTAATGAAGTGGTAAAGCACTGCTGTGGACAATATACTTAGGATGTCTTAAGTTCAGATAAGATAGGGGTACGAGACAGGATATGACACAAAAAAGATAGGCTTTTTCCTATCTCTGAAACTTAAGATAGGACAAGCAGTTAGGATATTTTTCTGAAATTAAATGTACTTTTTTCCTCTTGGTAAACAAAAATCAAAGTGAGAGATGGTGAAGATGAAAATAAATATTAATCTCACAAAACCTTTTCAGTAGATTTGTTAGTTTAGAAGCCACTGATTAAACATGGGATAATTTTGCTCATAGCTACTTTTAAGGAACACTTATACTATAGACAGCAGAGCATAATACCCACTTCTCACCACTTCCTGACCTTATTTTGAACCATTTAATTCCACAGTCACATTGCAATCACGCTTCTTTTATGATTCAGTGTTCAGTTGACCATCCTCGAAGCCCCTACTATGCCTGTCAATCTTCCTGTTCTTTCATGTAATCACTCATACAATATGCCCTTGATTTCAGAAAGAAGAGGACAAAAGTAGGCTTCTTGTTTCAGACCAGAAAATGACAGTATTTCCATTTGAAATGACAACAGTTGCTGGCAGATTTTATCAGCTGTAGCTAAGCTAATTTGCTCAGTTTAGAACAAAAATTTTGTTAAATGGGGTCCTAAATATGTAGCAATGTAATGCTATAAGCGTGAGGCTAAAGCTACACCTTCAAAATCCACCAAAGAGATGAACAATACTGTGAACTGACAGCATCCAGGATGGGCGAAAACACTACACAGTGGATGTGCCCATTGTGATCTAAGCTTGGTTTTTAACGATAACCTGCAACCTCACAGACTAATGTAATTAGCTGTCGACACATCCCCATACAACGATTTGTATGATATCCAACAAATTAGCGCCTCACGAATGGTGTAGACATGTTCGTACTTAACTTAAAGTTATGTACTTAATGTAAAGTTGTGTAAGTTAGGTATGGACAAGTAAAGTCATGTAGGTTTAGGAAAAAAACATAGTGATGATGTACCTTAAAATATCTCAAAATGCATTTGGTTTGACATGATCCTGAACACCAATCTCCTAAAAGAAAGTCTTTCAGACTTCCAGTCTTTATACCACTTCCTTGCTCATGTGATCGCAGCTTTCCAGATTACGTGATTGATTAAAGAATTACTGGCTCATTATTACATGTGTAATATACAAACTGTAGTGCATTACTTTTCGCAGGTATATGTACAAACAGTGCATGAGAACAGCCTGTAGCTGTTGATATGCTGCTTGACTTTCGAAGTAACCCTCCATTCATTCTCGGAACCCATCGGCTGTATTCGGCATCTGACTTCTGGCAGACGGCGATACAGCCTCTGGGGGCAGACCCCCGATTTTTTGGCATTCCGGTTTGATTTGGGCAGAGGAGGTGAATTTCTGTTTCCGACTTCCGTTTATATATAAGTAAATATGCTGAACCACTGCGATGGATTCAAAGTTTGCAATGACACCAATTATGTTCCGCCTCGTTAGTTCACCGCACGGACCGTTTAACCTGGCAACAACTGCAGCCGACTCAAACGGGATTGGTCAATATCACGCAGACTACAAACAGCCTACAGCTGGGAACCAGGGCTCTTCCGCTCTTCTTCCGCAGGCAAGATCTCCGGGGTTTGCCTTCAGTATATAGAGACTACCCTCCGTTCCATCTCACACAAACTCTGCCCTCTACAGGAAATACTATCCTGCAATTACGAGTTTTGAGATTCCAAGATTTGCATCATGTAGTTGGCCAATCAGGACCTGCCTGCCTGAATACTTGCGGAGCTCACAGTATGTGCTAATAGAACTGGGGTTACAATATCTTACCTTTGTTACTGCTGTAGGTAGTAAGGTGGTCAGATGGACAGGCTAATGACGCAGCTTATGTTGTTTTGCTTGTGTTTTTGCGCTTGTGTTTTAGTTATGAAAAGAAAGACCTTTCACAGTAAATGCAGAGAATGTCTCTCGCTACAGTCTCATGGAAATCACTTCTACATGTGGAGAAATACAAAGCTTTCAAATGTTGACTGTCGTTAGCCATCCTCCCAAACAGAGATAAATATCCAGTTTACTGATGTGAGATCTAAGTGTCGTCATGGCTATGATGACAAATTATAGTTTGAGCATTCAGCCACGCGTTACATGTCCTGGGATGCAATTTAATATCCGTGTAGTGCACTTCACAGTTGTGTGGTGTGTGGGAGAAAAGCTCCGAATTGGAAGACTGTCAGCTGGAACGCACACGTAGCACTAAAAGTCTCTCATGTATACAGTTTAGGATCAAAGCCTGAACAAATGTACCTGTTGCCAGGGAGAGGAGTACCAGCCTAAGACCACAGCACTGGAGCTGGTTCTGCCAGGGATAACTCGAGGGAGCTCTGGGCATGGACCTCGGTTGCAGCCCTGCTGGAGATCCACCAAAGGCTTAGCCATATTCCTACACCTCCGTACGGGGAACTCCACATACCTGTGTGGGAGAGGACAGATTGTCAGCTCAAAATTACTTTTCCGACAGAGCTTCCAATATTGAAAACATTCCGACTCTGAGGATAGCACACAGATGAGACAGTGGGGTATTAAGCATGTGTGCAGATCTATTAAAGTGTCTTGGTGTGCAGTTGAAGGCACATACCCTCCCCGTGAGTCTCTCTCCCCACAGCGAAGCTCTCTCTTCTGGATGCCTGAGCCACAAGACCTGGAGCACTGAAACAGAGTGCAGGCAGGAGGGACAATTTTACAAAATGAACTCTGTGAATGTGTGTGTGTAATGCGGCAGGTTCCCATAGCAGCAGACACCACAAGGTCACTTTTCGTTGTAGCAATAGAGCCAAAATACTAAGTGCTCTACTGAGTATTTTTCAGCCATTACATTTGATGAGCAGACTGCATATACACGTGTGAGTGTTCGATGTGTCTGGCTCTTTTTCAAAATCCAAACCACCATTCTGGGAGCTAAGTATTTCACTGTGTTTTATCTTGCTTATCTATCTTGTCTTGTGCTGCAAACCTAACCTTTTGCTGACCTTGATCATTCCATTTTCAGCAACATGAACTGTTCAGCGCATAACTTGGTGCCCCCCCTCTCACTCAAACTACTGCACTTAACATAAAAGAGAACAAAGAAGAATTTATATCACGGAAGCAGGTGTGAAATCACAAATCTTTGACATACACACTAAAAGAATATGCTATCTCAACTGATGGCTAATGGCAAACATAAATATATATGAAATACTTGTATGGAGCCACAAAAACATAGATTAAACTTCCTAGATTTAAAAATAATTCTTCAAATAATGTATTCAAAACCCCCAAGTTGTTTGGAGGTCACTGATTAGTTTTGGAGACAGCCAGCGTGTGTTGGAAATTGTAAAAAAATAATCCTTGTTGGAGTATTTGTTGGCATAAAAAGTGATAAGATTGCTGAGCAAATACATTTTTTGTTATTTCTGGTATATTCGCTCATTAGCTTTTGAAGTTACAATAAGTAATTTCTTTTCTACCATGGTGGCAGCAATACTCAAGGTATGGTCGTCAAACTGTGTGTTTTTGTTCAACCAAATGTTCAAAACTTAAGATGTTAACTTGGCAGTATATTTAAAAATGGAAAAGAAGAACATCCTCATCATTGACTGCTTTTTTAGCATTAGCTGCTTTACTCCGTGTGACAGTATTCTAACTCACATTATTTGAAAAGAGGTTGAACATATTGACACAGAAAGCTTAAATATATATATATATATATATCTTTTTTTGTGGAAAGCATATTGTAATTTCTTTTTACATGGTGTCTATTTGCAGTTGGGTGACAATAGTTAGACTGCAGCTACTAAGCTACTTACACCCATCCCTACGACAAATCATTATGGATCCCACTGCATGCTGTGACTGGCTAGTACTCATCAAGTTGATGCATCAAGAGTCGGATGTGGTCAGGATTAGGGCAAAGAGGTCAGCGTGGTAAATATACAGGAAAAACCTCACAAATGTATCACAAGAAGGTCAAGTGACACTGCGTTAAGAATGACCAGTCCACTAAGGGAGTGAGGGGGGCTGGATGAATAGGTCAGGCACAGGACTTATACAGCAGGAATACACAAGGCTAGGGTTTGAGTCCTGTTGGGTCATTGATGATTTCTTATTTTTAGAAGTTAGTTGACTCATTATTTTCAGTTTTTAGGACATATAAAGCTGCTGAATGTACATAAACTTCAGCAGAATAGCTGAACAGACCCGTTCCTACTTTTTTTTTTTTTTTACTATCAATTTTTAGTTATTCATTTTCCCTTTACTTCCAGTCCAGTTCATCCAGTTTCTACAATTACCAGTTAGCCTTTCAACACGCTCAGTGATGGGTATTGACATTGAGCAGTGCTGAGTTTTTTCCAGCCCCATGAGGCACGAGTCTTGATGTTGCATGGTATTCTGGTCTACTGAGGCTGCTGGCTGTAAAATTGCTCTCTCTGTTCTATAATGGAGCTCTCCGTATATGATTGATAAATATTTTTGAAAAATGAGAGCGCTAGTGAGAGGCATTTGTTTTCTTAACTCTGCAGGACTGACATCAAAGCGTGATGTTTACTCCTGATAAGGCTGCAAATCATAGCTGTGCTGGAAGTGTTTCAGTCAGTGTGAGGTGACATTTGGAGCGAGACAAACATGGCACCAAGCAACAAAATGGACCCACAGAGCAAGGTGCATCATCAAAAGCTGTTTGTGATTCTCGGTGCTTCAGGGCGGATTTTTCCTTGAAATTATTTAACTGAAAATGAAGACATTTCACTTTTATCATTACTGCTATTTAAGCTCCATGTGTCTTTTTTACCTCTCCCCAAGGAGTGGGGATCCACTGCAGCCTTTCATTCTTGGGGCAGCGCCGCAGGACGCAGGTCTCTTGGGCTTTGGGTCTGTGGTGCTGTCTGCACATGCTGTCGGGCACCACCACCGCTTTGGCCCCAGGATCAGTGCTGCGGCAAAACACACTCCGCTTCCTCAGTCCACGCCCGCAGGTCTTGGAGCACTGTGAGTGGACAGGAAGGAAGTAAAAAAAGTCACAGAAGTCAATAATTTATCCTCAGGAGATTAGTGGTTCAATAGGTACAGTTTTAATCACACACTTAATAAATCATACATACATGCACATACACTGTAACTTAGTCTTATACTTTCTTATGATTGCTTTAACCTTCAGCTGTCACCACATTAACAGAGGTTTAATCCTTGGCTCGGACACCATACATGCATTTGTAATTCATCACATGGTATACAAGCAAACAGAAGGTCACCGGTTTGATGACAGCCCATTATGGCCTTACATTAAATACAATAAACCAATAACTCGCAGATGAATGTGACCCCAACCCATCAAAGTAGCCAGTGCTGCTGTAAACTCCGACTGAAAAGCAGAGGTGGACGACGGAGTCAAACTGCTCCGCTGGGATTGACAACCGCAGCAGTCATGGCAGTTTATATAACAACACTGCATTAATTTATTAGACAAAGGACACACACACATCTGTGCACACCCATTTACATACAGCCATGCACAAACACACATCCCAGTTGTCCTTTCGTCACTGAAAGGTCCGATTGATCTTTTCAGGGAGAGTGGCCTTGCCTCTGCGTGACCGCCGACTGAACTCGGACTGGTGTGACAAAATAGTCCAGAGTGTCCAAAAGAATGATGGCTGAATGACAGCTGAGTGTCCCGACTGTGCAGGTCACACCAGCTAATCAACAGATCTGCTGCCAGGCTATTAATATTGTATAAAGGTGAAATGAGCAAATACAAGTGCTGTCTGGTGTGTGATGCACTGTGGTTACAAAGGAACCAGCTCACGCATTGCAGTCATACTTGGTTATTAGCCATAGGATTGAATGGCCTAATCAAATGTTGGCTCTGCAAAAAAAACATATGAATACAATCCTACAAATCAACATCTCACAAGAACGGTTGATTGCAAACCAGACAATGACTTACGATCACTTTTGTGTGGCTATTGTGATTCATGGCTTTGTTTGGTTACTATGCGCAAGAGGAGGTCATTCTCGTTCAACTGTTCAAAGTAAATTCCCCCAGTTCCGAGGATGGACAAGAGCACAAGAGAAAACATTTATTTGAGATGACAATGAAAATAGAAGACAAATGGTTTTTCAACAGCTAGCAGTTAACAAAATGCACCTGCCAAAGGAAATAAGCTATATAGTCCTTTGTATCTGAACAAGTGGCCCACCATTACACTCTGTGGGTTGTCTTCAGTGTTCCCCACATGTCCAACAGAGGGCAGCAGAGCGTTTGTTTTAGCATGAGTGAAACATCTGACAGCTTACATAGGAAACAGTGTGTGTGTGTGTGTGTGTGTGTGTGTGTGTGTGTGTGTGTGTGTGTGTGTGTGTGTGTGTGTGTGTGTGTACGTGAGTGTGTGTGGATCTCCTCTCAGGCACGTGTTCCTGTCATGCAGATGTCTAAACATGTAAGTGTGTTTTAAGCTGAAGCTGGCATTGCTATATGTGAATTTTAGCCAACAAATTACCTCTGACAGCGGGCACACGAAACCTGTAAGCCCTGACAGCAAAACAATGATTTTACAGCAGACAAAGAAGAAACAGAAGGAGAGTTTCATCAGCAGCGCTGAAACACGTTTTCCTTTTAAACTCACTGTCAGCACTTCACTTCTTTTCTTTACTTGAACAGCAAGTATGACACCAACTGCAGAACTTTTTAACATGTCACAAAAGCACAGGTGTAAATAATAAAATAATTATGGCTGAATTCTATTTAGCTGCTTCAGTTTCAAGGTCCTGGTGTTGTGCCTAGAGGCTCACTGTCATGCTGCCATGGACCAGGGACGCTTGAATAGAACAAAGCCATTGTTAATGTCATACAGTCCCAGTTTGACAATAGAAATGTCTGCTGTGGAAAAAAGGGCTGTAACGACTACATACATGGCATGTATTTAATTGTGTAAAATGTAGCATAAAATAAAGATTTTTAGCATCAAAGTTGATTTTTTCATGATGTTTACAAGGTCAGCTTCACTGTGTCAAGTAAGAAACAAACTCAAGTTATAGCAGAACTAACAGGCTACAGAACTCCCAGCAACAAATGTCAATAGCCCCTTTTACACTGCCAGATTTTCAGCGTTTAGACACACAGAGCCGGATTGGCGAGTTGATCCGAGGTGCCCAATTTCATTTGACGGGAACGGTGAAGAACAGGCCGACTTACGAGAGAATCGCCGAAAGGACTGAGCAGCCGCAGCTTCCCTCCAACGTCACTGTTACTTGCTCACGCCCCCCATTGCCCCGAAAAAGGCACATTCTGTATAAACAAAAGTAGGAAGGCGGCATTTGCTGCACTCCCCGATTTTGTTTTTAAACTGCCAATGCTGAAAGAAGACTGATTGGACTTTCCTGCAAATTTGCACAATTCCTATCTAAAAAGGGCTATAACCACATCAAAATAGATGTTGGACTCTTATGTCAGTGAAAACCAGGTCAACATGGGTTTTTTTAAAGTGTCTTATTACATTAGAATTCCACGTTGTGTAGACATTAACATTATGTTTGTTTTTGTTTGTTTGTTTGTTTGTTTTTGTTTTTTGCAGAAATACATTTTTCATGTTGCCGTCTTAGCCAGGACTTAGTGGGATTATGCCTGGTTAAGTAAAGGTTGAATAAAAGTTATTCAGTGTCAAAGTAACTTTGGAAGACGTTGGATTTTAGTTACTTATCAACACAACTTAAAACCAACCAAATAACCACGCCGCCTGTTGTTAGTGTTGTTTTTTTCAAATTGACATTGACAGTAGACATCCTGACACTGAATTCTGGTCACCCAACATCACAACCTGAATTCAATCAAATATCGACGTCTTAGGGCGTTGGAGGCTAGCTGGGATGTTAGCAGCTCTGTGAGGCTGTACTTTGGGATAGCTGCATATTAAGCTGAATGCTAATGTCAGCATGCTAATATGCCCACTGTGAAAATGTTAACATGCTGATATTTCGCAGGTAATGTTTACCATGTTTACCATCTTTATTTAGCATATTAGCATGCTAACTTTTGCAAAAAAAAAAAAGGAAGCTGATTGTCAGTTGTTTTACAGCTCCTTTGACCAAACTAAATTAAAACAAATTGAAAATTAAAGTAAAAAGCGAGAGGGTCACCAAAGTTTGAACAGTTCATCCCATGGGTTGTCAAGACATTTCACTAATAATCACAAATGTCAGCCTCTTGAGGGAAAAGTCAGTATCATCAAAGTCAACAGCATTACTCTTCTAATGACCATGGAGGTGTGTATCAAATTTTTTGCCAATCCATCGAGAAGATATGGATATATTTCATGTTGTTGCTATTGTGGTGGAAAAGATTTCAAATGCTGCCACAAACCCACCTGTGACCAGGATCCCGTGCTCCACTCAGGCGGGCAGGCCTGAGTGTGGCACGGCTGGACCTGGGCTGGGGAGATGACGGGGCAGAGGGAGTGCACCACCACCTCTTCCCTCTGGTAAGTCACCTTCCTCAGGCAGCGCAGGGTCCTGGTCTGCTGACCTCCTCCACACGAGCGACTGCAGGGACCCCAGTCTCCTGTTGCCCAGCTGTGGTGGGACACCAAGAGGAAGTATGTGTAAGTAGTGATTTGGTATACATTAAATGATGCATACATTAGCTCATATATACACACATCATAAGGAGCTGCTATGAAGAAAATTCAGCCTCTGTCATCAGGATACCAACCACATTACTGAGCTCCTAATCAGGACGGCCAACCACAGCTTCAGACTCTAATCTGCTGAACTTATTTTGGGCCAAAACAAACACGCAGAAAAACACAATTTCACCCTAAATTACCAGTGACTACTAACACACCAAAAACCTTTGAAAACCACTTATTATTAGGCGGTCACACTAGCTGTTTTTTCTTGCTTTTCTTTAAAGTTATGATTCATAAAAATCTAAACCTGCTGCTTTTTAAAATACTCCAAATATTTTTATACATTGATCTTCGTCATTTCACAAATTGTTAGTTAAGGTCAAAGAAAATACACAGGCCGAGATATATATCCACATCCATCCTTTTCTCTCCGCACTATTCAGATCTGAAACTAAACATGTCGACCATATTGTATATACAGCTCTCCATAACAGCTTTTCCAGGTCTCCAAGGCCAACCGCAACATACAGCATACAAAAAGGCTACGGACAGATGGGGACTACAATCCCTCATGCCTCTCTTTTGTCCTTTCCTGTTTTTTCATTCCTCTTTTCACTTCTCTTTTCACCTGTCCTCTCTCCTGCCATCATTTTATTCCCAATCTCCTCTCTTTTCTGTCCAATGCTTTTTGCCTCTCCTGTCCTCTCTCTCCTTTGGTGTCTTTGAAATCCTGCTTTGCCACTGATGAAAGCCTACTGCTGCTTCTAAAATAGCTTCTGTCTTGGCATTGGGGCTGAAGGGGGAGATTACAGCAAATGAGTGGTCTGACAACCACAGGCTTAGAAGAGGGAGATGGAGAGATGGGCAGATGGCTCAGTCCAGTTCTGAAACGACATGCTACCGCAAAGACCATTCCTCCACGCCGCCGACCTGCTTCAGGGAAAGAAAAATGCTTTCATTCTCTTTCAAACGCCACAGACAAATGAAGCAGCAGGACTAAACTGCAATTTGGAAATGGGAAAGATGTGAACCATTGGGACCTGAAAGCATCGGTTTGGGATTTTTGGGGACTGTTTGCTTTTTTTCTCCTCTGTTTTGCCTGGCTTATAAATAACAATATATCATTGGGGAAAAGTGGTCTAAGTGCCACTCCGCTTCGCTGCAAACCACCACTGACCTAGCTGTAATTTGTATCTCTGAAATGTTTCAATAATGGACATTTTTCGAGGTAAAAGAGTGCAATACTACAGGGGAGGTTTTGCATTTGTAGCACTTGTATGGCTGCACACCAGTCATCACCTAATATTGAGTTTGACTTAACTTTTTATGCTTAATCATATACAAAATTACCTTCTCTGCCAAACAGGCTGCTATATCCATGTCAACCAGGATTCTTAAGAAAGTATAATTTTTTAAAAACCCAGGTTTATGCATTTTTACATTTGTGTGGTTTGGTGTACTTGGACATTTCCCATCTGTACTGACTGTGCTTGCACAAACATCTTTTCCATCTCGCTCCTTCTATTTTTTATTTTCTCAGCATTTCACTCCAGTATGGTCACCCAGTGGTCCCATCAGACTCTGACATTTGCATCCCTTTCTTTTAATCCTCTACAGCATTAGTATTTGGTAATGTTGCTGTAGAGCTCATTGGAAGTTTCTGTGGATATAAGAGTAGTCCAACAGGCCTTTTTTACAGAAGACATTTTGAAATGTCACAGTGGAGAAAAGCACGTGTAAAGAATAAAATTAAGAATGGCTGAATTTATTTTAGCTGTTTCAGTTTCAGGGTCCTAGTACTGAACATGACTTGCACACCATCAGGACTTACTGGGACAATTGAATACTATATTTAACACAAAATAACAAAAGCTATTTCTTTGACCTCAAAACAGACGTTTGGTAGACTATCACAACCGATTTTTATGATTTTATTTTCACGTTATTTCTTAACTAGAATTTGCAGACAAAATGAAAAACGTGGCACTCAATTTGGTTTGAAATTAATTTCCAACTCCCATGGCTGAAAATGAAGCCAGTGCGGAAATGTCAAAAACTACAGTTCCTCGAATGGATTTTGGTGTCTAAAGCTAATTGCCTCCTTCATGATAACTGTACGGGGGATGAATTTTTGCATAACTGATCCATTTAACTGTTATTAAGGCTTAAAGTTATTTTTATTAAAGATGTGGCCACTTTGAGTGACAGCTGCTACCACAGCATCAACGCTGGTTAGGTAACACAGACATGTTGAAACCCCAGATTCAGAGTAAAGGCATAGCCGTCTCCATTTCAGTGTGTTTTCTGTTCTAAAGAGTTAATTGTAATGTTTCGGTCTACTAAAAAGTCTTATTCAGTGCTTGTACTACAAGATCTGTACGTTCAAACCAGAAGCTTCCAAAGAGGCAAAGTCTGTCGCGGACGCCCAAGAAGCACGACTGTCAAAAATATTTGTGGCAGCTTTGGTCACTCTAGTCGCTCATCACGTGAATCATTGAACGTTCGATCGTGCTTGTCAATTTAAAGGAGCTGCAAAGCAAACTACTGGCTTGAAAGCAGCGTAGTTGCTGCTTGCTGTTGTCCAGCCAAAAAGCTCATAGTTGGCCTACAGACAGTTATGTTTGGTCTGCAGTATGTCATCCTGCAATTTTCTCTTCTATTACTAACATTACACACCTTAAAACTCACCAGACCAACCAACTACCTCTGCGACGTGGTCCCAAGCCTCATTCTTTTATTTTGGTCTCTGTAACTGAACAGCGACACATTATAAAGGACTGAGTGGGCGCGAACGCAAGTAATAACCTTCTTGATATCCATTGTCGGAACAAGCGTGCTGTAGGGACCAAAGTTACATGGCTTGTTCTCTGGGACCCGCTTCATCGAAGCACGTCAGCATTCCGATTGGTTGTCGTCAAACTGCGTCAGAGCTCATTACCATAAAGTTAAATGAGTTTTAATTTCCCCCCGGACCCGCACCCAAGACGCGTGGCTGCCGACCAGGTCGCCCAAGCCACCCAAGTCGCCGGGCTCTCATTGAAAATGAATGACTTCTGCTGCTTTGGAAGCTCTGGTCGCTTTTGGTGTGAATGTACAGTAAGGCATTGGATATTCAGTTTTTCCAATAAGGATTTAAACCTGTTTTCCACTAGTAAAATTAAAATAAAAATATCCACCTTGTCATCCAAATATGGTCAATTCTGACTCCAAAAATACAAGATGGCGACAGACAAAACGGCAGAGTTGAGACTTCAAAACAGGAGTCTACCAAGATTTGGTGACATCACAGTGGCTACACCCAGTTTTTTTATACAATCTAGATTTCCATGCATCTTCTCTCTGAACTTGTTTACCAGCATCAAAATGTTTTTCTTCCTCCAGTTTGGTCTTCATTATGTTTCCATTTCGGCCAATTTCCTATTAATTAATGAATGAAGTCTATATTTGTATACCTTATAGATATTTTGACTGAGGTTAATTTCACATGTTAGTTGTTAATGAAGACATTAATTTCACTCAAATAAAATCAACTTAAAAAATCACTTATGTTTTTAAAATGATTTCACATATAAGTTCAGTGTAATGTAAAGTAAACACAAAGTTGATAAATACAGGCCCTGGTCAGTATCTACATGTGTTGTCTCTATTTTTGTACACATCTCGTCTGGCACAGGTACAACATGTCTTACTTTGATCTGTCTATATATGCCGCTCTGTGATGCACAGAGAAATCCCCAACCTTTGGTAAGTGACTCTACAGATGGCCTCTGCCAAGAGAAAGGGCTAAAAAACTTCAAACAGCAGAGGTGGAACTACAGAGGAAGAGAAAATGGAAAGGTAAGGAGGTGGGGATGGGGCTCTGCTGTGGAGAAAATGGAAAAAAAAAACCTGACATATGAGCATATCTCTTCCTAACTGCAAGCTGGGCTGGAAGATTGAAGTGACTTCTTAAAATTCTCCTTGCATCCTTTTTTTATGTTCAGAAACTGCTGCTACACCACGGTTGAAAATCCCAGTTTTCCCTGACAGCAATATGGGGAGTGAAGGTTTAGAGCAGGTCTAAAGCAAAAAGGGGGTGGATGGGAGAGAAGGGGAGAGGGTGACGGGGGGGTTGACTGGCTCTGCATGGCTAGACTGGCCGGGCCCCGTGGGAATCCTGCCGTCTCTGCACAATAAAACATGGATAGGCTTGTCAGCACCCGAGATCCACGCTGCAGAGATAAGCAGGCACTTTTACATTCCCCCTCCTGTCAGACACACCCGCACACAGAGCGCACATGCATCTCACCTCATTGTCAATTTTTCTTTTCTCTGCTAGGCTCTTGAATGCATGCCCATACATCCTGGAGGTCTTAATGCAGTCATTAAAGCTTTCATGCTGCTCACTCAACTCAACTTTCTTCCTGTGCAGCACCCATAAATTGGCCCATACACACAACCAACTGAGAAATGGTGTCAGCTACTGTATAATAAGATCCATGGGTGTCAAACACTGCTTTATACTCCTGAATGGACAAACCACACGGATGTTATTTATCTGGGCTATACCATTTTCTTCGCTCAAACAAAGGGGGGAGGTCGGGACACGCAACAAGGCTGTTTAATACCTTTCGTCGAGATAAGAGAAATGGTATGCCCGAGATTAGGCGCAGGAAATGCCCTCTCGGGTGGTGGGAAACTTAGTGAGAAACAGAGGCTGTATGTTGGAGGTGTAACCGATAGCTGTCTGGCTTGTTCAACCCCTGACACAGGAGAAAGTTCAGTCTGGACTTGTTGTGGCATGGCTAATGGTGGACAAAATGACAACCGCATTAACATCACACAGAAGCAGCTTGTATTTTTATTTTTACCTCATGCTTTGGATCCAAAATACATTATTTCAGCGTCACACATTGGAAAATGTGCCTGCATATGAACTGTAACTGTGCATGCCGCCCTGTGAGTGTATGCGTGAGTGACTGCGTGTGTGTGTACTCTCTCTGAACCCAAGACACGGTTCCCTGCCTGTTCTTTGGAGCAGCGCTGTAAATCAAGCTAGCTCCAGTTCCCTCAGCCAAAGGCCCACATAGGAGCGAGGCCATTTATTCAGTGCTGTTTCAACTTGTTACTCCACTGCACTTTAGCCTGGTTTCCTCCTTTGCTTTCTGCACTGGTCCCCGAATGCTCAGTCTCTTTTAAAAATGCATGTCATTAAGCACGATGTCTAGACAACGCAGATAAAACATGGGCATGATTTTGCTACTGAGTCAGGACGCTCTGAGAATTTTTGAGAGGGACGATGTGCACTGAAAGCAACAATCAGTCTGAGTTGGCTTTGATGTCTCCCTCCCTCTTTTTAGCCTTGTCTTTCTTTATTTGCCTCTCTCTTTCTTATTCTCAAGTGTTCGCTAAAAGGAAAGGTCCAATCCAGACTTGGAAACATCATCCTGTATTTACTTCATGACAAAAACAGTCAGCCAATTGGTTGAACCTTGTGTCAAGGGGTTATACTGGAATGAGATGTCTCTGACAGGGCCTGGGCCAGAATTTTAGAAATACGAATTGCGAATTATATCTACATCTTCTCTATGAGAAAATTCTTAGATCATTAACTTAAACCTGTGAAAAAATGGGGGCAACAAACAAGTATGTATTTAAAAGTGTGTTCAGTACATTTCATATTTTATTTATTAATTCAACTGATCAATTTTATTTTCTCTGACGTTAATCTTCCTACATCGTTGTCTCAAATTCTAATCAGATTGTGCTTGAGTTAATGTGGACGTTTGTGCCAAATTTGAAGAAATTCCCTCAAGATATTCTTGAAATATCACGCTGTGAATGTGATGTGAGAACATGATGGATTAATGGACAGACAACCCGAAAACATAGTGCCTCCGGCCGCAGCCGTCGCCTGTGTGGAGGCAGAAAAATGTCAGAATCAGCCTTAAAAATCCAACATTCTGTGATCACATCCAGCATGTCTGTAATTGCAGAATGTGAACTCTGTCTCATGTCACAGAATCCCAGAAATAAAACATGACCCTTGTGACCTCAATGGTTCTGCTACAGGCCTGTTTTCTGACCTCAGCTGAAGCCACAGCTGGGAGCACAGGGTTCAGTTTACTTTGAACAAGTGTACTTAAAATAATGCATTCTTAAATAGGATGTCCTTGACAGTGATCATTTCTTGTATTATTTAAAATATATTTTGTTCGTTCTAGGTTTCGGTTCCTCTAGTGGTTATCACTTGCCAGGTTCAGACAGTTCAGATTAAGCGAAATGGTCCCCTTGTCACAGACATGAGGACAAAAAAACAGACATTATATGATTCTGTCAAGTCAGAGGGATTAAAATCCACTCAATATGCAGGTGGACATACAGCTGGAGAAAACACTGCAATGGATAAGTAAAGACTGATGCAAAAAGACAGCAGATAGGGAGGGCTTTCATGTGTTTTCTCAAATAGGAAAATGAGAAAATAAAAAATTAGAGAGCGGGCAAAGAAGGGAGGAGGACGGAGAGAGGAGAAGAACACAGGCTGAACAGAGTGGTGGCCGACCACAGCAAATGGACCACAGGCAATCTCTAGACTGCTCAACCACAGTGTGTGTGTGTTTGTGTGAGTATGTGTGTGCCTGTAATAAAAACAGCGCCTATGGTTCCTGAAAATTTGGCAACATAAAGACACATACCACATATCCCACAGCCAACTGTACATGAAGAAATGCCTTGACCCCCCAAACACACACACAGCAGCACTTACTATGCAGGGCAGGGCTGTGTGTTGCAGAGATGGGAGCCCAGTGTTGGTTTGGTGTGAGGATTACACATGCTGGAGTTGACCTGAACCTTCTGGTCCTGCAGACAGATTGCCTTGGTCGAGATACGACCTGATAGAAAAAAGAGCAAGAGAGCTGATGTAGTTCTTGGATACAGTTTGACAACTTCAGCATTCATGCCTACAACATGGAAATCTGAACAGTTCAGTTTTGTAACTGTCATGGATCAAAATCTCTCTTAAGTCAAGCCTGTCTGTGAGCGGCTGCAGCCTCTGAATGTGGAACTACAAGGACCATACTAATAACACACACACACACACACGCACACACAGCCGTCCACTGACAAGTGAGCAGGGGATTGCTGAGAGTCTTTTGGGACCAACAGAGTCTGAACTTCTCAGCTGACAAAGGTGCTTTTCATTAGCCTTAACACACTTCCTGGACCACATTCTACTCCAGGAATAGTGCACAATACAAGAACACACTCAAACACACACACAAAGAGGCAGATACAACATACACAAACACACAGATAAAATCTGACTCGTGCTCATAGAGTACACACATGAATACACACTTTTTTCAACCTGTTTTTTATCAGGTTGTCTACATCTTCAAACAAGTTCACTTTAAGATATTTTCAGATCTTGTTATACCATTTTAAACTGAATCATGCAAAATCTGTACAGCAAGGCCCCCGCCTGCCAGCGTGTTTGAGTCTGTATCCTGTGAGGCAACAATGCTAACCACTCCACCACCGTGCCACCCTAGCAAGCAAATTTACAAGATAATCCATGATCCATAGCTTGTTTGAAGATGCTACTTTTCAAGAATCTTGTTAAAGGGGTCTTAAATACAGACTTGACAGCTACATACACAAAATTGTGCTAAGAGTCAGAGGCTTACAAAGAAAAAACTATAGATCAGAATTGTTTCATGCTAAGTTAACCTACTTGACCACTGCATGTGTACTTGTTTTCATTTTCCATGCTGTAAGAGGAAAAGCTTTAAAGATGAGGAATAGTCGATGTGTTTGTTCCTCTATCTCAGGTAACACTGGCTCACATTACAGCAGTTAAACACCCTGTTTAATCCATTCCTTACTCTTTTGCTCTTATGTTTTTGGTTTTGGATAGACTACAAAATAACACCCTCCAAACTCTCTAAATACCAAGTATCGCTCTCGTTACAGCCCCAAATACACTGCTTTAACATGTGGACAAATCCAAAGCTTTGCTGGCCTACCATGCCAAGTTACAATTGCTTTGCAGTGACTGGTAACGGCCATTCAAGGGAGGAGTTTAGCAACCGGTCAATTTTTGCACACGATACATGAACACACACAAAGTTCTTCTAGTTTCATCCTTGAAATAAACACATACAGGCCAACACACAACACACAGTCTCACCTCCAGCACAGGGAGCAGAGCAGTCAGAGCGCACCACACCCCAGCTGTAGTCGGGTTTCCTCTCAGTGCGAGGCAGCGTGTACTCCCACACCACACCCGGGTTCTTTCCTTGTAGGAGAATCTGTCAGGAAAGAAAACAGTGAGTCAGTAAGTTGTCATATGTGTGAATATAGTTTGTCCTTTAACCTTTTTTCATCTGGGGGAAAGCACACTGAGCATCACCCTGTTCCACATTAACTTCAGATTTTAGCCACTACATCCACTTTTTCCCATCTGCTCTACAGGTTTAAACCAGGAACCTCCCTCATCCAAATGTCCAGGCTGCCAGTACACAGGCAATCACATCATGTTCACACATATCAAGGGTCAACAATTACAGAGAGAGCATTGCCGAGGTTCTTAATCGCTCATCTTCTCAGCCAGCTGCGACTAATCAATTATTAACTAATCATTATTAGTTAGTTACTAATGATTTTCTGTCATAATGCACTGTTTGATTTATAAGATGTTAGGAAATAATGACAATTGCCCTTCACAATTGTTGCAAGGTGGCATCTTCAAATTGCTTGTTTTGCCTGACTGACAGACCAAAACTAAAATATATGCAGGGCTCCTGCAGATTCTTAAAAAGTCTTAAAGGCATTTCATTTATAAAGCCAAAAATAAGACATTAGTTTGCTTTAAAATATCTTTCAAAAGTCTTAAAAATCCTAAGACATGGGAAGTGCAATTTTAGGAATTGTTTTATTTTTATTATTTTTTTAGGTTCTATTATTAAATCTCAAAATAATTGGTGACATAATATTTTCTTTATAATTTACCAAATGCTTCTTGCATTAAACATCACACAGGTCAGGATAGTGTAACCAACAAAACTATTATTTTTTCTGGCTGTGATGCTCAAAGCAGAGGCTCCACGGATCCACTGTCTGCTAGCTAGCTGTCACTGTACCCTGGACGGCATGGGGAATTGCAAATTCAATGAAAACTGTCTATTTCAGCAAGATTTCTCTGCATGGCTGAAACCAGTACGTGGCAATGCATACGAGACACTGCATTTAATGCAAAAGTTTTTCAAACTCTGCACAATGGGACTCAAGGCAGTGCAATCCCACACGCAGAGTGAGAAACATAAAATCACCAAGAGAACTCGCCAACAATTGCCAAGTATTTTCCAATTCTGCTCTACCATCGTCTCTGCCACGCCTATTCCCCTGTCTCAGATACCAGTGCCAGGGTCAGCAGCATTCAGGTGTACACCTACATAGAAAACATAGGTAGTGTGGTGTCTGAACACAGTGACAAAACACCAATTATACAAATCAAATGAGGGAGTAAGGGACCTATTCCAGGCAATGTTCCCAGATGCCTTAAATTTCATGTTGAGGGGCATTAAAAAAATATATGTCTTAAAAAATGTCTTAAATCTAACTTGCCTTAAACTGTGGGAACCCTGTATATGTCAATTAAAATTATAGATCTTCACATTTGAGAAGCTGGAAAAAGCAAATGTTTTGCAAAAAATAATAAATTAATCATTTCACCACTAGATTCACATTATCTCTGACTTCCAGACTGATTGGTGTACCATAATTTCAAATTAGCCAGGTCAACGGCAAACATAAACTGTCTTCCCCTATATACAGTATGATGTATACCCTCTTACTGAGCCAATCTGTGACAAATATGTCACATTATTTTCCTCTGTATTTTGGTAGAAGTCCAAGAATCTATACAGTAAGTGCTACACTGTATAAAAAAAAAGGTTCATGAAAGGAGAACAGAAACAAAAGGCCCATCTGTTATGGATTCCAGTAGACTAAAGGTAAGACCACTGACAACGTGGCAGCCCAATTCAGCCATTTAGGTCCCACTGAGCTGTTAGATCTACTACCCACTAACCAGAAGGTTCCAGAAACATTAAGGAGCGCTTTGTTTCCTCTCTAGTCCAAACTGGCTGACCACACTATTATAAGGTCATTTTATTTGGCCAGTACAGAGCACATATGAGGGACAATTTCCACTTTCTTTCAAGAGTTAGCTCTTTTTTTGCCACATCCTTTACTCTGGCTGGTGATTCTGAGTTACCTTTGTCTGTACTGGAGATTTATTTGGACATTCAACTCAGGCAAAGACTAACAGAAGAATGAAAGCAGACATAACCATTACAGGAGAAGCGTCAGGCTATCATTAAAGCAACCCCGTGAGGATTCAACTGCCATGATGAAGAATTTTGTTAGAGGTGCATTTACATAGTCAGCTCATAGTGTGTCATTTTAAACCATTTGAAAACACTGCACTGGACTGTGTTCAGTATAGTTATGTTTCTTTTACAGCCCACCTCGGTTTAGTTCAGGTTGGGTGGGTATTAATCTTTAATCCATTTGGCAAATTGAATTAAGTCCAAACTGTCAACAGCCATTCCAGTGCCTGAAAAACATATCAAGTCTATCAATATCTGCAATAATGGACTTTGACAAGTGTATTTTCTTTGGGGTATATCCTAAAGCTAGAGGAATCTACCATCAACCATCCAACTTAAGAGAGCCAAGCACCTCCTGGGTCCGATCCACATTCAACAGTCCTGGGGCGCATCCACTGACTGGACCAATAACCTTCTGCTGCATGTTAACTGTTCCATGTGTATGGTCGGCCAAGCTCCAGACAGGAGGCAAAAGGAGATTATGTTTATGTGGAGAGGAGCGAGGAGCTCTCTAATGTCAAACAAACTCATCTACGTATGTTGGTACAATACATAGACGTGTGAACAGCTGGGAGAATGCAATAAATGTGAGGAAAAGATACTTCCTGATGTGAAAGAGACAGGTGCATACCAGTGGAGATAGGTATTGTAGTTTGGTGTGCTAATTTGGCCAGCTCACCCACGATAGTTTGATTGCCGCAATTTGCATCAAAAGTCGCACTCAGACATAATACCTGATTTCAGGTATGTAAGAATAAACATCCATAAATCTGCTCAGAAAAGAAATAGAAATCCTCATATTTTCAAGTTTTTGTCAATGTCAAAGTAATTCAGTGATAGTTGTCTGCACATCCATGGGCACACTGCCAACAGGAGCTGCTTATAGCTAATTTGGCCTACTTACAGTGGTGCCAATTTGACAACATTCCATCAAAAATAGACTCAGAATACAAAGCTCAAGCTGTAGGCAACTCACTGAATCCATGGCAACAGGATACTTCCTGTTTACATCCCCCAAAGCATCATATGAAGTGTAGTTTGAGGTATTTCTGGGTGGGGTGGGGGCGATAGTTTTTGTGATTTTGAGTGAAGAGGGGCACACATGTCAGACTTTAAAAAGCCCTGTGCTCAAACAAGCTTGCCTGCTTATGTTATCTTTTTTTCTGCAGGGGTGTCATTCAAAAGTCACCCAAAGCTTTCGTTTAATCACACTGAATTAGGCCTGCATGCTAAAACCTGCTGTGCATATTATTCTGCACTGATAAGAGAATCACGTAACTCTGCAACCATGTGCAGACACAGTTTTGACCACCAATCACTGGTAACAGACAAAGGTTTGTTTAATTTCACATCATGCTGACCCTTAAGGAACTGTCTCTAATAGTCCATTATTTCCCAAAACATCATACATCACCATCAGCTGCTAGCTACCCAGGTCATGATCTTTTTATAGGCAATGCTTTTTTCCTACTGTTTAATAAACACAGCTCAGCTTAAACCAAGTTAAACCACAGCTTAAAAAAGTTCTCCCAGTTAAATGCAAAACTCCACACAGTCTTATCAGAGTGCTACTGCTCTTCCTCTCTTACCCTCCATCACGGCCAACATCCACAAGTCAAACTAAGGTTTAACATTTGCACACTCACTGTCTCAGACTGTGCACAGCCTAAACTTGAGGGTGTCTAGCCTAAAATATTGAAATTGGCCCTGGCCTCTTTTAAACTGCATAAGAACCGGCGACACTTTAACACCCACAATCCCTTTGCTGATGCTAACCACCCAAACCAAACCCAAACCCACTGCCATGAAGCAACTACCACCACTAACCACACCGGGACTTTGTGCTTATCCAAGCAAACCAACTCTTACCAACATTCCTGCTCCTTCACCAAACAACCACCAATAATGTGAACCAGCAGCTATAAAAACAACATTCAGCAGGATTTTTTTTAATCCCTTTAATAGAGGACATACACAACATTGAAGCCTTGAAGCTTTCTAAATAACCGATCTTTCTTTCCTAAGCCATTTGCAATGCTGAATACACCCAACCAACCACAGCGTTAACATTGTCTCGGAGAAGAGACGCTAACTTTTAAATAATAATTTCAGACATATCCAAACCTGTCTCCTCTCCGGTTCTTCAGTCTAGGACAACTGCCGCCAACGCTCATCCCCTGACTGACAACTAAACACCTGAACCAATAAGAAAAATATAAATAAATAAAACCAAAATCCCACAACCTTCAGCAAATCAGCCGCAATAGCAACAATGACTTCACGCTTGCTCCCACTTCATGGACAGAACTCACACTGGCCCTGTGAACTCTTTGGTAGTCAAAGCAAATAACAGCAGCAGCAAAATACTGCCTTGATATTAATGGCAACACATGTAAATCTACTAAAGCTCTACTGCCAGCAGATAAATGAGCCTTATCTGATCTGACAACACAAACCACTTTAAGTGGGAATTGCATGTAGAGAAAGAGTGCAACAGTAACCTCTGTCGCTTAGAGTTCACATGCAAATTAATAATTTGATGAAACAGAATCAACATCATTGGTTCCCATCAACCAAACATCAGTGATCTCATTGAGGTGCCTGCGAAGGGCCCAAAGAATACTAAAAGACAATACCCACTCTAACAATAGCCTGTTCACCGTGCTGCCATCTGGCTAGCGATATAGGAGTATCTGCTGTTGTACCACGAGACCACAGACTTTCTTCTTTTCCCAGGCTGTAAGACTCTTCAACACTGTACTACACCAGAAAAAAAATTTCTTGTGTGAAGGGACTACAGTACAATTTGCATTTTGTTGTGCAACTCTGTGATGCAGAATTACAATAACTGAACCCTGAACTTGAACTTTCTTTTCAGAAACATTCTTGTCTAGTTTCAAGCTAAAAATGAACAATAAACAATATGTTTGTCCCTATACTATATCCCCGTTCTTCTTCTACTTAACATACAAGTCACAATATTACAGTCCTATAACTTAGGTCATGGCGACCAGTTTTCATTATTATTAGTTTGGCATGGCGAGCATTTCTAAATACTACATTGTCAATGATTCTCAGTGTTGTTTCAATGGACAAAACGCCAGTCAGAGGTGTGAATAAGAGCTGTATTCACTGCTTTGTGATCGCAGTTGGAAACTATAGCTGCAGGCTGTATTAGCTGTTTTCTTAACACCACAGCAGTTTCTTGCCAAAATGCTCCTGTATCTTTGACTTTTTTGTCAAAGAACCAGATGTTTTCTTATGCAGTTGTTAGTCTTTGGGACTTAACTTTAACTTTAACTGAGCGAGTTCATGCCTGTCCAAGCTTTAGATGCACACTTGACTTAAGTTATCCTGTTTTCGGAAGGGTAAAAGTTGGAGCAAATGTTTGAATGGCTATTTTTTCTTATATGGTTACATCTATTTACTTGTGTTATTTTGGTCCATAGAAAAGTCCCATACGTATTGAAAGAAACATATATTTCTTGAAGCAAAGTTTCAGGATAATGTGCCTGCCAAGCTCACGTTGCATGATTGATGGGAGTCTATCTTCCTACATCAGACCACAGAGTGTCTTGGTTTTCACAGCGCGACCACCACACCACTCATCAAGTCAGATGAGATGATGATGAATTAGAATGCAGCAGACACAGATTTCAATCTCACTTATGGACACACAATGTTTTGCCCTGGACTGGCATGACCTCGCCTCACCATACCACAAGAATGTCAGTTCAGGGGGAATAATCCTCCTTGGTATCCACTGAGACCTCAGCCATATGTTCCCCCTGCTCTTGTTAGCTAGGTCTCCCCACCAGCTGAGCAGCTGTACAGATGTGAACACCTTGTCACAGTTTGCGCTCACACTCCTCAGTATGTTTTTTTTCTCTGAGTGGTTCAAGCTGAGTAAGGGTCTGTGAGTGATCGGTGCGTTTACCCTCCCCCATGTTCTCTCTCACTTTCTCTGTGACAGCGCCAGTTAAGTAGAATGTGTGAAACAGATGAAGATCAACAATGGAAAAAGAATAACCTGACACGCTTTCCTTCATTTGGCTCTCTTCATTTGCAGTTAGTCTCTTTGCCCTGACCTTAACTTCTCACATCCAAAGAGTTCAATTGCAGAATTCTTAATCTTTTAATCTCACTCTCCCCCTCTCCCTATCCTCCTCTCTCTATCAGCCTCTTTCTCCTTTTTGTAATTACAGGACATACTTATAGAGATTATGCTCGTGTCATCTGCAGATCCGCCGCATGCTACCGCTGAGCACGCTGCTGGACAGATGTATGACTTGGACACACAGACAAGCATGAGGAGCACTGTCAGACTTAGTAAAGTCTGTGCTTTAAATAATATTTAGAACTATTTAAACTTAGTTCTTGGGTCACTCTTTCTGTACTCTGTAAGTGGTGGGAATGCAATGACCACAAAGTAAGTGGTGGGAATGTGGTGACTTTAGTACCATGAAGTATGACAGGGCGAGACATACAAATGGTCTGACAATCAGATAGGTTGTGAGCAAACCCACAGTTAGTTTGGCCCAATTATCTAAACCACTTGATTTTGTAAGTAAAACCAAAAGAGAGTGCAACTAAGATTGTCCCTACTGATGTCTCACAGAGACCTGTGTGCATGTACAACAAAGTCCTGCAGGTCAAACGTGAAACAGAAAGTGGTCTGCACACTTGGTATTTATAACAGACAATTATACTGTTCACTTTGGATTCCTCTTCCACATAAGTTTGACTAACCTCTTAGCTTCTTGATAAAAACACTGCTCGTGTTTTGTGCCCCATCTGAGATTCTAGCTCCGTCATCATGTTCCCCGAACTCAGCAATTACCTGGGTGACAACAGTCTCATTACCAATAGGAGCAAAGGCCGAATGTACAAGTAAGTCTACAGCTATGCTCGAGGCTCTGTGAGACTGCACTTAAGCACAGTGGTTCTTGTTATTCATTTTTCTTTAGTGTATTAGCATGCTACCACTCATTAATCAGCATTACCCACAAAGTTCAGCCAAGGCAGACGGGAATGACATTTGTTTTGCAGTTATTTCATTATAAACCAAAGAGTTCTGGGAAGCATAAATGTTTGTACAAAACTTTGTGCTTATCCACCCAGTAGGTGTTGAGATATTTCTCAGCACAAGAGAAAAGTCAGTGGCTCTCCAAAGTCATTAGGATTCATCCTCTGGGCACCATGAATGTTTGTACAAAATTTCATGGCAATCCATATAAGAGTGGTTAAGATATTTCAGTCTGGACCAAAGTGCTGGATCGACCAACTGTCAGACATGCCGACATTTCCATCCCTAAAGCCAATCCGCCAGAGTGCTAAAAATAAGTTTCCTTTTTAAAAAATTAAAAATAAAACCTGAATTCTCCCTTCATCTAACCATGCTCGGTGAAAGCAAAATGGTGGCATTCCAGAATGCAAAAATTGCTCAAGCAGAAGTTGCTAAGGAAAATCATAAAATCCATCTTGCAACCTCTTCTGGGAATGACAATATTAGATTGTTGTTACTAGTCTGCATGTCTGCAAGCATTCATCTTGCCAAAGGAAACAACAATGGGCTGTTCAACCGCCAACTACAGCAGCTACTCCTCTAAACTGCCCACAAACAAAAGTCTCTTTTCTAAAATAACTACAAAAACATTCAGACATTTCCTGATGGCCAAACAAGTGACCAGCCAAGCACTTTAGAAATTTCACACTGGTGTTCCTCCTGGATTCACAGGCCACTCATTCTTGCTTCAACCGCAGGATTTCAGTAGCCCAAGGGACTGAGGGGAGACTAGCTTTTACATGACTACCACTTCACCCATGTTGGAAGGGGGAAAAACTCTTCCCTTCACCTGGTTTCCACTTCTGTTTCCACGCCTGGGGTTCAGAGTTCAAGAGAAAATAAATGCTTTCGCTGACAAAGTTATGTGAGAAGAACATCCCACATATCCCACCACCATTCACTTAAGTCATATGGATAATGACTCGGCCACTTGTGGAATATTAGTTGTGCTCTCAGGAGGATACGCCTGTCCAGCATCACATTCTGCTGCTTCAGGACGGGTAAAGACTCGCCCTCCCTTCCAAGCTCTGGTTTCTGACACACCACTGATTACAAACGTGGGGCAAAAAAAAAAAAAAAAAGGGAACCACCAGCTCATAAATCACCTCCTATGCTATGCAGAACATCTCACTTCAAGCAACCATCTGATTTTATACTTTTCATCCCCGCCTCTTAATGGGCAGTTGACTTAGGGATTTTTCTCGCTCTATTAGCTGCAAATCACATGGCTGCAACAAAGCACTTTTGAGATCAGTGGACATGGGGGCCACATCCATGGCTTTGAGTATGTGTATGTGGACAAACACGTGACTGTGTGACACTGGAGCCAGCAGTACCAAGAAACTGTACTGCGTATAAACAAGAGGCAGGCTTCTGCCATGTGAGTTTGAGCTGAATAGTGAAAGTGGCACAAAGGCTGATTTAGACTAATTGCGCCACTTCTCCCTTTTCCCTGTCTGCTTTATTGCCCTTGTCATTATATTGATGCTTTAAGGATCGGTTAAACAAATTTACACAAAACATATTTTCTCACTTACCCTTAGCCTAACCCCTAACCACCTAGCCCCTAACTTGTATCTGACCATGCACTGACATGTTTTGACTGTGCTCATACAGAATGCAAAGTGGTTTTTAAAAGTGTTTTAATTTCATATACTGTACGGTCCTAAATTTTCCCCTGGGTGGCACAGATTGAGGAGAGGTGGTGATTATTGAGCTTTCTGTCTTAAACCAACATTGACAGTGTGCTCTGGGTGAAACAACCATTTAAACTGTTGGCTTTGATTTTAATTAATCCTAGATATGTCTTCTTCTGCTGCTTTTAATCCTTTTGTTCTCTTTCTTTCACTCACAAAGAAGACAGCTCTGCACAGGGCCGACTGTTTGAAGGCCCTAAAAGCTGAAGATTCTTCTGATTAAAGTCTTCCATGCCACCCACCCGTCCCCAGATCATCCCTGACGTAACCAATCACCAAACACAATTAATCCCCCACAGAAGCATTACAGACAGTTACAACCACCCCTTTTTTTCCCTACCACCCAAACCTCTTTTTTTCCATCTAAGCCTATTCATATCCAGACGTAAGAAGAAGGGAAAAAAAAGAGGCGCGGCAGCTCTGCCAGGGACCCTGTCACTGTCAATTGCCACAAACGGACATCACCCGGCAGCGGCGGCTTACTTCAAACACCAGCGTCTCATTAGTAGGTCCAGCGGCATAAAGGCTCTCCGGCTTGTTGAAAGAGCGCTGGTAGTCGAACACAGTCCCACCAAAGTGGAACTTCCCTGGCCAGTCCACAGTCCAGTCCCCGGTCAGGTAGTACTTCCTCTTCAAGGAGCGGACAGCCAGGTAGCTGGTGGAGACCTCCATTTCCTGAATGCGAATGCTTCGTGCTCCAGCTGGGACTGTCACCATGGAGTAATACTCTGGGAAAAAAAACAGGGAAGGAGGGAAAGTCAAGGCTGAATCGTGACTAGATATTTGCTGTTCTTCTTTCATTTCATCTTCTTTCAATTCTTATATCATGTTTAATCATAATCCAGCTATCCAAACACAAAAACACCATCATCTCTGCTTTACCTCATCATCAACTTTATCTCTGGTCCATGTGTATTAGTGCACATGGATGAAGTGAATCCGACCATTATGAAGTGGGATTAGATGGTTTTTCAATGTTCTTGTTTGTCCGCTTAAGTCTCCCTTTGTCCTTGCAGAAGGACTCAGTTTATTCTTGCTAACATGCACAGACAGCCTACAAACAAAGACAAGCTTACCGTTAGCCCTGTGTTGAAGAGTGTATTGGCCCTTGAAGAACTTGCAAGTGGAGTTGTCTCCCTTGCAGATTCCACAGGCGTCCAGAGAGGCCTTGGAGCCCAGCATCTGGTCACAGCCTACTGCCTGCACACACACACACACACACACACACACACACACCGCATCAGTGTGGACAGAACTAGGATTGTGAGGGATAAACTAAATATTTTTTATTATATCATCGGTTTTAAAATTGGGTGTTTTATGTAACTATTGCACCTGGACCTGGATTACAATATGAATCACAATATGGATGCAGCATTACTCTTAAAATTAGATGAAGTATAGGGGAAAGACTGATATGCAGTCAAATAGAGACATTATAGTGATTTGGTTCTGAGAAATACCAAAAAACTGTCAAAATACTGGAACAAATGAGGACGTTTCTCCATCTCCCATAACCGTTCATTAGCCAGGTTTTTAATACCTGCTTGCACGCATTTTTCTTCAGCATTGAACATACTGAGGTCAATTCCTGCTGAGGAAAAAAAACAACCTTTTTTACTACAATGCCTTCGTGCATGCTAAAAGCCATTAGATGACATATTGGCAAGAACTGCTCCTTAAAGGGCTGCAAGTAAGGCAAGCAACATGAATGCTTTCGACAACTAGACAGGTTTTAAACAAATCCCCAGTTTAACCCAATTATCTAAATCTCTTAAGTAAAACTGAAAGTGAACACACCCAAAATGTCCACTACAATCATGTTTGCACTGCAGTAGGTCAAGGAATTGGCTGCATAAGATTTTATAAACATTTGAACTTTTTCCAACGTTTGCCTTCTTTGTGAGGCAGGTGTTGCAACTGGACATCCACACCACGACATATAACAGTTGCAGAAAATTTAAAAACTGAATCAGGTCAGCATATCCAGAGGTGTATTCCAGAAAGCAGGTTTAGTGAAAACCCTAAATTGATTAACCCTAAGATGGGGGAAACTTTGTTTTTTTTTCCCCATTCCAGAAAGACAGATAACTTTAACCCTGAGTCACTTACTGTAGTAACTCTGTGAACCTGACCTGCTCGCTGGCAGGTTTTCTTCAACAAACCCTGAGTCTCTCTCTTGTCTCCTCCCTCTGACACAACCAGACATGCTGTTTATTTCCTCACTGATTCAGTCCGTATCAAAGCGCATATTGAAGCTTACTGTGTGTCAGAATCCAAATCCTGGTTGGATAGCTGTTTGTTATTAAGAAATATCTTAAGTTACCGTTCATCATTTGATTGGTCACACTGATGGAAGATAATTCCTCTAATAATGGAGATTACATATTAATATTTCTGAATGAGCAGGGTTGTTGTGCAGCTGCAGAGTGTAGTTTGAAACTGAGTTTGTGAAATCAACTGTGTATAGTCATAAACTGAACATGTTTTAACAGCATTTCAGTGACAATGTTTAATTTTAAGCTACTACATTTGTTGAAGTAGCTGAAATAAAGCCGATGAATGCTGTTGGGCCAGAGATCCAAATAGATGTCTACATTTTAAAATCTACTATATTTCAACCTTGACATCTTTTCAATTGCAAAATAGAAACCACATCATCACTGGATCAGATTGTGAGCTACAATCATGTCTCCATGTCTTTGATTTATATATTTTTAAACACTTTCAGCTATAGTTTTAATTTTCAGTTTCTGGCCCCTGTGTTTTGTTTTGTCAGATAAAGTTTTAAAATTGATTTAAAATTTAATGTTGGCTTTGGCCTAATGATGAATTAATGGACAACATGAAACTTTTCCTCGCTCTGACTCAGGCTCTTTTTTTTAAGCTAAATATGCACAGTCTGCATATACATGCATTAATAGCCCTGTGTCCACTGGATTAAAATGGAGGCTATGCCTTTTATATACCTGTTGCTATGGTTAATCATAGAATCGACGCTCCATTGATGGTAGCTTTTTTTTAATTCACCAAGCACAAGATTAACTCAGGGAACATACACAGAGTTTATTGACCTGACTCTGATCAGCTGTTCTGGAACCGAAAACCTCAGTTTTCCATCTCACCGTTCATCAACTCAGAGTTCAGGGTTAGACACACAGTTTGTTAAACCTGCTTTCTGGAATGGACCCCTGGATCACATAGAGGCAAATATTTAGTGAAAGCATCTATGACCTGATGCACCTTCCTCCTTAAATCTACTTTCGAAAACACTTAGAGAGACCAGCTCCCAAAGACCCAAATCAGTCTGCAAAAGATTCCAAGCCTCAGGGGTAGCATACCTCAAAGCCCTTTTTCCCAATGCAAGATGAACTTTGGAGACAGATAGTAAGAGTGGGTCTACCGAATATGTCAAAGTGTGTAGACGGTAGCTTCCAACATTTTTCAGATAGATAAATTTACATAAATGAAAAAGGAGCAAGTTACAATTTTCCTTATGAATAAGGTCATGCGAGGGATGAAGTCCACAGTTGGACAATGCAGGCCAGCCAACCCTAGCATACAGGGAGCAGTGGTGAGTGGGTTCCTTAAAATCTGTAATGAACCTCAATGCTCTATGGTATACAATATCTAAGGAGTAAAGGCAATAAGACGATGCATGCATATATAAACATCACCAGTTTTCTATGTGCTGTCATGTCAAACCTGATGTCACGTAACATTTTTCTGCTACAAGGAAAAATAACGTCCTTGAGGAAAGTTTTACTGTACCTCACACACTCCATCTATGCAGACATCTCCTTTGTGGTCGGAGCAGGAGGTGCCATCTTTGACCTTGCTGGACATAGCGAAGAAGAAGTCAAAGTCTTCTGCAATGCAGTACAGCTTACAGATGTCTTCATCTGCACACAGAGCATACAAATGCAGTCAGCAACGCTATTACAAAAGGAAGCATCTGTGATAAGGGCAAATTGTTGTGGGGATGACTCTTAATGTTACTGATTCACCTGAGTTCTTCTATGACCTGGTGAAGGTAAAGTTACCGTGGCTACTGTACTGCAACCTGTTACACACACACTATGTACAGCTCCTACTGAGGCTGAATTGGAAAAGATGGAAACTGACTATGAATGCACCCAGGGGTATTCATGTGGGGCTACAGGTTTACTTTGTGGTTCAGATCAGTTATCACAGACAAGTCTCTGCAGCCGTCTTTGATTAAAATAAATGACGGTGAAGGTGACTTGGCCCAAGGTCCCAGAAGGCAGTTCAGAATCTGTTCCTCTCTACATCACCTCCCATTCATCAACAGCTTAAACAGGTCCGGGACGACGGCCAAACGCGCTACTCTCCTTCATTGCACTCTCTCTCTCCCTTTCTCCCTCGCTCTGTGTAACAAAGCTGGCCCGTAGGCCTCTTTTTTAAATCTATCCCCACTGTGTCAGGGGGTGCAGGTGGCTACATGTCTCCCATGCACATTACACAGAGTGATCGTTTCCTCCAGCTTTTTGGCCCTAATCATTGCAGCAGTAAATAGAGGCTGGCATTACAGAAACACTTTATTAAAAAAAAAGATTAGGACAAGCAGAGCAAAGAATGAAAAGATCTACAGAATTAAGACAAGAAAAAGCTTGCCCTAAGCAATCTGCAATTTTCTGTGTATTTAGCTGTGCTATGTTCTTTGAACAATGAGATTTCTTTTTCTGTGTATTATGTGCCAATAATACAGTAAAGATGTCTTTATAATCCTTGGAAAGTACTGTGTAGTTTTAATTTATAGTTTACAAAGAAAGAACACAAAAATTTCTCAATAACTGATGCAGGAAAAAATACGTCCAAAACATCCTCAGAGCAAATTATGCATTAAACATAAACTCACCACAGCACTAAACAGACTTTGTACATTGTTGGGATATATCAACTGATCACCTTACCATCCACTTTGGTGTAGGGCTTCCACTTGTAGTACCAGCCCCTGAAGGGCTTGCTGTTGTACTCAGCGCACTGCTGGGCCCGGAAATCAACAGCGTTAAGAGGGCACGGCCGAGTGTTACACAGCTGGTTGAGACGGCTGGAGCCTGAACAAAATTTACCATTGTTCTGTGGCCTGGGTGGAAGACAAGACAAGACAAGACAGAGAAGTAGTAGCAGTAGAAGAAAAAGAAGAAGATGAAGAGAGACAAAGAAAAAACATTTACAGATGTAAAATATCCTCTTTATCTCATTTCAACTCTTCTACCTTTGTATCAATAAGCAGGGTTGTAGTCAAGACCACCTAAACCAAGACCAAGTCATGGCTAAGACCAGAGTGTACCAAGACCAAGAAGAGACAAAGACTTTGAAGGGATGAGATCGAGTCAAGAGCAAGACCAGACCAGTGTGAGTCCCTCACTGCATGATATACTTACATTAAAATGTGGAACATGCATCCGAGACAAACTCCTGTAAAGATGCCGTCAAGTTCGAGACAAGATCAAGACCTTCAAAAAGTTGTCTTGAGTACGCTCTTGAGACCAAGTACAATCACGAGTACCACAACACTGTCTGTTAACAATGCACATATGCTGTGCAGAGCTGTACTTGTGCCTGTACTACACACACACTACTCAAATATAAAGATACATTTGTATGATTAAAGGTACCCTGTGGAGTTTTTGAACACTTGTGGTCAGTGTGGCGGAAGAGTGGGAGTCATTGCAAAGGAAATACAGTAACATATGAGACGTTACCAACTAGGAGCATTATCCATCGCCAGAAAAAGACATAGCTATGGGAAGGAAGTACGCACACAAGAAGATCAAAGTCACGAAAGGTAAGTTGACCTAGCTATACATACTGTGACCAAGGAGACACAATCAGGGAGTGAAGATGGGTGTTTGCATCATTGTTTTCAAAAGTCTTCATTTCCACCTGCTCAGACTAAAAGGCAACCCCAAAGTTTTCAAATTAATATGGGGTCAGCAGCGTTTTCAAAGGTCTCCGTTTTAGGGGTTCCGAAAGGTCGGAGTAGTGGGGACGCTAGGGGTAAATATAGCAATAACAGACTTTTAACAACATAACCTTCATCATGTTGAACCAAATCAAAATAGAGGTCATCATAATAAGACAAGTAAGCACACATATGTACATAACATTGGTTACTAACGTGTGAACATAATTTAAAGGTAACATCATCTTTCCAACTCCCTCCATGTTTTTGTTCATTATCTGATTCTCATTGTCGCTGCTGTTTTGCAGACTTGTTGAAAGTGTGTATAAAGGGTTCGGCAAGACAATCAGAGAGTCCTCAAACACTTGCCAAAGTAAAGTTTTAAAAAACTGCAAATGTTTAATGAGGAGGAACATGCATTCATTTGTTTTTAGAGAACTTTTAGAAAACAGGGCAGCTTTAAAGCTTCGCGGGGCAACTTCGCACATCTCGCAATCAGCGAGACTGATGAGCCAAGACAAATTCTCTAAGAGCATAATAAAATCCAAGATATTATCAGAGAAGTGTCTCTTACATTTTCCATCATCCGTGACAAATGTGCTGCCTTAATTCATCAAAATAACACCATCTTATCTGTCAGTATGGTGTCAGCCCTGATCAATGTGTAAATTAGAGTTTTAATCAGGATTAAAGACCATGTTGGTTTAAAATAGGACTGTCAAAGAGAAGTTTTCATGCTATGTCTGATGTCTCCTCAGCATACCAAATCAACACTTCTCTAACCACACGGGAACAGCTGGTACAGAACATAAACAGGTAATGGAGCTTTAATATGCCATTAAAAGGATAAAAGCAATCACCACTTGTTAGAAAAAGACAAGCAAAGTCTTGACATTTAGTAAACATTAGAGTGCCATGTCTGACTTCTCAGGCTTTCTAGACTCCTGCCAGGCGTTCCAACACAACCACCAGCAGAGAAAATTGAGTTTAGCTATTTACCAAAGTGGTCTGCGCACACACAGACTCTCTCTCTCTCTCTCTCTCTCACACACACACACACACACACACACACACTGGGGAACCATGCTGATCAAACAAGTCTAATAAAGACAATTCCCTAAGTGTTAAAACGTAATGAAACGCTTTGGAAAAGGAACTGAAAAAAGTGCATTACAGAAAATAGTAAACACCAGCAGGAGAAGGCAACTAGAGGCATATTTCTTTGAATCTCCTTCACCAAAGCAACATTATTGAAAATGTCTGTAATAAATGAATGCCAGCAACAATCAGAAGCAAAACAGCATGTTGCTTCACTGCATTTTTATTTCACTCCAAGCGTTCGTCCCCTCCATTCAGACCTGGACTCAATCAAACAGTGACTTAACTGCCAAGAGTGATGGAGCTCCATTCAAGGTGTGTGTGTATTGTGTGTAAATGTGCTCAGTGCCGATCTTGCTTCCCTTGGTGAGGGGGGGATTGGCCCAGGTTTTTGTAGGCCTGATCCTATTAAGACTTAGCGGCAGACAAATGCAGCCCATATGGTAATGTGCTTACGGCAGGCTAGTGGGGGACTACGCTGTATACTCCGTCAGTCAAGGCCCTCTGATCAGAAGCGAGCATAGATGAGGGACAGTTAACTTGAGAAAGTTGAATGCACTTCATGGATTATGGACAGTCTGACCCTGAGTTTCACAACACTGCTGGGGCCATAATTATAAAGCTTCCTAGAACAAAGAGTTGCTTCTAGTGACAAAATTCAAAGAAAATTCTCAGAATTATGATGTTTTTTTAAGAAATTCCCTTTACAGGCAAGACTAGATCCTTGTGAAGATAATTCGCACAGCATCTCAGACTTTGAGAGAACTTGTAAGGTGAAAAACTGTTAGGCGCAGGGAGGAGGATTCTAAAGAGACTTTAGAGTTTTTTAAGCAGAGTAGAAAAATGGCCAAAAGACGAAGTGCTAGGAGAAATATTCTCCAAAAGCTGAATGACATTGAGTTAATGACACACTATGGATTAGATCCTACAGGGATAATGTTTGCATTTGATGTGCTCACATCTTTCACACAACACTTTAACGCTATAATGCCAGAAATTAAAGTGATAAGGACACTAAAATATTTGGCAACAGGAAAAATGCAGCAGTGCAGCGGTGATGACTTTGGTCTTTCACAGCCTTCCATCAGCAGAGTGATCATACAAACAATACAGTACTTTCACGATCTTATGTTGTGATGCAGTTCATTTTATTTCCACTGGGTGTCCACACCTTGCAGGCTCAACCGATCACACCTTTTAAAATAATGCATCATATCTGGCAACACGGTCAATCGCACCTTCTCACTAAAGCCACTGTCACACATGCACTGCAAACCTGAACTTACATAGACATATAGGAGGTGTATGCGTGTGGGTGTTTTGATGACGTTCTAACCATTCGGCTTGCGCAGAACGGAAGAAAACAAACATCCAAAGGTCTTACATTTACATAAAGGCAGCAACAAAAATATCTTACTGGAGACATTACAAGATTCAGGAACTTCTGTCGGAGCCAAATCCAAAATCATCAGACAAACTCAAGGAATGGCAAGAGACTGTTGTCCCCTTAACTTAACCAAACAGAAACAGGGTATTTCCAGTAGGTGAGAACACTTATGACACGGGCAATATCCTGTTGTGTGCTGTATGTGTAAAAGGGAAGCTCCGGGCCTGTTTCTGCGAACACTGTCCAGTGGTAATACAAGAAAACAGCCTGTGGTAAAAGTCTCAGTCCCTTTCTTGCTTGGAGTTGCTCTGAGAATTTTCTGAAATCACACCTTGGCTAGACTAAGTGAGAATATGTATTTGTGAATATGGCCCCTGGTTTCCCTTCCAAAGTTCTTCTTAGTCTTCTCCACTGCTCTTCTCTGCCTGGATCCGCCAGTATTATTGCAACTGTAAATCTACTCCTAACAAAAAGACAGAAACCAGATATGACAAGTTTTCAGTTTGGGTTTCAGTCATTCCTTTCCTTTCTCTACAACCCAACTCCAACACAGCCCTCAGGACCCTTAAGTATGCTTAAATGTCCTGGGAGTCCGCTAAATCTGTTTGGCGACAGAAGCTGGGAGTAAACTCCGGTAGGTCAGAGGTCTAGTCTTGTCTTCTTCTTGAGTCACCTGCTCTCCCCCTGTTTCTCTCACAGCTTCCTACATAGATCCACATTCTGCTGCTCTGCTACAGGCCTAACCCCTGCAAAACTCCTTTACAAGTCTACAAGGAGACATCACACCATCGCCCCCTCATAGTACACTCCTTACTCCCTTTAAATGGAGTGTGTGACAAAATGTGCTCCCTACAAAATCAGGTCAAGATCGTGAACCTAATCTCCTTGTTGGTGAGGATTAGGTTGACTGTGTTTGATCTGGCAGGTGGTCTACAGGGAATGGAGGAGTGAGGAGCGAAGTGGAGGGGGGGACGAGGAGAAGATTCATTTTCCGTCTCGAAGAAACTCCTCGATGGGATGGCTTTAATCGGCTGATCCAACAGAACTCTTTTACAAGACTCAGCAGAAGATACATGCTGGCCTCATTAAATGGATGAGTTTGTGCAAAATCAAATGAATGATTTTAAAGACTTCTCCCACTGAGTGAGGATGTTATAGTAGGGCAGAGGTGAAAATGCACAAGAGGCTGCCATACATGCCGCCATCCCCATACATGCCTTTAATGCATATATCTACACATACTGCTAGTCTGCTTAAAAAGTGCTAGTGATTTTTGAAGAGGAGAGCCCAGACTGTCCAGACAGTTCAGTTTGGGGGTGAAGATGACATTAGAGACAAGCAGTCAGATTCAGGCTAATCCTTCTTGTTCTGCTCAGATTAAGAGCAGAGGGGCCCTGCCAAAATAATCGCAGATTACTGGGGACAAACACACTCTGAGTCAGGGGCTAAAACGTGACTCAGGGGTACATGCTGCAGCTGGGATATGGTCTGAGTGTGTTTCGGTGGCTGGATTGTATTGGTGGAGATGTGTGTTGTGGTAGGGTTGAGCATGGTGACAGACGGGAAGATATGTCATATTAAGACATAAACCAGCCTAATGTTATTGCCTTCACACAAGAGTTCTAAGGGATCTGACAAGTAATACAAATGGTATCATGACTTGGGTTTGATGTTTATCCCTCCCCATCTTTCCATCCCCTCTCTGTCCCACTGACCCCTTAACTCACCATTTAGCAGCATCAACCCATTTTTTCAGCAGCTGCTGCTACAAAGCACTCTTTAGTGCCACAGGAATGATAAATGAACTTGACAGCTAACCTGGTTTAAAGAGCTCTGTGGCCCTTTTTGGTCTGCCAGTTCTGGTGTATAATGTGTATCATATGAGGGCCAGTCTGCCTCTGAAACCTTATGGTCTTTGATCCCTTGTGAGGATTAAGAGACGAGTCGGCTGTGACGGACGGAATAGCCACATCAGTGTCTGCCCGGCTGTTTAGTATGCAGTGATGAAGCCGGTGGAGTAAAGAGGACAATAAACTGAGTACCTGGACAGACACTTTAATGGTGTGGATATGATTAAATTTAAAAAAAAAAAACGTAAAACCTGAAAGGCTACATTTTCTCAAGAAAATGTATATGTGATTTAAACAGTAATAACTGAAATAAGTTAAAGTTGTAGCAGAAGTCCATACACAGTTACTGAAAGATGCTGAAATGGCAGTTGAAATTCAGGTGGTAAAAGAAGTTGAAAATTCATATTAAGTGTCAGTATGAATGACGCTGAAAAGCCAGTAAAAATGAGATCAACGGAAGTGTAACTTGGGGTTAAAGGGCTGTGAGGAAGTGACGATTCAAATGCAGATAAAGCAGTGAAAGGTTGAGAAAAGCGAGAAGTTGAAAGTGTAGGTGAAGTCAATGTCCTGAAAGAAATTAGTGCAAGTTCAACTGTATAAACTGAAGGATGATTTCAGTTTAAGTGTCAGCTGAAATGTAAACACTGGAAGCAGTCGGAGTAAATTATGTATAAACACTTTAAGTTGTAGAAGTTAAAGGAGCTATAGCGTTTTCTTGTTTTTGGTTTTGGTTTTTGGGTTTTTTTTTCCAAAAGTGAAGAACTGAGATTTGAAAGTGATAAAAGTGTAAGTTGTGTCAGAGAAGGCTTACCACTAAGTTTTAAAAGTGGTTGCCATGTTGGCAGCCAATCAGCATTTGGCTGCTGAAACTAGATGCCTGTGTGCACACAAGTAAGGACACCACCATACGTCTAGAAATGTCTGCATTTGGTTCTGACTGTAACAGCAACCAAAGGCAAAAGATTGGTTGTCAATTTCTCAAAATGGTTGCTTATGGCAACTCGGGTTGGAAACTGAACTCAGTACTTTTAAAGATACCAACCAAATTACATCAGTACTACTGAGCACTGATCCACGTTAAATCCATTGGTGCCAAATGTCGGTACCTAAAAGCCCATCTAGGTGAGAACACTGGGTTTTGACCAGACGCAGAAGTGTTGCAAAGAATAAGAAATGAAAGCAGTGAAATTGTCAGTTGAAGTAAAAGCACTGAAAGTGGTTAAACTGCAAACTTTAGAGCAAGAAAGACATGTCAGAATATGTGTGACCACTGAAAGCAGTGAAATTGCCAGGTGGAGTCTGTCAGTTGATATTTAAGCACTGAAACTAGCTGTATTGTGAATTGCAGAGTAAGACATTGTGAGACCACTGAAAGCAGTTGAAATGTCATTATGAAGTTAGATATAAATGCAGTTTAAGTCTCTAATTTCTTGAGGCAATCTCTTAAATAGCATTATATTCTTCAGGTGTGCTTGTTATTTTGTCCTACGGTGACTCAGTGTAGGCACCCATATATGTGACTGACAACCATGGAGGTTGTGTAAAAGCCGATGTTAGATGAAAAGATGATGGTATGAAGTCATTCTGATATTCAAGTCGCATATGCAGACTCTACTTGGCTCAAAGGCAGTGTACAGGGGCAGCTGTAATTAAGAGAGCAACTGTGTCCCCAGTATCCTTGTCATCTCACCTGCATTTAAACACACAGAAATGCACGAGTCTGTGTGCAGACATGTAGGATTGGATGTGACATGTCACTATGATCTAACCTGCTATGACTAATTCCTAAATGATGGCAATCATTAACAGTACAACCCGAACAGCAGATTGTCTGTGATGAAGTCTGAGATCTGTCCACCAATCAAGGTGGTGGTAGCCTTGGATGTTAGCCATTAGTCAGGATCCTTATTATTGCGGTATGAGTGTCTGGTTATACTGTATGTGAGGATGTGTGTGCTCATGCATGAATCTGAGTTGTGCATATGTGGCAACGCTGTTTCCTTTAATAGTTGCAGAGCCACAGGTTGATCCATTGGGATACTACTGAGTGAGACATTCAGTGTTTGGCTTCAAACAGCATGAACTCTGCTCAACATTAGCTGGACAGACATCTCACTAGATCTCCAAATCAATTTCTCCTCATTTTTTAAAAATATTAAATATCAAGAGTGCTTAAAATCCTCTTGACAGCTGGCTAGGAACGCAACTAGGAAAAACATTAGAGGTGCTGTCTAAGAATTTGTGTTGACTCTGTTTCTTGGTGATTGGCCATGGATCCCACAGGCGAAAATAAAAACAAAGTTAATTGGTTCCACCATGCCCATCATGACTGTTCCTGAGTTACAGTATGGAGGAAATTGCTAGTATAAACATAAGTTCTTCAAGGAGAATACTTTAAACCCTTAACAACAACAAAACGTGCTCAAACATTGCATATAATTGCAACATAATGTCAGTGTTGAACACGACCTCTGTAAGACTGACTTTGGTCCATGGATTACACATTCTACAGTACAGGCAGGCGAGGGGCTGAAATTGCATGAATGATCAGTAAATTAATCCTTTCTAACTAACTGCAGGCTGAGACAATCAATTAGCTGATCGCACCATTGTGACACAACAACAATAAATCTATTGTATGAAAGTGAAATAAACGCTCAAGAATATGTGATAAATCTCCCGAGTGTTCAGGGGAATAACAATAAGGGACTGTACATCTCTTATGAAACACAACATTAAAACTAAGGATCTCTCACGTGCCTGTAATGACATGCACAGAGCCCTGTGCTAACACAGAGATATGCACTGTGGGATCTGGGTCTGCAGAATTATGTTTGTGTGAGTGAGCAGCAATGGGGGACATTTGCTGACTGTCTTGGCAGCTTTCAGAGAAAAGAGCATGCTATTAGAAGGTTTTCCTCGTCTGGAGCACGGGGGGAGATTGTCTGTCTGTCTGGACTGTCAGCCTGACTGATGAGAGCCGTTATCAGGCGCATGTGTATGTGTGTGTGCATGTAGAGTATGTGTGTGCTTGCCTGCGCTGACAGCTACCTGGCAGGCAGCGCTTTCAGGTGTTCAGAAAGGAAGGATTTTGGGACACGAGGCTTTCAAGAATTGCTTTCTGGCCCAAACTGCAACTCAGATTTTCATAGTAGAGGCAGCCGCATGACAACATGAATCATTTTGTCATCTGTTTGGCTAGTTAATAACATTAAAAAGGAGGTGATGAATTTGGAGATTATGTGAGTGTGTGCAAGTGTGTATACCTCGGGCTGTTGCAGGAGCGCTCCCTGTACATGACACCTCCTCCACAGGTTCTTGAGCAGTCAGACCACTGTGACCAGGCTGACCACTGACCATGGACCGCCCTAGGACCGTGCTCCCCATATTTAACACACTGACCCCTTCGACACCACTGGAGGAAACAAAGAGTGGAGGATATTAATGAGGAACAAAAGACACAGAAATAGCTTTCTTATCAGAACTTGAGCGTTGGCCTGGGCTTCTTGCCTGAGTTTCCTGGTTTGGACAAATGCCCAGCACCACACCTGGACACCCACACTCTCAATCTACAGCCAAAACACACACGCGCACACACACATACTCATACACGTGCACCACACCTGGGCCGATCCAAGCCAAACCCTGCACTCACACACATCACCACCTCTCTCTCTTTCTAAATATCATCTTTCGATATGTGAGGAGGTACGGCCGTTCTGTGTCCAGCTGGAAGGAGCAAAAATGCTTCTGCAGGTACATGCATGTGTGAGCAGCAGGAATGAACACTGAACTAAGTTTTGATTGATATTAGTAATTGACTTTTAATAAATTCCAAATAAAAGAATCCAGTTTGAGCTGTCTCCTCTGCGTTTATAAGCAAGGATTTACTTTGGCTCAGGAAAGTGAAAGTGCTTTAACTAAAAGGACTATTACAATTTATGACACTTGTCTCTTATAATAATAGGACATTATTTCTATGAGTTATCACAAGATTTTACTCACTGAAGTAATTTCCATCATCAGGGAACACCATCACACCACAACAACAAAGCCTGATTTATCTAAACCATCTGAAATGTCAGTAAAAATCTCTCATTACACTTACAGTTACAACAAACATATCACATCGGAGTTGAATTAGGAAATGTTGTCCATAAACTGTGATTTTAAAAAGACAGTTTGGTAGTGAATTTAGGGTTTTCCCTCATTTTAATAAGTATGCAATATGTTTTGCATTTGGGGAAATAAGATTATACTCTGCCTTGCCAAGAGTTAGATGAGAAGATTGATACCACTCTAGAGTGGTATCAATCTTCTCATCTAACTTTCTGCAAGTAGGCATTTTTACCAAATGTCAAACTTTTCTTTTAAAACTTTCTTCATCTGACTTCAGTTTAGGGATATCACACAATTCCCACATCTCAGCAAATAACTTAGTAAGTGCAATATTATCAATAGCAACAGGCAGTGTTGGTGGTAAAAGTCGTAATGAGTAATGGAACGTGTTAGTTTTGTACTCCAAGTCATCGGTTTATATGTTACTTTTTCAAAAAAGCAACCTTTTACTTTTAAAATATGCCCATTTTACATGTTTTTTGTTGCCATTAATTGGATGATTGTTGAAACATGATGTACTGTAGCTGCCTCCAAAGAATGAGCGAGACCACTGCTCAGCAGGCAGCTGTTCAGCAGTCAGCTGAGAGGCAGACGGAGACAGTGGGGAGGGACCGCGGGGATAAACAGCATGTACATGAAGCACATTTTCACATCTGACTTGGTGAATTAAGGGTTTATTTCAACCAAACCAGAGTTGGTGACTGCTGGAACAGCGGAGGGACTAAGTTTGAATGAGGTGTTTTACAACGGGTTCACAAGGCAATTAAGCTAGTCTCAGTTTGGTGAAAGGGAGAACCTTGGATTGGTTTACAGTTGTTTTGTTCTGTTTTATAAGGGAAAACTTTCCTTTTGTGAGCTTCTTTTGTTTATTTATTAGATACACACAGTGCAGTGAGCTCACCACTTCACCATCTCCCAGATGAAACTAGGAGGTAATGAAAGATACTCTGACAAGTTACTTCTCTTAGAAGGTAACGCTGTAATGTAAAAAGTTAATTTTTGATGGCAGTTATCTTATAATATAAGGTATAAGAATATAAGTATTGTTTCAAAATGTAACATAATTTTTTGCATACTTTGATTGAGACAACATTGCATTTACATTTACTGATGACTAAACTATGGATGCACCGATTCATTGGCCGAACATCGGTATTGGCCAATTCCAACACTGTGAATAGGAATGATAGCCCGTTATACGCAAAACATAATTATATTATGTATCCAAATGAGACACTGTCAGGCACATGCTTGTCCCCTTATCGCTTTTAGAAATGTATGCATGGTGTCTAATTAGTAGTGATATTGAGTAATATTTTCAGGCAACAGAATGAGTGACTGGCTGCTGCGATTCTTCACAGGAACAAGAAATCATTTCCTCACCATGTCAGGACCACAGCTGGTGCCTTCTGCAGCAGGCATGAACTTGGTCTCACATCGGTGCCCTGTGCGATGACACCACAGCGACTTGCAGATGTCCTGTCAAATAAGTCAAACACACACATACACACACAGGATGAGATGTCTGTCAGACACGGTCGTTTTTTTACCATCATCGGTTTTCTTATGACCACAGACTGACGGCCTTTTGGCACCGTGTTCCTCCCCTCTCCCCTCTCTCCTCTCCCTTGACCCAACAGCACCTGCTTCCTGCCAGGACCACCATCACGCTGGTCAATAAGCCCCCACCACCCCGATAACCGGGGATAAGCTTCTCCACAAAGCCACGGTGTCAAATCTAATCACTGTACTTCTTTAATGAAACGGGATATAATTGTATGTGTCATCTGACCCAACAATACAGAGACAGAGCGAGCGAGTGAGCACAGAGGGAGAGCTGGGGTCGAAAGACAGGCGGCAGGGTCTGGCAACCCGCCCAACAGCCACTGGCAAGGAGAGAGAAACCAGAAAGGAAGGAGAGTAGGAGTAGAAGAGACTGCTCAAGTGTGTATGTGCATCGGTGTTTGTGTGTGTGGCAATGACTTAGGCTACCTTTGGTTACACATTTCAGACTAAAGACCAGTTAATTGAGGACGGCTTGTCCAACTGGGGACAAAAGCTGTGTCCCCAGTTGGAAAAAAGCTGATTTTTGAGTCAGTGGTAAAGGTTAGGCTTAGATTAGGATTGGGGTTTGGGTTGGGGTTCGGCAAGTAGTGGTTAGCGTTAGGGGTTAGACTCCAGGAAATGAATGTAAGTCTATGAAATTTCCCCAAAAGTGACCAAAGTAAACATGCGTGTGTGCGCGTGTGCATGTGTGTATGTGTGTGTGTTGGTGCCATTACGTGTGTGTGTGTGTGTGTGTGTGTGTGTGTGTGTGTGTGTGTGTGTGTGTGTGTGTTTAAGTCTTTTCCCCCATTCTCTGATGCCAAGCAGGTGGTTGACAGCCATACCAGCATGCTGGAAATCATTTTACATGATCCCATCGGGGACAAAAAAAAGAGTGTGAAAGGCAGCCCTAAATCCACTGTTAATCAGTGTATAGGTTAATTCACCACCCACCGACTTGCACACAGGTCTAAGAAATGCAGATTTAGTATTTGATCTTCTGTTAGGGAAACATAGCCCGGATTTAGAGAAGTGGTGAATAGCCAAGGCGATGTCACGTGGGCTAATCCGACATATATACCATTTGGCAAGTCGATTTCCCAGCAATTACAGCCTTGGAGAGGATACCCCATGGTATTTTAAACAGCATTTACATGTGAATCAAAATCACTGAATGCATCCATTATAAAGGCTTATACCAAGACCACAAGGCTTTGTGAAGGGGGGCAAGGCTGGGGATTCCCATTCAATTTATGGAATGCATTTCAATGGTGGGTCAAATGTGGGGGGTTTGAGGTTGTTGTGCAAAGATCACGCTAATTAATAAAGTGCCAATTTAGCACTGCATCATTAGCGCTGCAAAGCAGACAATTGCTGTCCCTGTATGAGCTAGGTGCTCCATCTCATTATTGGAGGCTCATCTAGTGAGTCTCAGTTTAGTCAAAGGGACGCATGAAAATTGCTTGATTTAGGAATGTTGGGGTCTATGTAAAACCAGGACTATTCAGCTTCTATAGATTTGGTTCTTTGTAACTGCAATACACAAGGTTAGTCTAATGATCTATTGTAGGAATGCTCCTTTCTCCTTTCCTTACTCTTCCTGCTTTAGTGTATAATGTCTTTTCTGGTTTGTATAACATGCTGCAATTTTAGTCAGGACTTTATCAAAAAAAGAAACTTACAGATACTGTCAAGAGAACACCCCAGATAAAACACAAATATATCATCGTCTTTTAAGTTGATATGATTGATTGATTCTTAGCAAACAGTTGCAATTTGGCACATCCAGCAGATATAAAACAACACTAGGACTCTGACTTTTTGTAAGTTGGAGTATTTCTGTCCACCTGATAAATGTATGTCCAATATTTTTGCTCCTTTTATCTCTGTTTTGTTCTCCTCCAACTCCTGAGGGGAATATCTGGCTCTTAGCTGCTAAATGCTCCACTTCATTCACCAGCTAGTCACTATTTCTGTCTCTGCCGTTTGGTGCTGGGGAAGCAGAATATAGTGGATTTTCTTAAGCAGTGAGAGTGAACCAAAAAAATTGTGGCCACTAAAACTAAACAATGTGCTTAAAGATGCTAGGGAGCTGCATCGAGTTCTACAGGGGCAGATGATAATTCTCTGTGGGTTTGTCAAGAGTGAACCTTGTCACATATATTTAGTCATGTAGCCTAATCCACTGTAAATATAAAAAATGTTTCTTTGTTTAACCCATGATAAAAAATTTATAAAATGAATATCTCACCTTGACAAAATCAAGGCCGCAAAGTTTGGCCTTGGAGCCAAACTGCCACTTGCACTGTGTGTCTGCATCATACAGCTGCCCAGGAAGCTGTTCAGGATACTTGTACTGACCGATCTGCTTGGGCTCGTCAATCAGACAGGATGCCTGGGCTGTTCTGGTGAGCACAGCAAACCACCTGTGTCAGTCAAAAAGCAAGCGACAACAACTGACTGGCAAATGTGACAGTGTTGGTGCACTTGCACAAGGCGTCTAGGCCTACCCAAGGAAGCGGCTGAGATACTGTCGACTGCAGGTGGACCAGAAGAAGACCCCGTTGTTTCCAGCCAGAGTGGGAGACATAATGTTGCCTTCTGTCTTGCGACATGGATTCCCCTCACCATCATGGATCATCCCAAAACTGGAGAGAAATGAAAAGAAACAAGTGACTTTAAAGTTTCTGTGGTTTGTTGAGGTAAGCCGGCCTATAGTCACACGTAACCCACTGGCTAGCTCAATGTAGCAACTTTGCACTGCACTCATCCAGCAGTTACAACTGATACTGAGATGGCTTCATCATGAAAGCATAGCACCCAACCTCAGGTGCCTCTCTGGTTAACACCATTAGCTCTGTCAACACTGCTGCCATTGATTAACACTGATTATGGAGTTAGCACCACTGGCTACGAGCCACCAGCTCAGCTACCTCCTAATTGAGAACCATGTTCAGACAACTCTTCAGTCTTAAGTTTACATAGAACACCTTTAAGAAAAAGAAAATGACAATTGTCCTTGTGATGATCAAGCTGATGTCATTGTTCACTCACAATTTTCATACAACACTATAAAATCATGAAACTATAGCTTGTTGGAGTTATCAGAAAATCAATATGCTTGCTAATGTGCGTAGCTCAGATTTCTTCTTTACTTATTCATTGCTGCACCATGTGTTTAGTAATTACTTTTTTCTTGAATGTCAGTGATTAACAGTATTAGCCATTGAGTCTAGTTGTTTCTGGGCATGTCTTCTATGGAGCTAGCTAAATTCATTAGGGTATTGCGGCTATTAAATATTCTGACATATTATCACCTGAGTGAAGTAAAAACAACACGTTGTCCCTCTGTTGTGTTGAGAGCAACCAGACAGACAGAAGAGTTTAACCACAACATGAAATCAAAAAAATAACAAAAATAAAGGTCCTCCTATCTCATAGGAAACGTATAAACACAAACACAGAGCCATGTGGCCTGAGGCAGTTTCCATTATTCTCTCATAAAGTGTCACGGGTTGGATGAGGTAGTGCTCTAACGTAATGCTCTTATTTCAGAGTATATTTGTTTCTTTAAATCAGACCACATTTATTTCATTAAATATAGATTCATTACATCCACTCACAACACAGAGCCAATATAGTGACTGGCTCTAAAGTAACACTCCAGTCTGACATGGTTTCATCTGTTTAAGTCTGTGTGGTCTATTGTGGAGTTCGGACACTGTGTGACTTATAAAGCTTGCTGTGATGCAGTTTTTGTTAAAACATACTTGTGTCCAGACTCGTGAGCAATGGTGAAGGCCAAGCCTAGTCCTGTATCCTCATTGATGGTACAACTCCTGTACTTGCTGCACATTCCACTGATGGGGGCAAAACCTGCAGAGGGAAAGAGATAAGAGGTAAGGCGAGGTGAGGCAAGGCAAGGTGAGGTAAGGTAAGGTAAGGTAAGGTAAGGTAAGGTAAGGTAAGATAGGGTATGGTAAGGCAAGGTGAGGCAAGGTAAGGTAAGGATAATAAAATAATAATAAAACCTCAAGTCTGTAACATAAAATCATTTTCTCTGTCTCTGTGGTGTAACTGAGCACATTCTTTCCGTTGAAACCTGACAAATTTGGCAGGCAGCAACTGTCTGTCATATTTGCATGTGCACATGTATGCTTGCATAAAAGGGGATTTCACACCAGCTGCAAAGAGCAATCTCACAAGCCCTGGACAACTTTACTTAAGTTTGCTCCTAGACTTTGAAAGCCAATCAGTTTAGAGGAGGACAACTGCTGATGGCAGACCGACAGCATTAGGGAAAAGATTTACTGAACAAGCTGATGAAAATATCCTGTGGTTACTGTTTTTTCTCACTGTCTTTTTTGGCAGCAGTTTCTCCCAATGGACTCAAGAATATAAGAAAATGTTAGAAACATCAATATATGGCTGATGAATGAGCCTGTGACTTAAAGAGCCAGATGTTATGTTTTAACAACACTGGCTGAACATATATAAATACGGAAGTTACATAGAGTTAATAAATAATTCAGAGTGTGAGTCACCTTTCACCTTTTTTACTCATGCAGTGAATGAGATAAAGTGCTGTCCTGAGATTACTAACATTTAGTGGTGTGAAAGCAATATGATTATGGTATTAGTCAAGCTTAGTTGGCTACGTTGATGTTGTTCCAGCTGCCTTTTGTACCCACAGGCCTCAAGATGTATAGGTACGCTGAAAAAACTCACCCTAAAGTGCATCACTGGTCACTTCATTTGTTACATTGTTGCAGATTTTTCACCTTGCTTATTCAGACCCAGGTGTTTTGCGCATTTGTTGTTTTTCACAAAGATTTGTCATATAAAATTATGACAGATGATAGACTACCTTAGCACAACATGTCACTGAAAACCACGCACACCAGCGGGGAAAACAATAGGCAAAAGGATTTGCAACCAAGGCATGACACGCTAACAAAATGCCTGTAACTAGCTACAAAGGTTAGATTTCAACATGTTAGAGGATTATTTTAGCATCCATCTACCAAAGGGGAAAAGGTTTATTAACAAAGTTGAAAAACAAAATTGTGTATCACAGTGTATCACAGTGTCCCTGACTAATTTGGATCAATGTTTGTTTGTTTTTTGTCCAGTGGGAAAAGGGTTTGGGAGAAATGACCCCACTGATAAGTACAATTATTTGATCAAATCAGGCAAAATCATCATTTAACCTGATAAATATCAAAATCAGGCCTTGGATAGCTTTGTAGGTGTCAACATCTACAGTTTATCTGGCCAAATTAGCAACTGTAACTTATTAACGATCTCACAGTTTTCTCATCCCTCCAGCTGATGCCTCACATCTGCATCCATTTATGTCTTCTTAAAGGCTCAGTTCTAGGTTAAGAAGTTAGTAAAAACTTAGTTCTGTATTCTTTAACCTGTTGGTAGTGCATCCAACCACACAGCAGCTTTTAGGCATTTTTCTGTTGTTTGCTATAGGAGACAGAACTGAAAAGGAGGCACTTTCATGCAATACAAAGTCACTGGAGAGCGATGAACTGTTTTCCCCTTCAGTGCTGGCGAGATGTAACTGTACTGTGTCCCTATGGCAGGATACTTTTTGATAAGCTCCCTTCAAGTGACAGTTAATCAAGGTCATGTTTGCATTTCTGGCCAAGCAACATGTTTGCATGTTATACCCTCTCTGATGTTTCCTGTCTGCATCTACGCAGTCACAATCCAAGAAAGGAAAAATGCCAAAAAAGTCACACATGCCTGGCTTTAAGATATTGTAAAAACGCTCCAATAAAATGTAGCTTTCAGTCACAGTGGTACCATTCTTCACTTACAATCTCTTCTGCTTGCACCTGTCAAACTTCCTTCACTCCTTCTTGTAATGTCTGCACCCACAGTGTCACCTCTACACCTGTCTACATGCCAGAAATTACAACATTTATGTCATGCAGTGGATTCTTGGTTGTCACCACGGCAAGACAGCTCGCACATCTCCTAAAACCTTCGTCATACTCCACAGTATCAACCGCTGCTTCCCACTTGGTAAAAAACAGGATGTTTGGCTTGTAAAGGGTAGCTGAGCACAGTCTCACCCAGGGTGTCACAGGGCTCATTCTTCCAGGAACAGATGTCCAGTCCGGTGAGGAGAACCGCGTGGTCATGCCGTTTACCACCTTTCCCCACCAGACCTGACTGCCACTGACAGAAACTGTTGAGGGACTGGTCAGCATGGTGATTGATGGTCAAGCCCAACTGGGAATGAAGGGGAGAAAATGACAGATACAGAGCTACCAGTCACCAGTGCCCAGTGCAAAACAACACAAATTTGCAGAACTACAGTCTGAATCCACTCACTGGGTCCTGTTCCAGTAGCAACAAGCTAACCACCACTATGTTGATGTCTGTCCCAATGGTGCCATCTTTGAAAAGACTGGAAACCTGAAAAGAGTAGAAAACATGTTAAAACTAATAGCTATGGTTTTCTGATTGCACTAATTTTATGTGGAGAAATACAATGTAATGTTCTAATCAGGGCTAGCTTACACGTAGAAAAGCAGAAGAGACTCCACTTCCTAGATCATGAACATTTCTTGCACCCAAAAATATGGAGGTAAAAGGTCAAACTCTTTAAGCTCATATGCTGAAAATATACCAAGCAGTGGTGAAGTGTGGCCTGCAGCAAGTTAGGTAGATAGTCAAACATTTAGCTGCAGATAGTGGCCAGAGAATACACAAACCAAATCACTAAAAAAGTCCTGTGACTCCTATTGCCTGTTGACCTATGTTACAAAGAATTTCTTCTCACCTGAAACACATTTACACGCCTCTCAGCCACAGAAGAATGTTATTATTGCAGCAAGCGACACTTTGACACTGCTTCACGTGTTTTCAGCGTTACATCAGTTTTGTTGACAGAAAGAAGACATCAGTGGGCTACTTTGTACTGGAAACAGTGTTAACAGTAAAGAAGTGAATACTACAACTGTCCTTGGAAAGTTACCAAAGCACTGTACAGCAAAGGGAAAAATGCAGTTAGGCTTGCCGATCAATGTTTCTTTGTCCATTTTCACATACCTTTTCAATTTGAAAAATCTTGAAATAGACTTGTAGCTCACTAACCTTCAATCCAAATTTTGACATCAAATTCAGTTAGAAATTTAGACCAAATGTCTACTAAATCAGGTTTTAAAAACCACAATTAAAGGTAGCCTGTGTAAATTTTGCTGACTCATCATTTGCCACTTTGGCAGGAAGTGGAAAGAAGAAGATAACAAATACAATACTAAAATGTAGAATAAGAGTTGCAAAAGTAGAGCTAGTGGAAGTCAGTATGCTAAAACCCCTAAATGTACTGAATACTAAAACTGACTTGCTTTGAATAAAATAATTTTCCAATCATGTATTCTAGCTGATGACAAAGACTTCACAATGTCTGGCTGGAAAAGTAGCACTAAGCACGCTAGCATATTAGCTCTGTCATGTCAGAGCTAGCTCAGCTGCACCCTCGGCCCTGTGATCCTTGTCTTGTAGGTCGTACCGTTCTATTGAATCTCCTACGTTAGATAAATGAACAAGACATGGGAGCAATAGAGCAGTACAACAGATTTATGTTACATGCTATTTCCTCCTTTCTTTCCCCTCCCTTCTCCCACCCTCACCATATTCATGACAGTGAGGACATAGGTGGTGACGTTGTCCCTGCCGTGTTTCTCCAGCATCTTCCTGTCTGCCACCACCAGGGTCTCCACATTCAGGCCCCCCACCCTGTTGGAGTTAATGGGCGATCTCTTTGCCCTTCCTGGCCCTTCTGCCTCAGGTATCGCAAACTCATCTGGCATGATGAAACGCTCCTCAGCGGGAGGCTTGGGAGCGTCTAGGAGGGCAAAAAGGGAAGGACGGAAGGGAGGGAGAAAGATACAGAGAGAGCAGGAGAGAGAGAGAGAACTTGGCAGTGAGGGTCAAATGAATGAACTGTCTTTTTCCTGGCTCGTGCCGGGTGATAAGAGTACAGGCTCTGGTGTTGAAAGGACAGGAAATTCACTCCCCACGCTGCTTCCTACCTCTCACCACTAGAAGGGTAGATAAAACTGTGAACCAGCCTGAGGGTTGAGTAGCCTTAGGCTGAATACAAGGGACAGTGCACTCAAAAACATTTATGACAGACATTAATCTTCATAATGAATGCAGACATATCTAGAGACTGCAGTGGTTTAGGGTTAACCACTCTATAAAATATTAAATTAACATTTCATGTTATGGAGTGCTGATAATATGCAATAATGCTGTGACAATGCTTTATGTTACAGAGTGCTCAGGCTAATGTGTAGTGTCTCGTAATGGTCTGGCTGCTTTTCTTTACCTTGGCACAACAGAATCTAAATGTAATTGTCATTTTTGGTATAGGGGTGCCAATATTAAGTTTAAGTTAAATAATACTGAGACAATATAATCAATAACAAGTCGAAAACTACTGCCTTTGGTTTCAATGTAAACCAGTAAGATCCTACACTGTATACTACTGTGTACTATTGTTCAGTAAACAGTTGCATCCTGAGCACCAGGGTGAACTCCCTTCTGTCCCTCCTATATTCCTATATGATAATTATCTTTATATTACATTGTTGCTTTGCTAGATTACATCATAAATTCACAATAGCAAAGGAACATGGAGCTACCAGCACCTCAGGGAACTCTCTTCAGTTCTCTTTACACTAAAATGCATTTTTAAAATAAAATCATAAGGTTGTATTTGCATACTTAGAGTTAACAGTGTTGTGAATAATTATCTGAATTATGCATGTTGCAGTCGCATGCATGTTTACCACATGTTAATTCATAGTGTGCACTTTAGGGAAACTTCTGTAAGCTCTTCAATGTTTGTGATATTTTAAACGACATGATTAAATAGCAAATGAGTGTTGTGGCTAAAAATGCTGGTCTGTCTGATTTACATCCTACACAGCAGTCATGTCTGCAGACCTAAGACTGGTATGTGTAATTTGGCTGAAGAGTGCATGAACTGACAACTCAGTAAACCATTACATCACTTCCTCAACATAAATACACACTTATTAGATGGTGAAATAAAAGGAATATTAGGTTCCCTTACATACATTGCTTGCGGCGTCCGCAGAAGTGTTGCCTCTGCAGCTTTCCATGCTGGTAGTCATGGTGATGCTGCTGTTGCTGCTGGCGATGGTGGAGGAACGGGTTGTCAGGTGTGGAAGAAGCGGTGCTCGATGGGCTGCTCGATCTTCTGTGGACGATGTGTTCCGCTGAGCGTTTGTAAACTACATGCGGATGGTGACCCTCAGGGGCGCTGTAATTGTGTTGCTGAGCCAGGTGTTGGGGTAGCGGGGCAATCAGATACTCCTCCTGAGACACACGGATCAGACCTGACTGGAAGACACACACACAAAATACATGGACAATGAGTGAAAACAGATTCCCCACAAAACCAGGTTAAAAAATGTACACCACACCAGTGGATAACTGTGTATCATATATGTTTTATAAATCTAATGCAGTGTGCCTCACATATTGTGCAAAAACTACTTCTGCAATGGTATTTGAAAGCACAGTTGTCCAGTCTCCGCCTGGCTTTAACAGAGCTACAGTGTACTGAAGCTGAAGCAGCTGTTGAATGAAGCCAACAATCATTCCAACTCTAAACAGAGAGCTAACACACATTTCACTTCCAAACCCACCCAAATCAGCCCTATCTACACTTACCACCTACCCTAACATTAGGCAGATGTGCATAGTGTGACAGTATACAGCTGTTGAAAGGAGATGATGTCTTATTTGGTTGGAAGACAAAAGAGCGTGAAATTACTGAGTTGAGCTTTGTTTTTAATTGATTTTAACATCATCGAAAATGTGTCCAACCAGAGACAGATAAGTCCAGGTTAGGGCTTTACCTCAAAACATAATTAACTCAAAGCAGACTACACTGCAGGACTTGTTGTTTTTTATCATCAATTACAACATTGTTGTAGAAGTTCCTGGCTTTGTTCTTTAAAATAAAGTTTATTTTGTAATTGTTCTTTTTCAATATTTCATTCAATTTTGAAAATCAAATAGGGAAGAGAATTGGTTTGGGCGTAACGTTTGGTCCTTCAAATGCTTATCTGAGTTCTAACTCTAAATGAAAAAAAACAAAGATTTTTTTCTCATTCATCTACTCCTTGACACTTATATGTCACTTTGAAAAAGTCAGCTAATGTTCCACTGATTGCACATACAGCTACTAGAGCTGCAGTGGCTAATCAATTAGCCCTTTGAAACCTTGAGCGACAACACTTTTCTTGTGCTGCTTTCAGATGCCTTTCGCAAGTATTTGAACCCTTGAACCCTGAGCAAGGTGCAATTTCTTTGGGGAAAAAAAACATAGGAAAAGAGCCAATGAGCAACTTGGTAAAAAAAAAAAAAAAAGTCCCACAAAAACTATATTTATAATTATTATTATTATTATTATTATTATTATTATTATTATTATCATTATTATCACACTTTTAAAATTCCGGCTCAGAATTATTATAGTTTATAATTTTCCTTGTTTTAAACTTTTTCTACCTAATCTTCTCTTTTTACTAATTTCTTGCAAATTTTTTGGGTACTTTCTCTTCTCGTTAATTGCCTTCTTCCCATGTTTTTGAAAGAAATCAAGCCAGTTTTACCAGGTTTTACAGGGGTAATCACTTACACTAGATGTCAGCTATTCAATTTATCACCAACCAATTTGATAATTGATCAATCGGTTTAAGTAATTCTTAAAGAAAAAAGTAAAAATTCTCAGATTCCAGCTTCTTAAATGTGTATATTTTCTGGTTTCTTGCAGAACTTAATACTTTTGAACTGTGAACCAAGCATGACATTTTAAAGCATCCTCTTGGGGTTTTGAGAAGCACTGATATTTTTCACCATAATAATATACAGTTTAATGCACAGTGAATATAATTATTAGTTGCAGCTGTAATGATTACCTTTTGTTTTGAGTTGTTTGTTTTTTCTTGTCATATTAAGATTCAACATTTGACTTCACTGCTGCCGAAAAAGGACAAAATTTGCATAGCTCCTGCCTTTGTTTACATGTTTTGTCCACAAAAGAAGTACAAAGCAAATTAACATGTCCAGCCTACTACCATATTGTCACAGCAGCAGACTGTGTTTTGGGTCTTTGTTTTAGTGGAGTTGCCTGAGCTGCCCTCTGAACTGAGACACTGAGCTACTGAACCTTAAACATTCCGTCTGACCATGGAATTCTACCTAATTCACTCCACCACCCACCAAATGCACACAAAATAGCTGTGCAATCAATCAGACACACACACACACATCCATAGGAGCAAACGCTCACTGAGTTTATCAAAAACACATACGTGCACCCATTGACCCAATGACCTCTGACCTTTTTGTGTACATGTGTGTGTCATGTACTTCCCCAGCAACCTACTGAGGTGTGTGTGTGTGTGTGTGTGTGTGTGTGTGTGTGTGTGTGTGTGTGTGTGTGTGTGTGTGTGTGTGTGTGTGTGTGTGTGTGTGTGTGTGTGTGTGTGTGTGTGTGAGAGACAGGGCCCTGCTCCTGTTGAGCTGACCCCATTCCCCCCAGAGTATAGCAGGTGGCAAAATAAACAGAGGCAAGACAAAAGGGAAGCCATGGCGAGGCTCTTGTTGTCAAAACAGTGCCTGCATACATGGCAGGCTGCCATCATCAGCCCCATCCGTCCCTCCAACCATCCATCCATCCCTCTCTCCTTCCATCCATCCATCCTTCTAACCGTCCAGCTGCCAGCACATCTTTCATCTGTTCATAAATCTTCCTCTCCATCCATCAATCTTCCATGGTTCCTTTTACAGGAAGTTGACTGTCAAACTTCATTATTTTGACTACATGTAAGGTCCACATGGTCCAGTGGTTGAAAGTTTTGTTCTGCAGTGTCAATGGTTTGAACTCCAGCACATCAGTACCTGCCAAAACAACCTTGAGCTAGATACTTCACAGCTACCTGCTCCCCCGGCATCGCAATGAAAGGCTCCACCTGCGAGCACAAGGTTGGAGAGAAAATGTACCCCCTGGGCCATGAATAAAATATATCAAATCAAAGACTTGAATTAAGAAAGAGAAGGTCCTTGGCAAAAATGACTGCCGCTTCCCAAAATAGATTGGAATTCAAAACAGAGCTCGAGGAGGTCAAAGGAGGTGTCTCCCATCAGCACACACTGCTGTCGCCTCTCATTTACCCATCTTTTCATCTGTCTTTCTGTCTGGCATTTACAACGGACCTGACCTGTAAAAATATACACCTCATCAAATATTCCTCTTTTAAAGATGAAACACTTTTAATTTTTGATTTTTTTGACAGCTCCTTCTGTCAAACATTATCAGTGTTATCATCCCGCAACACTGAGAGATAATTTCATAATTTTTGCTCCCCTCAACCAACGGCTTTAGAAAATTAGACTGAGCTTATTAATATAACATGAAAATAAGAGTTTTACACCTAAATATAAGATTATATTGTACAGTAAAAACCGCTTTAGTGATCAAGGTTACAGGGATCAACTGCTTAAGGGATCAAAATGTTTGGGACAAAGTCATTCCCATAGAAATGCTGTTTCAATAGTTGGATTACAGTAATCAAGTAGTCTGCTTTAAGTTTTAATATTGGGCTTTGTCATACATGACAACACATTAAAAAAGTTTTAAACTATCCCAAGTGTATTTATTTTCAACTTTAGTCCTCTAGCTGGCTATGTGACGCTAATGTTGTGTGCACACTGAAATCTCGACAAGGAAATGAAAGACATTTTCTCTTGATAAAAACAAGTAATCACCTCAGAGTTTTTAATTGCTAGTCGTGGCTGCTAGTAATGGAGAAAATGACTGCACATAATCATGTGGCCCGATACTGCCCAGTCACCTAATGAAACAGCTAGCTATATTTTAACATGGTCAGTTAACCGCGTAAATTGCAACGCTGTCTGTTTCATTATTTTATATTCATGTAATAGAAATACAGATATCTATTTGGTGTAATCTACCAGAAAAATAGAAAAAAAATTACAATAATCAGCATTGGCAGTATAAAAACAAAATCGGGGAGTGTAGAAAAATGCCGCCTACCTACTTTTGTTCATACCGAATGTGCCTTTTTTGGGGCAATGGGGGGGCATGAGCAAGTAACAAAACATGTAGCTCAGCGTGTCACGTTAACAGTGACGTTCTCAGAGGGAAGCTGCGGCTGGTCAGTCCTTCTGCAATTCTCTCCTAAGTCTTGCTACCAGTACTAGCTGCTCATTCTTGCTATCAGCTGTTTACTGTTTATCCACCGCCAGTGGGTTGCACATGTGACATCATCAACAGCTCCTCCCACAAGTCATCAACAGCCCCTCCCATTTCAGAAGAGCGTCTCTATCTTTTTAAACTAAAAGGGTTCCGCAAATATGACTACTCTATGAGGCAGAAAATTGGGCACCTTGGATCAACTCGCCAATCCGGCTCTGTGTGTCTAAACGCTCCCAGCTTGCCGGTAAAAAGGTCCAACATTCGCCGCAAATCTGGCAGTGTAAAAGGGGCTACTGTCGACAGAGGTTGCTGATGTAGGCATAGTTAAGGATAGCATTACAAACAGCTGGTGTGGCTACCCAGAGGCAAGATGTCGGCAAGCCATTTAGCAACAAGAGTGCTTTGCTCAACCAGTGCTGCAGGGACTGTGGTGGTAGGAACACAGTGAATCATCTTTTCCCCCTTGCCTTTCATTCCTGCTTTCTATCAATTCTTCCTCTTGCAATGTGATGGCATTGGCACAGATTGCTGATGTTGGCTACTTTTTAATTTGCCATGACATGCCATAATGACAAATGACGGTTCAGCCGTTTTGCATAACATCAAACCGGTCGAAGCTTGTACACCGGACCGGACCGGCAGAACTGGAAATCTACCAGACTCTAGTATGTCTAATTCTAGCTCATCCCAATCATCATCATACAACGGTGATGTCATTAGTGAGTAATGCCCAACCTGCCTGGAAACTGCATTCCAACAATAACACAATAAAAGGCCCAACTGTCTGAAGTTACTTCATTAACCTACAACTCACATCCATAACACTCTCTCTTTCTGTATCTCTCTTTTGCTGTATCACATCTGCCAGCTCTACACTTTCTTTTCCAGCAGTTAACAGATGGAAGTGTCTGTGATGATAATGACAGGAAATTTATTCCATCTGTAGGGATGGTAATAATGGTGCCGTGTGTGTGTATGTGTGGATTCAATTTTCTCTTGTCAGCATGTGCTTTGTGTTTTCATGAATATCAAAGACAGAGCTAATACAACGTAACAGTAACCTGCCTTTTATGACCAAGCAAAGTAAAACATCACCTACTGCAGCCCTACACAGAACTTCATCAGTGGATCAACGCGACATGCCTGTGTCAAACTCAGTGCTCAGGTGCTGGCCTATTCGTTTAATGATGTGCAATAAAAAAGACAGATGAGCTATATAGAGTTTCACAGAGTTTAAGCACCCTTCACACACCAGAGAAAGGCCAGCTGTAGCATTGATAAAGCAGGCCTCTAGTTATCTCCGCACATTAACACTTGTAAGACTTGGCTAGATTAAAGGGATGAGCTATCTCTGCTAAACACCACTTAACTTTTCTCCCACGTTTACATGCAGACTCAAACATTTCTCTCACTCTCACACAGATTCACACAGCCAGATTAGAGGTTGAACCAGGCCACCTCCAGTCACTAGTTTCTACATAAGAAAAATGAGGGTTAAAAAACTCCCTCAAGACTTTTCCTTGAGTAAAGCCGATCCGAGACGCTTCAACAAACAGCTCTTTCTCTTTGGCAACATAACGGTGTATGTCAGGGGAGACGGCATCTTTAGCTTGTCTCCGTATAATGTAGTCTCTTTTAAGGTTTCCTACCATGATATTATAAGGCAAATGAGTAAGTGCTTACATGCTGTTAAAGACTAGTGCCGAGCGGCGAGAAGCCCCAAGCCGGTGATTACCAAGCTCTAAAGCACATCTGCTCTCCAGCTCAGCAGTGAGTCACGTGAACAGTGTGTGGTGAGGGGGAAAAAATCATACAGGAGCAGAGAGGCCCCTCAGGCATCAAACTTATTCAATAGAATCACAATCTGAGTAATTACAGTTTGCTCAAGAGAATTATGTGTCTTCAAAATGGGTTAAGAACCGGGTAGAAAAGAGATGGTAATTTTGGATCTTGGATCAGAAGAAGGTGGCACAACAGACAAGAGCCAAGCAGCAATGACAGGGTTATGCCCTAAGTTTCTCCTCCTTTAACTTCAAATGAGTGTATTTCAGAGCGCACAGTAGTGCTCATAGAAGTACAACAGGATTGGTGAACTGTAGCCATTTGCAACCACTCCATTAGTGGTAGTATGTCTCTAACCCTCGTCATGTACAACTGATTAGGATCACAATGTGTCAATAGCCCGGGGTCTTGTTTTGGTTCACTAATTGCCTTTGAACAACCTACTGACACCCTGTGAGCATGTCTGGGGAACAAAGCAGAGGTGGGCAGACACAAAGAGAGAAACTAATGGTGTTGGATGAGTCTTTTGTCATTTGGAGCCTTTGGGCACGGTCCCACTCACTATCCCTTGAGGACACAGTAGGGAACAGGAGGACTACTCCCACACCAGCCCATACAAATGGAAATGTCTTCCTTCAAAGTGCTGTTAATTGCTCTTTAACTAGGTTACAGTGCAGCCCTAACCCTTTTACTGACTTAAAAATTCAGAGATGCTGTGATGCAAATGATGTAAAAGGGTAATTTCATGAACTTAACTCTGCTGGAAAGCACATAAATGTGTTGTGATTTGTTTGATAGAAACTTTTCCATTTTCCAGCATTAGCACGTGGAGCTGGAAAGCTGGAGGTTGCAGAAATGGGAAGTTTGCTATTTCTACATATCTGCCTGCCACACCCTAACACCCAGAGGAGCTGAATGAACTGAAGGTTATAATGGACGCAAAAAGGAAAACACTGTTTCTATAATAGGCTGCCATTTCCACTGGTGATAAAATACTATAGTATATTCAAGGGCATGAATTAATTCAGTCACAGATTACTTCTCATTTTTCACACAATTCCAGGGCTGAAAAAAGTCGACTGAATATATTCAGGATATCAACACAGTACTGATCCCTTTCAAGAACTTTTTTTATACCTGTTTAAGACTGTATAAAACTAACGGACGTAGCCACCATGACATCACCCATTTGTTTGTGTACTCATGTTTAAAAGCCTCGAGTTCAGCATTTTGGCCATCACCATCTTGGATTATTCGGAGCCTTAAGTGACTGTATTGGGATGAATGGGTGGAGCTGTGGAGGAGCGAAGGGTGGCTATGACTCATAGACAGGGGAGATGCCTGTCAGAGGGCTTGTCACTCAAATGGCAACACCCTCCATTGTGTACAACTTTTAGCCAAAACAAAATTTAAATGTGTGAAAGTTTGCTCTAGAGACATTAACTGCTTGTTCTACAAGGTTACAAACTTTAACTTCTCCTGTAAAGTTGGGCATTTTTACATGGGGGCTCTGCAGGGATTGACTCGCCTTTGGAGCCGGCCTCTAGTGGCCATTCAAGGAACTGCAGGTCATCATGCCTTATCCTTCCTGGCTCCAACAGGTCTGATATAGCTCTGCTGGGGTATAAAAAAGGTGACAACTACAATTTTCCAGTGGAAAAAAAACTGTGAAGCCCACCAAAACCCATACTGCTCTGAACATGAACAGCCCCTGCATATACCAAAAGAGCATCCTGTCATTAAGGCGACAGAAGGTGAAAGACAGATAGCTGACGGAGCTAACAACAAACTGCTTGGTGATATTTCAAATTTATATCTATGTATTTATTTGTTACATTTTGTTTTACAAAGTTAGGAAGGCAAGGTTTAAGTCATGTGGCCTTACACAGAGAAGAATCATCCCAGTCTCTTTCACACAATGTTATCAATTAAACACTTGTATCGGATTGGTGCTCTGTATCTGCCGATGCCCAAAGCTGAGGTATCTGTTTCGGCATTTTGGACTGAAAAGTCAGATTAGTGCATTCCTAATTATGAGTATAAGACCAGGGTTGAAAGACGCCAGAATTTGTCTTTGAGTCAGCTGTGTTCTTCTTCAAAAGTACTGTTCATATAGGACGATGGAGGTGAAAAGCCCCTTTCAGAATGTCAGACAGAGGGGGGCTCGCGAGAGCTCCAAATCCACTGTTTTCTCCACATTCCACATGTCCCTACTTTGGCTACTCTTTATGGTTTCTTCTTACTGCACCATTCCCCTTAGTGTCTGCACTGTTGGAGGCAATGTAATTTCCGAAAAGAGATGTGATGAGTTTGACCAAAACCTGGTTCAAGTTCTAAACAACAGATGCAAAAGAATGATAGATGATCTCTTCCTTCACCAAATTTCCACGCTTTCAAATAAAACTTTCACTGTTGCTATGTATCAAATACCAAGAAATATTTACTGTCCTGTAGTTTATTGACCTCTTGTACCTATGACTATTAATGTTTCATGATGACTGACATTTCCCTGCACCTGCAGAGCTAGACACTCGAAAAAACAACGTAAACTTTGCTTTTTACTCAATGTGGACACGTCATCCAACCTCGTCTTGAGAGACCATACATCCATTTTCATTTCATTTGTCATCCAGTCCAAAGAAGTGTCACTTAACCCAGCCTCTAACTATCTTCACAAACAAAACTTGTCACATAAGCAACAATATCAACAGATCCCAGAAGAGAGCATAGCCCATGTAGACGACTGTGGAAATGACACAACACATACTGTGAACTGAGCTGTCATCGCAGTCAACAAAGACTAAATAAGAAAATGCACTGATACTTCGCATGAACTTGGCAGTACTTGTTTTTTTACCCTAAGTCTGGGCTGTTTTACCACAGCACCAGTGAATATAGTGCATTGGCGACAATAGTGGGTCAGATTTGATGTATGGGCTCTGTTTGTGGAAGTTGCAGCATCCACTTGAGGACCTCAACACCAGCCATTAGTCTTGTGTGAGAAAGACCTTGCACAGACTAGAAAGGACACACAAGCACACACACATACACAAGCAGGCACGCAGACGTTCTGTTTTTTTCTCTCCCTTTCACACACACAACATCCCACACCCATGCTGAGAGCCTGACCCCCCTCTCCTGCTGGCATCTAACAGTGGGCACTACATCACTGTCAGCGTCCAGACCACCAGGGAACGGCTCCGGGCCACTCTCCTCTTGTAGCGCCAAGCTCTGAGCTCCTCTGTGGCCCAGCCCAGTCGCTGAATTATGGCCAAGCCAGAGAGGCATATTGTAGTAGGGAGACGTTCCAATTTGTTGGCCTTTACAGAAAACAGACAGGTACAAATGGCCTGACTGCTGGCTGGAAATCGGTCATTCAAGTGTCATTTTAACTCTACTAAAGCCTAAGGGATTTGGAGCACACTGACAAACACACACACATCATATGTTGTCTCGGTTCCCAGCCCTACGGATGAGTAATCATATATTGTCTCAGCTCCACAAGGAGTCTAATGGGATTACAACATCTACACATGTTAAATATTCAAACAGAACAAGTGAGTGTTTAAATGTATGCCTTTTGGCCAAACGGTTTCACTTTCCAGATGTAGTTTACGGACACTCTTTCAGATATTTGAATGTCATTTCAAAATCCCATACAGCAGTTCTAGAGTAGAACTGACTTTTAAATCGTCAATTGTTCCTGTCATACATATTCAATTGTACAAAACAACCAAAGGACTTAAGAGGCTTTGATGCCAGCAACAGTTTTGCAAGACAGGATGTCACATTTTCCCAACAAGTAATGGAGCGCAAACTCTCATATATTCACATAGTGATGTGCTCTACAACCGCAAGCCCTGCAGAGGCCACTCTACAAGCAGCATCAATAACGAGACCCCGGGAAAAGAGCAAACGCATTCTTCACACCACAGGGAGCTATGTGCCTGCTAGAGACAGACAGAGGTCGTAGGTTGAGCTCCCCTCTTACAACGGTCACTGCTGGTTGCCACAACACGCGGCACCGTGTCAACGACAACCATCAGACAGGTTTGATCTGAGCTGCCTAAAAGATGAAGGGGAGAAAGGAAGAGGTGTGTATTGACACTTTCTCTAGTGTTTTATCTCTCACACATGGGTGTGCAAACACACATTTGAGCTGTAAACTGTGATACCTGGGGGTTGCTGGGTCATTAGGCCAACACATCCAAGAAGTCTCCCAAGATTAACCATGGTGAAAAATGTCACCACATACAAGAATGTTTAGTTTATAATGTTTTCTAAGAGTTTGCATTATTAGAAGCTCACCAGGACTAAAGCCACATTGCTACACAAATGTAAACAGAGGCAACTGACAAGGAAAGGGAACCGAGACACTGTGATGCAAACTTCAAACATACAATGTGATAAAACTACTTTTAAACACACAATGTGATCACTCAATTAATGCTGCCTGTTGAGCCAGATACGACTGTATCAGACAGATCCTGACACATCTCATCTCATGATAAATTTAGTTTCTAGAAGATGGTCTAAACCAACAAGTTCTCCAAACTATGCAACCACATAAATCACTTGTTCCTATCCCCTAACACATAAGCGTCCTTTACATTGCCTCTTCAAGGCAAGAATTCCACGCTTTTATGCCGTCTAACTGTTAAAAGGTACAATAATAGAATTTGGGGACAGACTTGTCTCGCCTTTGAGCCAGCATCGGCAGTAGTAACAGCACTACAATGGTGTCAGTATAAATTTGGACAGCTGGCAGGACAGAATCATGGGCGGCACAGGTGTGACTTTTAGGCTTTTACCCTCCAAGCACAGGAGGAGATCGGTTGCTGTATAACAGGGATGGCACATAATTGTTATTGCCATGTTATGCCAATGTTATTTTTTAGAAAGCGCTGACATACATAATACGTCACAACGGAGGCCAACGCCTCTTCTGATTCCACTGCCCTCAATTTTAGAAGACAACTTGGTAGTCTGATGTGGAAGTGAGATGAAAAGGCCACCAGGGAAACTGATGTGTGGTTGAGGAGAAAAGGAAGTTTCAGGAAAAATGGATAGACTCTTACTTAGTCGCACCTTGGGGAACAGATAAAAGGATCTTTTCTGCAAACAGGTGAATTTGAGTTTGATGTTGAACACCATTGTAAGACCAATCACAAATCCTACAACAAGTTCATGAAGAGTGCAAAAAATGAGGTTCAACAGTTTCCACAAGATGTATCTGGTTCAGTGATGAAGAGTCTGTGCAGGACAACTTTGTGAAGAGGGCTGACATTGTATGTCCTGAAACTATGCGGCCCTCAATAATATGCTGGCTCCCTAAATTTGCACAAAACTTTAAACAGCCCTCCTCTAATACAACCCACAGTAGCAGTAGTAGCACAATAGGTAGTATATGACTGTTAACTAGAATAACGTTGTGAAATGGTCAAAGTTGCACCAAAACCACTTCATTAGGCTTAGGCAACAAAAGTACTTGTTGAGGTTTAGAAAAAGCATCCTAGTTTGGGTTAAAATAAGTAAATTTGTTATTAACATAATGTGATATATGACACATTAATTACATTGTTAAAATAACTCAACATTGACTTTTGGTTTCACGGGACACAAACAATGGTAAAAGTCCTGTGTTTTTCTTATCCATGCACCTCAACTTCTTTCCTTCACAGATTTGATTTTTATTACATCACCTGGCTTCCTCACAACTTGATACCATCCACTACGCACACACTATGTGTATCAACCTAAGCACTTAGAGAACGTCACAGTAAGAGAAAAACTGATCCCTTTAACAGTACTTATTGGTCACTCTGAACCTCAGAGCTCAGTTTCCATAGAGTCTAACCTGTCTCTGACCTGGCCCACAGGGGCTTGGGAAAGGTCACAGTAAAGGTCATGGTCGGCTCAGCCACAGCCCCAACAGTCAGCCCAGCGTGGGGTGTATCCAACACTCAAATGTTTCAGTAATGAAGACATGTCATGTGAGTAATGGCCTAAGGTGTTATTCAAAGCAGTAACACGGGGCAACTTTAAAAATGTTGTAGCAAGTGTATTTCTTTAAGCTCACAAAGTCCAATTGAACACCTGTTTATGCAAATTCTAAACATGACCATCATGAGATAATCACAGTATGACACTGACATCGTCCATGAGTCTTAAATATGGCATAGCCAACTGGTGGGGAAAAAGAAAAACAAATTCAGAAGATTACATCTACAGGAAAATAAATTTCAGATTATGTTAAAGTAAGACAGTTTGGTGCTGGGCAGATATTGCTTCCTTAACTACTACCTATATTTTAAAATAGTACCAAAAATATGCATCCTTATATAGTATATGCAAGGCTAAAAAGATAAACAATTTTCATAATAAATTCATTATTTTAAAGGAGCAGGGTATAGGATTTAGTGGCATCTTGCAGTGGTGATGACTGCAGATTGCAATCAGCTAAAACTTGTCCCATGTGCCAAGCATGAACTCCTGGTTAGGATTCCTTCAGTGTTCCTTGTTCAGGAGGTTTTTATCGGGAGCTGAATTATCCACAGAGGTCTCCCCCTTTAAAAAACAAATGGACCAGATGATTTAAACTGGTAAAAACACTGAATAAAGTTGTTTCACCTTACAAATCAGTGTTTTGCTGAAGCTGTTTGGCTCATCTCGGGAGCGGCTGCTAACCACAGTGACTGAAGCGAAAACGCAAATGGCCCTAGAGCCAGTGTTTGTCAGTTTTGGGCTACTGTAGAATTAAGGCTGGGCTTTGTCTGACTTAAAGCACTGAAAATCTAAATCTAACATTTTGGGTTACACACTGTTGATCATTAAAAACAAGTTGTAATTTCAAGGTGCCATCTTCATACCTTCTTAAAAATCTATTTTTCCTACTGTTCTCAAAAGTAGGAAAAATAGATCAGTGCAAATCCTTTGGTGTATATTCACTATTTTAACTGTCTGTCTACTGTAGTATTTCATTCATTCATAAGCTGCAAACAAGTGTCAAAATTCCAATAACATTCTGAGGATAAGTAGTTTAACTATTTTTCTCACGGGCACCAGCACAGGCCCGGCAGCGCAGGTCTCCATTCTGCCCTCTTCACCCCAGAGAGAAGAATCCTATCCTGGGAAGGGGCTGGAAGGACAGAGGGGAGCAGTAAATTACTTCTCTACTCCGCATTCACAGAGAACCTTCACTTCATACTAAGACCTGTGAGAGTCCAGGTTGACACCATTCAACCACCCACCCCCATACGCACGAGCAGAGAGGATTGGGGTCAACCTGAAAAGAGACCTCAGATGAGAAACCCTCAAAAGAAGAAAGAGAGAGGATGCTCCACCCCTCCTCTTTCAAATCAGAGAGCATTACATCTGAAACGACATCCTTTCATCTCTCATGCAAAAGAAACAGACAACTTCATTTCACTCGAAAACATGAGTGTGGTGCTTCATAAGGACACGGAGAATGTAATTAAAAAGCAACAAATAACACCATGTTCAATTAATGGGGATTTACAGTAGAAAATCCTTCTTTGCCAGTTATCCATCCATCCGGCCCTGCTCTTAATACCATCTCGCCCTGGTCTTCATTTAAACAGCGGAATCCCACTTCCATCTGCTTGGTCCGGGCCAGGGTGAACGTTAAAAAAAAGAGTTTGGCCCAGTAGCTGGTGCTGATATCTCTACTGCTATTAGCAAGCAGGGTCAAGTCCAAAAACCCTATTTCAGACACTTTCTTTTCCCTTTTCTCCTCTTTCCTCTGCACTGTTGAAAGGAGACAATGACATGAAGTACGAGGAAGTTCTTTTTCTTTCTTTCTCCCCCTCTCTTGCTTTCACCCCATTTCTCCTCCAAAGCCCTTTGATATAAACAGTCAATCTCTCCAACTCTCTATAAAGAGACCATCCAGCCTCCCTGGGAGCTTCCACCCCAGACAATGAATTCGCATTATTCTTGCACAACACTTTCTCTCTCTAGCGCAGCGCTCCCAGCCCAGCCTGGCTCACTTCTCATTCATTATTTCACTCTCTTTGCTTTTCTCTCTCTCTCTCTCTCTCTCTCTCTTGTGTTTTCCTGGATTTCCCCATCTTCTTTTCTTTTTTTCTGACTTCTTCCTCTTTGCATTGTTTCAATCCCACCTTAATCTCTTTCTCGAGCCCATCACTGCATCAAGCAGGCTTGAATGGCTCTTTCCTCATTTGTACTTAATCCAAATATTCTGGGTAGAGGCCTAGATGAAAAGCAAGGGTCAACTGCTTTCGTTGTTCTAAGCTTCGCAGCAGTCCAACAGTGACACACAGACTGATGCACTAAGAGAAGGCGACAGAGGGAGGAGGGAAAAGGCCCAGAATTCACTTTCGAAGCGCTTGTCATTACATTCAACTTTTATTTTTCTAACAATGCTGCTTATCTGCCAGAGATATAACAACATGAGTCCATTTAACAGGCCGAGTGAACATCCAACCAACGATGGCCCTGGGGTGGCACTTGGAACAGGAAGAAGACGAAAAAAAAACAAGGCAAAAGCTTGTGAGGAGTAAAAAATAGATCAAAGTGTTCGTCCCGGCCCATTCAAATGCAATCATGACCCAATCACATTGTGTTCTCGCAGCGCTTTTAAGTGAACGGGTCAGTGGTGTTTTATTGTGAGTGGGAGCTAGCCTAATGAAAGGGACAATGCAAAGATTAGCAGTGCCAGCGAGGCGGCTCAAACTTCACCCTGGCTTTAATTGCTGCAAACAAGAGGAGATGTAGAGGCAGGGCAAACAGAGGACAAAAGAGCAGGGCAGGCGCACAAGGAGGAGGTATGAAGCCTGGATGATAAATGGAGGTATGGTTTTTATGGAGGTGTAGTGTGTCCATCTGGTCCAGGCTGGTGTGGGATATGTCAAGGAATGTGTGAGTGCTGGTGGGCCAGAGGGTCCAGGCACCTCATAAACCACGAATGAATGCATATTGTAGGCCTAATTACAGAGTACTTGTGGTGGAAAAATTTCTGAACCTTAAATGTTAAGAGTTAACACAAATCAATGAAAGTCCATAACTCAAGCCCAAACATAGCATCACTGATATCACCAATTATGTGATTTGGTTTTCCTAAGAGTGGAAGTCAAGTCAGCACATCATAAAAAGATTGGGAATTTTATTTAATTGTTTTAATGGTTTAAATTGTCACAGAACTTCGTTATAAATCTCATGCCCGTGCATGAAGTACAGAGCTGGAGTCACAACATGTTAAGCTTGGTAAGCAAAAAGAGGAGGCAGAGGAAAACAGCTAGCTAACCTGGCTCTGTTCAAATTGAAAAAGGACGGCTATGACTGGACCGAAATGTGAAAATACAATTTTTGGTTTTACGATAACATAAATCGCTTCTATTCTTGACAAACTCTTTGTCCATTAAATCAGTACCCTATGTCTATGCAGCACTTATGTCAGTATGGTTAGCTAGTTGCACCACATAACACCCTGAAACACTAAATGTTGCTTTTACATTTCTGTTTTTGTATGGGTTTAAACAGATCCAATATGTTAATGAGTGAGTTTAGTGTTGGTAGTTTTTTTTTATCACTTTGGAAGGATAGCTGTTCCCATTGTCACCAGCCTGTAAGCTAGGCTAACTGGGGCACCAGCTAAGCAGCATGCAGCAACAGGTTCAGTGTATTTTCATAAACCCACAGATGTCTTCTGTCTGAAAGAAAACATGTAAGATCAAGGCTAACAAAGTTTAAATCCAGAATTGTGTTGTTAATGTGCTAACTGGCTAACTAGCCTGAAAACAGTCTTCCAGTTTTGAATGACGAATAGCCGTAGACTACCAACACATGTAGATTTCCTCTCACTCAGGCACAGAACATATGAGCTAGTCGGCCACCAGCTGTAGGATTTGGGCCTTAGAGGTTTGCATTGGGAACAATGTGCCCAAATCACAAAGTGGGCTACTTAGCTAAGTGCTTAGGTCACTAATGGGGCTAAAGCTGGGTTAAACCTGTCCTGATTCCGGCTCGGTAATAATACCACAGAGCTGAAGTTATTGATCTTTTCTCCTAATTCTTTGGAAGAATCCAAACTTCCCAAAATGCTGAGCTGTTTTTTCTAATATTTATATACCTAGCACACCAGTGGGTGTGGTGACTGAAGACAACTGGAAATGACAGTGACCAAAACTTAGCAAAGACACAAAGAAACAAAGGCAACAACATGGAAAATGTGATGAAGACACTTTTCCACAAGGCCACACAACCAGTCCTCCACTTGCAGACAATCATACAATTAGTGCTGGTGTCAACAGCTGGACTTGTGGGCCAGCTAGACGGTTCACCACTAACAAAGCCAGTGTGGATCAATCTTTCTTTCTGTAAATTCACTGTCCGCAACGAGATAACAAAATTAGCTCTTGCAGGATTTACATGTGGTGAGGGATTAGTCGATCTAGTCTTCCTCAGACAGTCCTCTCTGATCAATATGCTGGGTGTGTTTGTCATGTGTGCTGGCGCAACAATAAACACTTCAGCTGAATTTCGTGTTTTCTGTTTTCATGTGCTGTACTGTCAGCAATGTAACATTTCTCTCCTCATCTGCTCTCCTCCTTTCATCCTTCCATTCTCTTTTTCCGCTCCTCCCAACGTTCAAAGAAGTGCCTCACAAAGCACGAGAAACCGATGCTTACACTCATGGGTAATGATGTCATGTTACAGTTCACCCATATAACCAAGGTCTGCATTGTGCAGACAATGAAGCACCAAAACAATCAGGTCATTGGAGGACAGAGGGCTTTAAGGGCATAAAGGGATGGAGCTTGAGGTAGGGGTGGAGCAGAAAGTCTGTTTTCACAATGTCCTCTAAACTTTTCAGAAAATGAAAATGTTTGATTTAACTTACACTGGTTTGGAAATGTTTCATCAACCCAAGGGATGATTTTCTCAAACCATGTAGAAACCATGTAATTTGCTTAAGGAGATAACCCTGTCAGCAATTCAGAGTAAAACAACAACATGACAAAAGCTCACAGTGTCTCAATAGCCATTAAGTTCCTGGCAGTCACCTACCAGACCAGAGCATGTCGATATGGCTGCAGAGGAGGCCGACAGGTTACGGATAAATCCCTGATACAGGCAGTTGTGAAACCCTACATCGCCCATCACTGTGGCGATGCCATCTGAGCCAAGCGTCTGCACGGTGAACCCCGGGCCAACCACAGGGGACGGATGCAGGTCCAGGTGCATGTCCTGCCCAAAGGCCGAGAGCTGGTAGTGCAGGGAAGAAGAGAGCGACCTCCTGTTGCGATGGATTTGCCTGGTCACATCGTGGGTCAGGTATCCTCCCTCAGAGTCTACCTCCACCGGGGTTACAAACACGTAGTCTGAGGAGAAGAATGATGGAAAGGAAGTCACGTAAGAGTGCCAACATCAAATGCTCTTTTCAGTGACTGCTGTTTGGCATTCACACTTTCTAACATCCTGCATCAACTCCTTTTACTTCAGTTGGTTAGTTCCAACATTTTCGGAGGAGTGCGAACATTTGCATTTAGTCATTCCTTATACATATCGGGGGAGACAGTGGAGAGAGCGAATGACTCCATAAATTGCTTTGCTAATGTTGGTGGATACAATCTTTTACCCCTTTAAAAGAAAGCTACAAGCCTCTGCACTATTTACAATCAATTGCTGTTGACAGTTCAGATAACTGATAAAAGTCATCTGATATCAAACATCACACATGTGATCGAAGCAGCTCCACATGGTGTCACGTTTTTTGCAAGATGCAGCTTGAACACAACATTCATCACCAGCATCTAAACCGATCTGCCAATAGGAAACAAAACCCGTCACTGAGATGAGAATCTGGTGCTGGAGTGAAAGGTTCAGTGCTCAGCTGTTGCTCAGAGCGCAGCACTTCATATGGATCACAGATGGCTTTTAACAGAAGCCATAACTCCAGCACGATACATCACATGGGTTAATACTTCAGAACCAGAGGTTGTGAATATATGATGTTCTGATTTCACACAGTTGTCATGGTGTTCCAGTCAGATAACATGCTAAAATGATTTATTTAATAACCTTTTCAACACAGCGGAGCAGTGTGAGACTCCACATTAAAAGCAGAAACTTGAACACCGTTAAGTTTTAAAACTCTCTTTCAGCCTTGGCAATGTGACAATGGTCCTAACTGCCTCTATGTTTTTCACCTACACCCAGCAGCAATGTGACTATGGGGAGAATTGGGATGCTTTCTTCACAACCAGAGGAAAACTGTCCACCTCCCTTCTTCCCTCAGTAAATCAAAGTATGTAAATCATCTTAACTTGTGTCTTTGGTTTCTATGGGTCAAAGCAGCCAGAGGGAATCCCTGCACTCATTGGCCTGTCTCCAGCCATTGCAGCAGTGGCTTCCTAACTTTTCTTTTTCTTTTACAGCATCAAGTAAGATGCAGACATGACACCACATTTGACAGTAAAATTATAAAAAATTGTAATATTCAAGATCATCTTTGGCAGCCACTGGTCCAATAACTGAACCCATCACTGCCATATATCTCAGTGTATTCACATTCTCCCTACAAACGTGGAATCAAGCCAGCTGGAAGAAACATCCAGAGATGTCAAAAGACAAGCGCTCACCATGATTTAATCCGTGGCTGTCGCTGGGAGAATAGCTGGCCGTAACGGTGTGGGAGGTGTGAGAGCAGTAAATGTGCAGCGTCTGCAAAAAAAGAAGAAAGATATCATAAACGAACAGGTAGCAACAGGTTGCAAGCACTGCAAGAAGTGGAAGCCAAAAGATAGATAGTGATAAATGGAGCTCCTCTGTTGAAACATGAGGTGCACTCGCGTCGAATTTGGGATGACAATCACTTGTCTTACTTTTCAGCACAATCAGTGACCACAGCAGTGCACACACCACTTTGTTGCTGATGCAGAAAAGAGACAAATGTTTGTTTTGGACCCAAACTAGAATGGTGCATGTGATGGATTTCAGAGTGTATACGTTTGTAAGGAAGTGTCACATGCCTTGATAATATTCCAGGACAAGAGGGTGGACAGGAACTTGACTGAGGTGCAGCCGACCAGCGGGATGGGTAAAGTCCATATCAGAAGAAAAATGCAATCCATGGTGATGGCATGCAAGCGTACACCTCCCCCGTTACCTCCTCAAAGAGCGCAAAAGTAGTAATAACCTGCGGTATCGCATAATGCAATATGCACGCATTGTTTAGTTGTTCTGTTCCCCGCTTTGCTCGTTCAGGTGAAGTCGGCGGCTTGCAGCAGCCGGTGGTGCGCACAGACGCAGCGCGCACTCATGAGTGTGTGTATGTGTGTGTGTGTGTATGTGTCTGTCTGTGTGAGGGTGTGTGTGTGAGGAGGAGCGGAGGGTATCACCGGGAGGAGCGCTGACTGAGCACTCAGCCCGGCTCTGTGAGAGTCGGCCTGCAGGATGGAGCACAAGTCAGCGGGCAGCAGCCAATCAGCGCGCAGCATCATTTACCACGCGCAGATAAAAGAGAAGAAAAAGAGATTCTCCTCCTGGCAGCAGCAGGGCTGTTGCTGCCTTTAGGTGCCGCTCGTAAATTTCGACTTTGAAAGCTTCGCGAGGAGAGCTATGACTTACTGGTTTTAAAATTGGTTCAGCAAGGTTGTTTCTTTGTAGTGGCAGAGTGTTGTGGGGGAAATAGACAGCAGGCACGTGACTTTTCCAGTATTTTTCTCAAATGGAAGTGTTAACAATTCTGCTTTTGTAAGTGATGAGAACAATCAGTGATGTGAAGTACTGAACAACTCTTAACTTATCTCTGTGTTTGCTACTTGATAGTTTCTTCAGAGAGGGAAATACTGTAGGCTACTTTTATTTCATTATCATTCATCAGCTGTCATTATTGGTTGCTCTAAGATTTTACATTAAAAAGAGGTCATAAATACAATGTACTATTAAAAATGAAGGGGATTCCAGCCTTTTTGGTTTGTAAACAAGGATTATCCACTTGGGGCTCCAGGCACTTTTGTCACTTCTACTTGTTGTAGATTATTTTTATATTGTTTATTAGCACTTTAGCTTAAGGGTCTTAATACTTCCTCCGCCACTGCTGTAAATACTTTAAATTTGATTCTAGTAAAATTTGCATAGCTTTCATATCCCCCCATTGGACAACAGAAATAAACAGATCATCCAGATGAAGGTCCTATTATAGGGCAATGTTGGGTTTTGGCCCAGAAGTCCAGAAGCACAACTCTTGACTATGCTTGCAATGCTTACATTTGCCACTTGAGGCAAATGTGTGATTTGTGATATTTGGCTGTATAAATCAAATTGACTTACTTAGTTCAATGCAAATACAACACTGTTTTTAGCACACACTGTTTGCTCACCTTCTGCAAACTTGATCTGGTTTCAGATTTGCAATATATATACAGCTTATTCCTTTCTTACTGCTACAGTAATGGGTAGCCTACTTTGCTACTTACACATCATATTAAAATGTGTGTATTACAAATTGTTTGATGCAGCCTTAAAGCAATAGATATAAAATGCATTACCCAAAGTTTATGCTTGTATATTAATGTTTATTTGGCTTCCAGTTCATTTTAGGATAGATTTTTAACTTTTGTTGTTTGTTATTAATGCCATTAATAGCCTTGCTCTTTTCTACTTGTCAGAGATTTTGAATATCCGCGATAGTCAGCTTCTGTTAGAAGTCCCAAGGTTGAGATACAAACAATGGGGTGTCCGTTCTTTCGCTGTTGCTGCTCCAAGATTGTGGAACAAGCTCCCCCCTGACATTCGCACCACTACTGATCTCTGCCTTTTTAAATCTAAGCTGAAGACCTACCTTTTTAGAATGGCTTTTAATTCCAACTAGGAAGCTATCCTATCCTTTTTTAATGTTGATTTATTCTCTTTTAATGTATTTTATCTATGTTGAAAGGCTTTTAATGCCCTGTAGCACTGTCGCACTTTCCATTGTTTTTCTTTTCTGTGCTGTCTTATTGTTTGTTTGTTTGTTGTGTTTGGTACTTAATGTACTTTCATTGTTATTTGACACTGTTGTTAAGCACTTTGGGTAACTTTGGGTTTTGTAAAGGGCTATAGAAATAAATGATTGATTGATTGATTGATTGATTTGTGTATAAAGAAATTGTTAGGGAGGAATGTTGTGCCCACATTTCATCATTTTATTTTTCATTACATTAATATAAAGTGAAAGCAGACTGACTTAATAAATTCTAAGAAATGGCTCTCACCATCAGACTTAATATTGTCCCACTGCAAATACAAATGGCTGGGCAATACATCAATATTATACTGATATCTTCATATGAGACTACATATTGCCAGTCCAGGTGCTCATCAGTGTAATCACTGGTCAGAACTGAAAGACTGAATCCTGAATCCACTTCAGCACTAGTTTCCATCAGGATGTTTCACACCCACACATTTGGTCACAGCCCATGTGCAATGGCAACTTTTGATTTTTATTGTCCTACAACTCTGCCTCAATCTCCACAAAAGAATAGAAGATATTTCATTTCCTTCCTCTTCTTTGTTCTGCACCATTTTTACTTATTTTGTCTGGGCTACACGTAAACAACTGGCAGCTCAGATGCACAAACAAGAAAGGAAGTAGGTTTTTTTTAATGCTGCTTCAGGCTCAATACTAACCCATTCTAGCAGAACGTGATCATTTGCAGGGTTCTCTAAAGTATGTCAGGCCACATTAGGCACTGTTTCATCTGCAAATGTGGAGCTGTCAAAGAAATGTTTCATCTTAGTGTTACAAATAACATTCATCACATTGTATCAATATACCAACAAAGACAATATAATAATCCATGTGAGTAAAACATGTGCTAAAACATGAACAACTGAGGACAAATGTGCAGAATCGAAAACAAATACAGACCTTGGCTTAATAAAAACAAGATTAAAGATCTTTGATGTGGGGCCAGTAAAATGCAGTCTGTGTGTATTTTCTAAAATGTATGTGAGGCCTTAAATAAAATCTGACTTTTGAGCTAATGTTTTTGTAAGCAGGGACTTTCCTGGGTCACTCACCTTAAAATTCATCTGATACTGACTATATTTCAAGGCAGCATTTACACATTTCCTTCCACTTGAAGCCATTTTAATATCGTCAATTAAACTAACCAAAATGGAGGCACATTGTTTAAGTGTTTACGAGTCATACAGTTAAATCTCTCATGTTGAAGCGACAGGTTGCACACACTTCAGTGCCTCGTATTGTTAAAGCATGTGTGTAATCCTAACTGTTGTGAACAGGTGGTCCTGCAGTGGCCTTTTCCATTCCGGTGGCTGGCAAACACCTGGATATTGCTGGAATGCACCGACAGACACACAGCTGAAGAGTAGAGCCAGCTCACTACACACATATTCACACCCCGCCGAGCATAATAAGGCTTCTCACAGCTCTTGCCAGCTTTTCTGGCAGGGCACAAAGCGCAGCCCGAATAAAACATCACCTTAATAACCCGACCATATTCTCATGGGGCTTATGAATGTCTGCGCTGCTTATATGTGTGTTTAGAGTGACCGAATCACCCTTCATGGCATTTTGTTTTAAATATTCATGGTATTAGTTCTACAATATTAGAGCAGGAACAGTGCACTTGTATAGTATCTTGCTAAAAATGTTTATCGCATGCTAATTATTGATCCTCATGAGTTTTTGTTTTTTTTCCTAATGGAAGCCCCATTAACCATAGATGAGATGATCACCCAACACATGCCTCTTTGAGGTATGAAACACAGACTTAGAGAGCATCCCACACTGTTGGATCCAATGTACCCAATCTGCACCCACAGACCCTAGTGGGAATAGTGACATTCAACACAGCCCAGACTTTGACAACAGTCTGGAACAATAGCTCTGCCAGGTACTGTGAGCTAACAATATTGTTTCGGGCTGGGCTGACAGGCAAGTGTGCTTGCATTGGTATGTCAGTGTAATCAAATTCAAGCTGGTTAAAGACTCATAGTTATATCACAACCAAGTGCACAGCCCACATTTTATGTCATGTCACATTTTACAGTAATGATCAGAATGAGAAGAAATGATAGAAATGCTTTAAAATATTGGAGCAGGATGCTGCCAGGTGCACCAAAATAACAGATATATCTGTGCATGAGGGTGGTGTCAGCGCAGAAATGCATGATATTTTCAATATCTATAATTCTGATAAGTCTTGTATCTTTATTGGTCTGGAGCTGTGTCAGATATGGAGCTTTTATTCTCTGTCCAAACCCGATTGGGCATGACCTGACCTGCTGCGTTTGGGCCCAGCCAGGCTGTAATTCCCAGTCCCCCCAGGCTTGAATAGGGTCGGGTTTGCTCCAATTTCCCAGCATTTTTTTTAATGCAGACCTTATAGTCTGTGTAATGTCATGAATAATGTATGGCCTGTGTTGCCATCAGCCCATCCCCACTCCCATCTTTCATTAACAAGGAGAAATGATACACAATTTCCATTTAATATATGTGGCATATGACAGTTTTTGGGCTGTGTTGAACATTCAGTAGGAGAAGGCGTATATCAGAGATTGTCTCGCAAATGTCAGTTATTGTACCGAAAGACTTAAGTTGACTTTAGCCTGTTTTCATCTAGTTTTTTTACAGTGGAAATTTATGTTAAAGTCAGGCTCAGGTCCATAACTGCAGTCATGGTTCGGGCTCGGGTCGGACTGGGACAGAAACTGTGCACACCTGACTTTTTGGGCCTGATCATAGATCTACTCAGATAAAGGTTTTATCACCACCCCAGCAACCTTTTCCCACTTGAGATGGGCCACTCTGCATGTCTAACTCCTGAAAGTGGGATCCCCTCCTCCTCTGAATAGACCTGCAGTACATCTCATTGTAGTAACAGGCATACAGTTGCTGTAAGCGTCTCAAAAAAGCTTTGCATTCCTCACAGCATGCCAAAGCATGCAACAGACATAATCAGAGGAACATTTTTTGGCAGCAGTGTTGGGCAAGTTGCTTGAAAAAATGCATCAATTATTCATAACATTTTGCTGACTGGTGAATCTACAGCAGCAGTAATTTGTTACATTACTTGATGTTACTCAGCCCCATTACGTCAAAGGGACCTACCAACAACTCCAAAGTCATGTCTCGTTGTGGTGACTCTCAGTCACTGGGGGCTAATTTTACAGCCTGAACCAGATGGGATCATGTGTTCCTCCATCATGAAAAACTGGTGAAAGCAGAACACAATGAGCCTGTAAAAATGGCACTTTCTCTTCAGTCCACTGTTAAGCATGTACAATAGCAGTGAGCATGCAGGGAAGATGGAAATGCAGCATTACCTTGAGTGGTGAGTGAACCCGTTGGAGCCTACGAATGGATGAATTCAGTGTGTGAATAAATTTGCTATCCTTTGTGATATATAATGAGCTTCTGAATATTGTGCTTTCAAGAACTTTAAAACAGTTTCACCTCTCTCTGACAGAAGATGTCTCACTGTGGAACTGATCTCTTCATAGGAACAGACACCTTCATGATGATATTTTACCTCACCGGTTCATTACAGCGTCTACTTTTCATTAAGACGTAAGATGTTATTGTGGTGGCCCTGTACTTGGCCTAAGTGTGAATGGCGGTGATTTGAGGTTGCTGGGAAATTTCCTGCACTGTACTTTGGAGGGTAATTGCACTGTCATCTGCTCTGTGTGATGTAGAGTTAGAGTGAGGAAACGCAACCACACTGTTTCCGCAAGTTCTCACTGAAGGTCCCTGAGTTGTTGTATATAAAGCCGCTCGTGTTTGACACTCCCGCTGACTACCTGATTACTCTGCACACACCCACCTATTTGTATCCATGTGCAGAGCAGAGACCACACAACCCTGAGACAGGAAAGTGGAAAGATTTGTGGGCTGAGAGGCTTTTTCTAATGTGGCTGATGTGGTTCCTGTCCTTCCTTTTCTTGTTGTTTCTTCTCCTCTGTTGATGTGTTTCTCTCAGCGTAGATAATTCTCTTTCTCCCCCTCTTAAAATGTAGTTTGCATTGTTGGTGGTGTCTACAGATGTTTTTAAATCCGAGCAGTGTTACACCCCGGCGCACCACAGCTCGTTGCACCGTGCCACTGTGTTGACAGACGATGTGCTTATTTATGGCATGCTAAACCAACTGTCTGAAACCCTTAGCAGTCTCTCCCTCCCTCTCTCCCTTTCTCATAATGTCTCTCCCCCAGATGGGTTGTTGAGTTACCAGGGCCTGTCAGGCCAGTCTGTTGTTTGTTTCCCAAAAGCAATACAACATATCTGGTTGCAGCAGGAAATATAAGCAGTTGGGTTTTCTGGCCATGGGATGGAAATAGATTGTAAGATTTAGAGACCACACTAAGACCAGATCAATCCCCAGAGCCTTCTGTCCTGGGAACAAGACGTGAGAGGAACCAGAGCAAAGATCCCCTCTGACAAGTTTATGGTATCGAAGTAGTAGACTGCAAAAATATACTCACACTGACATAGTTTAACTTGTAACATGACACAAATACGTATTTCAAGGTGGCTGTCAAAGCTCTGTGGTGGTGAACATCTGCATGGTATATGATGCATGGTGTTTTGCTACTGTACATGCGGAAGCGTAGTCTGATCTATTATAAAACATTTTCAATCTCAAGCTACTTTTTAAATCATATCATATGTAGCTACCACTGTGCCTGCTGCATACTCGCAGTCCTGTTGTCTATCTCAATACAATACTCACATGCCATTATTGAAAGGGGTATTGGTCACTGTGATCATTCCCGATCTTGGCTGGCTCCATCACCACTTGGTATGACAGTTGTACCTCTCTCAACCATAAGGCCCCACTGAGGATGATGAATACTGCACAGCACATCAGCCTGAAATCCAGGATTTTCATTGCCAACAACTTCAGCAAGCGTTTCTGTAATTCTTGTGCATATTATAATTAAGAACTTGAAAGTGGCTGCAGTTGCTATTCTGTATACTGTCACTGCTTTGTCAGTAGTTGTGACACGTAATTACTAGGAAGGATCACTCGGCCTCTGCTCAAGAATTTTGGACAAATGGGACCATAACTTTGGAACATAGTCTACATGTGGCATTCAAGTGTTGACTTGAAACAGTCAGAAGATATCCTTTAAGGCTGTTGATTTATAGATACGCAGCAGGCCATAGACCCCATGTCACCCCTTCTCATTAGAATATAAGTTGTTTTGTTGGCGACAGTGAAATATAGACAAAACAATAATCAGTATACATCAGCTGGAATAATAAGAACCGAAGGTTCTACATATAGCTTTAAATATTATATGCTCTTTTTTGTGTCATGTTTGAAGTAACATTTCCTTTGGCATTTTACTTCTATAGCCACCACTGTATTCCAGCCTATAGGTTAGGAAGGTTGAAGAAGCCAAATTCCATTTCTTAAAAGAATATTTGAACAATTTAACTAATGGCAAAGTGCTAAATGCAGCACCTTTAGTGTTGCTATTTTGCTGGAGGAACACAAAATTGGAATTTCTGACTTGAATATATGACTACCTTGAAAAATATTAGTGTTTGATACCATTTTCGATACCATGAGGAGAAACTGACATTGAGAACATAACTTTTTTTTTTTTTAAAGATAAATAAAACAAGGCTATAATATAACAGAGACATTTTTCTTTTCTTGGTTAGTAGCAGAAAACAGCAGAATGACTGTAGTAAACATGAACAGTAAAAGTTTTTTGCATTAATAAAAGCCTTTGAGATTGTCACACAATAAAGAGCAAGTAAGAAATGAAATATAACATTTCTTTCTTCTAGTAAATCTTTACTTATTGTATATACATTTTTATTTTTATTTCACCCTTGCTTTGGCAATGTCAATATATGTTTACCATGCCAATAAAGCCTCTTTGAATTAAACTGAATTAAATTGAGAAGAGTGAGTGAGAGGAGGCGAGGATTTAGAGGCGACTGCAGTAGTGTGTATGTGTCAGCTTGCTGTAGGATAGAAGAGAGAACAAGAAAGTATGTCTGGAGAGAATGAGTACTAAAACAGTTTCAAATTATCAGGATCGATAGTTGTTGATATTTTTGACAGCACTAGCTGAAGGCCCCTTAAAGTTGTCTTAAGAACTCCAGGTTGACCCCAATTCCCTCTCTGTGAGTAAGTCCCTGACTTAAGGCTTTTTTTTTTTTTAGGGCACGGGCTGGGCTGCATTGGCTCAAAAACACTGGCATCACTCATCACCCTTTACACATTTGTTAATACACTGTGGCACAGAGTTACCCATGGGAGACCCTTTTCCTTCAAGGTTAGGTGTAGCGCTGGCTGAGAAAGTGGATGCACTCTGTTTCTAATCAGACATAGGGCCTATTTACTGAACAGTCAAACACTTCACTGAAGCCTTAAGAGGAGCAAGCTGTTACCTCAGGGATATGTCAGTCTATTCCCTGATTTCTCTCCCTCTCACTTTACTTTTGTTTGTTTGTTTTGCCTGTCACGGCTTTTTCCAGCGTGGGCTCCAGAATGTTCAACTCCAGCTCCAGACATTGCTCTTCTCTCCTGTCCTGTGCTCTCGTCCTGTATCTGGTCCTCATTTCAGACCTTATAATTTCCCCGCCGCTTGTATCTGTGGAACTTTTTGGGGTGAATTTCTGTCTGTTCTTCCAGGATTATTTCTGGCTGTGTCAGCGGTTGCCACAGTGGCAGGCATCTGTTCGCCTGTCACTCACGTCTTGTCCTTTGTGGCCCTGTGTGATTTCCCTCTGCATGCGGATAGAAATAGATCGAGTGTGGGCCAACCACATGCAGTGTGTGTAACAATGTGATAGCTTGGAGTCACAATATGAAATTCCATCGAATAGGTCAAATTACTCAGATTTTGAAAATGTCTACAGGAAAGGGATGGTAATACAATTATATTTTAACATATTAGTTTTAGAGAGCCAAGCCCCTGATGAATGTGTATGATTATACTGTATGTCTCTGTTAGTGTGTGTTGCCAGTATTAGTCAGTGTCACTGATAGCCTCATCTTTTTCTGGGTAGCTCTTCTGCAGTCAGGCCTTCTGGCATCTCTCTCTACCCCCCACCAGCATCAAAGGCATGAAATACTATAGTTAAGCTCACAGATGGTCCATCTAGATTTCTAAAACAGCATCTGTGATATCGGTCATCTCTAGAATTTAAGACAACAGTACAGTGAAGGTTATATGGGTTTACAGTGGATGTCTCGTGAAAAGGATCTTAGACTTGTCTGTTTCTTGTCAAGAGAAACATGACAATTCTCCTGAAGTGTATCCTTTAGAGGTGAACTGTGAATCATGCCTACTGACCATTTCCTAAACCCCTCCCCCAAACAGAGACTGACTAAACATAACTTGCACAGCGGGCCTGTCAAACTTTAGATGTTTCCACATACAAAGCACTGAACAGGGCTGTTGTAGCGGCGATACTCTGTATTCAAAGAGTTTGATGGCTCACATCTTTTTTGTGGCCTTTGCCAAAACCAAAAACACATGAGCAAAAGTGTGTGGATTGGATTTACAGTATGTTTATCTGCTCTAATGTAAGCTGCAATGCTTAGCATGCCCTATATCTATCACAGTGTCTACGGTAGTAACCCAGTGTACTTCAAAGCCGTGGAGAACATCACTTGCTGACCATAGCCTTTGCTACGTGGCGATCGTGCTATAGGGCCGCTACAAAGTCCTTTCTTTATGCCTCTGTTGCATTTTTTACACAGAACCAAATGATGGCGGCATCATCCCACTCAATGTGTGATTATACACTGCCTCACAGCTTTGCGGAATCAAAAAAGGTGTGACAGGTGTGACATGTAGTACATCAGCAGACAAAATCCAGTGTTCGGACAGTGACTTGCAGCATCAGAAACCAACGAAAAAAGGCATCATTTAATTGCCATCATAGTTTAACCGCACTCAGCGACATCAGGGGGAAACGCGGCGGGACAAGGACGAAAGTTAAGAAGTTGAAAATCCAAGTGGGGCGGGCAGGAGGGGTGGTGGATGGGTACCAACATAGTTCATTTATTTTCAAAGAGACTGAGTGTAAACGTTAAATTTCCTGTGAAAATGGGAGTGTATCTTGAAAGAAGAGAACCTGACACGGTGTCTCAGAACGTCGGGAAGCTTCCACATAGCAACTCCAGCGTTACCCATGATAATATCATGTTTCCTCAACACATCGGGTAGTCATCCTAAAAGCCTTTTTTGTAACCATAAAACCAGCTCTACACCTCAAGAAGAATGTTGTTCCTGTATTTCTGTGTCATCAGCCAGTGAGGATGCTGATTTTTTTGCCTGGGACGTGCATCTTTAGCTCCAGTCTCATAGCATGATATCATGTATGTAGCTATGAAGTAATTACATATTCAAATCTGGGAAATTAACCAGATGTGTTTTACATGAGTGCGTTAATTTATCCAGTTGTGTCCTGGTTTGTTGTGAAATGTATCAGGTTTTATATAAAGTGGCCATTATGACATAAGACACATTTCTTAAGGGTGTGTATTTGAGATTCTGACATCTGAAGAATACTTACCAAAAGGAAGGGACAGCTATAATCATGTCACACCCTACCAATGGGAAGAAACACGAGATGAATGCCTGTCCTTATGCTTTGTGTACGTGTGTGACAGTGGATGTGTGTGAGGTGGGATTCCCCTACTTTCACTTTGAAGTCAAGGGGATCATTACATGAAAAGGGAGATGTCATCAGTTGTCAGCCAGGTGCCAGGAGGCGGGGGAGAGCCAGAGAGACCATTTCCTATCCCGTCAGCACCTGGGATTTCTGTCTTTGATGACATCACATGGGCTCACGCCAGTGAAGGTGCTAACTGCCCGGTGTGTGTGTTTGATGTGTCTCTGTGTTTGTTGCCAGGTAGAATAAAAGCCTGCTGCTCCCGTGGCACCAGGCCAGACTATTTTAAGATTAACCTCTGTGCTTTAAATTTGTTGTGAAATGTTTGTTAAGCTTCTGTCATACACACACACACACACACACACACACACACAGACCCACATGCATGCAAACACTTTTCTTTGCCCAGTGCACAGAATCTAAAATAACCACGTTTTGTGAAGCAACAAACCTGAATGAAAAGATACATTCTCTGAATGACTGTCATCTTCGCACAGTGTTAAACAGAGTTGCTCTTTGTGTCTTGAAGGTATTTTCTTCAGGGAAATATGAGCTTGCACACAGGATGAAATGCATTTTATGTCTGTGGTTTGTTTGGGCTAAACATAAGAAGAAGTGGGTAGTTAGAACAAGGCACCAAAGCTGCAAAAAAGGACCAAAATTAAAGAGCAAAACAGGAAAACAAAACTACTGCTGCCGACAGAAACTCAAACTTCATCAACAGAAAACCCAAGAGATGAGCCTCTGTTTGACCGACAGCTGGTTTCTGAGAATGAAAGTGTAAAAACACTCCTTAGTACTAAAGTCAGGCCCATGGCAGATTGAAACCAACAAGAATAAATACCGATCTTCCATTCTCTAATGGCTCTGCTGCTCCAGTATTGATCCAGCCAGTTTCTATTACTCAGCTAATGAGGGAAGTTGGTGGAGCACATATTTCTGACCCTCCCATCTGGCTGTGTCCATTTATTTGTCTCGTAAAGCACTTTATAACAATGTTTTGACAAGTGCTCAGTAAATAAAGGTGAATGTAATAAAAGTGAGAGGAGTAAATCAATGACCAGGTTGGTGTACAAAATTACTGTTAACTGTTAACTCCATTAGAAGTCAAGGAGAGGAGGTCCATTTATTATTTTCAAACCTGAGAATGACAGTTTTGTTTTTTTTAATCCTAATTGGAGAATTTCTCCTTTTTTATGCATACACTATTATTATTATTGAGTGAACTTGGCTTTCTAATTCCATTCATCAAAATGGTAGCAATGTTGAGTATTATACTGTATTTAAGTTAGGATTCTGAGGCTGTCATTCAGTATGTCAAATCTGATCCAGTGAGAAGAAAAGAAAGTCTGGGTGGTACACTGCACCCTGGAAAGAAGGATATGTGCTTCATTGATCATGTCAGCAGTGTGCTGGCATGAGTAATCTCAGAACAATTTAAGGGATGACAGGCGTGATGTTTGACACAACAGCGGCGGCCTCTAGTGTGACATAAAACATACGCATCAGCAGCATTTATAAACAACAACAATGGCATAACATGTCAATAACAATTGTTTACCATCCCTGTTTATGGCAGCTGATCTCACCCTCTGCTTGGAGGGTAAGGAGGGCCTGGACCTTGTTGTTTTCCCAATTTGTGGACATTTTCAACTGCTTTTCATCTTCTACTTCTCGCACATAACACGTTGTCAAAACACCACACCAGTCCCGTGCATGGTCCCGTCCTGCCGGCTGTCCCTTTTACACAGATAACAATTCAGATATCAAATCTGTGTTAATTTCTCCTTGTTTCATGCACTACTAACTTTCAAAATGAACTTCCATCTCTGCAGCAAAAGTAGGTTTCAAAACTATGTTAGGTTTAGAAAACTACTTGGTTATTTTTAGAACAAAGATCATGGCTGAGTTAAAATAACTTCATTTGTTACATAACAGTAAGTAAACTATGTAAGGTTGTTCAAAAAACTCAGAGTTGACCTTTGGTTTCTCCTGGGTGAAAGTCCTGTATATGTTTGGCCCGTCCACCACCCTTACCTCCTGTCCGATTTGTATTTTCTCGCTCTTTGTACTACATCATTGCCGTGGACGGGTCTGCTTTGGAGTTAGTCGAAAGGCAGGTGTCATACAGACACCTTAGGGTGCCTTGTGGGTCATTATCAGAAGCCAGGGGCCACTGATCAGGCTGCCGTATTTGACGCTTTGAGAATAAGAACAGGTTATACAGGGCTATATTCAGTCAAAACAATCAGATGAGGATGTCATATTTTACTCCATCAATATTTTTTCAGTGAATTCAATTAAATTATCAGCTTTAGCTGCACTACAAAACAAATTCAAACAAATCTTATACTGTTTAACAATCTGAGTTTAGTGCTTGCACTCACTGCCTGTTATGAGAAGAACACTCATTGAACTGAACATTATGATACTGTCTTAGAAGATGGTCATAGGGAAATGTTGAAGTGTCTCACCTGGACTTTGAATTAAGTGATATTCATTTAAAAAAAAAAAAAAAGACATTTCAAATACCATGCACTGCTCGAAGTTTATAGTCCTTCATCACTGGATTAGATGAAGCCTACAGCTTGATCTTGTCCAAATGCCAAGCAGAGGAAGTTTCCAACTGTTGTGACGAGGCTGGACAGAAAGATGACTGGGCGATGTTTTAATACGCTGTTTAATTCCCATTAGACACGGTCTGGTGCTGCCCTGGGGTTTTACTGTATGTGGCAGGCTTCCCACACACACACACACACACACACACCATACCACACTACACACACAAACATGCATAATACACTGTCCATTGCCTCCTTTTAGAGATCTGATGCCATGTTATTGAGAGAAATCTCCCTGATCTGTATCAAAGGGGTTCCTTCTTGCAAAGTTGTTGTGATGAGGCAGCAGCCCAGTAAATCAGCCTACAGCAAACAAACAACAACAAAGACCCATGACTTGTTTTTCTTATGCCCTCACAATACACTAAATAAAGTTTTGAGCGTGTTAATGTGTGCTGATAGACACTATTGTCCTACAATGCAATGTACAACAATAATTTAGGAATTACTCTCAGCTGAAAGAAATTAAAATACACTTTTGTCAGTGCTGAGAGTGCCAGGAATGCACTGTAAAGTGAAAAATAAAGCATTAAATCTTAGAGGAAACAGTTCTCTTTGTTTGCTTAAATCTCCAGTATATTCTTTGTCACAATTTGTTCTCCCTGTTTACAGCAAAGTACATTCATTTGTATGCAAGATACAAAAATATTTTATTATGATTATTAGTGGACAATACATACTGCACAGTATTAAAATGTATGGACACACATTTGGTATGCACATAAGCATGGGGGTTCGGTGGTTATTTTGCAACAGTCTGATGCTGGTTGCACAAAATTTAAATTGACTTCATCGACTCAAAGGGCTAAAACTACATGCCACATTCACCCATTCTCTCATGCAGTCATACACTGGTGGCCGAGGCTACAATACAAGAGGCCACCTGCTCATCAGTTTAACATTCACATGCATAACATACCACATAGTCATTGGGACACTTTGGGGTTCAGTATTTTGCCCAAGGATGCTTGGACATGCAGACTGGAGGGGCTGGGGATCAAACACCTAGGACAACCCACCCTACCTACTGAGCCACAGCAGCCCAAAGAATCCATAGCAGTATCTGCAAGCTCATAAAAGGAGCCCAAACTTGGCTGAAGCCTGTAAAGTAAAGTCTCTTTGTGACATGATGTCATCAGATGTTGCCTACATTTGTGCCCCTCTAATATTTAACCCATGTCAGCACCATGATCTCCTAGTGGCAGGGAGTGAGGCAGAGGGATGTCTATATACATATCATATTCTCATAGAATGGTTCGTATGATATCCTACAAAAAAAATGCGTGCACAACAGTTCATAGGATATCCTCTGAATTAGCACCCCACAAATGACATTACGTCCTTAACATACAGTTACGTAATTAACGTAGGTTTAGGAAAAGAGACATAGTTGGGTGTCCTCAGGTTTAGGCAAGTTAAGTTACAGAGGTCAGGTTTAGGCAAATAAACATGGCGAGGACGTACCTTAAAAAAAAAGTTTACTCAAAGGTCACACAGTTCTGAATAAGCAACTCCAGGGGAAAGTCCCAGAGAAAAGTCTAGGTTTTTGTGACCCATCCATCACTCCAACCTGCCACCTTACAAGACTGCTTGGGACTGCTCCCTTATGTACTTCCATCAGCCCAATAGTCATGTGATTGCACCCTTAAAAATGTGTGGGGTATGTACAAATTTGGGTGCATTACTTTCCATAGGAAAAAATACAAACATTTTGTTTGTATTGTACAAAATGTTTGAAGTTTTTTGTGCACACAAATTAACCAAAACATGGACAAGATTTAATTAAATTGGGTGAACAAATTATACCTTGTGAGAGAAAAAAAAACTGGCCTTGAGACATTTATCTTTCTCTGTATGGCCACTCTTGGGCTCCGCATTTGTGTATAGAACTGAGCAAAACCACATGAAATTTTTCAGAAAAGAGTCACTGAAGGGTGTGCGCCTTAAACTAGGCTGGTATGGACCACTGGAGACAACAAGGCATGAAAAAGACACAGAGCTCTTGAGGTGAGACTGGGGAGGCAGTGAGATGCAGCCAGGAGGATGCCATAAATCTACTTCTAGGTTAATCATTTAAAACTTCTATAAATACAGTACTTCCCCCTCAGACATGGCTGGACAACATGGTCTGAGAACAAGCAGCGACCTGTGTGGCTGGAAGATTTAATTAGGACTTAAGTGCCAAAAACTGTAGTTCCTCTAATGGCCACTTGAGGCTGGCTCCAAAAGTCAATCCCCATAGACCCCTTTGTTAAAATGCCCAACTTTACAGCAGAAATTAATATGATCACAGCCTGGTTATGTCTCTATAGCTAATTTCCCCGTTCATGACAACTGTAGGAATGGGTGAGTTTTTATAAAACTCATCTGTATACATTTTATTAAAGCTTGAAGTACAGGAGAGACTGATTTGAATGACAGGCTGTCAGGCATCACCTCTATGAGTCAGATCACTCCTCTCTCATCCACAGCTCCACCCTCTCACCCAAATATTGTCATTCAGTGCCGAGCTGACACAAGTCTACAAACCAACAGGTGACGTCACAAAGGCTACATTTATTATTTTATACAGTCTGTGTGTAAGAGCTATTTTGTTTCCTTTCATCCTGAGCCCCCTTAGGATTCACTGTCTTAATGTCTCAACCAATAAAGTGTCAACTGAACACAGTCAGTGACACAGAAATATAGACGTACATTAAAGGCATAATTTCAGTGCTGCAGTGATGTCAGCTTCTCTTTAACCTTGACTTTGAAAGGCAGTTTGAGGCTCCTGGTTAAACTCTTTCACCCGCTCACCCAGGATTAAAACAAGTTTGTTTTAGAAATACCTTCTTAGACACCATGTTTTTAATCCATGCTCCAGTTACACCCCGCTGTCATTAATACGGTGTTCAGTGCACAAAGTATATATCAGATTTAAAAGGTTTGTGAGATTTTGTTCAGCCACAAAACCACTGAGTGACTCACTGTTTTCCTCTGGAGAAAAAAGCATTCCAGGAATCTTGTTTATAAAATCATTTCATGTGTATCATGCTGATATTTAACCTTTGGTTGAATTTGATCCACAGTATCTGCACGGACACAGTTTTTGTTTTAGCTTTTTTTGGATGACATAAACAGAAAACTGCAAAATACTTCCTAGCTTTAAACATTTCATTCTAAACAAGGTGCTCCTTGCAATAATGCCAAGCTCTGATTTTCAGCTTTGCCTCCAGTAGATCACACAGAGACAAACACACGCACAGATATCTACTTGAACAGGGAGCTGGCAGAGGTAGAAACTCTGTCAAGAGATGACTCAATAGCGAATTTGGCCAAGTATTATGTCAGTAATGAATAGGATGACGGCGAGGCTGAAAGGTATAAACTGTGCCAATGAAAGAAAGTCCAAGCATCTGTCAACCCCTCCCCTCGTCCGCTCTCCAATGAAAATAGGAAGCCCTTAATAAACCCTCATTGGACCAAAATATTTACAAGGCTGACTATAGGGGTAATCTTTTGATATCTTAATGCTCCTCAAGAAGAGGGCAAGCCTGAGCTCGAGGTAAGAGGAGGCAGATTTGGTGGAAGAAGCCGTAGTGAAGCACAGACAGAGTTTGTCCTAGAAAGAAAAAGTTGAGATTGGACAGTCGACCCAGTCTGTTTATCCACCAGACACTAAAGGATTAAGACCTGTGTGTGCATGCTTGTATTAATGTGTGTGTGTGTGTGTGTGTGTGTGTGTGTGTGTGTGTGTGTGTGTGTGTGTGTGTGTGTGTGTGTGTGTGTGTGTGTGACAGAAAGTGGTTATCTGCATGTGCACATATCATGTAAGCAGAGCAGCATTACCTCACTCCATTTCCCCCAGGAACTGCAGGTAAAGAATAACAGAGGGCGTTTGTTTTGTGTCACACGGCGCCCTGGCAGCCTCAGATACCTGCTTAATGGCTTTACACAGACAGAGTTGCAGGCGTCAGGTGACAGGTGATAAAAAGAGCTAATGTTTTGCAAAACCCCCCAGTCAGCACTATTCCATTCATATCTAGGTTCTTTTCAGGAGACTACTTTGCTTCTTTTTTTCCTCCTGCCTCCTGTTAATGGCACCGGGGACAGCTGACAGTTGAAGCCTTCAGGTCACAGAGCAACACAGTATCTACCTGAGCATCGCTAACGACAGCTCAGCTTGTGGGGAAACTCATAGACGCTGACATCCACTGAAGAGGATATGAAATCAGACCTCTTGCCTTGAGTCAGGAAAGTGTGTTATTAGTCTTTCAATCTGGGAAGTTTTTGCTCCAACACTTTCTACTCATCTTGATGAGGTGTGTTTTGAACAGTGAGGGTCTATCTAGCATTGATATTCTCTCCAAATGGTGTTTAGAACATAGTGAGCATCTAAGTGGAAAGTGGAGGGATTTTACAGTTTCTAGACTTCAAGCTGACCACAGCTGATGTCATCTGTGGAGAGGAAATCTACCAAATTTTAACAATCAACCAAAACCAAAGGTCTGTGGAGTTATTTTAATAACAATGTGGTGTGCTAGTGCCTATGTGTAGCATGCTATGGTAGTGACGTATGTCACATTACGTTACATGACAACAACTGCACTCAAATCTAACACAGACTTTTGTTTCCTAAACCTAAAAACAAAGTGTTTTACATATGTTGTAGTTTTGTTTTGAAAAAGACAATGTGCATGTAATTAGCAGACACTGAACATTTCCTGTGAAAACGTATATGTATTTTGTAAAGACACAATGCGTACAGTAACAGGCAGTCCCTGAACATCAAAAACTGACACAGGAGGGTACTTATCGCGTTATATTTTGAGACGTAGGTCCACTGACAAAGCGGCGGCATTTGATGAGTTGGGATTAGAACCCATTGGGTTAACAAAAGTCCATTCCCCTCAGTCTCAGGGGTTCTTTATATTTACTGCTGATTGGCAGATGTTAGCATGCTAACACACTTAACTTAGATGGGAAACATGGTAACCATTTTGCCTGCTAAACATCAGCATGTTAGCATTATCATTGTGAGGCTGTTAGCATTCTCATGTTAGCATTTAGCTCAAAGCACCACTGGTACAATACATTATTTTTAATTGTTAAACTTTCCAGTCAGTTTCCTGGCCTGTGAATCCACATTGCTGTTCTTCCAGACAGTGACTGGATACAATCAAAGTAGACTGTACCTGCTACTTATGCTATGTGAATTTTTTGACCACCCAATGTTTTCTTAAAGAAATTCCCGTACTAGCCTACTTGTTTGTTTTCAATGATACACACTACAATTACAATAATTACATTACATTACATACATTTTTGTCGGCGGCAGTGGGTAATACCTCCTAAATCTCACGATGAATGCAAGACTTGTTGTAGTGTCTTTTGTAACATCTCACAGCTGTTAAATGGAAATCTCAGGGATCATTACAGTGTTAAAGAGAATACAGAATTGCCAGATATAATCCTGCAGATCCTCATTCTGGATTTGCTCATGCTGTGCTCCTGACAGCGCTGTTTGTGAAATGCATTGGTTGATGGTTGAGAAAGCAGCAGCAGAATATTTTCCATTGTTTGGTGAGGAGGTGTTGAGTTGCACAGTTTAGAGTGGCACAGCAGCTCCCATTGTGGCAAAAGAAAAAAAACGAGACCAAAAATACAAAACTGGTGAAGCTCTTCCTCAGTACACAAGGCTCAAGAGAGTTTTTGTGCCACCATAGAGGTGCCTTTTTTTTTTACTGGCCAAGTTACTTAAATCAGCTCTCTTGTATTTACATATATTTGTAGCGCATTGCAGATATATTCAATGTAACCCACATTTTTAGATTCAAAAAAGGGTCTCAAGTAAGACCATAGAAGAAGACAAACCACTGCAGGATGTGAGCAGTGCAGGAATTAAAATGTATGAGGTGGGAAATGTATACAACATTTTTGTTAGACCTTCAGGACACATACAAAGTATTTTGTATTAGTTTTGTGGGAATCATTGTCTGTAAACAAAGCTGTATTTGTTTACAGCTCCAAAGGATATTTTTAAATGTGGTCAGCTCCAACTGGAAACACATCAATCATATGGACATCTGACAGCTCAGTGACATACAATAACAGGATACTGGTGTGTCACACACCTTTAAATGAAAAGGTGACAAGTGTTGCATCCTTTAGAGAAACATGAACTGAAATATGAATCATGCATAGGCAGTTTAATGTCTGGTGCAATTCAGGTGCAACAGTGGGACCTCTCTCCCTCTTCCTTTGTATTGTTTCATTTAAAACATGAATTGTAGTGTACAGCCCAGTCCTTTAGGAATAAATGAATAAATCTGAACTCTGTAACTCCACTTTCCTCACTGACTCTTATTTCACCTCATATTGTTTAGGCATGGTGAAACATCAAACAGACAGTTGTGCTTTGATAACAGCGGTTATGTAGAGGCAAAATATGTGATGGGAATAAAAAAGATGACTCTGGAAATCAAAGACGTCTGCAGGGCCTGTCATATATTTGAATTTAGAGTCTTAAACCACATTGGCCCAGTCCCCTGAAGAAAATGATGGCATTGTACGTTTCTGCAAACCATATGTACTTTAAATTTGAATGTTTCAAAAGTGTCATTTCAGAGTTTCCAATGAGATGTAGTTCTAATTATATGTATTTGAGTTGACTTTGACATGGCACGGTGGAGGGCATGGTAGAAGGCGTAACACCTACAGCCAACTTGCAGACCACTGTTCAAAAACAGTCACCACCAGTTACCAGTTGTTCATTCGCAAGACATTGCTGCAATTTCCAGCAGCATTTTTGCCACCAAACTTTCTAATTACAGACCAAACCACTAATTAATCACAGTGTTGTTGAAATGTAAAGTTTCATCATATAGGCAGCATACTAAGGTACAAATGTTACATATTCACGATTTGCAGAAACGTACAATGCCACCATTTTTTTTTTGCCGATAGGGTTGACCACACATCAGACTTATATCAGTTTCATGTACAGCACTGTAAATGATTTCAAAACTTTTAAGAAAATCATATGTAATATCTCGATTGCCTCAAGTCCTCCTTCCTACAGTGTAGCACATCCATAGTATCCCCTAAAAGCTGCTCCTTAGCTGTTAATCTGCTACAACAGTTGGAGCTAATACAGGACATTTTGAGAATCTATAAAAGGAAGGGGATGAAGATGCAGCAGCTAAAACAGAGAGTAGGCACAGAGAGTGAGAGTGAGGCCGGCGGTGACAGCAGCAACGCAGAAAGTCTGCCTCAGTGAGTCACTTCAGAGCTGATGGGATAATGAGGTCCGGCCAGGAGCCCCAGACTTGCGGTTCTGTGTTTTCCACCGTGCTACAAACACAACGTGACAACTGGCAGCACTCATCTCTCTCCATCTGGGATGTGCTGCCTGCCAATGTCTCTCCTGTCTGCCCTCCCCCCTCCACACCCACCTCCGCCCCAAACCCATCTCAGTCAACACATGGCCCACTGTCTGTTGGCTCGCCATCAGTGCAGGACCAATGGCTTGGCCCTGCTTCTGGGATTTCCCATGTCAGCCTTAGTGTCCCCCTTACCCCCAATGCCCCCTCACCCCACCCTCCTCCTGCAGGCCAAGTTAGGCCCACTCTCTTCCCGAGGGGACGTGACCGAGCGCAGGTCCTTGGCTGTGCTGTCACGACACAGTAAAATGGGCTAATTGCTGTTTTTTACACAGTAGAAACTGATTGATATGATTGCTACTGAGACCTTGGCTCAAAAAAGACCTGATTTGATTTCTTGGTTTTGATAATCATTGTCCAAATGTTTCATGAGCTGTAACACATTGGGGCTATAAACCCAGAGGCTAGCTCCAGTTTCTAAATCAGATGTGCACCAAGGCAACATGTGTGACTGGTTCCCCATATAGTATCTGGAGAGCATTTTGAGATCTGCTCTTGCAAATGTGCACTGTAATCTGTTGCAGTGTCAGAAATGAATAGCTGACTTGGTTCCATGATGCATCTGGAGGTCCTGTGAAGTTGGAAGTAAACTGGAACACACAAAGGAGATGCATGGGGAAATGCAAACTCCACACAGAAGCGCCCCAACCAGAGTGCCAACCAATAGTTTGCCCAGACACAGAATGTAGATAAATTGGAATATCTAAAACTGCAAATAAATGTGTTTATCTGAACCGGCAGTGTGTGTCAGCCCAGTGATAGACACTGCTCAGGGTGTACTCCACATCTCACCCAGTCCATGCTGGGATAGGATCCAGCCTCTCACAACCCTGAATAGGATAAGTGGTTTAGAAAATGACTTGATGGATGGACTGATAGATTAGTGATACTAATGAACTCAAATTGGAGTTCCCATGTTGGCTATGTAGGTCATCTTTCTGTCCAGTCGGAGGGAGAACAATTAAGCATGATTTTCTTTTCTTTTTTGTAATCACAAACAAACAGTGTCACTACAACACTGCTGCCTCAAAAAGGAAATGAGGTGTCAAAATGGACTTATTGGGGGGTGGACTGGAAAATGGCACCATCTTTTTATATAATATACAGGAAAATGTTGGCATTGTACGTTTCTGCAAACCACAGACATGTTACATTTGCACATTACATACGTATCATATTAACAACATATTCTCAAGTGATGTAATATATGAGCTGAATTTGTCATCGGGAGGTAAAGAGGATGTTGAATGGTGTGAAATCTAGGCGAGATGCTTGCAGACTATTGTTCGACACAAACAAACAGCAAAATTGGTTTTGTTTCAGCCAGTTTGTTTCCAGCAGCTTTTTAGCCACCAAACTTCAGTGTTTTTTAGTGACCAGTCGCTTTTTTCCATTAGGGATAGTTCCACGCAGAGTGGTTGTTCTTTATCAAGACATCGCCGCATTTCCTGCCAGCATTGTGCCATGAAAATAAGTTGTATTTTACCAAGACAATGATAGCTTCTCACGCTGTGATTGTGCCACTAAAACCACTTTTTTAAGCCTCAAAATGATCTTTTCTTAACCATAACCAAGTGGTTTTTCGTGCCTGAACCTGACCACTTGTTAACCACAGGGTTGTGGAAATGTAATGTTTAAGATCCACTACACCATAACATACACATGTTACAATCCTTTGTTTACAGAAATGTACAATGCCAACGTCTTTTATGGTGACTGAGCTGGTAACAAGGCCTGTTTCCAGACTGCAGCAGTGGTGAGGAAGTAAACTGGCTCTCGCATAAGTTGAGTCTTGATTTGCCCGTCAGCACTGCAAATATATTTTATCAAAACTTAGTAGTTTCGCCCCAGAAAGGATCAATGTACCCTAAAATTGATGAAAATGTGTAATTTTTTTGTTATTTCTGTTGTCTGTATTGACTGTAATCACTGTGGTTACCAACTGAACTTCTGCTGGACTTCAAAAGTTGTTTGAAGGCACTGCAGGTGACTCATGCTCCATGTGTAATATGGAAACTGTGTGTTAAAGGACTGAAATTCAAATTTTCAGAATTTGCAGCCTTTAAAAGCAAGTTTGAAATGAAACAGCAACAATCAGCAGTTGTTCTTCATTAGCCAGCAAACAGAAGCAGTGTCCAAACCACGTCAGAGGTGATGCACGTTGCATGAGTGTTACTGTATCAGATGGAAGAAGCTGTACAAGCAGCTCGCCCCAGTCTGTGCTAGTGGTCAGCAGCCACAACCTCTTTCCTCCCCCAGAGAGCAACAGACAGACACAGAGACGGATGGACGACCCAAAATTACAGCTCAACCGGCATTTTGAGGATAAACATCCCTTGTAAAAATACACCAAGCAGCCAGGAGCAGAAAAACCAGCAGGTTCACCAGGGCGCGACGGGGGGAAGGCACGTCGGCCTGCTGTATTTAGAACTTGTCTTTTCAGGGATAATCTCATCCTCTGACTTCTGCACATGGATCTCAATTTGTGGCTTCTCTGACGGACCGAGGGTGGAAGGGCCACCCTTTGATGTATTTATAAATATGTATTGCTTGTTTGTAAAATGCGCCACAAAGTAGAAAGGAGGCAGAGAGCATAAGAGAACTTCGAACCACAAGGAGGTCATTTATTTTATGTTAAATGGTGTCTCGCTGGCAAGACGAACATAATTTGAGAATTGAGAAAGTGCTGTATTAGGCAAAACCTTTGTGAAACGTCTTTGGGAAGCTAGTCTAAACAAGTTATACTGGGCCACTGTGGAGAAACAACTTCAGACTGGATTCCATGAAAAGTGATCACTTTCTGACAGCCAAAACCAAAAGTCAAACAAATTGAGGTGTGAAGTTAAATGACCCCTCTGACCCTTTCTATCTGAACCAGGGAGCTTGTTGTACTTTGTCAGTCCTGGCCCCCTCCAAGGGCCCCATTGTCTGGGGGCAGAAGCTGGAAAGCCTCCCCTGTCTCTGGCCTCCACGGCTGGACAATGGGCAAAGACAAACCCCTGACACCCCGTCCTCCAAGGGGACAGCACTGGGCTTATTGCCGCCGATGTTGACTTTTCTATCTCCTCTCTTCTCACTCTGTGTGTGTGTGTGTATGTGTGTGTACTGGTGTGTGTGTGTGCGTGTGAGGGTAAGCCAATTTGCTTTTTCAATGAAAGGAAAACACAGAAGGAAATACAGCGAGAGAGGAGAGGACAAAAGATGGAGGGCCTCAATGATGAAGTGACCTGAAGAGAGGTGAGATCATTTCAAATGGGATTATACACACACATACACACACACAAACATACACACACACACCGGCTTCATTGTCCGTGACCCTACTCAAACTACACAATACAGAGCAGGATATTGCTGCACCATGCAGTCTTTTCACTATGTGGTCTCAAGCCTGCTGAGTTAACAAAAGCTAAAGCTCAAGGGTTTTTTAGGGTCGGCAGGCACAGAAAGTTCTCTTAAAGTCAGTGATGAAGCAAAGTGAATCAAAAGAAGACAATACAGAGTGCATTTATGGAATCATTAGAGGTAAATAAAACATTCTACAGGTGCATGTGAGATTTCTAGGATGAAATGCAGCAGACATACATTCCTCATGATGTGCATGTGGCCCCAGGCTTAGCATAATGAATCAAGCAGCAGATCAAAACAGTCTGAGCAGCAACAGGCAACAAGTGTTCTTCATCTTCATCTCCCTGGTGTAGGGAAACCCCCTCCTCCTCCTCCTCCTCTCCCTTCTTCTGTCTGTTTTGTGGGCAGAGTCGATCCTGCGGGCCATAAATCTGAGGAGTTTGATTTTGTGTCAATGAGACAATGAGATGCTGTGTTCCAACATATATGAATAAAACAATATCAAAACATGAATCATGGGACAGCCACGTGATTTAACTGTTTTGCATCCAAGGGAAGCTTCTCACCGTTTTTCACATTTGATAATAAATACTCTTCTAGGTCGTGCAAGTAGCATGGTTGCGTGATGCATCATTTACCATGTGTAGCATCACGTGACATGAAGGGCGAAGTTGGCAGGCAGTTGCGCTGACACTTGAAGCTCCTGTGGTAGGACAGTATGCTGATGGAACTTGGCGGTGACAGCGAGAAAGACTTCAAACACGCAGCGGTACAGAGCTGACTTGTGCAGGATGGACATGATGTTCACAAATTACCAACCTGAATTGAAGGCTTGTGCAGCAAGAAAACAAAGCGCCAACTGTTATCTTACCAACGGTACGATAAACAATGAGAACTGGTATATTTTCCATTTGGCTCTGCATGGCTGGACCCAAATGGAAAGATTACTGTGCTGACTTTGCCATTTAGAAGTGGCGGTGAGCGACTTCTTATGTTCCTAGCGGCGCACCTTTGTTCAAGTCATTCTGAGCAGACTGTGTTCCCACAGCTTCAGCCACATTACCTGCTGCTCTTTGATCATGGGCTGATAGAGATTCAGCAGTTTTCCACTCTCGCTGATACATGTGGCGTGCCAGCAAGCCCGAATGGAGTGCAGCCAGAGAAAACACCCAGAGGTGCTCAAAACAGCGTAATAAACTGCTGTCAGATCAAGCCCTAGCCTACTTGATAAAGGCTTTGTTTAAAATGCTCGGGTGCAAAGGATGGCAGTGGATTTTTACTTCCTGAGGACATTAATGATGATAGAATTAAAAGGTTCAAAATAAATAACAGTCTCTCTCTCCATAAATAACATACGTCCCTTTAAATCCTAATTATGGTGTCAATGTGCTCAATGCATTGAACAATTTGACTATTATAGTGGGTGCAATAGTCAGAAAAGTGTCCATGAACAACTCAAGTTCATGTTCACACCATTGTCAAGAAATCTGAAAACATATTCCCCTCCAAGGTCGCAGTTGTATTATGCCCTGGCCAAAGGGTTTTAAGGCCCACTAAACCAACATCAAAGAACTAGTGGCCATGAAGGGCGACTGTTGTGTCACTTCATGTTACCTGTATCACAACAGAAAAAAGTTGCACCTTAACACACCACAAAGACTATAGCCAACAGCCAACCAAGCAGTGTGTATGTTCTGCACCCATGTGAGAGGAGATAACTCTCCACACCTGTAGTCTGTATTCATCATTTAAAAATGGAAACCCGGAGGCCGACAGGGTGGATTCAGGATGGATGCTAGTTAGCCAGTTAGCACATTAACAGCAAAACCTAACAACAACAACATAAACAAATACAAGCCATTCTGATAAATAGCTCAATGGCTAAACAAAAAAATCTTATCCCATGTAACACATTTGTTTGGATCTCACTCCCCCTTGACTTTAGATATTTGTTTGCCTGCTCTTCTTGTACACTGACCTGAACTGCAAATCAGAGTGATTTTATTTACCAACAGTCAACACCATCTTAGACGCCAATTCAACATGCTGAATCAGCTGATAAAGAGCCAACAAGGCCTGACTATTGCCAACGGTGCGGGACACACCCCAAAACTTGGGAGACAGACATTCACTGATGGCCTGAAATTGGCCGATGGCCAACCACCAGCTTGGTGTGTCAGGGCCTCAGACTGTATAAATAATGTAGCGTAGCTCCTGTGACATTACTCATTGGTCTGTGGGCTGCCTAAAGTTTGGCATTTTGACCGTCACCTACTTGGTCATCTAACCCTAACTTGTTCAGATGGTCAGAAGTGACCATATTTGAGGCTTGAGTTGAGAAGGAGCAAGGGGTGGATCTGAGTGTAGCACCACCTCGCAAACAGCCTGTCACTCATGTGGCCCCGCCCTCAAATATGCGTAACTTTAAACTTCAATAAAATCTAAATGGGGGATTTGTAAAGAAATTCATCCCCTGTACATCATCATGAATGTTGAAATTAGCCATCGAGACCAAAACTGTTTGATGCACCAGGCTGTAAACGTGTTTATTTCTGCTGTAAAGTTGTGCATTTTAACATGGGAGTCTTTGGGGATTGACTCTGTTTTGGAGCCAGCCTCAAGTGGCCATTCAAGGAACTGCAGTTTTTGGTACTTCCGCATTGGCTTCATTTCTCACCCTCGGGGGTTGCTGCTTGCAGGCCCCTAAGATGTTTGCCAGTTCATTGCAAAACTTTTGACTTGTACCAACCTCCTCATAGTAATCTTAACCACCAGGCAATGTTATAGCATCTGATAAGCCTTGAAACTGAATGAAAACACCACTTGACAAAGGAGGAAAAACACAGGGTCGTCTGTTCATTACTGTATTTATAACACATAATCATAGATAAGCGTTTTTCACTGTTAGAGAAGATATTCTGTCCCATATGATTTAAGCAGTTTGTGTCTCAGCTGGAGAGCACATCTGAAAGTCATGTTTCAGAACAAGAGAACTGTGTCTTTTTCTCTTCTGTAAATCACTGTAATGCACTGAACCAAGGCAACTGTAAAGGCACACTTAACAGATGAGTTCTCACTTAAGATTCCACAGCCAATTCACTCCCAGTTTAATACCAGCACCGAGACACCAAAAGACTCATGAACATTTAAATACTGTGTTAAAACATGATGTTGAACCTTTTTCATCCAGTCATTACTTTGTCATTTGCCCTTGTCAGTGTAAAGTACATGAACATAAAACCTGACACATTTTAATTCAGATTTCAGGGGAATTCAGAGGATGTTCAGTGAGTTATTGTTGAAGAGAAATGCTGAAGATTTCAAGGTTTCCTACTTTGTGGGAGGTTTCATCCCTCAGGTAGTTTGAGTGATTTAATATCAGTGTCAAAGAGACACAGAACTGAGGCTCATTCATATGCACTACAGCCGAGCCAACTACAGAAAGCAGAGGTCTTCTCTTCATAGTCTTTCATGAGGTTGACTAATGGAGGTAATATAGCTTTCAGTGTAACAATGGCTCATTATTGCTGTTGCTATAAGAGCCCTGTGACCACAGACAGAGCAGGAATAGCTGCAAGCTACTGTATCTGTGACATAAAGAAAAAAAATCTGTGATTTTATATTCTTCATCATCGTATCAAGCATCTAAACTCATCAATGATGCATTCAGGTGTTGCCGGCTCTCACCTTCCAGACATCATAGGCTACCATTGTTTTCAACAGCTCACATAGAACTGTTGCTTTGAGAACATTAAAGGAACAGTTCACCACAAAATCAAAATACATGTTTTTCTCCTTACCTGTAGTACCATTTATTAATTTAGATTGTTTTGTTGTGAGTTGCAGGGTATTGGAGAGATTGGCCATAGAGATGTCTGCCTTTTCTCCAGTATAATGGAACTAGATGGCACTTGACTTGTGGTGTTCAAAGTACCAATAAAATACATCTGAAAAATTCAACAGCAATGCCTCTTTCCAAAAATCACGACTCAAGATAATCCACAAACCTCACAAACATCTTTTTCTATCTCACCTAGCACCATTGTGCTACCTAAAGTTACAGCTCAGCCAAGGAGGACTCCCTTAATGTTTACATCTCATGCTGTCACGAGCACAAGTCTCTCATTCATGAGTAGGTGCACGTTCACGTAAGAACGGTGATACAGTTGGTGGGTGTAGTTTGGTAGAAAGTAAATAGTTCCTGAATGAAAATGCTCACAAACAAGGTCTGTGGATTATCTTGAGTAACTGGGTCATGATTTTTGGAAAGGACGTTGCTGTTAAGTTTTTCAAAATTATTTTTGGGCAGTTGAGCACCACAAGCTGAGTGCAAATTAGAAGGAAGACATCTCTGCGGCTGATACCTTCAACACATGCAACTCACACCAAAACAAGCTAGACTGATCAATAGCACGACAGGTAAGAGAAAAAATATGTGGTTTTGATTTAGATTTTTTTAAATATCACATTCTGTATATTTTACTTTTTGTCCTGATCTAATTTAATAATACAAGAATAGCTGCAGCCGCAACCATATAATAAGGTCCAGTTTATACGACTGTAAAACTTTAGCAAACTTTAGTTGCATTTTGGTCGATCGTTTAGGGTGTATATAGGTGTTTTGGTTGAGTGCAATTTTTTGGAAACGGCAGCATCTCCATTGTCATGTAAACTTGCAATGTGCAGTTCCTCTGAAAACGGAGACTATTCACACATGCACATTAAAGGCTAAGTTCGGTTTTTTGACACCTGGGCCTTATTTTTAGGAATAAATACGCTCGTAGACTCACCCAGACAATTTTGGTGGAGCTCGGAGCCATTTTCAAGCAATTTAGATCCATCCGACGGCGTTTTCTCTCATGCCATAGAAGCGGACGGGGCCAGACATCGAAGCCCCTAAATTAGACATTATCTGCTGCGAAACTCGCTCATTTCACCTACATTTTATAAATGAATGGCCAGTGTTATCACCATGTCAGCTCAACTTCCTTGTTATGGTCATCTGGGGCTTTACAAGGATGGGTAACTTTTGATGACGTCAAAGACGTGCGCCGCAGGAGCGCAGTCCAGCCGGCGCTAGGCTAGGAGCTACATGGGTACAAACATGGTTCGTCATTGCGTTTTTCCACTTTGTCCAAACAAAATGACTAGTTGGACAAAGTTCACATTCCACAGGCTTCCTTTGAAAAACCCGGAGTTAGTAAAGCTCTGACTTGTTGTCCTGAAAATGGACCCGAATATTCCTATGGAAGAACTGAGGAGCGTCAGTCACCGGGTCTGCAGCGCTCACTTCGCTCCAGAAACCACACTGAACTGAATTTCCTAAATGCCCACCTCATATCTATGAAACTGTCAACCGTGTTTCTACATTATTTTTTCTGTGTAATAGCCTGAGTCTGCTGTCTGCATTCCAGATCATACATAACTACAAAGTAAAGACATCATACCCAAGTTATTTATTTATAAAGCAAACACTCATAGAAAATATACCCGTTTTGCATTTGTATGGGCTACTTACTCTATCGAAAGTTGTCCGTTCGGTCCTGCTGGCTTCGGCTGCGTCTGCCAGTTGACTCTCGGGACGTGAAAAAAAGTCTCTACCACAGCCCGGTTTGTCATGGCAGAAAAATCTTCCAGTGTATTGAGACACGTATTTTGGGGGGCATCAATACATGTTTCCTCTGGTCTCAAGTCCCACTCTGAGCAGCAAAGGCTCTCCTCTTCTGTTGTCTGTGGCGTGTCCACAACAACACCACCAGTTAGCCCCCATTCGCTTGTTCTCTGCCCAGCTGTTCGGCTCTTTCCCTCCGCATGACATGGTGATAACACTGGCCATTCATTTATAAAATGTAGGTGAAATGAGCGAGTTTCGCAGCAGATAATGTCTAATTTAGGGAATAAATTAGACATTATATATATTATGCAAGAATATTCAATATAGCAGCTTTTTAGTTCTGTTTAATTTGGCATTTAACCGACTTATGTGGATTAGACATAAACTGTATATCTGTTCAGCTCAGGCACAGCAAAGTTAGTTTTCAGTTTTTCTGGGACTGACATACTCAGAGCTAAAGACTGCAGTGTCTGAACATGATGTATTCCATTATTCAAAGCAGCAATATGTACCTCCGAGCTTAGAACAACGGGAGAGTCTGAAGGATGAGGCAAAGTTGACAGTAATAGCCTCCGACTGTGACAGATACATTGGTGGCTTTACAGACTTTTCATGGTTTCTGATCTGTGCTCCTGTCCACAAAGAAGCTGCATGTCAGCGCAACCAAACACCAGCGGTAAATAATGACAACAAGAGCGACCACCACGCACATGAGCTCATCCTTTGACAAGCCCCACCCACCCTTCAGTGGAGTGGCGGGGAGATTCAGAGTGGTGACACGGCTCTTCTAGTCATCTGTTACAATAGAGGCCCAACTCGTTTCGTCTGATCCCACCGACCACTTTCAACTGCTGCCAGGGCCACAGGAAGCCAGTCATCCTCGGTGTGCAAGTGTGTGTGTGTGTAGGTGGGAGGGGGGCGTTCGTGCATGTGTGTGTGTGTATGTCCAGCAGGGAAGGGGTCTCTTGTCTCTCGATTTTCCGCCCTGATTGAAGTGAATGAGTGGCCATTCTGTTGCCCAGCTGAATCTCTCCATCTCTCGTTTTGTTTGAGCTCACAGTGTGGAGGCAAAATGACACACTCTTACAGCTCTAGACGTGACATCATCCCAGGCCTGCTGCTTGTTTACATGCCAAGGATGCACACCATTGCAGACTATTAGCCTTTAAAAAGCTTTTTTTAAGAATTGAATGCTGTATAGTCATAAAGGTTACACTGAGACAGGGAATATTATCTTCTGCTTTTCCACCCAATCAGTTTTAATGGATTTTTGATGCCAACAGGCAATAGGCCAATGAGCTTTTTCAAGGCACAGTTGTAATTAATTATATTAACGATGGCAGACGTTAATTCCAGTTATTTATTACACCTGTGCTTTTTAAAAACTGCCACATTTTAATGTCTCAACAGCAGCGGTTGGAGGCATTAGGTTTTTGGGGTTGTCTGTACAAACATACATCCCATTCTTGTGAATGTGATATCTCAGGAACACCTTGAGTGAAATTCCTCAAATTTGGCACAAAAATGGACTCAAGGATGAACTGATTAGGTTTTGGTGATCAATGATCAAGGCCACTGTGACCTCACAAAACATGCTTTTGGCCGTAACTCGAGAATTCATACACTAATTATGACAAAATTTCTCACAACTGTGTAGTAGGATACAATGATGAAGTGATGGCATATTATATCCAAAAGGTCAAAGGTCAGCTTCACTGTGACAGTATAATGTTCTTCAATGAACAGCAGGGGAGACAGAATACTAATACTGAATTGGTGACACTAATCTTGGGTGTACACCTTGAAACTGTTATGGTTGCATAGATCTTAATTGCTACCAAATTCTGTGTTACGCATCCATGTTTTAGAATTTGTCCCTTCTTTGCAGCAACATCCATTATGGACTGATTGTCTACTGTCATGGCTACATTTGAGTGTACACATATGGATGTAAACAGCAACTTGACTGGTTTGTAGAAATATACAACCGTGAGCTGGTATTTCTGGGTTGCTACTTATTTTATGGGCTATATTTTTGTTTTCACTGGCTATTTGCAAATCATAACTCATTTCCATAAATTGGCACTCTTCCAGAACATCCAAACAGCTCAAATATTACTTTCCATCCTCACTTTAATTGTTTCAGATGTTGTTATTTTTCACTGGACTCTTTTTTAAACACCGTCCTCTTACTTTCCAACCACCATATAGTCTCTGAGGTTACATACAGGCTACCTTATTAGTGAAGATTGTTGGGGCTTTATGCATCCTGATAGTAATACCTGCAGACACTACTCAGGGCTGTAAGGGACTCCAAAAATTCAGGTTTAATGATGTAAAATAGAACAATATCTGTCAGATAGTTGATGCATCTACATGGATTAAGAAAGCATTAACCAGCAAAATAATGATTTTTCATCACAATTATATATAGTGATACAATACATCATACATCCACCTATCTGGGGTCAGGTAACAGGGGCAGCAGGTTGAGCAAGGTGCTTCAGATGTCCTTCTCACAATCAAAGCTTTCCAGCTCCTCCTGGGGGATACTGAAGTGTTCTCAGGCCAGATGAGATATATAATCCCTCCAGCGTGTTCTGGGTCTGCCCGAGGCCTCCTACCAGTTGGACGTGCCTGGAAAACCTCTGATGGGAAGTGCCCAGGAGGTATCCTGGTCAGATGACCGAACCACCTCAACTGACCCCTTTTTTTGCAGCTCTACTGTGAGTTCCCTCAGGATGTCTGAGCTCCCCACCCTATCTCTAAGGCCAAACCCAGCCTCCCTACAGAGGATGCTCATTTCGGCAACTTGTATCCACAGTCTCAGTCTTTCAGTCATAAAATAATACTTTAATTGTGAATAATCATATAACTATTCATTTCTCATATTATAAATAGATACATTTGTGTGTAATATGTTGTTTTTCTACATAGTTAAATTCTGTAATTGATGTGACATCATAATAATGGTGTGTGACTTTACAGGAAAAAGTTTTCAGTCAGATTTTTACCCAAAAAGTTTAGAGTTTAAAGTCGTGATGGATCATTGTCTGTTTTCTTATGTAGCAGCAGTGATGTGAGCAGCAAAATCTGTTACCCGTAATCTTTAACTTCACAGTTTTAAATGTAAGGAGGAGAAGAAAGTGAGCAGCCTGTGACTCCCTCCCATAAAGCAGCCCGTGTTTGTGTAATTTATAAGCTCAGGTTTCAAGTTTACCATGTATCTCACGACACTCACTTATACATAACATCTAAGAGGAAGGGAACTTTTCTCTCAAATCAGCGCTCTTCCTTTCAACTAAGCTGCCGCCTGCAGCAACCCATATTAAATTACTGTATACATCAGGACATGTGGGGTCTTGATGGTGAGCACTTTGTAGTGTGTGTGTTTGTGTGTGTGCAGCGCAGAGTTTACAAATTTTTACAGATTTGTTTTCACTGTAACCAGGGATTGACTTTAGATATGCCAGACTTCCACCTAATATCTCCTCAAATCCCTGTGAAAATTATGACTCAATCATCGCCGGAGGTAATGACTGTTTACACTCTGTTTTACAGCCTGGTTTTTTAACGATCAATCTGTTCAGTGGGAGTGTTAACGCCCAGACTCGTATCCCTTGCCCCGGGTCTTTTACTAATTTTCTTTACCGGAGAACGGATACGATAATGAGCCTTTGCAAAGTCCTTGGCCGGAAAACGTGGAACAGATATTCGATGTAAAAGTTCTGCTGAAGGTGGAGGGCCAACAGTGAGGGGTTACATGGATTGAGGGTGCTCTGGCAAGCGTGTCCGCTCATATCCTCCCACACACCAGCGCCAAGCATCAAACCATGCAATTTACATCATCTCAGACAAAGAAACACACACATGCAGTCTCCAACATTTACCCTGCTATACCACTCAGTCTGATTTGTACTGCATATTTCTGGCACACACATATATGAGTAAACATTACAATACACATTTATATGTGCATATAATATTCATTGTTGTGTAGAAATGCAAACATCAGAGCAAAAGCAGGAGCAGCAGAACTTCATTTTGGGTGTTGCCATACAGCAAAAGGTATGATGGATTTGTACTGTGCCTAAGTATGATTGCCCCCCCTCCACTCAGCTTTCACATTAGTAATGCTGTTCCATATTTGAGTACACTTGCGTCATCATCTACATGACATTTGTTTATGTTGTCACTGCAGTGTACAAAAGCGCACTAATTGCAAGATCCAAAGCCCATACAATGGAGTTGACTTTGCATTATGCCCACTATTGTTAACTTTTGTAGACAATGTGAAGGACGACCTTTTCGACTGTCTTCCTACTTTATCACCATTTGCCCACAGAGGATGAGATTTGCAGGCACTGTGCCCATATGCAGATTGCAGAGGAAGCCTGCGGCATTTAGAAAAGCCTTTACAACTCTACGCGCTGACTGCTACTCACATTAAACAGCACACTTCCATGTTTTGGTTTTCACACCTGATGCAAACCATATCCAAGTACACATGAACTGTAGTTAAACCACCCCTGGAAGGGCGTAGGTTGCATTTGGCAGGGCCACATATGAAACGGGAGGGGTTGAAAGTCCTCTGCCAGAAACTTTTGAGCATCAAACCCTTAATTTCCTGTATTCTGGTAAATTTTGATGCACTAATTTATGCCTTTTCTGCATTCATTTACAGTGTAAATGTCAAATTTCAAGTTTTATTTTGTCAAAATAAAAGTACTCTCTTACTTTCATGTTTTTATTGGGGGTGAGGGGGCAAACGCACATCCTCTAAATACTGAGGGGGACATGCCCCCCCCCCCCTCAGGGCCATGGTCTCAGATGTGAAAGCCTCCTTAGACATGAGGAAACATACTGAATATATTCTTTATAATGCCATTTTTTCATTATATTATGTTGTATTTCATTTTTTTATCAGTTAATTATTAATACATTGTTCTCAAATGTGCTAGGGGCTGTGATTTCCTTTCCAAGCAGCATGTATAAAATAGAATATCTGCCACAGGCTGATGTGGAGGCTGCTGTTTCACGAATGAGAAACATGATCAGAATTTAACTGTGAAGCTGTCCATACCCTCTTTGATAAGAGAAATCCCCTCATCTGCCCCCTGCACTGACATGTTTCCTACACAGACAAAGGGGCCATTAGCTGCTGTCAGAGCCAGCCGTTTAAAGACAATCATACCAAACACAAGGCAACCAGTTTCTGAAACTTCTCATCTTGGATTACAAATCAGAGAGGTGCCAAATCCTCAAAAGAGCAAAACACAATGTGAGTCTTTCTGCGCACTGACTGACAAAGAAACATGAAAAACACGAGTGGGAAGAAACACATTAAACTGTGAAACTTGTGCAGATCCTGTAAGATTTTCCACCAGCCACTCAGTTTATAACAATGTGTGTGTATCTTTTCCAAGACACCAGGATGAGCACTGGACTGTGTGGTGATGATGCATGATGGCTAAAGTTAAAGTTGCACATCACCCACAAAGAAGAACAGAGCATCACATACACTTTTTAAAATTAGTCTTCAATGGATCACCATTTTAGCCATTAGGTAATTATTTACTGTCTTAAAAAGAAGTGTTTCACTGCCCCAGTGAAGACTGTTACACCTCTGACAAAACCCAACAGTGATGTCTTAATGAACTGACATGTGCTGGAATACGATTCTACGTCACTGCAGCAAGGGAAAAATATAAACCACTGGAGGTCAGCAAAAACAAGTTGCTCATTAAAGCTACAGTCAGTAACTTTTATAAAAAATATTCTTTGTCATATTTGATGAAACTTTCACTATACTCTGACAGTGGTACATGTGATGGATAATCTGTGGAAAAAACATGTTTATCTGACTCCTCCTAGGGCTTCTAATGGCATTTGCAAGAATCCTCCTTGCCTGAATGACAACATCCAATCAGAGGTGAGGAGTCTCTAATACAGCTGTCAATCATGTCATTCTCTGCTCATGAACTGACGCCAGCTGTCAATCTAGGCATCACTGATCAAATATGAATCAAAATTCTTTTACTGGATTGCTCATGTCTTACCTCAAATGTTTTCATAAACACATTTTAGTGTACTGTTTAGCTGTAAAATGAGAAACTGACCCATTGAAAACAGTCAAGACAAAACCGAGCACTGCCCACCAGCCAGTGCAAACTTGCTAAGTTTCTTGTATCTTGATTCATATTTGATCAGCGCTGCCTAGTTTGACAATTTGACCACAGTTCACAAGTAGAGAGTGACATGATTGACGGCTGCGTTAGAGGGTCCTCGGCTCTGATTAGTTGTTTTCGTTCCGATTCAATGGAACATAAGGAGAACATAATTTTTTCACAGATTATCTGTCTCATTTTTAGATATAGTTACAGTTTAAAAAAGTTATTTGTATAAAACGTTACCAAGAAAATCATATTTTGTTTTGGCATTAATGTGTGCATGCAGATGGCTGGCTTAGGGAGACACTCTACTCTGAAATACTGCCTGTTTGTTATTCTCATTACAGCTCATGCATACTGTTAGTAGGCTACAGCTTGAATAGTATGTAAATTGAGATTTGTATGTACTGCATGCTTGAGTTGTGTTTCATACTCTGCTGCATATGCTGATCACTCAAAAGTATAGACTTATAGGGATGAGTCATGCCAAAATTTTATGAATGTATGCACAAGCACATATATATTAAAAAAAAAAAAAGACTGTTGCAGCTCTCGATGACAACTATGATGGTCAAAGTGAATTCACAGAGAAAGCAAAAATCATCATCTTTAAAGATGGGACTTTTTCCCTGCACCAACGTTATGTTACTGAACACTGAACAAGCAACAAGAACAAATTATTTCAGGGCCATATTTCAGTTAAGTTTAAGTTTATTTACTTTATTAATCCCCCTGAGGGGAAATTCAATATTTTCACTCTTGCTTGTCAATTACACACAGGTCCGAAAGACACACACATGCACAAACAGGACCTATACATGCACAAAGTGGAGCAATGTCAGAGTGAGGGGGCTGCCCTTGGTGAGGCACCCCGAGCGGTTGGGGATTGGGTGCCTTGCTCAAGGGCACCTCGGCAGTGCCCAGGAGGTGAACTGGCACCTCTCCAGCCACCAGTCCACGCTCCATATTTTGGTATGGACGGGGACTTGAACAGGCGACCTTCTGTGTATGAACCAAATAAAACAACCTTTTCAAAAGGAAACAGTTCATTCGATCAAATGAACTGTAATTGGCAGATGGGGACAGTAGCAAATGAGAATTTTCCTGCATATTATTAACATTTTTGTACTTTTGTTTCTTTCAAAAGCTGCACAGTGTTGGCACTGCACAGGCAGCTGTAGAACCTGAGTGTAAACATGGCCCTTTAATCAGTTATTCATAGCATTCCTGCTGCCTCTAGGCCACCCTTGTTGGCAAACAGTGCTTTGTAAACCAACAAAAGTGCACTGCAAAGAACCTGTGTATAATGAAGCTGTTATTAGAGCATGCATACAGCAGCTACGCTTTTGATACACACTAAAGAACCAATTAGCGGCAGACAATTCTCAGAGTGCAAAGGACCAGGAAATTAAAGCACTTAAAACATTCAGGCGAGCAAGAGATGCAAATGTGGCTTATTTTCTCATTCCTGGGTATTCACTATGGGGAGAAGCAAGGCTTTATGAGTCACTTATCACACGTTTTAATGAAGAAAACATCGGTTTGGTTTCACCTTGGAGTTTATTTCTCAACTCTACACACTCTATACACTTCTCTGCCAGAGAAAGGGATAATATGTATGATAAGTCCTTCATTGACAAAAAGATATATCTGGAATCATTTTTAAGATATAAAAATGTCAGTCTGCTAAATATTGCTGGCACTGTGCACTGCGCTCATAGCCGTTACTGCTGATACTGGGACAGCAGCGCTGCGGAAGCATAGCCCCAACTCTCAGTTAACACTGTTAGCTTTTTAACTTTAACCGTTGTTTAGCACCGTTGGTGCCTTTTGCATCATTTGCTGTTAGTACCAGTTGCAGAGCTGTGTGCAGACAACCTCTGAATCATTGATATGCTCTGAATACCATATAGAGCTCCTTCAGTAAAACACTGTGAGGTTGGTTGGGAATTCATTGTACATTTGTTATAGAGCCAGACAGATCAGCTAATGTAATCCTGCACTGGGTTTCCCCTGTCTACTCTACATTTGCCTGTCCACAATAAATGTCACAGTGGGCACACATCAACAAAAAACACACATACACATGGGGGATGTGGTGTCTGACTAATTAAACAACAGATTAGAGAGTGAACAGTATTATCTAAAGAAAGTATTTGAAGGCAAATTAAAAAGCTGTGAGCCTCAGTCTGCTGAGGCCTTTCATTTGATGAACAGTACCACGATTGTGTATTTTACCACTTTCGAACACCTTATTTTAAAGAGAAAAAGCACTTTTGAAATCTGTTTTCTCCATCTTAGTACCCTCCTGGCAGCAGTATGCTGTACTAATTGAAGTGCAGTTAAAGTTACCCACCATCTGCCCGAGAGGACAGGATTAGCCTGTTGTAGTTGAAGTGACTATAGCCCCTTTTAAACTGCCTATTCAAGATGGGAATAAAACAACATTCTTCTGCCTTACCATTCTATATAAAAGGTACAATCGTGGAATGGGGACACACAGTGGTTTTGCCTTTAAGCCGGCAGCAGAGGTAGTGACAGTGCCAAAGCAATGTCTGTGAAAAACAGACAGCCAGCAGGACAGGACCATGATGCCGTGTTATGTGTCCAATCTACAGGCAGTACATTTAAAAAGCAGTTAGCAGCAGCTAGCAGTAGCTAGCAGCTAACTCAAAGAGGAGTAACAGCAGCCAAAAATGTACACAAATTGGGGTGACAGTGAGGTCCAGAAGCTCCTTACCTGCCGAGCCCAGGACAAGGTCAGCCACCATATAAGAGGGACAGTAAATGATTACTATTGCCATGTTTACCATTGATATTGTTTAGAAAGTGCAGACGATACGTATGTTATATATAACATGAGAGGCCGATGCTGTTGTGTGCACGTCCATCACTCCTCCTTCGCTTCCGCAATGATGGCATGCCGTTTAAACACACACACAGGGATGGCATTTTGCTGCCGCTGTTTGGCTCTGTGTAAAAATGCAAAAGATGGCATAAATAAGGGACTTCGTAGCTGCCCTGTAGCACAATCTCTTTGTAAAAAGGGCTAATAATTGCGGTGCATGTACTTTTTTCACCAGCCGCCAGGGAGGACACAATTAGCCTAATGTAAGTGAAGTAGACTATCGATTAATACATGTTAGTTTTGCAGTGTCCTTCAGAAGAAATCTAACCTTAACAACATTCTTCAAGTAATGGGATATTTATTATCTTATTTGAAATTTGAAATTGCTAGAAAAAAAATAACAAATATACTTTGACTCTAAAACACTATGTCAAATGATAAAGTAAGAAGATGTTTTTGATTTGTCTCAACCACCGTAAATTTGGTTTTATCATTTAGGTGAAGGGAGTGATTTGCAGATCCACGTGCAGACGCCAGAGTTAAAGTTTACACTTACATTTTGATTCTGAAAGTTAGATATCATCTGTAAAACACTGGGAGCTAACAAATACCATAACTGAGCATGATAGACTTTAGTGACAGTGTTTACAAATTAAATAGCAGGAGGCCAAGGAGTGAGCCCTGGGGTACACCACCTGCAACATTGGTAGTCATGGTTTTAGACAAAATAATCTTGTTGTCAGTTTGGATCCTTGCCTCAGAGACCACACATTGTTCCCCTTGTATAAGTTGTTAGAAGTAGTACATACAAAGCATTTTAAATATCATAAAGAAGAATCAAAGTGTAGTATAAAATATGGTGGGGAAAATGCCAATGTACAAATAGTGGTTAATTGTGTCATTCAACTGAGTATGAAAAGAAATGATAAATTGTCTTGAAAAGGTGGTGGAGATGGGCTAAAGGGCAAACACTTAGGACATACATTTACAAACAAGTTCATGAAGAAATTCAGAATCAGCAGATGTTTTAGTGTGAGAGTCCATAAATGATAGCTATTTATCATGTGTCCATGTTAGTGAACGGGTGCAGTGAGTATAAAATGTTGATTGACACTGTGAGCTGGTTTCCATGCAATTTAAGATCAACTTTAACTGTGCACTCGGCATAAATAGTTGATGGATATGTTTATAAAGACACAGTTGTGTTTATGTGTTAGATAACATAATCTGTGCACATACTGACACAGAGTGGTACTGATGAGAGAGCAAAGCTTGTAGCACAAGAAAGGAGAGATTATTGTTGGAGGTAGAGGCCTCAGTGTGCAGCAAGTCCTCACCAGGTCTCTGTAAAAATGTGATGTCCAGTTTATATTCACAGGTGAGGTCATTACTTAGAAGTCACTTACTTGAGCTTTGACTCTTTGCTTACAGCAATCATGTTCACACGTAACTTTACACACATTAACATGTAACCAGCCCCACTACTGACTATATTTCAGAGTTACATGACTTTGTTATTCATATATTTTAGGTCTTTATCTAGTTTTACTTATGTCTTTGATGTTAAAGTGATCATCATTTGCTTTACCATGTAATTGTATGGGAGAACATACAATATTCAGAACTATGAACTACGACAGGCAAACTGCATCTGTTCAATTTGTTGCTGTCTATCCCCATCTTGTGGCCTACTTTGGTACTACTGGGAGGTGTACCATGAATGGATAAGGACATTTAAGTGCTACTTTATTGATCAGATAGATGTTTCTGTCTATATCTTTGGTCAGGTCTGCTGCAGGAAAGCACACACAACACATAAGAGGTTCATTTATGTCTCAGGAATTTGGCTGATGGTCTCCAGTGCTGTGAGAATACATTTTAAAGATCCAAGATCTCATCAAGTACAGGAATAAGGAATTCATAAGGCAGAGTCCAGGTACGGGTATGCATGTGATCTAGGAATGTTTGTGTATGACAGAATAATAAAAGGCATCAGATTTTCTCCTTTATAAGACAAACTTTGGTTCTCTAGTTCAATGTTCAAATATGCATATATGCATACAAAACATCAAAAATGGTATTTGTGGCAGGGGAGCTGTATTAGATAGCTATTTTTTTGTGCAGCCCCTGTATTTGACTTATTTCTGTGTCCTATTTTTGCTCCTACTATCCCTTTTTTCCTGCTGTTACTTTTGCCACAGCTTGACTCAATTTCTCCATGGGGATTAGTACAATGCTATCTCATCTCATCTTAAATATATAGGATAGAGAAGGAGCCAGACAGTGAAGCAGAAAGACAGACAGTCAGTAAGGTCCAGACAGATGGATGAAGTGACAGGCAGAGATAAAGATGATGTGGATAAGAAAGGAAGTGAAGGTAAGAGAGCTATGATCAGCTGACAGTGTTGGTCAAGCACCAACATGACACCAGCAGATGTGACGCCGTTTGAAGCGGCACGTCGCCCTCCTGGTGGGTGTTGTGGAAGACAGATAGCTCAGCAGACAGCCCGTCCTGCCCCAGGGTGAGACTGATTTATAGGGTAGACTTACTGCACGGCCAGGGCGGGGTGGAGAACAGGGTCCCTTGTTTCAGCACCAGTCACACTGTGTGCACACTGAAGTGGACTCCAGACTCTGCTACAAAAAATATCATCTTTACAATTCTTTTTTATCTTATCCAGACTATCAGTTCTCCCCTTTGTAGTTTACTTACTACTACTAAACTTTAACATTAGTGAGTATGTGTCAGAGTGGGTCTTTGCAAGGATTTTTAAAGCAAATCTGCATTACAGTATATGGCATCATTTCTGGCTGCTTTGGAAAAAAATGTAATAATAACACAGAATGAAAGATTTGCAGTGTACACGGCTTGGACTTTGACCTGATGTTGCCATTTTGTTTTTCCACTATTCCTCAGAAGGCATACTGTATGCGTAACCCTGTGTTTGACCACAGGTCAGAGGGCAAGCTCAGCTATTTTACCTCTGGAAAAGGTGGAAGTTCAGCTGCCCTTTTCCAGCCATTTTCCACAGCAAGTAAAACAGCTGCTATAGGATAAGGTCTGGAAGTAGAATATACAGCATTGAGAAGACAAGGGCAAAGTCCATGTCAAAGGGTAAGTCGCTATAAGGCAGTAATGTAAACACTCAGGGCATGTCTGCAACATCAATGCATGTCCACTAAATACAGGCTCAGATTATGTTTTTTAAGTGTCTGACAGCTCATAGAAAGGATCACACCAGTGACAGACCTTTATGTTATGTTTTATTTAACTAAAGACAGCTCCAAAATTGCTATAGCCATACCCACCAGACTCTATTTAAAAAAATAGTCATTTTATCATTGTAAAACACACTTCACTTGAAGTTGACAGAAACAAATTAAACCTCACAAAAAAACATCTTAGTTTGTCTTTCCACTGTTCCAACAATCACGAACTCGTCTTTGTTTAAAATTAAATCTTAATTCTTTCTCTTTGTCATCATCTGTTAGATGTGAAAGTGTGCTGGCTCTATTCAGACTAAAATTACTATTTATTTAAAGTCACTTGGGTTTGGTGATAATGATATCAGGTCTGTTTCCTCGTTGAACAAAAAGGATCTTACACTTTAAAAAAAAATAGGTAGCCATCTGTCAGGATCCTTCCTGTCATACACTTAGAATAATAATCTGACCCTGTCAGTGGCAAAAACAACCGATTTTAGTAGATGTAAATTATAGGTGTGAACACACCCAAGTGGTTGAATTGCAGCTTGTTTCATGGCTGTCGGCTGTAGTGCTCTGCCTCAATAATGGATCAATTTCAAAAATTGTTGTTCTCATTTAATGTTTGCTTTTTACATTATGTTATGTGTGTTTACAATTTGCACTCTATAAGTAGGAAAGCAAATGCCTCCTCTGTATGAGACTGACTGACTGATAGTGTGCGATTTACTGTAAGCTGCATCATTTGGTTTTTATAGCCACAGTATAACAAGCTGACACACAACACTGACAGACTACTACCTTACAAAGTTGATATGGCAAACATGTTATCAGAGAGTTGTTGATTTGCACATACATTACACAGCAACACTACCACATTAACACATTACCATTTGTTTGGAGTCATGTTTGTGGCCCCCCAACTGACTTAAGTCCAATTCTCAGGCCATGTTTACACAAAAACGATCCACTGAAAACAGAATTGTTTCTCATTTTTGTTTTGAAAAAAGTTCTGCATTTAGACAACAATGTTTTGATAACAATCGGCATGCACACGGATCTGCAAAAATGACCAAAAACACTGCAGTATACATGACAGGCCAGTAGATTTGTTGTTGTGATGGTCGACTTTCTTGCGCATGCCTGGTGACTGGAAGATTAATGCGCATGTGCAAAAACTCTCCGTTTTCAGAGGAACTGCATATTGCAAGTTTACATGACAATGGAGATGTTGCCATTTCCAAGAAATTGCACTCTGGAACCTGTTTTCAAAATGTTGCATTTTCAGGCACCCAAAACGCCGCTGTCGTGTAAACGATTGGCCAAAATGCAACTAAAGTTTACCGTTTTCAGTTGAAATCGTTGTCGTCTCCATTTAGCTCTATTTTGGTCTCCACCAACTCCTGGGGAAATATCTATCTCTTTTGCTGCCATATGCTGTATTTTGTTCACTAGCGACTTGCTAACTTCATCTTTCTGTCATTTGGTGCTCATATGTTTAAAACCTTTATGTGTCCAAAAAGCATGTGTTTTGAAATTCACATCGAACACTCCATGTATGATTTTTCTTACACTGAATCTGACAGTATGTTTGGAGCCAACATGTCCCTTAAAAGAGAGAAAACGACAATTAAGAAGAGCTGATATTCCCAGACCGACTGATCTTGAATATAACTGAAGTTGCAAAAATACATGATTTCAGAAAATGAGTTTGATCTGATACTTCTTTGATAAACTCTGCAGAATTAAAAAAAACTAATTCGAGAAAAAGAGGTACAGAAGGCAGCTAATAGACTGATATTTGCTTAGCTATAATTACTTTAATGGTGCCTACCACCACTGTCAAAAGCTGCTTAAGCACAACACTGTACCAAGAGTGGTTTCAGAAGCATTACATCTATTGTAAATATTCCAGAAGACATGAGCTGTTTATGTACTTTTATTTAGAGGAATACAGAAAAGACAAATTTAGTTTGTGCAAAATAAGCCGATGAAGTAATCCTCCAACAAAGCCATAACACATGGCATGGCAGCAGTTTTTGACGCACTCCACTGTGATAGTAATTTAACATTAAACAAAGTCTGTACACTCCTCCTCCATGTCTTCTATTAATTGTAAAATTTACTGCGTGTAAACCACATCCTCCCCGATCAGGCCAGGTTTCTTTCCAGGATTCTGTCTGGCTTGAATTCACTCTTGTCCCGCACTCCTTTTTCCTCTCTGTCAACCTCCTGCTGTGAGAGGTTTCTCTCTGACAAGGTCAGGGGCTGTGGTGCTTCCCCCAGTCTCCTTGCAGATTTCCCATCGTCTCCAGTCTGGACCCACTGCTGCTGCTGAGGTACACACACCGTAGGAGGCTGGACATGAACGTCCTTCACATCTTCCTCCTCTTTCTTTTCTCACTTCCTGCTCCCACTCCTTCAAATGTTCTGTCAGCTTGCATCATCTTTCTGTCACACTGCACTTCTGCCACCTTTTCTTACATTTCCTACTTTTGAATCTCTTCCCCTATGTCCTCCTCCCGATCTTTCTCCACCTTCCCTCCTCATCTCCTCCTGTCCTCCTCTGTCAATGTGCAGAAAGCATTAACCCTCGCTCAGGTCCTGCCCTGGGTGGTGGAGAAGATTAAATTACCCCAGGAAGGGTAACAGTTGTCTGGGAAGTGTCCAGACATGCTCGGATATTCATATTAATCTCCCTTACATCTGCCCACAGTTCTCTCCCTACATACAGACAGACAGAAAGAGGAGTATGTGAATGGAAGGATTTGTTCACCCTGTCATTAATCTCACACACTCCCCTGTACATGATTAAATATAAATGAATGATTAAAAAGTATAATTTGACACGTAACGCTTGTTTAAGGCAAAATGGATCCAAATCTAAGGATTAAGCGTAAAATGGTGATGCTCACAGCTCCAAATCATTGGAGCAATATTGTGGCAAACAAACAGAACACCAGATACCACTCACAGATAAAGAGTCTTTGTATTTATTTTGGGCAATATGACCCTGGTGAAACGATCTAAAAAAGTCATATAGCTCTTAATTAAATTATTATTATTATTTTTATCATTATAGTGCCCAGAGGAAAAGTATTATGTCAGCATTTCTAAAAAGACATAATATACTGTATGAACTGACTTTCTCACTGGGAGGTGATGACAGATGGGTGTCATGTGGGCGAGACACCTGCAAAGCTGCAAACCATTGCAGACCTGTTCAAGACCAACAAACACCAAAACAAGTTGTTATTTAGCGACCCGTTGCTGTTTTTCCAGCAGCTTGTACGACACCAAATGTGGATGTGTGGGGGCAGTTTTGTTGAAACAAAGTACATGAAGTCACATCTTGTGTTATTTGTAATTTTAATTCAGCATCTGCAGATGAACTCACAACACAGTCAAGTGAATGAGCTGAGAAAATGAACGCAGAACCCAGGAGACGATACTGAAACCTGGAGGGAGGTTGAGTTACACATTAAGGTAAAAACAGTCCTCAGAAAGACAACAGAGCAATTCAGGCTATCTTATCTTGTCCTGTCTTTTAACACGTTTTGGAGCAACCCGCCACTGTTTTCCCAGCTGGAACAGTGCCACAAAAGCCATTGTTTTTTTTACGGAGGCACTGCCTTTCAAGGGGGGATTGTGCCTTCAAAACAGGGTATTTTAATCCAAAACATGATATTTCCCTATATATAATCAACAGTTTTTTGTCCCTAAACCCAACCACATGTTCACTACAGCCTTGTTGAAATATAAAGTTTCAATGTATCCACTACATAATTACATGAAAACGTATCTGCTGTTTGCAAAAATGCACAATGCCAACCTTTGTTTTTGGCAATTGGGTCGAAAATTGACAAAATATTTATCCTTGTTGTCTTTGGATTCCTTATATTTTGTATAGGATTTACTCTTGAAATTTATTCTATGACATTTTCTATGCTCTCTTTAAAATTTCAAGCTGTTTGGGGATAAGAGGGTCATATAGCTCTATATTTATTTACGTGTTCATGCTATGTGTCCCCATTAAAGGCATATCCTATTTCAGAGATTTTTCGACGTATTAACAGAGTACTTTGAGCCTTTTATTTAGAGCATTCATTGATGCATTATTGACAGTTTTAAGCATAGACTATTACCATTGTCCCTCAATAGAAGTCATTGTGTGTATAAACAGTGACAGCCACTAGAAATGAGTGTCACAGTCTTTGTATGTCTAAACAAACTTTGCCGATAAAGCAGATTCTTTATGTTCTTAAGGAAAACCAGATTGCTAACATCATACCAACAACTCACACACCTGTGAACAATCTATAAACAAAGTGAACTGGAGCTCAAGAAGGCGATTCTTCATCTTTTTACCCACACTTTTCTATAACCCCCTGTACATCCAACATGAGCACAATAAGAATACATGTAATCATCTTTCACATAGGGTTTGTTCTTAAAGGGACATTGCGTAACATTTTCAGTTGTTTATTGGCAAAAATCGATGTCTGCATTCATAGATATGTCATCATCATATTATTACCTCCACCAATAACCTGACTTATTCTGGTAAAAGGAGAATTTTGGATGTGTTTGTACACTGGGCAGGTAAGTCGTCTGGGGGGTTCCATAACATTTCGTCATCTTGAAAATACATCAAGGGACATACAATATATGCAATATATGATTTCTCAGATGGGAGATATTCCTACACACTTTGGCTTTAAATTCATCTCTCATGTCTCAAGATTTGCAGTAATTAATCATTATACAGCTTCTGAATGAAACCAAACTTCCCTCTGTTTACAGGCAAAACATGCATTTCTGGTGGTATAAGAGGTCACAAAGAACATCTGTGGGGTCACTGATAACTGTATTGGCCTTCCTGAAGGCTTTTTCAGTATGAGGCTGTGGAAGGCTGTGTCATGTGTTCATCATCACTGTAATCATTATCCTCCTCTTCATCATCACCACCACTAATAGAAAGGTATGCATGTGTTACTGTCCACAAAACATCCATAAATGAGCTGCTTATACTGACAGTGATGTTTGAAATAATTGTGGGGAGACAATCAATGAAAACTGTTTGTGTTTAAATGTAAGAATATTAAATGTATTAGACTGCGCTGCTATTTGTGAAGTGTCAAGCTTAGGCTGCATGCTGGGAATTACTGGCAGTTGTTAAAGTGCATTCAGTACATGTGGCTATACTTTATTTTCAGTATCTTTGCAAAAAAATGTGTGGCGAGCTGGAAAGTGGCACCGAGCTTGTTTCCTTTTAATTAAGCAATGGAGTGATGCCCAAAAATGCTGCTGAGCATGTTTGTTATGGAGTCCCAAAACACAGGAGTGTTTGTATGGAGTATGGTGCCCGAGCACATTTATTCACATTTGCCTAATGATATAAATTTAAAATCAGCCAAACTGTAACAACTGGCCCGACATACAGAACTGTATTTGAAGTAAGTTTCTACATCTGTGCATCTCATACTATGTGAGGACAGAAGTGGGTATAATGCGTTACAAAGTAACGAGTTAGAGTACTTTGATTACTTTTTGCAGTAACGAATAACCTAACGTGTTAGTTTGCTGTTTGAGTAATCAAATACTTAAGTACATTTTCAAACAAGACATCAGTTACTTCCGTTACTTTTAGAACGCTGGTCCTTCAGCTCTGAAACAGCAACGGCTGTCGTTTGGTTCTAATAACGGAGATAACGTTAAACCTATCAGTCTGAAAGAAGCCACAGAGCTTGTGGCTCGCTACGTGGTCGGAGAAATGCTGCCATTGTCAACGGTGGAGTCTAAATAGGTGGAGTAGGACTCGCTGACAGACATATTTCAGACTCAGGACTTGCATTATGCCTGGTACACGCTACACGCTGGTACTCACCAATTATCCCCGGTCGTCTTTCATGGCGTGTGTGATGTCATCGGGTTATTCTTGTCCTATTTTTATTACTTTCACTATTATTTGAGTCACTGCCAGAACTGTGTCTGTTCATGTGCCAGCCGACATGTTGTTGTAGTCACCTAAAAGTGCCATATGTAAACTGTCTAGCTACTGTATCTTCCACAGGAAGTTATAACAAGTGTTTCAGAATAAAAGCCTATTTAGAAAATGGAGGGATTCTCTAGCTGAGGTTATAAGGGGCTTTTAATTTGAAATAAGTGTTGAGTTTGAAATGACGTGCGATATGTTAACTTTACAAAGACAACAGAGCGGATATAAAGTAAATATATAAACACACAGAGGGATTAATAAATAACAGACCATCTATAATGTAGTTTGTTTCAAATGAAGCTGGGAGCCTCTGCAGTTGTGGTGAGTAAAAGCCCCGCCGCTATTTGTTAATGTTATTACTTTATGTCCGACCGTGAGGATGTACCATTGTTTGCTAGCTTGATGCTAATGACAGTAACGTTAACTCAGCGGGTTGACAAAGTGCCTCTGCTGTTTCACACCATCATTTCCCCCTTTTACTCTGTGTGGTAACATCCCTAGAGGAAATATTAAAAACGCTGGGGTGTTGTTGTCATACAGTTGTCTTCGGCAGCAGATCGTTGTGTGTTTCTACTGGTCAAAGTGACGGCTGTGATGGGAGAATTGGATCTCAGTGAAGGGCAAGTGGTCCATAACTTTAATTTTGGAGACAAAAAAATGTAGGCTTAGCGCCCTGTGGTCCATTGCCCAATAGGAAATGTAGAATACTCAAAAGTACTTTAAAAGTGCTTAAGTTACTTTTCTCAGGGAGTAAGGTTGGAAGTACTTTTAAAGTAATTGAGTTACTTTACTCAGGGAGTAATGCAGTAAAGTAATTAGTTACTTATTTAAAAAGTAACGTACTTTGATTACTTTTAAAGTAACCCTTACCCAACACTGTGTGAGGACAATAAGATCTGTCACGGACTGGTTTTTATCATTGGCTGAAATCGTAAATACACCCCACTATGTATCCCACCATGTTGCCATAACATCTGAATGTTCCCTCTATGACTGGATAATGTGTCAATTGATTACAATTACAGGGCTCAATATGATCATCAGCTCTATGTCTTGAGCTCCTTAAAATCAGCCTGTAACCTCTCTGCTACATGTAGCGCTGCAAAGAGAACCACTTTTATTGTCTCATGTTGTACATTAATTCAGCCATGATTAAAGACAGGGACGATATTGCTTACCACTCAAGGTCTGTGTTTGTGTGTGTGTGTGTGTGTGTGTATGCCTGGGCTTGCTGCCATCTGTAATATGAGATGTTGATAGATGTGTGTCACCTTGGCTGACTTGATGACAGATGTGAGTTATGGGAGCACAGCAGCACCAGTGTGTCATAACACAAGCAAAGTGCTTCAGAGAACCACAGTGCGCTGCTGTTCTGCTGCCCTTCAGAAGACAATCTGTTCCTTAATTGCACATATTAACCCGAAGTGGAAAGAGTGCTGGCATATTGTACTCAAGTGAGCACTGTTATTTTAAAGACATTTTACTCAGGTAAAAGTTTAAGTACATGTGTAAAAATAAACTTAGATAAAATTGAAAAGTAGTTCAAATGAAAATTAAAATGTACACTGAGTAAACTTTACTGCATTCCATTAAAAAAGGAGTTGGAAGGTTATGGTGATATATGATGCAAATGTTAAATTAAATAACACCTTTAGGCTACAAAATAAATGTATATGTAAATGTCAGCGTATACACTTCTGGAACAACATTCAGCACATGGGCCTCTGTGTACTATTGATTATTAGTCATAAATAAACAACAGCCTTCCTCAGTGTGGCTTCACTTGAAATCATCAGGAAAGATGCAAACAAGACAATTAAACAACACAGACCAATAAAAGACTAAATAAAAACTCTGTGGACACTGCAGCAGGTGCAACAAGTGCTGTTGAGCCACTTAAAACAATAAAACGATTGACATAGCCACACAAACATCTATAAACAAGATAAACTTCACAACAACTGCAATCGCGAATACACATTTTAAAGCAAAGGAGAGACTGCATAGCTTTTACACACCACATAACAGTGGTTGGTAGGCAAGTCAATGGTTGTAAACATTCTCATCTGGAGAGGGGAAGTTCAGTGAATTTGTTACTCTACTCACCTGTCTGAAGGCATTCTCTGAGTATTGAGCACACTACAACCAGTTCACTCAGCGTCTCTGTCCCAGTATAACCAGTCCACTCAGCCTCTCTGTCCTGGTATGACCAGTTATGCTATGCTCCTGACATTCAAAAACTTTTGAGCTGAATGAGGCTCTGCAGTCACACCTGAGATTATTATCACGAACAGCAGACAGGTCTCATACACCTCACTAGGGATGAAAGTCGCCACTGGGGGATCCACCATGAGAATGTTAGCATTAGCATGTTAGCCAGTCACCAGTTAGTGATGCAACACTGTGGGTGAGTTTGATTTGAATCAGTGAGTGTGTTCACTTTAAGGCAGATGCCATCCTTATATTTAATCATGCCAAGGTATAATAATGTTAACGACAATCATTAGGCCTTAATCTTTACTTTGATTGTATTGTTGTTCATTTTTGTACTGACCCAGGTGCAACAACTGTTCTGCACCCTGTCCCCCCCCTAACACTTAGCCAGTGAACCAAGGAGGTCAAAAAGAAGAGTAGTTACAGGATCATAGTGCGTCATATCATGGAGGTACAACACAAATCTGGTCTGAGCTGGCCTAAAGGCTCAGTAGATGGTATATGATCATAGAACATGAGATTGATTCATTCTTTTTACAGAGGTGTCCACACACTCCAACACTGCAGCTCTAGTTACATGTCATACCCCATAACTCCCATGGGGTCAGAGCCTTGCAGTGAACACTTACAACATGTATCTCTTCCAGTGTGTCAGCTCTGCTCTCCGGCAGCCACAGACACACCTTCATCTCTGTTGCAGCTGCTGATTTCTCCTTTTCTATGTTCAATTCTCACACAGTTTACCATGACTTTTCCATGTGAGTTTTCCTTTTACTCTGTAATGGATGCAGTTTGAAATGTAGCAAAGTGTGTTACTTGTGACAAATAAGTACTTCAGTAAAAGTAAAATTACAGATAGTAAAAATACTGAAAAAAGCACAAGTACACACACACACACACACACACACACACATACACACACACGCGACTACATTGCCACAGTAACAAGAGTGTTTCAGCAACTAATACATGTTAATATCTCTCAGTCTGGACCGACTGACCAACACTGTCGTTCCTACACCCATAGGATTTGTCAGTAAGACCACCCACCAGTGACTGATGTATGATATATGACATCCACATGTGGATCTGTTGTATAATTCCCCAGTGGTTGGCTGCCTGCAGACTAAACATATTATAAAGGTGTTTTATCTGCAGTCTGGCGGTCACTCACATCTCAAACACAGATAACACCGAGGAAGGAGGCGGAGGATGTCCTGCTGTATTATAGCAGGAGGTGTGATAGTAATGCAGACAAGGGAAGGCTGCGCTCGCTGCCATGGGAGAAACCTCCTCTGCTCAACAGTCAATCAGGGCACACCGTATGAGTGTGTCACCTGTGATTATGCACCCCATCGGTTATCTCCATGTTGACAACACGCTTTCAGAGAAATGTACAGTTTTAGTGCTGTGGGAAGTGTGAATATTGGGCAACGTGAGGTGTGTAAGAAAAGAAAAGAAAAGAAAAGAAAAAGAGTGGATGGATAGGCACATATTAGAAGTGCTTTCCCACATTTGCAGTTAATTTATCTATCATCATAATACTTCCCCCTCCCTCCTGTTGACTGACTAAACAGACTTTGGCTTAAGGACGCAACTCATGTCATCTTATCCTCTCTTCACTCACACGTCTGTACATGTAATCTAATCTAATCTATCCTAATCCAATCTAATTAGATCCACACTATCAGTACATTTTGATTTTATTTTACAGTCATGGAATAAAACGCTGCAAGGCCTCTGAGGCCCCTGATCTTTGTGCTGCTTGCTGTTGATTACCAGTGTCCCTCCTTGTTTCTCTCCATTCAGCCTAACAGCAGGGCTTCTTGCCAGCTCCCACCTGTTTGTTTTTCTCCCGACTGACAAGACAAAACCACTCTGGCCACTCACCTTGTGTGCCCTTTGGTCACAGAATAACAATGCAACTTGAAGCAGAGGTGGGACCTGACCTGTTTTCTGAGTTGATTTATGTATGCTACATAAAAATGTCTCATTGTTTGAGAATTCATTGCTCTGCATCTGTGTAAGATAACTGCTGGTGTTTTGTGCAGCAGCAGCAGTCACCACATATTTCAAACACATATTGCATATTTAAAATACATCAATAGTTTATTCTGAGGAAGTAATGTAGAAATAATATAGTGTAAATTGATCTGGATATACACATTATCACAAAGGTCATGGATATGAATCCACACCATTTGTCTTTACATGCATCTTTACTTTCTGGAAAAAAACAACAACAAAAAAAACATGAAAAGAGTTTTGATTTAAAAATATAACACAGATGATATATTTCATTTCTTGAACTCTGCTGCATCCTAGTGGACTGATGAGGCATAAACTCCTGTAGTGCAGGATACAAATGTCAGCAGTACAAGGCAAATATCACCCATCTGAGTTTCCATTAAAGGGCATCTTTTTATATGATTTAGTATTGCTGTTTTCATAAACATGGGCGATGGGTCATGAAGAGATTTAAAAAATAATCATCAGCTTTTCTATCCTTTCTACTATCCTTACAAATGTAAATAGCTCAGACTATGGCATTTAATATAGACATCATATAGACGTTCACAACTTAAAGGTCACATTGTATTTAGGAGCAAAGTCTCTAGTCTGGAAAATGGTGTAGTAAAGGGTTACTTCCAGAGACTGTTGTCAAAACCAGTCAGCTTACAAACAGAGTGAAAATTGAGATGATTACAAATAAAAGTACTGCTGCTGAACAAATGAAGAGTAAGATCTATTTCTGTTGACTGAGTTCGCAGAGAACAGCACTGTCTCTTATTCATTTATAAAGCCTTGTGTGGAAAGCTTCCCTTGTATTTAACCTCACTTTTAAAACTTTGTACTTCTGGTTATAATACACGTTCACAGACACAGCTTAGACTTCACATCCCACGTATGAAATGTGAACTAGGAAAGACCGCCTTCAGTTTTTATGCCCCTGACAGATGGAACATACTCCAGGAGTCACTTAAATTAGATAATCTGGTTTCCATCGAGTCCTTCAAGGTGCTACTCGATGAGGTTTTACTTAGAGATCAGTCTTGCTCCTGTTATTTTTAGTCTTGTCTGTATCTACTATGTTAAGTTTCTTCACTTTTACGTTGTAAAGACTATATTTTTTTGTATTCTCTACTCTCATGTTTATGTATCTTGTATTTTGTATATATGTATTGTATGCAGGGCGTCCTTGAAAAAGAGAGCTCGCTCTCAATGGACCTCCCTGTTGAAATAAAGGTTTAATGAAAATGGTTGATTAACTGATTTATTTAAATTTAAAGACAAAAGGACAATATACAAAAATGAGGCAAACAAAAGCAGCACAGATACAGTGCATATGAAGAACATGAATTGGGAGTAAAAAGGAAGTCATGAGAGTTATTCTTCCTGCTGGACAAAGGGAACTTCCCCCAAAGCCTGTATTTCTGCTCTACACCTTAATGAAGGGTGCTTCATTCAGCTGTGATGGCAACTACAAACAGTGTAACACTCCATGACAGAGGGTGGGAGTGGGATGGGTCCAGTGTGGGTCAAGCTTCAAATAATGCGACTAATACCATCTTTTTGTTATGCTCTGCTCGAAAACATAACCAGGGCCACTTTCTCGAGAGCTGAGGAAGATATTGTACAAGTGTTTGAGCAGTAGAAATAGTAATCTGCCCATTGGAGTGATATCATAGAGTTTCCTTTTAAGGTTCCCTAGTGGTTGAAGGAAGATGTCTTTTCTCTATAATAACATTAAGACATGTTCCTTTAGCTCACATTTGATGGTGTTTAGCGGAGTAGGAATTACTGCACAAAGTAAATTATAAAATAGATATATATATATAAATAAAGCCTTTTTGAGATCCCTGACTTCATAACAAAGGAAACTAATTTCTTTAGGATTCTTCTTGGTGAAGCAGTGATTTATTTAACAAGACAGGCAAGATCTCCTCTCACCAGCATGCAAGTTGATTTGAATATATTGAGTGTGAGGCAGAGCTCATTTATCTTCTCCTCTGGCTCTCGCTCGCCCACCTTTCTCTCTGCCAGTCAGTTAGTCAGTGTTGCAGACAGCACACACAGCGTCAGTGGCAAGATGCAGATTGATAAGAGATTCGGGCAACATAAGTGGGTGTAACTAGTAGGATCCGATACAATGCCAAAACGCAGCGCTCAGGGCTGTAGCAGTCACGCTCCATTTCTGCTGCAGTTTTAGCCAAGGAACAAGAGATTTTTGAGTCACGCAAAGCAATTACATGTCGGTATTCCATATTCACATAACTGTGGAAGAAGAGGGGAGATGTTCCAGAGGCAGCTGCATAATGCAAACCTGCACTTATTTACACATTCAGATACAGTTAAAAAGGGTGATAGTAAAGTGACGCACAGGAAATGTTTATAGTTTCCATGATAACTTTATTCTTTGAAACTAGTTTGAGTTAAAAATACTTCTTTTGAACAACAACGGTAAACAACACACACACACACACACACACACACACACACACAGTGACAAGGTTGTGTGGATTTATCACAGTGATGATATTTAGAGGCACGCTTTAAAATAAGTCAAAGTGAGTCTTTTATCATTTCCACCTAAGGATGACAGCAGTCTTTACTGTTGCCCACATTCAACAAAACAGCATTTTCTAAAGGGTCTTCAGTCCCAGAACTTCAGATGAGCAGTAGTCATTGTCATGCAGAGCCCCACTGCTCAAAACAGGCCTCTCAGAAACTATTTTGTAGCCTACAACATTCAGACAAACCATCCCATTGCACATGGCAAACAGCCCCTATTGTCATGCGGCAGAGTGTGCATGCATAAAGGTAAGAGGGCACAGCATTCCACTAAAAGAAACTGAACATAGTACAAGAAACACCAAACTTTAGCTGAATGTACTGTGTCATTCACTATAAAATCTTAAATTCATAAACCCACTAAAGCCAAAGACCCACTGATAGTGTAGATGATGATGATAACCACATCAGGAAGTAATTTGATGACGATTAATACATGACATAATGGCAGACTTAATGTGATTATTAGCTGCATTTTCAAAGCCCCTGGGAGCCAAATAGATCAGTTTAACAACCACACCTCTCATGATACAAAATGACCTTGTACTGACTGACTGCAGTGTAACAGCTACAGGTTATTGCTGGTGAGGTAAAGCTTACATCTGAGCTCATGGTTCCTGTATCAGGGTTCATAGTGGCATCATTCTTACATATCTGAAAGCCAAAATACAAAACAGGATACATTGGATTTTTTAAGGGAAAAACAAAAATTAAAGAAATATTTTTTTAAAATATGCCGATTTGCTTTATTACAGAGAATTAGATATGAATATTTAAATCAGTCTCATGTCTGTATGATGAAAAGTAAGCTACAGCCAACAGCCTGCTAGCCTAGCTTAGCATACCTTTTACTTTTGGACATAGCTAGGCTAGCTTTTTCCCCATTTTCAGTTTTTATGCTCAGCTAAGCTAAGCTAACTCAAAACTATGACCACATGTGCAATTTCTCTGTAAATAAGTTTTTGTTTCAAGGACAATAAGCATTATTGGAGACAGGGCAAGATAACACAAGTTTGGTGGCTAGGTGGCATTTTGACATAGCTAACCACTTACTATGATTAACACTATTAAAAGCTTAACTGAATCCACAGAGTAGAATACAAGAGTGAACTCTGGTGACAAAAAGATGTAGACTGGTTAAGGAAGGTTCTAGGTGCTAGTAAGTTTAGCACAGCTGGTGGCTGTATAGGATATTAACCCTTTGAGCTAAGTGCAGATATGCTAATCTACGACATCCAGATAAAGAATAACAAAACAGCTAGCCAGTTAGGGCACAGTATGTGGCAACATTAGCTAGTTATGTGGTATTTCGCATGACTAGCTACCAATGTTAATAAATAACGAGAGCAATTCAAGGTAACTCTATTAAAATCTTACACAGCACAGTTGGGATACTGAACAAAAACGTGTGGAGCTAAAAGAAACAAGGCCCTGATGATACTGTGAGTACTTCCCATCAATATCAACATTTCTGTTTTTATATGAAACATGACTGGTGGATGTATTTCAACGCCTGGAGCAAACTGCAAACATGCTAATCTATGCCAACTGAGGCTTCTGCTTACAGCTTCTATTGCTGTAGAGGCAAAAGGCAAGGAAAACTGTAGCTTGCTGGAGCGGGCAGAGTGCTGCCGAAGAGAGGATTGGAGAGGTTAAAGGTTATCTTCTGAATATATGTGATGGATACTCAGTAGACCATTTGATGACTACACTGCAGCAGGCTGGGATGAGGGGTCGAGGCGTTGTAAATCTAGCTGACGGAACAGGGGTCGTCCTTGCAGGGCTTGACATCCCCCTGCAGCAACAGGATCATAACGGCCTTGGTCAGGTAGCTGGAGGTGCCTCTCTTTCCCACTGGTGGTGTGTTGTAAAATGCCTCCATGTCATCCTGGCAGGCACAAGAATTTCAAGACTTAACAAAAAAGTGCTCCTAAAAGTTTAGGATGATATACTATATGTGAAAAAAAGAGATCCTAGCAGGATTATATTTCAAACACTATTAAATAGCACTATTAAATCAAGCTACCCCTTTAGTTAGATTATCAGTGTATGGCTGGTACAGAGGCTCAAAGTTTGGGTGCACATCAATTTAGAAAGGTGATGAGATAATTTTGTGGCTGACACTCCGGTCACATTCAAATGAGAACATGTTATAATACCAGTTAATATCAATTACGGCCTAGAGGAAAGGCACTCTACCTGTTTCTCCATGCCTTCAAAGCGGCTGCGATCCTTCTGGAAATCATTAAAGGCTTCCTTCACCAGATGGTCCAGATCCATCTTGTCGCCAAACTCAAGCTCCGGGTTTCTCTCCAGCACTATGGACACCACCATCAGCAACTAGTCACACAGAGGAGATAGGACGAGGCTGTCAGAAACTAAAAACACAGCATCCTCTTTTAAAAAGAGTAAACCACACTTAACTGTTATCACAAGGAATATCAAAATCAGTCCCTAAACAAAATGGATATTCAGTGAAGAACTGGAGTCCCTAAATTCCCTTGCTGCTTGACTGTGGACAAGCTGCAGTGCTGAGACAGAGTATGATATCGATTCCAGAATAAAGAGAGCAAAGTCAATGTCATGTTGAGTACAAATCCATACACGTTTAATTTGTTAGTTTCATTTATTCTGACTCTGTTATATCTGTGCACTCTGGCTATGTGGGCGTTCGGTGGTTACCTCTACTATAATTTGTCTGTACTCAGGCAGGACAATGTTCTTCAGCGTTTCCTCCACCAGCAGGGAGAAATTCATCTCATACATGGTCATGTCAGATAGTGTCGGTTGCTGCGGAGAGACAGTAAAGTAAAAAAAATGTGGTTCATGTGAGCGTGAACAGGCATGTCAGCTGCTGGATGCTGTAATTGATGATCATTGTGTATATCCTGTGTGTTTGTGACCACTACAAAATGATTACAGGGCTGTTATAATTATTCTTTTTAATTATTTTGTCCTGATTAAAATGTCACACTGAATCATCTTACTCTATCACTGTGAGCACAGAAGAGGCAGAGAGTTGTGGGATCTCCCTCCTCCTGTGCACTAACAACCTGTCCATCATGGTGCCGACAGTAGGTGTAAGAACAAGTCAATCACTGTGCTGTTAACTAAAGACTCTCCCTTCCAAAACAGATTATAGGAGATGTAGAGAAAGTAAATATAAGTTGTGGAAGCTTAGAGTGGAACTGGATCTGGTCCCCGAGTGTGTGGCAACTCAAACTTGCCAATACATTAACAAACTGTGCTTTGAGGCAACAAAATACCAGTGATGTGAGTGTAACTTTTTGTATAGCTGTCAACTGCCAACTGTCTTTCTAACATGGCTATATAAGGAGCAATTCTAACTTTGAAATGAAATTCTAACTTTGATATCGATTAACTGCCAAGGTATTTGAAAAATTAAAGTAAACATTAGTCTTTATAAGCCATCATTCAGTGTAGTGTCAACAGGATTTTTGGTGAATATCTATACAAACTCAACCTGTAGGCCTGCATGAAACCAAACACAGACAGTGCTTAAGGCACTCTGCTCACATCATCTATTTTGCTGTGTATCGGTGGAGTTCTGCACTGAACAACCAGCCAATAGGCATTAACTGCAAACATTTGACTTGCCATGGTAGGAAAAGAACAGCTGTTAGTAATCACATTGAGAGTGTATAAACTGATTTTAAGTGTCTGAAATTTACTGTTATAACCACAGAGCAAATTTTTGAGTGTCTGTTAAATAGGGTGTGGTGAATGAACGAGTGATTTCAGACATTGTCCCAGTAACAGTGACAGTGAGACAGCATACATAATACCAGGACCCTGAAACCGAAGCAGCTGAATGGTTTTCTGCCACATTAATCTTCCTTGTTTAGAGTTGTGATTCTCCTACTGTGGAATGTCAAAATACCTTCCATGAAAAAGGCCAATCAGACAAGTGAAACACGATTAATGACATCACTGACTGTTGAGTCTCTTAATGAATAATAACTGTGATGATGAAAAGTGATTGAAAATAGCAATTTTGCTGAATGCCTTTAATTAGACCAGCAGAGTAAAAGATCTAATATATAATAATTATTAATTAGCCTGATAAGGTTGGGTTGTTTTTAGCGAATACAAGCTATTACAATTTGGTTGTAGTGTTAGCATTATTTCCATGGAGCCTAATGTTAGCATACTAGCATACTAGTATGAGTTGCTGACGTTAGTGCTCTGGGACTACTCATTCAGCGATATTAACGTTACCATTTTGCTAGTCTGAGTGGGCGGCAGTTCGCTGCATAGATCAGCCTCTCATTGGGCGGAACGAGCCACCAGCTGAAGTCCTGCCCTACCTACTTGTGTAGCAGTTTTCAACCGTTTTCAACACATCCTTAACTAACTTTTGCGGTGTTTGGCCTTGCGGGGATGTAGCCATTTTTCTGCCATGGTTCGCGTGTGCACTGTTGCTGTGGCACCGCCCAGAACGATTGTGATTGGTTGAAAGAAATACAAGCAGCCGGAGCGTTTTTTTTCTCCAATCTTAAAGTGAGAGTCGGCCCAGCTAGACCTTTCTTTTCTTGAGATAGGTCGGGTGAGCGAGACTACCATTTTGCCAATGATTTACAACATAAATTTAGCTCTTCAGCCAAAGTGCCAATTCACTTAATGTCAACGTTAGCTCCGATGGTTCAATCCTCTTAATGCTAAGATAAGAATTGGCCAGGCTAATACTGTCATAACTCCAACATAATTAAACAATCTGTGTTTGTCACCTTTTTTTTACCCCTGATTGTGGCCAAATTTTAAATGTATTGATTATCATTCTTCGTAAAAATTATTTGGGGCGGACACGATCACAAGGATTTGAACCAATAAATGTAAACAACACTCCTTTGAGCAATAGAATTTGTTGGGTATTCTTAAAAACAGCATAAATATATGTGCCTGTAAGGCTTAGATGTGCCTGTTACAGAATAAAAATGGTCTCTGTAACCTGTAGCTGTTTGTATAGCAGCACAGCGTCCCCTTCAAACAGCAGTGGTCATTGAGTATTTATCCTACAGCAGAGTCAGGGGAGGCAGGTACCTGTGGGAGGTGAACCCCAGCCACCGTAAAGCCGTTGGGGGTCCTCTCCAGGATCTGCCACACACGATCATAAAAGCCCAGAGGGGTTCTGTTCAGAGAGCCATCGATCTGACGCCTGTTCAGCCAAGACCTGAGGCGAAAACAAGGGTGAAACTGTTGAACCATGTTTCAGAGACTGGGGAAATATAATGATGATAGCCGATGTGCTAGAGGAAATTGTCTATGAGTCAGTGTGTATTAGATTTGATGAGATAAGATAAAAATGTAATAATTCCCACAGGGAAATTGGGTTGCGGCAGCAGCAGATTAAACGATATGGATGTAGACAAGACAGAGGATGAAATAATTAAAACTAAAAAGATTATACAAGCGAATGTGTTAAGATAACGACACTGCGTCTTCAAAGGCAGATCTGTGAGCAGACAGGGAGAAGAAAACACAGGTAATGTTCTCTATAGTGTTGAGTACCTGCCGGTGTGTTGTGGCTGCAGGACGTCCAGCAGGAGCTGCTTGATGTCGCCGGGGGAGAGCTGGTAGATGTCCTGGGGTGGCATGTCTCCCGCCCTGATCTTCAGCTCATGCTTCATGGCCTGGACAATCCATCTGGAAATTCACAGTATACCACCATAGAATTAAATCCTATATAGCTCTGGTTCTTAATCAGTATCAGCTTAACAGTGCCATATTTCTTATAAAGTTAATACATTTGTATGTGTTACAGTGGACGTTTGCAGTTAGTTAATTGTGAAGGGAGAACGTTCATTAATGCTGCACTTGGCTGAACTTCCAATGCCTTTTGTATTTTGTGGACAAATCCCCCCCAACATTTTTTTCCTTGCCTCTGAGGGCTTCTATAAAAAAAAGTCAAAAACAGACAGATAAAAACAGCTGACTTGTTTGTCTAAGCTGATAGAACAGAATTTCAAAATGGCACACTGTACGTAACCTCACAACACTTCTTCCAACATTGAGTTTTGATTTTCCTGACAGTATTTTCAGACCAAACTTGTCTGGAGAAATTTGTTCAAGCCCAGGTGCTTTTATTCAATAAGTGCAGAGCACACCTATAAATTGAGTCTCAGTCCACTTCTGAAAACTTTTTCAGAAAACTGCCATGTGGTTTATTTGGAGTGTAAAAAAGAACTTCAGAAAAACAACCTGTAATGTATGGACACAGACATTCGAAAGCTCTGAGTTGCTGATGTTTTGATCGGCTAACATAAACTGAAGGAAATCTGCGGCCTAAACTGATGCCAATATTCCTTGAATTTTTCATATTTCCTTGAGTGGTCTGAAAACTAAAGTAGGAGAACTACAGCAAAGAGTACATTCTGCACGAGGCCATCTTGATCGACTGAATGTACAAGAGTTGTTAGGGCCCCACTGCAGCCACCCTGAACCCAAATTTGTCCTACCCGACTCTGATCTTCAGCATGCCACTGAACAGCTCTGGGTTGTTGGAGATAATCCATCCGATATGGATGACCAGCTCCTGCTGAAGAACAGCCTCCCGTTCCCCACCGTGAGGGGAGCACTTGCTGTAGATGATGCCCTGGATCACCCCTGGCGACAGTGGGTTGGAGATCACCTCCTCCTCTTGCCCGAATAGGCCGAGAGTCACCTGGTAATCACAGGCATTAGCAAACACAGGGAAAAGGAGCACACACCAAACCTTTATAGATTTAGAAAGTTTGTTGCTGTGCAGAGGAATTGCTGTGCATAGTATATCTAAGCTTTTGGGAGCACGTGTGCCTATACAGGTGCATCTGTGTGGAAAGTGTTTATGTGTAGACTGGCATGTGCACACAGTACTTCCTCCCAGATGCAATTCCTACAAGTATCTTTGCTCTATCACTCTAAAATTGGCCTCCTCTCCCAGAGTCACATAAAAATGAGAATGGAGAAAAAAAATTACAGATCTCAAGATTACTCTTTTGTATTTCGTGTCTTCTGAAAGCCATCTCATGAAAATTACACCTAACCAATTTCTCTGATGGGAGGACACACTTTTATCCTTGCCTTCAGCTGATGAAACCCAGCACTTTGAAGATGTATCATTCATCTTTACATCTGAACTGATTCTAACTGAGCAAAGAACAACCTGGAGCTGGAAATGACCGAGGGGAAATACATTGTTGAATTTTAATATTGATGAGAACTATAATCAAAACTGGAGTCAGAATTGACTTAAATGGGGCGCTGCCTCTTATTTCTTACAACTGGGCTGCTATTGTAAGCACAGGAACACAGCCGTCGCAAATCTTAAGTCAGCTTTTCCAATCATGTCGAGAGGAGCATTCCCTCCGGTAAGCAATCTATATGCAGATTCACACCTTGAGCTACTTCAGCATAATGAAATGCCTAAAACTGTTCAGAGGGGTAAAAATGAGGCGAGATAACTGACACTCTCGAGAGGAGGCTAATCTCTGAGTAACACTTGACAGGAAATGATGCACCGAATCTCATTCAGCACGAGGGAGCGGCATCAGACAAATTCCCGGGTCACATTTTATCAATTGGCACATGGGAGTGTGTCTAGACACGAGGACACGGTGCATATTAGGATTGTACACTGGTCACACTGGCAGCCTTGTTACAACTACAGCTTAGATACACGCACATTGGAAGTGAGCTGTGATGAGGAATATGAGCATGCAAGTAATTCCCATAGGATGACAGTATGAGAAGCTTGTAACCATATATTTACAATTTAATTTCTTTTAATCAGTGAACATTAAAATCATTGTCACGACATGCCATTTTCCCAACATAACCCCAAATTATTTTTACAAAAGGGATAGATACAGTAAACTACTGTGGCCCTGTGGTCTGTGTGTCCACTTACCTGCTTGCCATGCACTAAAACACTAGTAATACTGGGGGCAAGGCTGTCCACTAGCTTAGTTAAGAGACTGGCAGCAAGGCGGACAACAGACCTAGTGGGCGAAAAGACACAAGAACATTCTTGACATCATGACAGATAACATCTAATAGCTAGGACTTTAGCAAACTGCATCTTTTTGGTCATTTTTACTAAAAGGCTGAGGATCCAATTTGCTTTTTTTAATGCAGCTTCAGTCATATTATGTACTGAACAAAAATGTAAATACAACACCTTTGTTTTTGCTTCCATTTTTCACAGGTTTAAGTCAAAGATCTAAGACCTTTTTCATGCACTTAATAGATGTACATTTAGATATAAATCTGTGAACACTTCTTCTTTTCCAAGATAATGCATCCACCTGACAGACGTGGCATATCAAGATGCTGATTAAACAGCGTCATTACTACACAGGTGTGCCCTGGGCTGAACACTGGCAACTCTAAAATGGGTGAGGGACCTCCAGAGTTGTTGACCATTAACTGAATGTTCGTGTCACTTCCATCAGTGACTCTAAGTTGTTTTCATTAATTTGGCAGTACATCCAACCAGCCTTACAACAGCAAACCATATGTAGCCATACTGGCTACCTGAACCTCTGCATCCGTGTCCTCACCTGCAAGATTGTCTGAGATCAGCCATAAAAAGCTGATGCAGGGTCTTAACCTGACTGCAGTTCTTCATTGTAACCGACTTGGTTACCTGTGGTTGTGATGGTTGGATGTATTGCCAAATTCAGGGAAACAATGTTAGAGATGTCTTACGGTAGTCAAATGACCAATAAGTTCACTGCTGGATATTCTGCAGTCAGCATGCTAATGACATGCTCCCTCAGAACTTGTGACCAACACAGATTTTTACCAATTTGCAACCAAAATTTGAGAGAAATTTATCTATTGAGTGCTAAAAAAAAGGTCTTAAACCTGTTAAAAATGGGAGCAAAAACAAACATCTTGCATTTACATTTTTGTCCAGTGTACTTTATGTGATGTCCAACTTGTAATCAATTTAAATTAATTGCCCTATTGAATACGGAATATGTGGAGAGAGTGCAGGGGCCAAACAAGGCACGGTGACTCAAACATTTGATCGGCATTATAAGAAAAACATACAAATTTCACAAGATGAAAAGGCGAGAATTTCTTCCATGGCATGATTGCCAGTTGCTTCATTTTCTTATTATAGCACTTTAATGCCCCCAAATTTACAAACTATCCAACATCAGAGTGAATATGAAAACAGCTCCCACCAATAATTCCAACAATTTTTGAATTAAACCTGAATGAAGATTTCAACACTGTGAGAAATTGCAAAATAATTGTGCACGTCCCAGTCCTAGGTTGTGCATTTGATTTGGTTATCAAATGAAAAATACAAGGGTGGCTTCCCAGAAAATATTTTAATGTTCACTAATTTCCCAGTTCATAATTCACACATGTCACTACAGCCTTCAGACTGCCTCCTCTGGCCTGCAGGAATCCTATGAGGGAAAAGCAGCACATAAACACACATAATCTTCACATGGTAGCTCACAGACAGGGTTGCTACAGATACACACACACAGTGTTGAAGCCATCCTCACAAATGCAGTGAACAAATTAAACCATTTCATTAATGGGGTCATGAATACGATCAGCTGAAACACAACCTCCTCTTATTATATGCTATCATATTCAACTCATGTTTGTGTGAGTGTGTGTGGTTATTCAGTGCTTAAACCTGCGGAAATTCGAAAGCAAATCTTGAGCACGATGAATAAAAAGGTAACAAAGCCTTAATGTTTAGAAGGCATGATGTGGTGTCAATCCACTGATGCTTTGTTGGGGAACCTATTTCAAGCTTCACTTCCCGGCCCGTGTTAGGTAAATGAGAAAGTAAATTGAACTGAGTATTGATGCTATTTCCCAGCAAGTTGGAAACCAGCCTCCAGGCTTTTTTTCTACTATATGGCATAATACAATTTCTCTATGCTAGAATAGTATTAATTAATAAAACAGCATATAATAAAAGTTGTCATGTCAGCGTAGGGAGCTCAGAGTAGCGCCGTAGCGCTTTCCCATCGAGAGGGGCCAGTTGAGGTGGTATCTGATCAGGATGCCTCCTGGGCACCTACCGTTGGAGGTTTTCGGAGCACATCTACCTGGTCGGTGGCCTGGGGGTAGACCCAGAACACGCTGGAGGGACTATATACCTCATCTGGCCTGGGAATACCTCGGGATCCCCCAGGAGGAGCTGGAAAATGTTGCTGGGGAAAGTGATGTCTGGAGCACCTTGCCCATCCCGCTGCCCCCTGCGACCCAACCCCAGATGAGCGGAAGGTAATTGCTTGATTTATGGATGGATGCATGCATGGATGGATGCTTTGGATAAATGTGTCACTTAAATAATGTCATATAATGTAATGTAACCTGGCACAAATTCAAATCAAACCATGGAAGCAGAAATCACTGTATATTAATGAGGAGCTCACATGAGAAGTTGCGACACAGTTTTTGGTGAATTCTAGATGAGTCAGGCCAGCAGTATACCACAAACAAAATAAAATCTGGTGTGTTTGGTGATGGCAATTTTGGGTACATTGCAGTTGGTTTAGGCAGTGCTGGCTGCAGTGGTCTCGCTCAATATTGAACCAACTTCAAAAATTGTTTTTCCCATTTTTCACTTTGACACAAATATGGGAATAAGTGGTCCTGGATAGAAATACTGAAGTTACCCTTTAAGATGAAAAAGGTGACAGTCTTAAAGCATGGTCTAAATGGTTTACTAAATCATTTGAATCTATAGTGTTTCAGTTTGCCTCCACAGACATACACTTGCTCTTACATTACTTTGTTATGATGAATTTGTGAGTGGTGTCTGCATCGACAGCAACTATCAAGCTCCTCCGTTTAGCATGGATGCCCTTGGTGAAACACACCTTGAGTAACAAAAGCCAAATTCTATTTCATTTGGAGTATACAGCCGGCCTTACTGCAGCGAGTGATGCTCTAGTAGGACATGAGAGCTGAAACGAGGGTCCAGCCTCCGTGATGGTTAATGGAGGCAAAGCAAACAAGCTCCTGTAGACATCTGAGCCAGTGTGCCTGCTAGCTTGGCCAAACTCATGACTGTGTGAGTGCTAGCCTACGTTACGTTTTAGGTTTTTAGCTGGTTAACGTTTTAGCAAGATGCTAAGCCTACTACTGCATTACAGCATCTGTTATCAGTGTGACAACTGGTTGATTATATATATATCACTGCGAGAGGTTAAATTTACCTTTTAACGGGATTAGCATTTGTTTAGTACAAAAATAACCCAAATGATGCTTTTGTTTTTTTAAGGTATCCATATGGTTTTTTAGAAAGGTACACATTATTATTCATTTATTTCCTTTTATTTAGCCCTTTCAGGAAATGCGGGCTATATACATAGCTTATGTCTCTATTTCCAAATCTTGACTATAGAGAACTGTCTTTTAAAAAGCCCCGTTGTTTGGCTGGTTATGATGAGGAATCACAGAATAAGACTGGCTGACCCTCACACAGCTCTCAAGCTAGACAGCTAGCTAGCCAGCTAATTGGGAGTCAACATGCAGAGTCTTCAGTCCATCTCTGCCTGAACATTACCTGTTTCCCATGCACCAGTATTGTGGTGATGTGAGGAGCTATAGAGCTGGCGAACTTCTTGATAATAGCAGCAGCCTGGCGCACTGCCAGCCTACAGTTCAGCCAAATTAAATAACAATTATTTTAAAGTCTCAACATGAGTGTGACGACAAGCTAGGACACAACAGGTGTGGAGACAGGTCATTTGGTTAAGTGGACGCAACAAAAAATACGGGGCAATACATCTCATACAGTTTTCCAACACAAGTTCCCAACCCCTTTAAACCCACACTAAATTACCCATTAAAAAGTCTGAATGTCACCATTTTACAGAGAATCACTGGTCCTGGATGCATCATCACAGTTCATGGTTTCAGATCTGGACAGTTTTGGTAATCGTCTTTATAGTTGGACTCCATAAGGACTGGACTAATAACAGTATACCCTCAACAACTGAAGTAACAGACTGGAAGACTGCAAACAGTGAATGGAGTATTTGTGTTTGTGTGTGTGTGAATATATCAGACCAAAGCTTTCTGCTGCCAGCTCTTCTGTAGATTCTCTCCAGCTCATCCATCATGTTCTCTGGAATCACAAATATGTTTGTGTTCAGACATTAAAAACACATCCTAAAGATATGTACAATCATATCCAAATTCACCCCCCATCCACTTTTAATTAGAACAGCCAAATTAAGCAGTTACTACACATTCAACAGCATCCTAAGGACATGTACTTGATTACATGACTGATGAATTCAGTAAAAAAGGGTTTTACTGGAACAGAAAGGACAGATTATGGCATTAGCAAAGCTGCTAAGTAGTAACTCTTCGTGCATGATCACATTTCCTTTGTATTTAATGAGCAAACTGAATATCTGCTGCTCTGTTTCAGTTGAACCTGTGACTAAAGAACTAGTCACAAGTGTGTGTGTATGTGTGTGCGTGCGTGAGTGCGTGCATGCTTACCATCTTTCACAAGGAAGTCTGGTCCTTCTCTCCTAAGAAGGATGCAGGCAAGCTGAGCCTGACTGGCCAAGCAGTCAGAGTCCTGAGCAACGACACACATGTACACACACACTCACAAACGGGAAGATGAACTGGGTTATGCATACAAACACACTAGCCTTTAACAATTAGCCAATTATCTTTATTGCACACTCTATCTGCTCACACTAAGCACTAACAAGCCAGATTGAAACTATTACTGTTGGATCATTTTCTGTAATCCTGCAATTGTGGTAATAATAGATGTGTTTTTAAAGTACGGCCTCTTTTAAATGTGATAACAGCATTATTGTGCCTCGAATATGAAAATGAAAGCATCTTTTAGCTTGTCAAAGGACGATTGGGATAACATTTTTATTGACTGCTTGAAATCACATTAAATAGTGACTGTGTTTGGTAGCTTTGATGCGGCTGCCAACTTGATTAAATCAATTAAAAACAGACTTGAATGACAAAGAAAATATGGAATGTGCGTTACAAAAAAAATTAAAGTCCGTTTCATGTGATAGATCACTGGAAGCATAATACAATCTGACTTTCACTCTGACTTTACCTGACTTTCTCTGACAGACCACATTGATTACCTACAAGGTTTTGTACCGTTAATGCAGACATTTGTTTTAATTCAAAACAAGCATGGACCAAGACGATGTAGAAAACTATTCGCCATCCTCTCTTTCTAACCTGAGGAATACCACACATCCATGGTTGTTGTCTGATTCACACTTCAGGTCAGAAGAAAACCTGCTATTTTCTCTTTGGTTCCAGCTGAGACCTGAATTTTGGGTATGTGAACCAATTTAATTTTGGTCAAAATGCTCCAAACCTTTCCAAATTAAATGCTGTTACTGGAACAGCACCTGTTCCATGTTGGTGGGAAAGGTGAAATAGAGCCAACAAATCAGAATTGCCGAGGGTGTGGGTTGAGATTTGGATTTTTTTTTAAAAACACAACCGAACATGAAAGCTTAAAATATGCAGGCACAGAGCCAGATTGAAGAGCTGTTAATTGTGAGCAGACCTGGACTGATGGTACCCGAAAACCTGGCCTTGAGGCAGCATATTTGAACATATTTATAAGATGCTAGAAAGAAACAGGAGAAAGCTGGCCAAATGAGCCTCTGCAAGAGTGAGGTATGTCAACGAGTTAACAAGGGGGGACACTGAGAGCACATGGGGTATCTTTCACACAAATAATGAGGCAGACCTTTTGCAATTCTCTGAGGAGGAGGCAGGTGGACTACATGGAAGTAAATTTGAGGGTTATTTACCTCCGCTGAAAAGAAACATGGGGTTGTGTTGATTCATTAGGATACGTTTTAAATAATATAAAGGTATTTAATATTTCACTGTCACATTTAAATGGTTTACAAATGTATAAGTAAAATGTGACTGAAGTTTAGATTTTTCTGTTCTTATGGAAGGACCGCTACATGACTGTGAGCAGAATTTCTTAGGCTGCAGTCCCACCACAGCTTACTCCCACTGTTTACCTGGAGCTGGCTGCAGACAGTCAAGTGTCTCCTCTAATAAACACTGAGATGTCAGATGCATCTTTTCACCTGCCACTCTGGCTAGTGCAGTGACATAATTAACCACCAGCTTACCCATGCAAACACTACTAACTATGTATTTATGGTAATGAATTATACGTGCAGTGCCAAGCCTAGGGAAGTGCTCAAGATTTGCACATGTATGTTTTTCTTCCTGCTTCTGCCAGGTTTAATTAAGGAAGTGGCGTGTAATATGATAGCAATTAGCTAAATACTGCTAAATACTGCTAAATACTGCAACAGTTATACATTGAAATGTTTTTGGTTGTTGGAACCTTTGTGTCTTTAATGTATGGGATCAGTGGTTCTGATCAGTATAGTAGTTTTATACAATGATAACAGAATAGAGTGTGTCAGGACTGATGTCAAAAGCCGGAAGATTAGCATCGCGCTGGTTCCCAGAAGAGAAAGTGAATGTGATTTTTGCATTGCGTTTTGGATTATGTCAAAAAATAAGCTCTGTGGTTAACACAAGTTCATGATACTTTGGTTTTGTTCAGTGAGATAATCTTCACACATGAACACTTTTTATACCGCATTTGAAGCTTAAATGCGATCGCCAGAAGTAAAAAGCTAACGTTATGCTTTAACGGACTACATGACTCTTGACGTCACCGCCACTGAGCTTTCAACTGATTTCTGCGCTTTATTTTAAAAACATTGTATAATGGGAAATCAGACTGTTTAAGCTCAATAAGAAGCTGTAATGGCGGACTGCCAGCACTCTCGCCTGTTCGGGGGTGATGACGTTTAATGTCCCCGACAGGGTTTATAGTCGTATTGAGCAACTTGTTAGCAACCGCCTTTTTTATGACACGTAAAAGCTTCTAAATTCACAAGAAGGGTATTTACTGACGTGTTTTACGTCGTAGAACAAAACCTAAAACTCGCTTAAGCTTTTGTTAACCACAGACCTTATTTGAGGCATTTTACCAAAATCCCAAAAAACGTACTGACTTTTAGACGAGAGAACCGGAAGTGCTAAAAGCGCTAATGGCGTTCTGGGTTTACTGGCACATTTATATTAGTTCTGTTTGGAATTAAACCTTTTTTTACTTTTCTAATTTATTCCTTTTATTTGCATTTTAATTGCAGTAATATATTCGTCGGCCCTTTCCCTCTAAAGTCGATCAACTCACATGGAACTTCTGGATGATCTCGTGGGTGGGCTTCTGCAACCACTCCTCCACATTGATCTCCGGCTGCTGCTCCAGGTCTGAGGCATTGGGTGTGCTCGTCTGCCTCTTCACCTTGGAGTGCTTAGGCAGCTCCAGCTCCTCAAAGCTCTTGAACTCTGGGATCCTACGCACACGTGCACACAATATTTGAATGGAGACAGCAGATCTGTATGCAGCTGCTGAACTGCTTTTTTCTCATGTGAAGCATTTTCACAATTGAAGCAAAGAATAAAACAATGCTGGCGTCATTCCTCTGACATTTTGTTCATGACACAAAACTGATTCATTGATCCTGAAAACCTTTAAAATCAAGTCTGTATGTCTTTATGTCAAAAATGATCAGATTTTATACAAATCAGATCAGCAACATGGATGAGATGTTCAATTTGTCCACTACATCATTGCAATCCTTGAAGAGGAAGCTCTTACTCTGCCTCGTTGACACGCAGGAAGTCCAGCTGCTCCACCACGGCTCCAGATATCAGGGTCTGAAAGGTTGGTGAGAAAAAATGGACCCTCTTAATGATTTGCAAAGTGATAATTGTATCTACAGTATATACATAATATTCTACAGTAACAGAGGAAAACACGTGAAGAAATGTACCAGGAAATCATACTCTAAAGGCACATTCTGGAGCACAAAAATACAGAAGGTGAGTAAACACAACTCTATAAGTCCCCGAGAGGAGGTTTGTCGGAGGAGTCAGTATACAAAACAACTGTTTGAAAAACAAAGAACACATGGAGTAAGTAGTACGGTGTGAACTCAGTTCACTGTTTCAAATTTTACAAATGTGTACGGGAGCAGTAACAAGTGAGTGTCTAACAGGGTAAAAGTAAAAGTTTTATTGCTGAGTGTTTTAAAAGCACAGCAGAGTGGGAGCAAAGAGCGCAGTTCAAAACGACTTGCTCCTGTGGTCTAAATGTGATATTAGCCATTCCAACTGAAGTCAACTCCAAAACAAAAATAAGAGGCGTAGGAGAGGAGCAATCCTGCTCCCCATAACAATGAGGTGATGAAGAGGAGAAGTGTTTCAAAGCTGGAGGAGTTAGCTGTGAAGTGAATAGCAAATAGGCATGTGGAAGGAAGAACTTTAGAGAAAAAAAGGATCACATGAGGAAGTCTCTGCTGAACACCATAGACAGAGTGGGAGAGAAGTTAGGGTTGGAAAACCTGTCATAAGTTTGACAAAGCAGTAAGTTAAAGTTACCTGTGTGAAAATATTTCTAGTTCTACCTTGGTTTTGTTTTATTGTATTTATTTATTTGCTCGCCTGTGTTCAAAACGGTGCTATGAGCGCAGAATTATCTGCTGTAAACTGTTTATGGATTATTTTAAATACATGCATGCTGGGAATATTCCAAAGAGCCGACACTTACATTTAGAATTCTCCAGGAATGAGTCCTAAAACCCAGAAATGAATTGGCATTTTTGCACCCCCGGTTCCCTCGTCTTGAAGTCAATAGGTTTCACACAAGCTTAACAGTCTTTTACATTTTATTTGATGACATAAAATACGTAAGTAAAAACCCCATTCGTGCTCATAATTTCACTTCCCAGCTGATAAAAAGACCAGGAATTATCAGGTAAGATAACGTAAATTTGTGCTTGGAACATAGCTGAGTTACCTAGTAAGCTAGCTAGATGGCGTTAGTGACGTATATCATGCAAAATGAGAGTTCACTGAGCAGTTTCACCAAACTTTATTGTATTATAACAAACCTACAGCAAACTGTGACTTCTGTTTAATTCATGGCAAAATCAAAAAAATACTTGCCTCTTACAGCTGAACACTGTACATATTTTTTCTGAAAAAAGGCTCAGTGGGGGATAACAAAAGGAGAGGACTTTGCCTCTTTATTATCACCCGCTAATGCAGGGGTGTAAAACATACAGCCCGGGGGCCAGAACTGGCCCGCCAAAGGGTCCAAATCAGCCCACCTTGCACACCTCATAGTGATGCACTTGTAAAGGCTAAGAGGTGCCAGGTTTCAGGAGCAAGTTAAACATTGAGTATCACCCTGACCAGAATACAGTTCTTCACTTTCGCTTTAGTTTGGTGTGGTGATGTCAGGATTACTACACAGGAGTGGAGAAGTATAGACAAATGCACATGTAATGACAGTAGGTAGTAGACTGACTGAATGTGGAACAACTGAGGAAAATTGCATTCATTTCTCTGACAACATCACAGGCTGTTGGTCATCTTTTTTGTAAATGGATTAGCCTTTTTAAAATGTACATCTTTAATCAAGGGAAAAATTGGGAAAAATGTGATGTTTATTATTCATAAGATATTATGCAACGGTTTTACAGGTCCCGCCCACCTGGGATCAAACTGGACTGTATGTTTCCCATAAACCAAAATGATCCGTAGATCTGTAAATATAAGGATGATGCCTCTAGTGTCCAACGCAAGGAAGTGCATTTCTTTACAGAAGGAGAGGAACCTGATAGAAACTCATTTTGTATATTATTCTAGTATAATATTCACTGGAAACATTACCGGGACAAAAACAAGAGCTGCCAGATATGTGATATGTTTTGTGAAATATTTGATTAAAAAGACGGATGAACTGCTGAATGAGTCATAATGACAATCTGACTACATATAACTTATAACCATACTTAAGCAGAATAACAAGCTCACAATGTGTTAAAACTAGATAAACAAGTTATTTTTAATCATCATACAAATTCACCTGACAATCAGCACAGGCAACTGAATTGAAGGAAATAGCCCCTTAGCCAGTTAGCCGCCTTTTAGTTAAGTTAGTACACTGTCATATGGTCTCTCCGAAATCCACCACAAAAGTTCAATATTTTTAACGTACTTGAGGCAAATTCCAGACCGAAATATTACAGAGCAGAGGAATTTTGCAGGCACATCAGATATCACAGAGATTCCCATAGGAATGAATGGACTTCGAGTTGACTCATCTCTGTACACGTACTTAGGTGGATACAAGTTGTAAGTGGATATCAGGGTCTTGTTAGCAAACATTTGCTTATTTGCTCATCTGGCAGATACAGAGAAACATTCATTTTAGTCTTGTTTGTATCCACATGATAAATGTTAGTCTAATATTCTCCCTGTTTTTGAATCTATTTTTGGTCTCCACCAACTCCTGGGTGAAATACTTTTAGCTACTACACGCTCTACTGCGTTCACCAGCTAGTCACTCACTTTGTCTCTCTGCCTTTTGGTGCTGAGTAAGTTATTCATTTCTAGAGCTTTCTGCTTAAAACAGCTGCTTACTGCTGCGTAAAGGAGGTGGACGGTCAGGTGATAATTATATCAGATTTAAAGAGATCTGGTGTTATGTTTTTACGGTCCTTCCACAGGCTTGGAGAGCAATGATCCTGATGCAGCTGAATGAAGCTACAACAGAGCAACAGCTTAACTTAGTTAACAGTAATGTGTTCATAATATATCAAATAAGATACATTATAACATAAATTTTTATTTCATGTGTTTGTGGTTCTTAGTTTTAAGATGTGATTCGTCATTTATTTACAGTTACCCATTCTTCCTACCCTGCACCTTTTCCCAGCAATACTGCTGAACCGTAGGCTGGTATCATAGCGTCTGTGACGCGCTAGGTTTCACTCATGACCTTATGCCACAAATACAATATCACCCAGTAATGCAAATGGATTCAGGTTTGTCTGCAGTCCTCTAGGCTGGCTGGAGGACACATTGACGGGATAAACCTTTAATCCATTAATTCAATATTTAATTTGTTTTTGTCACCTAAAGTCATTCCAATGTATTATGTACAAGCTACAAAAAGCTTCGACCCAATAGTTTCCGTCTGCTTTTTTAAACTGTCCAGGCTCAATTCAGTTTCGCCTTTCCCCAGCTCACCACAACAGTTAGCCTCCTAAATGGAGTCTGACAGACCAAGGTCAAAACACAGATAAACATTGGTACTGCTATTGAAATAAGAAAGGACCTCAGATTAAGGGCCGGGATGCTTTTTTCCCAAAGAAAGACCTGAAGCCTTGCGACAAATTTATTGAAACAGATGTAATATCAAGCCATTATTTATTTCAGAGATGACAGTAATATCTGTCGTAACTGAGCCAGCAGGAGAGAGCAGGTGGCATATTTTTTCCCCTGACAGCTGCCTATGTGAAAACCCCACAATCTGCAAACAATCAAAAGTGTAGTAATAGTGATGGTAACATTGATTCTGTTCCACCCAGTTAAATGTATAACTGAACCCTGCTTTCTAAATCATAGAAGAAAGATACTGGCAGTGGATATGAAATATACATCAAAGATGATGGACATAAAAGCAGAAACCAGTGTCTGCGAGTAATTCTGATGGACAAATGTACAATATATAAAATATATTTTTTCAAATGTACTGGTGGAAATGAAGTGTTTAAGAATTCACTGAGTTGGTAAAGGTGATATGACAATATTTGTGCCTCCTCATTAAATCTGTTTCTCCCGAGCCGATATTTTCAGCTGTTGGGCTACTACTGAAGTGAACAAACAATTCCCTGCTCATCACTATCAAGCAGCTAAGGTATGCTTACTATCTTGAATAAAATCAAAACATGTCGTCAAGAGATGGGTGTAACTTATTTCATGTGTACTTGGTAACATTTATGACTATGGCTCTTTTTGCTGATACAAAAAAATGGCTTGGATTTAGTTTTACAGTGCTAGGACTGCCTATGATGTTCAGTCGAATCTTATTTCTGTCTTAAAAGGTATGCAGCATTATTTGCCATACCTAGTATTTTGATAACTTGTCTCGCAATTTGTTAAATAAATTTAAAAGAGATTTTGAACAAGGCATTATTTAATATCAATAGAAAGTAGGGCTGGGTATTGCCACTGATTTCCAATTTGAATCGATTTCGATTTAACTGGAGATTCTTTTAGATACAATACCAATTGTTGCTAGTATGTGAAAGAGATTTTCAGGAGACGTTGCAGCATGATAATAAATTACACCCAAATGTAAAAAAGTAAGCTAACAGTTACAGATAAAAGAGACGGTAACATCGGAGCTTTTCAATACCATGGTCATTTTTAACTTTTAACCGGCGAGATTAACGGCGTTAAAGCTTCACACATCCGTGGGAAAAAGCTTATATCAAAAGATCGATCCCACATTTTACGAATAGATATCGGGTCGTTGCAGTGAAAATTGATTAGAATCGTGTAAATCAATTATTTTAACCCAGCCCTAACATAAAGTATGTTTATTTTAATGCTCAATTCACTTTGATTTTTTGGATCTTATTGGCCACACTAATATTTAAAAAAATATGCTGTTATTGAAAACATTTCTTGTTGAATCACTTTTTAATGATTGACTAAATATTAATTGTTAACGCGTCCAAAAATCCATTAAAAAAAAATTCTTGAAATTTGCATCCCTAAAATAAAGAACGGTTAAAGGACCAAATGAAAGAATCAAAAGAAGAATGTTTCGGCTGGATTCACAAACCTGAAGTCTGTCGACATGAACTTTGACCCCTCCAAGGTTGCCTTTCTTGAACGAGGCCAGCATGTCCAGGACTGGGTTGAAGCGGCTTCCCCTGGTGAGACAGAGGTTAGAATGACTCCACTTTTCTTTGCCTGCAGTGAGCAGTAGAGTAAAACTGTCCCACTCTGAGTGAAAACATTTTGCGTTAACATTATATTCCAAACATATCATATATAACATATCATCAGTATGAAACATCACAGCTCAAATTTTTCTCAATGAATTGGCACATTTCACCCAGACCCTCGCTGCTTTATTCAGTCTGCCTTTGCCTTCTATACAGGTCATCATTCTGATCAATAGCAAACTAATGACTATTGAGTTGCTTCTTTGAGAGCCCACTGACTCATTCCAGATGCTGCAATGTGGCTGTTTAAGCGTTTGTAGCACATTTAACATATGGCTTTCTGGATAATAGTCAATAGTGCTGTAATCAGCCCACCAGCCAGGCTATAGTGATACAAATGATAAAACATGATCACCCAATCAGCAGGCAAATACAGTTGCACCTTGCTGCTATTAAGATAAATAGTACACATCGGAGGGAAGAGAGTTAGAGAGGGAGGGAGAGAGAAATGTTGGATTTGAAAAAATGAACTAAACTGCGTTGGGACTGTCAAGAAATTTTGCTGCGAGCTTGAGCCAGTATCAGACAGAAACAGAGAGATAGAGGGTGATGTATGAGGAGATAGGAGGAGGAAGAATGCTGTGAGGAAGATATCAGGAGGACAGGAAGACAGGAAAAAAAGATAAAAGAGCTATTATTGAGTGTGTATATTACTTGATGTTATCCTCGCGGATGAGAACCAGGAAGAGAGGACGTCCCTGCATCTTCCAGCACTGTTTGATGAACTGCAGGGCGTTCTGCACACACAGACACACACAGACACTCTGTCAGACTGGCATGGGTGGTGCCGCTTCAATGGTTTTAGCTTCCAGTGTTTCTGAGCAGAAACTGAATCAGCGCCAAGTCAAACCCCCTCGTCTGTCAAGCTGATTGAAGTTTGAACTGTAAAGTTTTTGATTATGGAGATTTATTTATATGGTGAAAATATAAACTAAACTGACATTTAATGGTGTTACAATTGGAATACAAATACTGCTTATAAACAAATACTCGATTTTTATCCTGGCATCATTCAAAATCCAATATTTTGAATTTTGAATGTGTTTAAATCAGATTTCTGTGTTTTCTTTCTTTTTTCCCCCTCCATATTGTATTACCCTTGCTGCAGCAGTGTCAGTTCTCCACAGGGATCAATAATAAGCACACTACATGTAGTAGCCTACATGGGTGATCTGACCCAACATAGTCACTGGCTCATTCATTTTAACTATTCATAGCTTAGTTGTTATGTATTTTCTTTGTACATGTTACCACTAAGCCACATCATTAAAAATGCACAGTGCTTCGTATCACTGTTACACTGACGACACACAGTGGTCTCTCCGTTTCTGACCTGGTGGCCCTGATGCTCTAAAATGCCTGCTTGACTGTCTAAGTGATATCAAGCATTGGATAGCTAATAACTCTTAAAACCAAACTAGATTAAGATAGAATTTCAATTTTGAGATATCCCGTTGCTGCTAAGATGAAGCTTCCGACCTATAGGACCACTCCCTGGTGATGTCAAACCCCACGGTAAAAATCTTGGTATTTTCTTTGACCCTGATCTTAAATTTGATAAACAAATGCTGTTGTCAAGTCGTCTTTCTACCTTCCTAAAGTTTTAAACAAGGTAATGTTTTCTTTTAGAGATCTTACAATAATAATCCATACTTTATTTCTTCTAGCAAATTATTAATACATATTTTTTAAATAAGGTTGAGAAATTAAAGGATACTTTGCCCTCTATTGACAGTAACGATCATATATCAGGCCTATTAATAAAAGATAGTATTATGAAGAATAAAGATTGTACATTTAGTTTTGATACTGTATGTATCAAAAAGGTTGAAGATATTATAAGAACTTGCAAAAACAAACCACCCGGTATTGATAATATAGACAACAAAATTTTGAAACCAGTTGCAGAGTTAGTCGCACCTTCGATCTGCCACATCATAAACACCAGCTTCAACAGTGGTCTATGTCCACAAAAATGGAAAACAGCCAAAATACTGCCACTGCCTAAAAGCAGGAAAGAGCCATTTTCGGGTGCAAATAGTTGTCCAATAAGCATACTGCCAGTATTATGTAAATGTATGGAAAGTATTATATACGAACAAATTATGAGTTACATGTTAGGCAATAATTTAATAACAGATTTTCAGCATGCATATAGAGAAGGGCACACTTCTTGGCAGCCGTTGACATAATTGACCACAACATATTGCTGAAAAAAACAGAATGTTATGGGTTTGATTTGTTATCCTTGACATGGATTAAAAGCTATTTTACAGACAGGATGCAAACAGTTTTTTGCAACGGTTGCTTTTCTGATGTGCAAGCTTTGACATGTGGGGTGCCACAGGGTAGTTGCTTGGGTCCATTACTATTTATCATTTTTACGGATGATCTGCCACAAATTTTGAACATAGCCACTTTAGGCATGTACACTGACGATTCGACCAAATACAGCCAGTGAGCTAAATATAGTTTTAATGGAGGAGTTAAGAACAGTTGAAGACTGGATAAATTGTAATAAATTAGTTTTGAATATCAGGAATAAAAATGAATAAAAGGAATTGTGGACTGCTTCTCAGACTTTTTGTGTCTGACAATGACCTCAGTCAGTTTGTAATCTGTTGCAGTGCTCCTGTTTAAGTTGTGTTTTTGTGTTCTGTTTTGTTATTTTTATTTATTTGTAATTCTCTTGTTTTTGCATTTGGTATTTCCTTTTATTTATTGGAGCCTTTTTTGGTTCGCTTTTATTGTGTTGTGATTTGCACTGTTATTTCAAAATGTTGGCGGACCCCAGCAAGAATAGCTGCAGCCCTGCTGTAGCTAATGGGGATCCTAATAAACAATAAACAATAAACTTGGACTATAGTACGCACGATATTTCGGAGTCAGTCAGAGTCTGTCACGCCTTAAGCTGGCGCAAAATGCGGCTGCACATCTGCTAACAAAATCTAAAACATTGTGCCACATTACTCAAATTTGACATAATTGAACTGGTTACCAGTGAAATTTAATGTTGACTACAAGGTTTTTAAAGCTTTGATTGGCCTAGCTCCAGCATATCTCAGTGGTCTTTTCGTCCCCACAGTCCTCCTACAACACTGAGGTCATCTGATAAGCTGCTGCTTTCTATCCCAGATAATCGTTTAAGGTGTTAAAGTGACTGTACTTTTTCTGTGGCCAGGTTCAAGTTTTGGACCTGCCACCATCTATGTGTTTGATCAGTCCCCACCACCATATGTTTTAAGTTTAGGTTTTGTTTGGCTTTCTATGTACATATGTTAAATAAAATTTTAGGTACGTCAGTATGTGTTTTTGTCTTAGCCCTATTTGCAACACATTCTCACTCTGACCTCGTCACATATCGCTGCTTGATTGTGGACTTACCAAATCTACATATGATGCGCAAGGTAGTCTGTGTGGATCTGTTGTTTATGTTCTGGGACGCTCTGTCAACTTAAGCCTGTTACATAAACTGTGTCTTTTCAAAATACACTTCCACTTTCACAGGAAATGTACAGCTTGCATACAGTCTCTTGAAATAAGCGTTGCACACTGGGAATTTAAGTTTTTTTCCTCAAACAACTAGTGCAGGTGGTTACAGTTAGCCAACACATGCATGTGGTTAGGTTTAGGCAACAAAAGCACGTGGTCAGAGTTTAGCAAAAAAAATCACTATGATAATATGGCATGCAGTTTAGACCTTTAGGTCATAGAGATGCTCGACAGCTAAATGTTTGTTTCCAGAACCTCTTCATAAGTTTTTTTAATGTAAAAACAACCCCTATTAACCAACTGGAAGCTGTTCCACTATTATTATCCACTACTACTATCTATTAGTGACAAAATGAAAAAATGATACAAGCAAACTGAATGATCAATCAATAAGTTTAGTTTGAACTGGACTAGTGCTCATAGGAACCTCCAGGCACCTGTACTGCCCCTTTTCATTGAATGTACAGAGGGTAAACATGTTATTATATGTGTAGGGAAGAACAGGACATTTTCCTGCTCAAACAAGCTGCAAGAAGAGGCAAAACTGTTGATGAATAGGGTGATGCAGAGTACAATAAGTGGGCTAATTCATTGGAAAGCTGCTGGTTGAGAGCTTAGATTTCTGCCATCAGGCAGGCTATGACTCTATGTGCCCTTTCTTTCGGGACATATGCAATCAAACCAAATGAGGTGATGTCCTGTCTAGTCCAAAAACATTAGGCTGCAGTTCTTTAGACCAAACAAAGTGATAATATCTCAGTTTTTTCAGGTCTTCCAGCACATAATAAGTGGTTAGCTGTGGAGTCATGGCAACAGTAAGCTCAGGAAGTGTGACCCCAACTTACCTTAATGTCATCAATCAGCAGCATAACATCTTGGGACAGGTAAAAGTCACTTAGATCAAATACTATTGGGTAGCACACCACTGTCTTCCCCAGGATACGATAAATCTGGAAGGAGATGAACACACACACTATTGCATTAGAAGACGGATGGCTCACAAGTGGCGACGTATACATTATTCTGGGTGGCATATAAAACAAGCCATCAATCCCAAGATAGAGGGGACACACAGAAGCTACACAACCACACACTGATAACACACACACACACATACAGTACAAAACTGGTACAAAGCCCCCCCTCTTTCACACATACAAATTGTCACAGGAGCACACACACACACACACACACACCCACACACACACATACAAACTCACTGATGATGATAACGCCCTCTGGCAGTCTGCCATCTTCCCCATAAATGTTCCATTATAATATTGTCTTAGCAATGCGTCGGGAGGCATGATTCATTTGTTTGGCAATGTCTTTGTTTGAGAAAGCTGCTATGGCTCAACTTTTGGTGACCTTCATTTAGGAAAAACTGCAAACAACATCCGCAAGAGACATTAGCACAGACACACACACACAAACTGTGCAAACACACACTTCCACAGCCACATAATATGCACACACGGACACACACGCACAGACTGCCTGACAGCAGCTTAGCATATTAAAATGCAATAAGTCCCGAGAATAAGCAAAACCTATTCAGCATTCACTGATGCATACTGTATGTCTGACGAAAAGCAAAACTCTTGGAACTGAATATTTTCTGTCTCTGTATTCAGCCTGTGAGCTGTAGTCGACTCCTCGGAGCTCTGGGAAATGTATGCAGATCAAAATGTGGGAGGTGTGTTTAGTGGTCACCCATGACCTTTGCAGCACTGCAACTTGAGGTGCAAATGTGTGTGTGCATGTACAGTATGCACATGTGTGTAGGTGTGCTGGAAGATCTATGTACCTTGCAGGTCCCAATACAGCCCACTGGCCTCTCTGGACGCCCACTCAACCCCAGCTTCTTATTGATGGCAAGGAAGCGGTATGCCTGCAGAGAGACACACACATTTACATACAGACGTGAACAAATACCTTGTTAGTAAACACAATTCACTTGATATCACTGCTGGCCTTTCTGATTTCAGAGAGAACATGTTCATCAAAACATTTCTCTGTGAGATTTAAAAAAGCATATTTGACTGGAAATGTCATGCCGTACAGTGCCAGGCCATATCGTTATGAAAGTGCATCATCTGTCTGTTCCACTGAGACATTTCTGTTGTTGCAACTCATAAGCTGAAATTACCACCATATGGCAGAACTACCTACTGATATTAGCTCTGTGTAAAGTTATGAGACGTGGCGATAATGAAAGGTCCCTGTGCTGCCATCAGCAGCGTGCTTAGTGGACCCAAGCACACCCAGGGGCACTGGAGCTGATAACACTGTTGTGCTGAGATGCAGAGGCCCATAAGAAGAGACACTGAGACCTAGATGAGCACTTATTAGAATAAATAAACAACGGCATGCTGTTTGATACCACGTGAGCTACTTAGCATATCATACACTGTTAAAAATGCCATGTAGGCTCAGTCCTTAACAGCGGCCCAGAGTTTGTTTCTGACCTGCAGCCCTTTGCTACATGACCTCCCTCCTCTCCTGCCCCTTCCTGTCTATCTTCAGCTATACAGTCAATAAAGGCAAAAAGTAAGCCAAATCCATCTTAAAAACTAGCTGGTGGTAACTGACCCTTGGCTAGGCCCTATGCCCCTCATTACCTGTCATGCTGTGCACTCTAACATGGCACATATGCAGTTTACAGTGATAACGGTGGCACTCAAATTTACTTTTTTTTTTTTTAAAACAATGGGTCTTCAGTTTCACACGAAGGTAGACAAAAGCAGGTCTCTCAATTCTAGCTGACGCCAGTTGATTTTGTCGGCTGAACTGGCATCTTCAACTAACACCAACTCCCGGAGTAGGCTGAAAATGCCATCTCCAATTGACTTTAAATGTTTCCTCATAAATCATCATGAATAAAAATGCTGGCCTGTTTGGATGCTTACTGTTTAAAGTCATGCTTGAAAAGGGAAACAAGGCTTAAATGTATGCTTTAGTGTTTGTATTTTCCATTTTTTTCCTCCAAGAGAAAAAGCTTTTTGAGGATGAGGACTTACCAATGATTTTCACAAATGTACCACTATCTGAGGTAACGAGCTTGGCTGGAGTGTAAACTTCCCCAAATCACATAAAGAATTCCTGATAATGATATTTTCTAGACTTATTTTTCAGTTCAGGACAGTTCACCTCCAAATGAAAAATGCATATGTTTCCTCTTACCTGTAGTGCTATTTATCAGTTTAGACTGTTCAGGTATGAGTTGCTGAGTGTTGGAGATATCAGCCATATAGATGTCTCTCAAATGTAACGGAACTAGACCTGGTTGCACGGGATAATCCTCACACCTTGTTGTGAGCAGTTTCATGTAGGAACTACTTCTTTTCTTCCAAACTACACCTGCCAACCATGTCATTGGGCAGAAGGAAACGTACATCTATTCATGGATGAGAGGGTCATGCTTGTTGCTCCTCAGCTGAGCTGTGACATTGGCTAGCTCAGTGGTGCTCCATGAGCTAGTAATAGGTGCATGCCTCCCTCTGCACAGTGATACCGTTGGTGGAAAAAAACAGTTCCTGCATGTAAATGTGGATTATCTTAATTAAACTTGTCATGATTTCTGGAAAATCATGACTACAGGTAAGAACTGTCTCAAAGAAAAACATAACTACAAATAAAAGTCTGTCCAGTGATGTTAAGTATTACTCTCAACCTATGTCTTTTGTGGCTCTGGAGGATCTTTATTTGGTCTGAGAAAATAACCCGGATGATGTCATCATAGTCATCTTGGATAGGGCTCAAAGACTACACAGTAGTAACAGTAAGACTGTGTTTCAAACTGAGGGCATGGAGTTTAAAAACATGAGTGGGAGGGTCTAAAGAGACACTTTTGGTTGCATTATGGGAAATGTAGCAACCAGCATTTTGGGAACTTCACCCGTACATCTGTCTCTGCTGCTTCAATCTGTCTCTTGTGAGTCAGCCAGCTTTATGGAAATGTAATGCAACAATAAATTACCGGAGTAGCCCTTCGACAGAGTGTTTTTCTTGCTTGGAATTGGCCTTCACAATACGACCTTGTTTCTAGACAAATGAAAGTGAATTGGACATTTGTGAAATTACTTATTCAATATATGTAACACTACTCAAGTTGAAGTTTAATTTATTTTTGCCTTGGATACAGCACCATGCTTTCTCCTCACCCTTCCCACCAGGGTTGCAATGATTTTGCTGTGGGAGTAGGTGGTTTCTACCTGGTGCTGTCCGCACATTATGATTCTATACCCTTCAGCTCTATGGTAGACGGACTGTAAGTTTAATCAAGTCAGAAGTCATGTCTCAAGACTCCACCTTAGTCTTAAGCCAAGTACAAAGCAAATCTCGGAGACGAAAAATGTTAACATCAGCAGAGGCTAGGAGAGAGCTTGACATTACTGCTCTCTCCAACAGGAAGAAAGATGGGCTCAAAGTAACTGAGGTCAAGTCTCGCACTTAATTAGTGGACTGAAACTCTGTGGTGTCAGTCAAGGCAGAAAAAGTATAATTCCCCTACTTGTTCGATTTTTATTTTCAGGGCTGACTTAGCTCAAACCCAAACACAGGCTCTTATCAACAGCATTGTTTTACTTGAAGTCTTAAGCACTAAAAGTGGTATTGTTTACACAGGTGCACAATTACCTAGTTACAAAGAGCAAGACAGATAAATAGAAATCCTTGACTGTTTTCGCAGGTGCTGCTGTATAATTACGCAGTTGTTTCATCAAAAGGCTCCCTGGTTCGTCAAAACAAAGCAGAGAAAAAGTTCATGGCCTTCTCCCTCAGCCATCTCTAAGATGCATTTAGAGATGGCAGCGAGGAGAACACACGAGCTCCAGCCTATCAGATTCTGGAGTGTTTCTTTGGTACTTCAGATAAAAGCTTCTTACTGCTGTGTCGCCTGCTGTCAAATGCACTGACTCAAAGATGCAAAGAGAAAGAAGATGGACATTGATTTCTTGGCTCTACTTGCTCGGAGCACAGTGGTGTGACACTCTCACCACAAGTTACTGTTTGTATCTGTGTGTGTGTGTGTGTGTGTGTGTGTGTGTGTGTGTGTGTGTGTGTGTGTGTGTGTGTGTGTGTGTGTGTGTGTGTGTGTGTGTGTGTGTGAGAGCTGAGGCATTTGCACTGTTGTGTACGTGGGTGAATTCCATTTCTGATGTGTCTGACTGAGTGTGAAACCAGAGTACTTATTCCCTTTGTGCAAGCCTATAAATTCTAAATTTAAATACCTCCCAATCTGTCCTATCATGAAACAGCATCAGTACACCCACACACTCAAGTGGCACTGCAGGAAATCTGCCTATCAAGCCCTGCATGCCGCATTCTTCCATGCCAACCCAGGTGAAATTCACAACATCAGCCAAAAGGTGGTGCTCTGCTACTCCAGTGCACTTCCTCAACTGTCTTGAAAAGGCTAAGCTGAACACAACAGGAGGAAGCACGAGTTGGACCAATTAAAAGAAATTATACTAAAAGGGGAAAAAATACAGTCTTTATACAAAAGAAAGAGAAATTTTAATTGCGGATTAAGTGGCGTTGCAAATCGTGCCCTAACAGGCAAGGATGAGACCTGGGGGAAAAGCCATGGGAGGTTGGAGGAACCTCTGCACCCAACACTTCCTGCGTGCAGAATACCAATGAAGAAAGGACAACACGCAGGCAGCCTATCAAAGCATCCTTTCATTCCCTCACATTTCCACTGACCGCAGCACAAACAGAGAGCCTGACAGGTGGGAGAGATAATAAAGGGCTGTTTCTAAAAGCTGTATTTTACATGTCTGCAGTGGCTACTGTGTGTGAGAATGTACAACTATTTACTGACAAACTATTTACTGCAAAACTTTTTAATGCACCATAGGGAGAATCCTCAATTTGATAGGAGCTCACACAGGAGTAGGTTCCTGCACATGCTTATCGCTGCCGCTAAGCTGGTGCCCCAAATAGTGTAAATGGAGCTGTTGGTGTCACAAAATGTGCATAACAGATTTACTTTTACAGCAGATGCTGTCATCCAGAGGGACTTAGCGTGCAGGTAGGGGTTCAGCAGCTTGCTTCACGGCTCAGAATGATACTGTATGTGCGTATTGAATCTGGGATTTAACCTTCTGGCTCCGAAACGGATTCTTTAACCACTGGGCTGCCCCACAAAATTTCTTAGGGTCGTACTTTTTCACATTTCTGTCAAAACAATACATCCTCATACGTAAACTGAAAGTGTTGTTGATTGCTTTTATTGTCCTTCCAGTGAAGCAATCCCATACCATAATGACTTCTTCTACTATGTATGGAATAGGTTTCACAATCCAATGTTATCTTCCCGAGTAAAAATGCAATCTCAACTTCAGGCAAGGCTAATGGCGTCTGAAGTCGCAGTTGACTGAGCTGTGATGGAGGAATCATAATACAGCAAAGGAATTTTGCACAAAAAAAGGCTTTTCCTTTGGAAGACACCCACCTGATTTAACTAGCCGCCTGCTAAAGCCACATTTTAGCCTCTGCTGAACTTCAGTCTGGACTTGTGCACAATACAAGGACTGCTGATTTTGACGCCCCTCTTTGTACTCACATTAGGAAAGGATCACTTCACAGTTAGTATGAATAGTAGAAATAATTATAGCGACCAGTACTATAGGTCATCATATTTTACTCACTGCCTCTGTGGTAAAGGTTTGGGAAATGCAAGAGTGGCAAAGGGACAATTTACGGCTTACCAAAAAACTTCAGTTCAACAGAAATGATCTCAAACACGTTGGGCCCTATCTAATACTCCTCATACAGGGCAGCACAACTGTCATTGATAGTTTCAGACCTACACAGTTGTCATTTTCACGGCCAGCGCCCACGTCTGTGCATCCAGGGTCTTAAAAGGAGTGGTCAGCGGCATTGCTGGCGGATTGCTATTTCAAAGCAACAGAAGGCAACTTCGCCAATGACCAACAAAACCTGCTCTACAGTCAGAATGGTGGAGTGTTTTCCTGCTACTTACATGTAGAGGGTGCATTAGTCAGATATTAAGACGCGCCTACACAAGCAAGTTCACAGCGCCCTTAAACTCTGCTTAGTATACACAAAAGGACACAGGGATGGGTTGTGGGTTGGTGGAATAACATACCATTAATAAAGAAAATAATATCAATATAAATCAGTTTTATTCATAAAGCCCAATATCACAAATCACAATTTGCTTTACAGCATACAACGTCCCTCTGTCCTTGGACCCTCACAGCAGATAAAGAAAAATGTTCACACGAAAACCCTTTAACGGCAGGAAAAAAATGGTTGAAACTTCAAAAAGAACAGCTGAGGAGGGATCTCTCTTCCAGGACGGACAGACGTGCAATAGATGTTGCGTGTACAGTACAAAACAACTAAATAAAATTATAGTAATCCATGTGAAAAAATGATACATAGAGGAGAGAGTGATTAATTACATTCCTTAAAATGTAAATGTAGCAGAGAGCTGAGCAGAGCTGCAGAGACTGAAGAGATGCTGCTCACTTTAACAAACAAGAGGCAGTGTAACTTCATTGATCATTCCAGAAGCTAAACGTTTAGTTCTGTTTCCTCTTTAAAATTTATAACAGTTTTTGGTTTTGCTGCTTAAATGAGCCACAATATTTGCTGCAGTGACTTTGTTTTGAATCAACTAAACTTTACAGCACTTCACAGAAACCTCCGTCGCCAACTAGTGTTTTGGAGTTGTAACTGCACAGACACACCACTGCAAAGGTATAGGCGACGTGCATAGGTGACGCGCGTAGGCCATGGCGTAGTGTCTGCCGCACAAGTATAAATCCTGCTCAATGCTCTTATTCCTTGCTTCTCCAATTTGGTTCATCTGTCATGTGAATAGCAGTACACAAAGTGCAAGCGCACCCAGCTTTTAAAGGGAATGAATGATGACACTGTGGTTGGTTGAATTCATCTTATGCCTAAAACCCATTTATGATTTATTAAGGGTTAGGTACAACCCCTTTGCCCCCTGCATCTTACTTTGCGCCCAGATCATGCACTGTTTAACTCGCAAAAGTGGAGTTGAACATGCCCCAATGCATGCGGAATGCACTTTACACCATCTGCTATAGACCGTTAACATAGGGCCCTTTGTGTCAGCCCAAAACACAGACAGTAGTCCCTGGGAAATCCCTGAAACAAACCAAAAAAAAAAAAAAAAATTGAATAAGACCCAGGTTAGAAAATACTGGAATTTCTAATTATAGTCTTGTAAGACCAGAGTGTCTCTTTAGAACCTTACTTGGATGACTCCAGCTGTTGCTTATAACTGTGTGAGTGTTTTCAACAAACAAAACATTGTCCACAAAGACCTGACTGACAGATATGAAACCAGGAGAGAAAGAGCTAAAAGGAAGGCTATTTTTGGGCAAAGCCGTGATTTGCAAAGGGATAAGCTTTAGGGTGTATGGGTGGGAATAACACATTGCAAAATGTAATTGCCACTTTCCCATCGTCAGGCAGCTGTTGTCAACACAATCAAACGGCTGCGAGGGACGAGGTGAGGTGAGCAAATGCAGCCCGCAGCACTGGTGATGGTGGTGACTCCGAGATAAACAGATTCTGTCGAGGAAGAAGCGTCTGTCTGGGCTTGGGATTTAATATTCAGCACAGCGCCCGCTCTGACTCACAATTGCATATCCATCTGAGAGGCTGAGCACCACGCAGCAGAAAGAGGCAGAGGGGAGAGAAGGAAAAAGTAACAGGTATGACAGTTCAAAGGCAGATGATAGACCTGGAGGGGAGAGTTGTTTTGGTGTAACGGACATAATGGGGGCGGGGCAGGATGTAGGGCCTAGAGGGGAGAATGGGGTTAGAAGAAGTGGATGTGATGGATAGAGCAGGAAAGGGACAGGAGGCAGAAAGGCCTAGAGGAAAGAACAGAGCCCCGATAGATGACATGAGAGGAGAAATTGTTTGTTTATAGAAAGTGGCGTGGAGAATAGACGCTACATAGCAGACATGACAGATGAGGGACAGAGGCTTGGGAGGAGACCAGGGTTTGAGTGACGGGTATGACAGAGAGAGTATAGACAGACGATGGGGAGATAGTAGACTTCAAACAACACACATGCAGATGAGGGACAGTATCTAGAGGAGAGACCAGGGTTTGAGTGACGGATGTGATGGGAGTGAAACAGAAGTTGGAAGGGAGGTGGTGGGTATTGTCACAGATATGACAGTACAAATGGTGTAATCTGCTGCAGATGAAAGGAGCAGAGTGGACAGGGTGGAAATAGCAGCTAGTGATGAACTTGTTACTCATAAAATGTTTAACAGACTGTAAGTTACTGACACTGAGCACCTCCATTGTTGATAATAAGTAACCAGACATAATAATTGGCAGTACTTCCATCCAGTCCTTGAGTTTTTGCTCTTATACATCAAGTTACCTATGACTTTTGTTATTTTAGGTTAAACCTGAATAACCTCAATAAGGGATTTTCAAAGGATTTAGATTTTGACGAGCAGATTCGCTGGTGGATTCAGATTTGATGAAATTCTATTGAATCCCATCCCTTTAGTTCAGAACGCTGACTTACAATGAACGTGTCAACAGGGATTTTTATGAATTATAGGTTTTGGATAGCGAATTTTAGTTTACTGATGCAACAGGGCTGCCACAAAACTGTCATGTCTGACTTGTAAAAGTGGTATTACTGCTCAAATGAAAATGTACCTTTTGTCCCAGTTCTCACAGATGGAGTAATTTCACTGCAGTAAACATTTAACTTTTGTGATGACCATGATGAGTGTAGTTTACAAAAGAAAGCTGCCAAGGTAAAGCTTGAGTGACTGATAAGCAACGCAACAAAAAAAGTAGGAAATGTTTGTTGAACAAAATATAGATCTTTCTTTTATGTATATCTTTCATAGGTCGAGTAAGTACCACAGCTGGACTAACTGAAAAAAACATCATGTATTCTCAGAAACATACGATCAGCTGTTTCTCTGAATTCTTCACATTTTTCAAAGTTACTGGGATTTCATCCAACTGCAGCTTGCATCTCTTTTATATTCTCTTTAGAAACCCCTCAATACCAACAACTTAACTGCCTGTTTTGACCTCCAAGTATTCAAAAGGAGGACTGAAACAGTTGTTAAGGTAACGATGGGAGTGATTTCAAATAAACCATTTGAAATATCTCTGTCTTTAATCAGTTTCAATCAATCAATTTATTTGCCACATTAAATGTGATCATGCCAGTTCCCTCAATTTGAGTATTAAAAAGGTTAATTAGAAGTAGTAATAAATGTATGTGCATGAATGGGAAGTCTTAGGATCCTACTGGCCTGACAGTAGAAGCTCCTCCTGAGCCTCTCAGTGCTGGCCTGGTGTATCCGATACCTTCTTCCAATCCTCAACAGGGATTTAAAACAGTTATCCAGGTGGTTAGGATCTTTAATGATTCTCCTGGCCTTGTTCTTGCAGCACCTGATATAAAAATCCTTTGGGCATGAGAGCACCACCTATACTACGCTCAGCTGAACCAACCAATCTTTGCAGGGCCTTGCAGTATTGTTAAGTGCTGTTTTCCTACCAGGCAGTAATGTTCCCCGTCAGGATGCTCTTGATGGTGTAGGAGTAGAAATTCCTCAGTATTTGAGGAGATACCCAGAATTTCTTTAAGTCACTGAGGTGAGACAGTCTCTGCCTTGCCTTTCTTAGCACTGAGTCAGTATGCAGCACTCAAGTCAGACCCATGTTTATGTGGACACCAAGGTATTTAAGCTGTTCACTCTCTCCACGGAGGACTTGTCTGCTAACTAGAGTTGCTCTGATACTGATACGAGTGACGGAATTGCCTCAGATACTGTCTACATTTGGATCAAGTATCAGCGACTGGACAGGTCTATGGACAGATCCAATACCTCATAATTTATTGCTAAAATTTAATGAGGTTGTCTATGTTGTACATGACGTCAAAGTACTCTGTGTACCCTTTGTCCTACAAACTTACTATGAATTTCCCCCCTTTTTACTGTTTTTGTTTGGTCTCTTTTAACACAGTGGCACTGAATTGGTACTCTGTACTGGCTGATACACAAGTTCAGCTATCAGAATCGTTATTGGAAGGGAAAAAATGGTAGTGGAACATCTCTACCACCCACTCTCACTGCCTGTTGTCTGCCTGTCAGAAGTCAAGGATCCATATGCACAGAGAAGTGTTTAATCCCAGCTGCCTGAGCTTTGTGATGAGCCTGTTGGGAACTACGGTGTTAAATGATGAACTGTAGTCAATGAACAGCAATCTCATATAGCTCCCTTTTTTGGTCCAGATGAGATAGAGCGGTGTGGAGAATGTGGCATCGTCTGTAGATCGGTTGGGAAGGTAGGCAAACTGTAGTGGGTCCAGTGTGCATCGTTGTGAGGAGCAGATGTGATCCTTAACCAGCAGTTCAAAGCTTTTCATCACTACGGATATCAGTGCCACTGGGTGGTAGTCATTCAGGCAGGTTGGTCTTGTTTTCTTCGGCACAGGAATGATGGAGGACTTCTTGAGGAATGTGGGCATGAAGAACTGAGCCAAGGACAGGTAAACTATCACTGTGCACACTAGCACTACTTGGTTGGCACATGGTTTGAGAACCTGCCCACTGATACAATCTGGTCTGCTGCTTTCCTGATGTTTCCACGCATGAAAACCCTCCTGACATCTTGCTCAGAAAGGGTGATAGTTGCGAAAGGTGAACCCACCTATCCATTAACCTGCTTACACCTTGCCACATGCTTGTGGGATTTCCCTCCTGGAATTTCATCTCTTATGGACCTGTCTAATGTACCCTTCTGAGATCAAATGTGGAAGCCGCTCAGCTCCATATGTCTCCAGTTTGCCTGAGTGTCACAGTGATGGCTCCACCATTATGCTGATCAATCACCATGAACAATTACTGTTCGACTGATCAATCACTTCAACCAATCGGTGGCCTTGCTGTGATTGATGGGACAATCAAGAAGAAAATCTTAAGAGCAGGAAATCTTGGAGTGACAAGCAGATGGACTGACTGGGCCAGGTTCTGCTGCTATATTGACAGCTAACTGCTGAAATGTAATCCTGCTGACTGTGAGATTGATTTGTGTAGTTGTGGTGGTGGTGGAGAGGCATCAATAGTCTTTCACAGTTTCCTCCCCTCAAATTTCCATCCAATCACTCACAGAAAACTGGAATGACTACAAATTTTCTATTGATGGTTCGGTTAAAAGTAAGCCATTAACTAAGCACCAAAGCACTGCAGCTAATCATGCACTACAAAATTTCTGCAATCAGCAACCTTTCAATTGACCGTTGGCAATGCCTCAAACAGTGATTGACCAATTCTATCTTGGCAACTGTAACTAGGTATTTCTCCACATGCTACAGTCATGTCCTTGGGGTTGTGGTAAGAGTGCTGCACTGTATGTTTTAACCTTTCCATAACCAAGAAAACAACAACAAGTGTAAGGTGTGGATCAATTACCTGCTGTAGTAGCTTAACTTTTTGGTATTTCCAAGGCCAATACTTAGCATATCATTAGCTAACTACATCGTTATCTGGAGTTACACTTTACATTACAAAAAGCTTCGTTCAGGAATGACACATCCACAGCATGACAGCTGGTGTAACACCGGTCCCACATGCTATTAACTGCCTTATCTGAGCTGAGGGTAACATTGGCAGCACTGCCTGCTCTGTATTGGATTTAAGGAAGCTTACCTGAGGTGACTTTGCCAAACTCATCTGTTTGTCCTCATTTTTCTTTTCCCATGTATATAGTGGTGTAGTTGTAGTTGAAGAGGTTTGCGTACTGCTAGGCAGATAGGCAGGTTACCAGGAGGGGGTGGGTGCACTCTCCTGTATATTCCATGGCTTTTTGGCTGATAGGTTTGCATACTGTGAATGGCCAGAAAAGGGGTGGGTATACCCCATACACCTGCATATACCCTCTCCTACACCACTGCCTGTAAGTGAAACTGTTTGAAGAACCTCACCATAAAGCATAACTCTAACCTTTGTGTTGTTCGTCAAAGTAACTTATTTTGTATCTCTATAGTCTAGTATCATTTTACAGCCTAGTATCTGAACTGTGTTATGTTAGGATGAAATGCCAGTCTGATATTACATTCTCTCTCATATTGTACTGTAGCACTGGGGCAAACTAGCTCTACCCTGCAGTACAAGACTGTTGCTTATTCATTCCCAAGACTCCTACAGTATGTGGATCATCAACTAGTAAGAACTAACCTAATGACATGCAACAGTGCAGCTTTACAGTACCTTTAGTCTTAACACAGTACTGAATAAGCATAGTGCTATGTTTGTAGCCAATGAATGCATATTTAAAATCCTTTCAGGAGTTTTTCATTTTGGTACAGCTCTGCGACAACTGAGGCAAAATCAATGGTTGTCATACAGTATAATGAAAAGGCTTCTTTCGTCTACTTGTATCTGAAGTCAAGCACCCATTGTTTCAAAAAGATTATGAACAATTGTGTATCACTTGAAACTGCATGTGTGCCACGCAAAAATGGAAAGCTATATGTAGCAACAGAACCTAAGTGGGATAAGGCCTTGCTAACTGCTTGTGAACTTGGTGACAAATGCATGACAAATGTGTGCCTGTGTTACCTTGACCAGCTCCTTCTGAGGCCAGATCTGGATGGGTTCCACCTGCTGGGGTGTCTGGGTCTGAATGCCATAGGTGTTCAAAAACACCTGAAGTCTACACATACATAAAGACACAAAATTACAATGTCACGTTTATAATTTATTATGAATTATAATGCATTTTACATGTAGCTTTTGGCTTAGTTTCAGCATTGGAGCTAATAAAGCCTTCCCTACCCCTCAACCAGTCCCAAATGAACACACAAAGATTTTTATTTCATTGTTTATCACTTTATGTTTCTTAATATATAAAAAGAAACGCTTGAGTTACTTAAACTAATTATCCCATTTAAAATCTACTTAGCTATGATTCTACAGCAGCTGGTGGCCTTTAAATCTACCTGTACAGATTTATCTTTTGTAAATATGCAGCTTTATGAGTCTGTTAGTCCTTGAGGCGATGGCTTTGTCAATAGACAGCTATTAAATCTATTGGTCATGTGTTCTTGTAAATATAAAACTCATGTAAATCAGGTCTATTGTAAATCTATCATAAAGTGATAGCTGTTATTGAACGGCTGTGTACATCGGAGAGCATAAATGAACTGAAGGGGAAAAGTAGATGCAAGAGTCCTGATGGGGACTCACAAGCAAAAGTAATTGAAGCTACAGGTTAATAAGCTTAAGACAGTTGTCTGACCTTGTTAGACACACACACTCACAGCGCCTTTACACGTGTATCCAAGCATGCGCGCGCACACACACACACACAAACACACACACACACAAGCACGCACACACACACGTGCAATGAGAAGAGTGACAGATGATGGCAGAGGTCAGGCTGAGCTCCAGCTTTATGAGCTCACCACAATTACAGCACTGAAAGACCTGGCCTGCAACACATCAAGAGACACACATATACACATACAAACACACACACATTACCTCTGGCTCTCCGCTATCAGGGACACGTGAATCACAACATCATTCTCTATGGGACCCTGTCAAAGAGACGGAGAACAGAGAGATTAACACATGGACCACATCTCTTCTACATGTTGCTGTTGCATCATATGTTACATCGGCGTGTGTGTTTTCTCTCCTGAGAACATTCCTCCTTTGGCAACACTTTAAATGTACACTGGAACTAATGAATCTGCTGAATCTGCACGGATGGATTACAAACAATTAGATGCAAGTGCTCTTCTGTTATTTCTCAATACATTCTGCTCACGTCTCGTAGATTTGCTGCAATTTTGTTTACTATGATTAGTTTTACATGTTAACTATTAGTTTATAAGCTTTTTCTATTTTTTTTCTTACATTTTTGCTTTAAGAATTAATATAATTAACAAATTTCCTTATTTTGCTGTATATCTAACATCTAACATCCATGCCAATAAAGTAAACCACAAAAGATTTGATTTGTGCGTATGTGACAGCAAGATTTATAGAGAGAAAGGAGCAGACAGTGGTTCAAATCAAAATTCCACTCACTCTCTTGTAAAACGGCATTACCCTGTGTTATTGCTACCCACTCTCTCACCCAATTTAAATGAAAGTAAAACTCTGAATAACCAACAAAGGTTGATGAGAGATGCGAGAGCGCTCGGTTGGGAGGGAAGGAGCTGGGAATTAAGAAGGATGGGGGAGATGTAAAAGGGAAGGAAGAGCAGAGATGGAGAGAAACATGAGGCTGGTACACTGATGTTTTCTCCACTTTGGCGCCCACACAGTTAGATGAGTTGAAATTACATGAAATGGAGAAGTCAAATAAAGGCAGAGATGCATGACATTTATGATGATTTTTTTTCCATTTCAAAAAACACAAAACTATTCCAAAAATATTTGGATAATAATTTTGTTAAGTACAAATCAAGGGAAAGTGACTATGACTAATGGTCAGACAAAGTGAAAATATGAATAAATCACTGGGCTATGCATATCAATTGTGGTGTGCATTTGGCATTCGTTTTGGCCTAATATGTGTTAAATTAATAAAAGAATAATCAATAAATCATTAGTTGATTCCCTATAAGCCATCATCAGATTTCCACACTGCCCAAGCATAATTTTGGTTGAGGTTTTGTGTCATGGAGTTGATCTCAGCAAAAATCAGCGAGCACTGGATTGTTGCACTGGGTGACTCGTTCTTTCATTACCATATCCACACTGTAGTTATGCTGAGTATTACATGCACACTGTCCTGCTGTAGTGAATAGGCCCTAGGGCACCAAATGTGTATCAATCCACAGCTGACAATAGTCCCAGACAAACACGCTGTTTACTCCTATTTTAGGAATGTTTGCTGAAAACTACAGAAAATTGTCCAGGCTTTTTCAAAAATGTATTTGTAACCGGTTATTAAGAGTTAAATCCTCAGCAGGAACAAATGTGCTGAGTGTCACAGACAAAGTAGGGAATGAAAAATATTGAGACATGGACTTAAGTGTTGTTGTTTCAGTCTTTGTTGGCATGACCATAGTATTACATAGTATTGCCATTTAAAATACGGACCATTTGAGCAAAACCTAGGGCTTCAGACCGTTCTGAATACTCCGTTTCCAACATTTTTTTTGTATTTTCAAGACAAGCTGACGTCATCTTGTGACAGATTTCTTTGTATGGTCATCTGCTCTAGGCATGTTACTGCAAGTGCAGCTACACGCTAACGTCAGGGAAACATGTGAACTTGGTTGCAGCCGTTGTTAATTTCTCCCCTATTTCAGATCACATATCCGCTGGAACATGTCCGGTTGTGAAGATTTCGGTTTAGAAGCTCTAATTGGTGATTTTTCTTGACAGAAAGTGCCACGATACTCTGACCAATTAGAGCAGACTGGGCTATCTTTTTTTTGACGGCAGGCTAATAGAAACAGGCACTAAAATAAAGTGTTTCAGACAGAGGGTGAAGTTTTTTGACCATTAAAGCAAGTAAACATGTTCCAGCAAAACCTAATATACATGAGCGTAACAGGTCCTCTTAAAGTTAAACCACTAGTACAAATCAAGGTGCACAGTGAACAGCAGGCTTAATCTTCTCTGTATCTGTTGTTTTTCTTCAGACAGCTCGTCATTTTAACGCTGTCTTAACATTGTAACTATGTAGTTGGAGAATAACCACAAGATATGTCGCAATAAAACTGCACAATGACTAAAAACACGGACATATTGTGCACTACATAAATAATGCTTTCTAGCAGGATAAGTCCCCTCAAGTTAAGTAGCATCAGGAAAGACAGAACTAAAGCAATAAAAACACATGGCTTTTCATTGCTTTCGTAACTGTGGCCACAGATGGAGTCCATCAAGGCAACATTTTATCGCACTACAACAATAACACACAGTCACAATTGGCCAGAATGGAGCAACACATCAGTCATATTGCCTGATGTGAGAATGCAGGGTGTGAAACAACATGAAAGGCAGTGAGAAAATACAGAGAAGAAACAGAAAAAGAGGGAAAAGGCAGTCATTTCAAAGGTGTTCTCTGCAGTAATCGCAGACCTTTTGGACTCGTGGACAATCAAGGAAAACACAGACAAGAGACATCACGGTTGTTTGTCTTGTAGTGGAGCACCTGAATACATCAGATGGAATAAATTGCATGCAAATGAAGCGAATGTGTTGGGAAGAAGCAACTTGGCATTTTAAATTTTAAATTTCTTGTACAAAAGCTGCCGTTGTGTTTTTTAACTAAAAAGAAATGGAAAAAATATCTGTGCTCAATCACTATTATCTTCGGCAAAGACACTTTTATTTACATAAATTCAATTTTATGTCCTTTTCCTACAGCTTTTATTCATGACAGGTTAACAAGTACGCAGCTTTCTTCCTCTTTTGCTATTTCCTTTCTAAGAGTTAGGCGTACAGTTATATTTATGCGCATGTAAATGTCTCTCCGTGCATATCCTTTGGTGCCTTTCATCTTCTCATTCTATATTTGTAGAAGTACAATTTATATGTGTAATTTTTATGTGTGTGTGTGTGTGTGTGTAAGTGCATTGTAAGCCGAGACGATCATCTTCATTGCATTGAGTGACGGTCTATTCAGGGCCATTTAGAAAGCAGGCAGCAGCTTGTGACTCACAGGAGCAGCGGCCTTTCATCTCATTCTGAATGTGGGGATGCGCACAGACACACACACACACACACACACACACACACACACACACACACACACACACACACACACACGCACACGCACACATAGACACACTCTGATACATACATGCACACAACGATCCTGCACATGAGAGCACAAATGCACTAATACAAGCATGCACAGATGCTCAGATTCATAGTTAGTGACGGAACACAGAGCCAAGGAACAACACACAGAGATAAGCAGGTCTGTGGATGCATACACACACACAGAATTCTGGGAGCCATTTTGTTTGGTCAATAAGAGCTGGTTTTAGCCAACAACCTTGTTATCATCAATCAGAGAGTAGAGAGAGAGCAGAGAGTAAGGGGTGGCTGAGTAGAAAAAAAAAAAAACAGGCGGCCAAGCACAAATCTCTCCTGATGAATGGGGGAGCAATGGCTTCTAAAACGCTGCAATGCAACTCTCTCATTAGCACTGGTCTCTGAGCAGACAAAGAACTCATTTGGCGAAGGAGAAGATATGGAAATGCATAATGGAGTACTGTAAATGCACTCCCTCTCATTCTCACTCCCTTCTCCGTGCACCGCAGTCGAACCTTGGCGACAGACGGCCGTGCAACCGCAGAGAGGAAAATGAGATGAAATGCTTCTTTTAACTACCTTTTCAGAGGCACTCGAAAGAAAAAGACATCGATGTAGTGTGACCGAAATGGTGCAGATTCTGAGAGGAAAGCGGGAAAATAAAAAAATGTGTTGTTTCACCACGTGGGCTCTGCTGCAGACTGCTAAAAGGTAGTTAACAAATCATGTTGGACCCTGGGTGTACCCGATGATGCAGCTACTGGTCTGATGTCAGCACAGCTCAGGCCAAATCTAACAGTTTAAAGAGCTCTGTAGCACTCCCTGGAATTGGATTTCAGACTAATTAATGAATTGGAAGAAAGCTGGTAGAGCAAATGAGTTGCAATTGAACACAGGTAATTAAAGTTCTGAAACTTTAACTACTGTAAGCATTATAATACACAGCTCAACAGGAAATGGACTGTTCAGGGAGATGACATCCAAACACAGAAGCAGATTTAGTGAAAACAGACATGCTGTTTTGACCCTGTCTTACATGGTTCTTAATGCAGATATGCATGTGAATAAAAAGGACAAACATGCTCTGTGGCTCTTGCTATGCTGTCTCCACCGACACATTAAACCTACATGCGAACCTGTGAACGCTGTAAGTTCTGTCAGCATCTCTTGAGGGATTCTACTAGAAACTATTAATTGCAGTCGAAGGAGACAAGGCAGGCTCAGGGAGGTTGAGTCAGCCACAAAAATGGATTGCATCACTTCAACATGAAATAACTCCTGGAATGCATTCAATATCACAGGTTGATGATATCTAACAGTGTATGCTGTGTATCCAGGGGGGAACTTGGCTGTTGGGCGAACAGTGGGGTTGACAGCTCAAGGGCAGCATCTCATTGATCTGACTGAGGAGGTAAATTTACTGTGAGATGGCCAAACCAGAAAAATATACCGTACATAGGACCATAAAACCAACAACTCTCCGGGGACCTTTTACTCAGGAGCTTAGAAAACACGCTCAAAGGTCGAGTTCAGGTATTTTTACATAATCTGCCCCTAAAGGAACATTTTACCACCAAATCTGAAATACATTTCCAGGACAATTCCTCGTACTTATTAGGGATGCACCGATCCGATACCTGGATCCAATATCGGCCCCGATATCATCAAAATAGATGGATTGAGTATTGGAAAATGCAACCAATACCTGAAGCGATCCTTTCCCTTTAAATCTATTGTGACGCTGAGCTACGTCATACATCATGGAGCGAAGGAGAGAATCTGCTATGTGGAGGTATTTCACACTATTTCAACTGCTGTTGCACAATTGTTTATTTTTGTTAAAAATAAATAGTTCATCATTGCATTAATCTGTTTCATCTTGTTTAATTCTATCTTGGGAAAGAACGGTGTAGTCATCAATGCCTGATGCCCCCAGTCTTTTCTGTTCTAAACGTAAAGGTATGTAGCTTTTTAGGTCAACCATGGTATTGGATCGGTATCGAAACTGAAAACGCTGGATCGATGCATCTCTAGTATTTATAGTGCTTTTTATCTATCTAGATTGTTTTGGTGTGAGATGTGTTAGAGATATCGGCTATAGAGATGTCTGCCTTCATCATATATAATATGAGCTAGATGGAACTTGGAGTGCCCAAATTGGCATAATAATAATAATAATAATAATAACAACAATACATTCAGAAAACTCAACAGTAATGTCTCTGTCCCACCAACTGTATAACCACACAGAATGAAGTGTGCATCTACTGCCAGCTCACATAGCAACACTGAGCCACCTATCATTGCAGCTAAGCTGAGGAGGACGTCATTAATGTTTACATCTTGCACTGTCATAAGCACAAGCCTTTCATCCATGAGTAGATGCACGCTAAAATATAATAAAGATAATAATAATAATAATAATAATAATAATAATAATAATAATAATAATAATAATGATAATAATAAAAATAATAAAAAGATGCAGACTTCTTTCTTGCAGTGACACTGTCAGCAGGTGTAGTTTGGTAGAAAGAAAATAGTTCCTACATGAAACTTCTCTAAGGTGCTGTAGGCAGATTTACTTTCCTCTGGACAGAGTGAAGATAGTGGTTTCCCCAGTATTTACACTAAGTTAAGCTAAGCTAAGCTAAGCTAAGATAACTGGCCTTTACTGTTTTGGTTCACACTCATCAGCATACTTTCAAGCTGCAAATCCCACTACATGCTACCTGCCACCTCCAGAAAACTGACTAACAAAGTTATTTCACTAATGGTTGTATTAGCTAGTGAATATGCTGTAGGGGAGCATTTACCAGCTAAAGAGCCAGATACTTCCTCCAGGGGTTTGTGAAACAAAAACAGAGCTAATAGGAGAGTGAAGATTGGATTTAAGTTCATGGGGTGCACACAAACACGCCAAATTAATCTATAACTGCTGGCTGTGTAAATCAGCCACACTTTGCTCATAAGTTTACTATATCAACATAAAAGGTCATGACAGTATTGTGGTTACAGATTCCAGTTTCCACTGCCCTTACATAGCCCCAAAAAATCTGTTAAGGCAGGCATAATTATAGAAATTATTGATGGTTTTAATACGATGAGGTTTTGAATTTCCATGATTTTGTCAGGCTTTGTTTTATGGATCAGTAGGAGCTGAAGATACTCTCTGAGTCATATGTTTTGGCTTCCAAATTTGAATGCTCTTCTGAACTATTCTTGCAAATACACAACACAGAATATTAAAGATGTGTGTGCCGGAAGGAAACCCAGCTCACCAAGCCAGAATGTTGAATACCTAAACAGTGTACACAAGAGGGCACGAGCAAGAGCCGAGACCTCAGAGCTGCCACTAAGCAGAACCTCTGCTCTCTTAGCCTGAGGTTAGGGGTGAGGTCGAAAAAAATCATACCATCAGCGCAGTCATCCTGCTACCAACCCGTACAACTGCACCAACCATTAATTAAATCACTGAATACCACTGAGTTTTGCCTCCATGTTTCTCCATTGACTTGATATGGAAATACGATTCATTTATTCATGAATTAAGCAGAACAGAGCTAAAACAATCCAATGAAGTATTTAATATCAACTTGAGACCCTTTGTAGGAGGAGTGTTTGAAAAAACAGATGCAGTTTAGGCCATCAGTGAAATACGTGGCTATAGCAGGAACTGATTGATTATTACACACAATGAAATCGGGCCAAGGGCTTTAAAATGAAAATGAAAACAACAGAATCTGAGCAAGACAGATTTAAAAAGGTTCACTGGTTCCTTTTGGTCCCATATGGAGCATCCTGCGAAGTTTGGTCTGGTCCAACCAAGTAAAGTTTACTTTTAAATCATTTTACCATGAGTATGTATCAGAGGACGTAATGTAGACAGAGCCTTAATTAACACTCAGTCACACAATAAAACGATACACTGTGACACTTAACTCACAAAAAGGAAGTGCATACGTCTTTGCCAAGATGCATTAAGGGGAATCTTTGTGCAGCCAACACAAAAGGCTGCAGCAGCAAAAAGACATTTGTCTACACCTGGAAAACAACCACTCAGCACTCCTGCAGTCACAGCCCTATGCTGAGCAAAGCTTGTCTGGGCCAGTTTAAAATATGTTTATTCTGAGATGATAAAACTGCTGCTATTTTATCTTTTTATTATCATAAAAATACAACAAAAAATAAACTGAACAATGAATTAAACACACTGTGAAGAGCTTGTTTTGCCAATGCCACATCCTTCATGGTTTCATATTTACACATTTCTACCTAGTCATTGTAAGGTCTGCCTGCTACGCTCACAGTCTGCCAGGATGAAGCCTGTAGTTTGATACACTTATTAGGTATGCACAATAATATCGGCACATCGTCAGTATCGACCAACATGTTTTTTTCTTATTTTGCACAATGAATATTACATACATTGAAGAGTACTGTATTTCATGTCTCCATCTGCTGGTGGGCCATCACGCTGAGAGTATGCATGCATAATATGATGTTAATTCTACTACAGAAAAAAGGTGAAGATCATTGAAATCAGGTAGGGAAAAAAGTGTATATATATCGATATCGGTATTGGTTATTGGTCAAATGAGTTGTTACATATCTGCATATTGGATATCGGCAAAAAAAACAGACATCATGTATCCCTAATCCTCACTACTTTTCACTCCTGTAAAACAGGAAGACTTAAGCACATGCACTGATACCTCATAGACTTGACTACTGTGTCATTCACTCTGAGCTTGTCATTTGGACCAACTCGACTCTTAGCTTTCCTGCATGGGCCTCCTGCTATTGCTAGAGCTGCTGAATGTAAAATGCTCCACCGAACATATCAAGTATTACAGTGACTTTCTCTGCCATTAAAGGAACATGTCAGTATTTTGGGAAATATGCTTATTTGTTTCACGCCCATATGCTAAACATGAAACTACCACTGAGAGAGAGTTATCTTAGCTTATACATAAAGCCTGGAAGCAGGGGAAGCAGCTAGCCCACAGTGACTTCCTGATATCTGGTCTTTAACATGAAAAGTCACTGCACCTGGCCAAGAAATAGTATACTCAGAATCCCTTTTAAAACCACAACTTGATCAGGGTTGGAAATGATCACCAGCCATTAGCCAAACGCTGGTAAAATATGCAAGTGGCTGCTGCTTCGTTTCCCAGCCAAAAAAAACCACAATGGTAATCTACTGAATGGCTAGTAGACTTTGGAGTCCACAGCAACATCAGCAAGTCAACAAAAAGGCTAATTTCCAATCCTGAAGTTGATGTTTTTACACTTCAGTTGTTCTATCAATTTACCAAACAAGATATAACGTGTTAATTATTGAGCTTTAGAGGGTCTGGAAAGTGTATTTGTATACACTTTGGAAAAGCCAGGCTAGAGGGTTGTTTCTCAATGTCTCCAGCCTTTATGCTAAGCTAAGCTAACCATCTCCTAACTCTAGTTTATACTGTGTACAGATACCAGAATGGTAATTCTAATCTAACTCTTGACAAGAAAGCAAAAAAAAACTTTTTATTGTTCCCCTAATAGAGCGCTGCAGAAATTAGTCCTATAATGCCTTAATGAGTGAGCGTTTTTACTACTGTGCTCAAAGTCAGTGGTTTTTTTGGTTAGATGCCTGAAATAAGGTCTGTGGTTAACACAAGCATAAAAGACTTTAATGTTTGTTCTACTGCATAAGACAAGTCAGTAAATAACCTGAATTTGTAGCTGTTATGTGCACTGAAAAAGACAGTTGTTATCAAGTGGGACTACATAACGACGTCATGCCGACACTGACACTGACTTCCAGGTCGGACTATAAAAGAAAACATTATTTCTGCAGCACTCTATGGTCTGTCTAATTGTTAGGTGAGAGGTAGTTTTAATTTTGTAATTCTAATTAATTGGGCAAAAAGTCCAGTGTTACAAATGAATGCTGCTGTCCTGAAGTCTCCCGCTCTTGCCCTGCTGGATTTGACTCCTGAGGTAAGTAGGACAGTTAGCTGCAAAAAAACAATACAGTCAAATTTGATTTCCAGCAAAGAGAGACACTGATTACAAAGGGAAATGCTTGTGTGTGAGTGGGTGAGAATGTGTGTGTGTGTGTGGGAGCGAGGGTAGGAGAAAGCTAGAAAACTGTATAAAATGATCAAATGAGACAAGTGGGGGACAGAGCTACAAAGCGGGTGAGAATGACTCGCGGTGGGCAGGGACGGAGGCAGGGAGCTGTGTTCTTATTTGTTTTGCCTCAGTCCAATAACACTGTCTATTTCCACTGTGTGTGCATGTGTGTACCAACCTCAGGCACTCATCTGTAACAGGAAGTACAAACACTACTGTTTACCTACGCGTGCATGAGCAAACACACACAGGATGATTAATGAAAGAGACACATTAATAAATTGAGATGGCACACATCTGTCACGAAAACCAAACAAATTAGAATAAATAACTCCATAACTCCTCGACTCTTCATCTCTGCACGAGGAGAGAGTAGGCACACACTCTCCTGGAAAGAAAGACACAGATCTGTAGTTCAACCAAAATCAATTTCATGACAGCTGCTGCCTCTGCTATCTAGTAAACTCCCAGGAAGTGTTGTGTTTTGTTTGGGACAGTAAATATATAAGCTTCTCAGAACAGGCTGCAGACTCTACTCTGCGAATAAGATTTTGATATTAAATGAAAAAGCTGCAGATTACAACCTGGAAATGGATTCCAGAAAAATGCATAATGTAGCCGCCGTCCTGGAAAAACAGCAAGAAATCCCAATCCACACAGACAAGAAGATGGAAAAAGGGAATAAAGGAAGTGTTGAGAAGGGACAAATTGAGACATGCCGTTGACAAGTGCTATACAATATTTCCAGCTGCAGGACGAGCTGGCGGCGGTTCACAGCAGGCCTGACTGCTGCGTCCTGCCCCTCAGAGATACGGCCGCGCTAAATTTGACAAAGTGAAAAAGCCATTTGCCAGAGAACGCTGCTGTGAGTCCCCAGAAATGAATTTTCAGCTCCGCTTCATTTGACTTTTCCCCCAAAATTAAAAGCACTGAGTTGTGACACGAGATGAGAAGCATGTGAGATCTTGCTTTCTCTTTTTCTCTTTCCTGTCTTCTTTCGTTCCTCATTTTCCTCCTTTCCTTTCGTCATCCTTCCCCTTACCCACCCTCCCTTCCTTCAACCCTGCTGTATTTTCCTTCTTTCTGTCCTTGTCCTTTCTTCATTTTCTGTTCTTTCCATCCGTCCATCTTTCTGTCAGTTGATCCATCTTCTTTCCTCCCGGTCTTTTAACCATTTATCCTACCATTGTTTTCTTCTTCCCTTTTTTCCTTCATTCATTCTGTTCTTTCTTTCTTTCCTCCGCTCCACCCTTATTCCTAGCTTCCATTCTGTCTTTCCTTCCATCCTCCCATCCTTCTGTCTTTTCTTCCATCCTTCCTTCATTCTCTCTTTCCGTCCTTACTTATTTCTGTCTTTACTTCCATTCTACCATTCCTCTTTTCTTCCATCCTTCCTTCCTTCTCTTTCCTTACTTATTTCTCTTTCCTTTCATCCTACCATTCTTCTGTCTTTCCTTCCATCCTTCCTTCACTCACTCTCTTTCCATCCTTACTTATTTCTGTCTTTACTTCCATCCTACCATTCTTCTGTCTTTTCTTCCATCCTCCCTTCCTTCTCCTCTTTCCTTCCTTACGTATTTCTGTCTTTCTTTCTTTCTTTCTTTTCCTTCTTGCCATCTCTGTCTTTCCATCCAGCCTTACCATCTTCTTTCCTTCCATATTTCTGTCCCACTGTCCTTCCCCTTCTCTCTTTGCTTTTTTTAAAATGTCCATACTTTGTTCCCTCCTTTCCTTCCCTATTTCTCTATTTTACTACCTCTCTCTGACTTATTCTGTCACAACATGTCTTCATTCCTCTCACTCTCACTGTCAATCGTGTGTCTCACAGGGCAGGGGTAAATAGGTCTACGATGGAGGAAAAAAAAGCATTTCTCAGAGTTGAATCTCAGACGTTTCTGTCAAAACCCCTCCGCCAGTAACACAATCAAAACTCCAACACAGGGTGAAAGTGACTTGAACCAGCAGCAGATTTATGTACACAGCTGTGAGTCTGCAAATCAGACTGACAAAGCCTCACCACATGTGATTAATGTAGTGTACTGAAAGAAGACCTCATGAATTTATTTCATCCAAAGGCTGGTGCTCTCTTTTTTCTCGGTTTCCTTCTTTCTTTTGTAGATAAAGTCTAGCTAGTTGTAACGGTTTATCCTTGAATTCAATAAATCAAACAATCAATCAATTTTATTTCTAAAGCCCAATATCACAAATCACTGTGATATACTGTATATGTATATATATATATATATATTTATATATGTGTGTGTGTGTGTGTGTGTGTGTGTGTGTGTGTGTGTGTGTGTGTGTGTGTGTGTGTGTATATATTTTTAAGTATGGATCGAAAGATCGAAGGATATGAGAATTGAAAAGGTAATGGAAAATGCAGAAAGTTCAGCTTGGATCAGTGCTTATGTCTTCAGGGGGAGAAGAGAAAAATGTAGATGTGTCTAAGTGCTTGCATAGCCTTGAAACTGAATGACGGTCTTCTGATAACAGGTTGAAGGCCACACACACACTCACATAAACAGAATTTCAGTCGTTCATATTAGAGCCAAATGTCTTGTTCTTTCCCTCCAGACAAATGTTCCCTGTGCCTGAAACCACCGTACAGTGTATATATACCCTGAGTGACACTATTTCCATGGAAAGCAGTAGTCCTGTTTTCTCCTCCAGCTCAATATTTAACTGTTTAAATAAAACTTATGGTGGGGAAAAAAAACTTCAGCTGAACTCAGTGAGACTGTGACACTCTTTCAAGGTCAGATCCCTCCCAGTGTGTCGGCTGGCAAAGCGCAGCACGAGGGAGGCAGCCTCAAGCGAGCATCACACCACAAAGGAATAAAACATTCAAAGACTTTCATAAAGTTAAAAAGCAAGTGAGGGAATTTATCCGCCACCACAAAAAAAAAAGAGAAAACTATTTGAATGAAATATAATCCCTTCTTTTCATGCCCCTGCACAGACGAATGACTCCGGGCTCTGTATCGTCCTCGGGAAGTTGGTCTCTGTGCAGCTCAGAGATTCATATTTTGATGGGGGTATTTCAAAGTGTCAGGGGTTTAGCAGAAATACGTTTGGAAGGGGGGGAAGAAAAACATGAAAGAAATGCTAAGTCATTTTCAATCCGGGCTGTGGGAGAGGAAAATGTCTCTTGTGTACGTTTTTAAAGTTGGATCTTTTCAAAAGGTTATCTGGTGGTAATAACGCGGAGACCATGACAGGAATCAGTCGCAGTTATGAGCCGAACACAATTGGAAGAGGGGGAGGGGATGAGGCGGGAGTTTGATTTAGGGAAATGCTTCCAATGTGACAACATGGAGGAAAAAGAAACTGGCAGAGCTGGAGATGGAAAGAGCAACACAGAGGGAGGGAGACAGATGGAGGGTGAAGGAGGGTGGAATCACCTCAGCAGAGAAGAACTGAGTGAAGAATTGGATTGTATGCCGCTGGCCGGTGTAATTGTAAAAGCGCTCTGACTGAGAAAGCGATACATTGCTCCCAGGACTCAGCTCAGAAATATTATCCTCCGTCTGAGAATTTTTATGAGTGAAGCAGCAGAAGAAAAAAAAAAGTAATTGATATTAAAGGCGAGCCACGGTGTGAGCTACAGGAGCCTGGGCTGGTCAGAGCAGCCCTGTTTGATATCATGCTCAGTTAGCTGGGAAGGCTGGGGAAGATAAGTGGCCTGATAACTACTGCTGTGTGTGTGTGGGGGCATGTGACGTACATAATGATCTGACTACTGCAGCGAAAAATCAATATACCTGCATGCACATATGAAAATGAACTGTACAGGTAATGTTTTTGTTTGTGTGTGTCTCATTCTGAATAAAACCTTAAAGCTGGGTTAGACAATTTAATTTAAGCGTCCATGATAAACTTTGACCATATTTAATGTAATTCAAGTGGACAGATACCCCTTCTCCACCAAATTAGCTTTGGTTCTTGAAACGATTCCATTCAGGATTCTGGGAACCTCGGCACAATCTCGCAAACCAGCCCACCTTTCCACCTGTTTTGTGTGGAACCCTTATAACCAACAAAGTGTGATCAACGGAGGGTGTTGCACAATGCACAACAGAATTAAACAGCAGAAGCAAAACTGCAGATTAAATTGATTACCTGTGAGCTTTTGTTTTTACCCAAAAGACAAGCATGAGCAAACTATTAATGAGACCATTGCACATTGTCTTTTTATGTTTGACAATTTCTCACTTGACTTCTCCGTTGTTACTCCTCCATCCTTTCTTTCCAAGCTGTAGAATATGCCGGCCCAGTGATACTGTCACAGTTCGCACTTTTGGTCCAGGACAACCTATTTTTTGGTTCCAGCTGGGAATCAACTTCCCAAATACTCTGAACAGATCAAAATTAGGTGCAGGAACTGAACTGGTGCCATGACGGTGGAAAGGGGAATGAGAGAAAACTAGACTTCAGCACCACTTCTTGGGTCTCTGTCAGAGAGGCAGTTAGAGCTACAGGCTACAATGAGGCTAAAAACAGAGTTCAAATGAAGTTTTTCCAGACAACTTTTTATGTCGGGGCTTCAGGACACTTGGATCACTACGGACGAGCAGTATGGAGATATTTTGTGGTTTCAATTATGTGTTTTTGGACGTTTGAATCTGGCCTCCATTAGGTGGAGTTGTGTTGCTACCTCCTCTCCCCTTGGATCTCCACAAGTATTGTGAGGACTCTAAAAATTCACCTGAGCCTCCATCGGCATGTGGGTGAGTAGATAATGGCTGAATTTTCATTTGCTATTCCAGCATAGGCAACAACTGCTTATACTACAAAGCAACCCAAAAAAAGGCAGCTCATAAGAAAAAAGAGTCTAAAACAGGATCTAACAATATAAACAGAGAGTTTATTGCTTATAATTTAGCCTTCTGCTGTAGTTAGCACATTTCTGTAGTTAATGTTAGCTAGAGCCTCAAATCACAGTGTGTCCTGTGACTCACTCCCTGCCACAACAGACCACCTTGCCAGGAGGAGAACGGGCAGCAGCTCTGCAGACAGACCCCAAGTCAGCATCTGCAGCAGCCTGAATTCAGTCACTGCTAACCTGTACTCTAGGTGACCAGAGAGCATTGATTCCCAGCTGATACAGCAAACTGTCTGTTGCTGCCGTTTATCAGATTAAGACCCAACGGCCAGCAGTTCACTGTGACAGCAAGTGCTTGGGTGTTTGAACTTGCCAAATTCAAGCTACTATAGCCGCTAACCAAAGGTCTATCTCTAGGAAGTTAGCTAAAGCCTCAAATCGCAGTAGGATATGTCATCTCACAGAGCTTTACAGGCACAGACCCTGAGTCAGTGGCTATAGCAACTTGAATTCAGCCAGCACAAACCCCGACGCCACCACTGGTAAAGGTGCTGACTGAAGGTCCTTCTCTGGTCAACAGCAGCTGGAAGCGAGGTGGAGGGACCATGTGGCAGCTAGCTAATTCTTGTCTCATTTGTGGTCTGATAAACAGAGTGGGGCAGGACGGGCTAAGCAAATGGGCTTTATGCAACTACAATTAACTAACATTAAATAAATCAGTGTATGGGAAACACTGGGTCAGTGTATGGTACCTGTGCATACGTTTGTGGTTATGTGGTGGGAGGGGCTTAGGACAGAAGGGAGAGCACTACAGGAGGGGGGTGTACTTTCAGATTCTGCCTTTTTTGTTTTGTTTTGCCTTTCCCAGATTTCTGCCATCCCCAGCTTTAACTTTCCATCCATATACAAGTCATTTTAAAGCCAGAAACACAGGCTGGCAAATGGCAAAACTTGAATTAACTGTGTTTTTGTGTGTGTGAGTTATTCTGAATGAGTTCTAATGGGCACATGCAGCCTGACAATGACCCTGGAACAGAAATAAGTTCTAAGTCTCCGTGCCAGGCTCCACTCATATATACTCAGAGGTACACACAGAAAGACGCACAACACCCATACACACATAATTATAAACTCTGGGAACAGATGGGCATTATGGTTGAAATGTGTTCTCTATCTTACTCTCTCTCTCACACACACACACATACGCTCCAAAACTGCTCGATAAATAAACAGACTGCACTCTTACACTTCCTGCCAGAGCAGTTATAAACTGGCCCAACACTTTCTTTTGGTCATAGAGGACACACACAGACAGCTAAGGTGTAGTCAAAATGTATTTCTAATGGATAGAAAGAGTGCACAGCTGTTATTACACGTGGTAAATGTCGGCCATTTGTCCACAGTGAGGCCAATATGAGCTGCATTCTTCTATATGCTTCGACAGGAATAACATTGAAATAAAAACTAAGTTTATACCTTCAGTAAGTCTCCTAACTTCTTGTGATATCAGCACAACCTCTGAGAGCCTTGGTAAAGTAGTGAAGAACTGATGCTGCATCATGTGTCCTCTTGGGAGAAGTTTTTGAAGTTAACCCATATGAACCCACGGGTAAGGACAAAAGACAATTTGATTTGTCAGAACTTTACATTCCCAACTGTGCTGCGGTTGTGCTGCGTGACTGCTCACATCATCATTGGGTTTCAGAATCCATTCCTCCATCACGAAAGGATTACGTGACAACAATTTTAATTATACAGAGCATATAAGGATGTTTGACGCTCTGGATGGAGGTAAAAGTTTAAATCAGGTCTGTTCTTCAGAAGCAGCATTTCCTAAATAGTTAGGAGTTGTTGTGCCAACATTTCCCAGTGTTTTACAAGCATATTGAAGTCGAGATGGAGGAGTTCATTTAGATGTAGTAACAGATGTTTTGGGGCTGCTGTTTACTCTTTGAATGACTGTACTGCCACATTTTATATCTGCATTTCCTGAATGGTGTAGCAGGGAAAACATCTTTCTGTCTCCCTCCTACATTCTCTGTCTCTTTCTCTCTTTCTCCAGCTACTTGCTTGCATACAAGATTTATATACAGTATTGAGCATTTGTATACAGTACGTGACAACAAGGGAAATAAAGCAGTAGGGCGAGCACTGAACAGGCTGTAAAAAGGCACTCTAAAGAGAAAAGGATTAAAAGCTATTTAGTCAGGCATATTAATGCTTTAAATCACTAACTGGTTATGGCCTCACGGAGAGGATGGAGTGAAAACAGACAGATTACACCTGGTACAATACACTGTAAACATCACATCATGAAATGGCAACAGATACAAAATAACACATTAAAACTTATCAAGGTATTAAAATGCAGATCCATTATTTATAGGTTTTTATGTCATTCTGTAGCTTCCCAACTGTGTTCATTATGTATAAATCCAAAATTTCAAATTTTGATCTCAGAACAAGAACTAGAAACTGACTGAGTATTTGGCCTCTGCATTTGTTTGGAAGCCACAGACAGCTCAAAATGTTGGTGGCAAATCAAGTCTCCAGCTTAGTTAACATCACAAGGCTTATCATTTGCATTTTCAGGCTTAAATACCAGAAGACCAGGCTTGAAAAAAGACAACACAGCTCCTATCTAACAAAAAAGAATCATAATCGTTTCTTTGCTGTATCAATTTTGGGGTTAAAGCACAGTTACTGAGTACAGGTGTGAGAACTGTGAACAGCTGCCCCCAATTGAGAAGCTTTTGCTTGTACACTGTCAGCAGTAACCATCAACAAGCAGCTAATAGAGGCCAAGATGCCTTCCTCTCAGCACACCTGGCTCCCAACCCAAATCCCATACTCATCTAACACTCCACATCCAACAGCAGGAGGGGTTGATGTACCTTAATGTACGAGGGATGTGACAGCCTCTTGTTCAAGTGAGGGTTGGGATGAATTGAGCACAGCAGGTTCAAATATTTGATCTCTACTCGGGTGTTTTTTTGTCATCCTCCCTGAGGTTGTGTATCCTGGCAGCTTGCTTTCCTTTCGTTTCTGTGCAATACGTTAGCTGTAAATAAGAAGACACTGTATGCCGGAGCTGGCCAAAAACGCTGACAGAGAGGCAAAAAAAACCCCAGGAAGGGCCAAACCTATCAGACGCTGCTTAATGGGGCCCCTGGCACACAGAACAGCTTGTAACACAGACGAAGAAGCAAAGGTGTGTCTGAGATGGACAGAAACACACACACAACTTCTGAGAATACATAAAAGCAGTATGTGCATGTGTTGTTATGAGTGTGTCAAGAGTCAATGCATGCAAAGTGTGGGAGTGTGTGTGAGTGATGTCCATTTCCCTGCAGGTTAAGGTCAGTAGCCATCTCTCTGGGGCTTTTACTGTCACAGACCGCTGGGCTCGACATTTCCTGCACGCCACCAGGCCATTTGGCAAACAGCAGGGTCGAGCACACTCTCAATCTTCGTGTGTGTGTGTGTGTGTGTGAGTGTGTGTGTGTGTGTGTGTGTGTAAAAGTGAAGCAAAGGATACAGAGGGAAAATTAGAAGTAGTGCATGTTGGGGTGAATATGTGTGATTTTCTTCCTAGGGTTTGTGGAGGATGTGCATGTTGGTTTGAAAATGTAGTGTTATTGTACATTTGTGACTGTGTGAGTGTGTGTGCGTGTGTTTGGGTCACAGGGATCCTATCCTCAATCTGTTCGTTACTGCTCAGGGTGTCACTTTGCTCTTCAGAAAGGGACAGTCTGTAGATCATTAAATGGTGTCCTTCCACTGACCTCTAGTCTGTGTTCTTTTTAAACCTAGAGCCACATCCACATTTCACTTATCTTAACAGGTGTCTGTTTAGTATGATCTCACCACACAGCCACTGAAAAGGCTTCCACAGTGACACGTCTATTTGGCAAAGAGATACAGGGAGATGATTTATTTTGCCCTTATCCCGAAAAAGACAATATTCCTACAGTACTAAACTGTTTACATGGCTAATGAAAATGAACATTCCACTCATATTCCTGTTTACATGCAGCTGCGCATCCTGCGATTAACGTGCCCTAGCATGTCAATTATCTTATCAAAGCTATGAAAATGTGGAGGGGCTGGAGCTAATGTAGTCTCTTACACAGATGCCGATGACGTCAGCACGCTGGTTGACTCTGTCGTCTGTGGACATTCCCATAGGAAAGTTGTAATAGAACTAGCGCTGGCTCCCAGCGGCAGTGATGTGATTGGATCCAAATCACGTACTTCCGTACTTCCTCGACCAACGGCTGATTAGCTTTGCCTTACACCCACCTACACCTGAATTGCTGTTCCCCAAATTGTTGTCCGTAGGACAACAGAAAAGGAAGTGTTCAGTGCATCGCAAGAAGAGATTAAAATGGACATGATTTCATTTGATTCGGCTGTATTGCAGAGCTGCAACGTCCACAAGATTGGAGAAATTAAGGATTTACAGCGACTCTGTCTAAAATTCCTTACGCAGGAGAAGAGAGATGTTTTGGCCTGTTCGCCGACGGGATACGGTAAAAGTTTGATTTATCAAGCCTGGCCCACTGTAAGCCTGTAACACACGTGCCGTACCTATGGCAACACCGTCACGTGGTCTGGATATCCCCGCCCATTTCTATTACAAAACGAAAGATGGATGTCCCCAGACTCCCATTCCGAAGTAAGGGAGGCTGGTCACGCGAGACTAGAGCTACAGGTGCCATTTTGTTTCTTTGCTACAAAACAGGATTTTTATAAGTTTCAAATTCTCCACCAGTGGTGGTCTTATTCACCACAGCCTCCCTCTTTCATTATTTCAACCACCTTCTTGAAAAGTTTGGCACTGTAATATGCACATATCCAAAAACCTGTTGTCTTTCATATTCTTTAATAATAGATGTTTCACCCTTCAACTTGAAATATGGGCCTTTCTTTTGGACATGAACCGCTACCCAAGCCTTGCAAACTGTTGGCTTGTGTGCAACACATACATGACAACACACCAAGAGGCTGTGTGTTGTAAACTGTGGTAAAAACCACAGCTGAGACACATATTCTGACTGTGCTGAATAAATGTCCAAAGAATGCTCCTAAAACCCAATTAATTAGTAAATGCTACATTCACAGAAAGGCCTAATTCGAAAAATCCAAATGGAACATGCCATTTACATGACCTGTATCAAATTCAGAATATTATCATATTCAGAATAATAGGGGGAATATTACTGTGCATGTAAATAGTCAGTGCCACATTGTCCGTCCATTTCCTGACACAGAAAAACAAACTTCACAGGCAAAACACTTTCCTTCATTCATTATCCGTAACGGCCTGTTAAGGGCTGTGGGGGGCCTGGACCCTGTCCTAGATGGCACTGGGCGAGAGGCAGGGTACACCCTGGTCAGGCTGCCACACTATCACAAGGCTGACACATAGAGACAGACAACTATTCACACTCACATTCACACCTATGGGCAAATTAGAGTCACCAATTAACCTGCATGTCTGGACTGTGGGAGGAAGCCAGAGAACCCAGAGAAAACCTACGCTTGACATGCAAATTCCAAAAAGAAGGGTCCGAGCCGGCTGGTGGATTTGAAATCCTCTTGCTGACAGGCAACAGTGCTAACTACTCCACCGCCACACTGCCCATCGAAACCCTCCTGTCATTCTAAATACACAACTGCCCGTACATACCACTCTAAATACAAAGCTAACCAACTGGAAAATATTGGACACAGCAAGAGCTGCACTCACATGACAATCACATGACAATCATCCAAATTCCAACATTTGACTCTGAAATGATGCTTAAGTACTGAGTTTAAATATGTTGTGTGTGCTACTTTTGACATCGCATCAATCACTAATCAACAGTCTGTCATTATATTATTCATTAGTTGTTTTTTACACAGGGGGTCTGACAACCATTTCCCCTGAACAATGCTCTGCTTAAAGGGAAATTACATGCTTTATATTTCTGGTTTATATGGAGAAATAGAAGAAGTGGATAGTGAGCAAATAGTGCCAAAAATTGCCACTTATGGCACCTAAATTTTATTTTAGTGTGTGTTAAAGTTTTATCTAGAATTTTCATGTGGTTATCCTGCAACTATTATGTGCTCTCAAACTGTACATAAAATACCAGATTAGATTTTAGGCTTTATAATGTTCACAATACACACGGAGTAAGGAACGAAGGTAGATTGTTTTCCAAAGTAAAAAAGAATGTGACTAAAACTTTCACCCACCAATTTACTACAAAGAGCCAAAAATGAACAGGGTTGCTCATGAATGTTTTAACTCAAACCTGCATGAAGCAATGTTTGACCATGAGAGATGTGTTCTCAAAGCCCCTGAAAATCTGGGTTCGTGTCATTGGTCCGACATCCCGTTAGTCCGACTGTCCGCAGTGCTGAACGGCTCGCAGTGGGCGTATGGTGCGCCGTGACCGGCTCTGGGTCAGCTGGGAAAGGCTTAAGGTGAAGCAGGCTCACGGCTTATGTGTTTGTCACTTTCGTCTTCATTTTAACCCACACCATGATCTTTTCCTGACCCTAACCAAGTGGTTTTTGTGCCTAAACCTAACCAGACCTTAACCACAGGGCATCATGATGATTTCGGAACGGACTTCGGAACAATGGGTTTAATATGGTCAGAACAATGGGCTGTCGGACCAATGGGCTGTCGGACCAATGGGCAGTTCCTGAAAATTTGACTTCAAACATCAAGTATTTCTCTATAACATTAAATACACAAATAAATAAGCAACAATTAAACTGAAAAAAAAAACAACACTCAAAAACTCAGCAGGACTCTGTTGGTTGAACAAATTTGATTGACAGTGACCAAACAACCGACTGTCGTCAAACTATGATTCAAGTGTTTTTAAACCCTAATTTGTGCACAGAAGAACATGAAATTGCCATTTTCTAACCCACCCACGACAAACTAGTGAGAAGCTAAAGAAGACTATGTTTCAGAGAAACCTCCTCGTAAGTATACAGAATAAAAAGGGTTCATCTCTCTTTGTCTTTCTTCCAGTCCCTGCCTCTGTATATTTCCGTCTCATCTCTCTCTCTCCCAGCCTCCCTGGTTCCACTCTTTTCTCCCGCCTTCCATCCTGCCTCTAGGGAGGTGTGTTTGTTCCCCACGCTGCACCATCAAATCGGGGGCCTCTTGTGACCCACGCCTTATCTCAGATTGATGACTGACGGCTCCCGCAGTTTGGACCACAATGCAACTTTTCCATTAACCTTCCTCTAACATAGTGTGAGAAATCTCACGGAAGTCAAAGGTTCTTACAGAGTTTCACAATGACGGAGTTGAGTGGTAGGTTGTTACGTTTTTAATGCACACAAGTGCTATTCTTGCATGTGCTTCAGCGCTGTTTGTGGGTGTATGTGGGTTGTTGAATTCACAAAAAAAAATAGAGCAGAATTTGAAGAGACAGATGGAGAAAAAGATAGAGAGCGAGAGGAGACAGACTGAGAGAATGTGACACTGTGAGCATGCCTGAACAGCTGAGTAGATTAAGGGTATAACATTAAAAGCAAGTGTGTGACATAAGCAACATAACCAACTAATTTACTTTTACAGCCATTCATGACTTCTCAGATCCCCCAGTTGCTACGCCCGCTGCGTATTATTGCATGTTTGTCAGTGGGATGTCACGCCACGCTCCCCAGGGTGCATTTGATCTGACTCACCCTCACAGCCCTGGGAGCGCGTCGTCTCTCATGCAGAAAAACCCAACACAGTCGACCACTGCACTTTGGGAGCTGCTAAATATCAAGGGAAGCTGCCCTTATCCACAGGGTCAAGCTTAAAAAATGATCCATTTGCAGCTATTATGAGAGCACAGTGGTGCCGGCAGCACCGTGGCAATACATTTTTGCTGATTTTTCACCATTTGCCTTGTGGCTTTCATACATATTTAAGCTGTGTAGCCTTATTTTATAGCCTCATCTTCTATTTAACAGGCTTGCAGTTCGTTAGGGTAGTAAAAGGTTTCTGTACATCAAGCTCCATTATGCATTGAAGTTGCATTAACGCCCCATTCACCAACTAAATCACAACTTCCCCCCTCCATATGCTAGATGTTTGAGGCAAAGCCACATTCCCTTCCCGCTGAGATGCACACATGATGAAAATTTAATGCATGGGGCATTACCGATGTACAATATAGAGATATGTGCTGTATAATCATTTTTAAATTTAGACTGGCTACGTTAAATTGATGGTGTGTCGTGCACATTCTTAATACATATCTCTGGCATGTATAAGAATATAGCGTTTCCAGGTCAACGCCAGCATGTTGGAGTCACCTTTTCTGCAGGGCATTGTGTGGGGTTTTATATATGGGACTAAAATGATACAATAAAAGGCTTAAAGGTTCTGCATGAAACATTCAGAGGTTTAACATAGCAGCAAACCACTATTTGCTTTGTAAAGATATAGTGAATTGGTGTATGTTGTAATCCAAGCTTCTCTTTGGTTGGTTGTGGCAAGCCAGTCCATCCATGTTTATCCCACTGGCTTGCTCATCACTGCTGCTTTACAGCCCCATAGCACAGTAAACCCACTCTCACCAAAAAAAGGACCATATAGGCTGACCATGCAAGCAGCTTATTATGACCCATACCTACGTTTATTGAGGGAAAACATAACATAACATGACTACAGTCACAAACATCTCGTGTTGCAACTAATACTCAATGTAGTGGCATAACTGCTGTTTGAAATAGTTTTGAAAATGGATCTGTCGAAATGGAGTATTTTAGACATTTTTGGTGGATATGACTCAAACGTCATGCATTAACTATTAAAACAGGCTTTGCTGGTTATTTGAGGAAGCGCACCCTCGCCAGCTCTACTGTATGAAAGAGCTGATGTCAAATAACCACGACCTTATAAAAGCTCCTAGGTGGAACTGAACAGTACAATATTGCAGGCTATTTACGGGTTTAATATTGCGGAGCATCTTATTGTCTCCAGCTGTGGAATGAATTGATGCAGGGACTTTAAGTGGCAGCATAACATTCGGAAGGAATGGAACTATGAATAATACACACGCACACAAACACACAAGCACTGCATAAGAGCGCACCCACACAAACCTCTCTCGTATACACTTAAAAGCAGAGAGAATGATATGCAAAGATGGATGCATGCACTCTCATAACACACATGTTCTTTTTTTCTTGGATACACAAAGTGGAAAGCAAATTACACACACACAAAAAGGAAGAAAGGGGCGCGTACAAATCAAGCTTTAACTGCATGTGAAAGCCCAGCATGCCCATGTGCCTTTCCTGCCCGCAGACCAAACACTGCACGTCAATGATGCAGAGGCAACAAGACAGCTGCTACACACATACACACACAATTTCTTGCTTGAAACACAAAACTGTTAACTAAAAAAGTCAATATACCTCCTTCTGTTTGCGCTGTTCTCCCCTTTTCTTTCCTCTCATCTCTCTCTAATTTTTTCTCTGCTCATCTCAAGCCTCTTTGCTGACACAACATGTAAGCTACATTAACCATCTAGCTGAGATAGAAAAGTTGTGAGTGAAAGAGAAACAGAGGTAAAAAATAGCGATAACAAGAAGGAAGCAAAAAGACTCAGAGCCAGGGAGAGATGGTATAAAGTAATGAGAAAGAAAAAAGGACAGAGGTGAGAGAAGCAGCACACGAAAGCAGAAATAAAGAATTAAGTCTGCAATTTGTGTGGCCGTTTGACCCTGCAAGGCGCTCAGCTTAGCACCAGCCACATGAATAAACAACCACATCTAATTTCTCTGGGCTGAGGGCAAGATGCAGGTACACTCTGAAAGAGAAAGTCTGTTGATGTGCTGCATTCACATCTTACAGGGAAATAAATTGTGCATCACATCAGCTTTCAGGTGGTACTGGCAGAAAACTTGTATTAGTTGAAAAATTCTCTGATTCAGTGAATTCTAAAGACGGTGAATTCTAAAGGCGCAATAATGTCGCAACTGTGTGAGATGCAGTCAAAACACTTTAGAGCTGTTCAGGATCATAATGACGGTTAAGTTTGAGGAGCAAGGATGCCAGAAGAAGGAGGGTAGGAAGTAGAAAAGGGGCCATTCATCCTGTTTTAGTTTGGACTGGATATAAAGGCATTTTTTGGTGATACCAAAAAAAACCCCGAAGAGTTGACCAAATGAAAGTAAACTGAAAACAATCTCCTTTAAATGTTTTAATAATGTGGGTGTGCAGGAAGTTGTGACGAAGTCCACTTTGCAGCAGTGGATATTTTGGTGCCCCAGGCAAAGTCTAACTCAGAGGTTGTGCACCATTGTGCTATTGGGAGATGTAAACAGAAAGCATAATGTTGCCATTGAGATGAAGGATGCAAAATGAGAAGTGGATTCCGCACTCAAAGGTGGCACCTACTCACCCAAATGAGAGAAAATGACTTGCTGTGCGGCCCACTGCTAAATTGGTGCCAGTAAATGGGTGGGTGTGGACCAGTTATGGTAGCATTTTTCCTTGATGCCCCCATGGGTGGGCTGGATTCATCATCTCTTTTCCGCCTACACAGTCTGTCCACGGGTGAAACTGAGCACACCCAGTTAGCCTTCACAGTTTGCATTAACTTTAGTCCCGAGTTGTCAGTTCTTCAATAACCACATTAACGAGCTGTTCAGACCCTAAATTACATTTCAAATGGCCATGAAAAGATACTGTCTTATCACTGTGACAGCAAACAACGGGGCTTTCGATACTTTCAGAGAAGAATTTGAAGCAAAACCATTCACTCACATTCGCATTTATTTGGACCGCATGTGGCTGAAAACATCAAACTAATGTGAAAGGCTTTTGTTGATGGGCTGCACACAGAGCGGTGCCTGCTACTATCAGAGGCCGGGCTCGCAGCAGCTGTCACGCTGCCTACAAATCCAGTTTCAACAAAGTGTTATTGTGATAAAAGTAATCTCAACAAAATATGCAGCCTACCTGAGGGGAGGCAAGCTTTGCTCACACTGCATACTAGTTTAGAAGTTGAATTCATAAAAGCAATGCTGCCAGCACAATGGAGCTGCATATATTTATCCTGTTTTCCTACAGAGAAATATCACACTGCATCTGCTGATACAAGAGAGATGATGCCAATATGCTGCTATTAACTATATATTTACTATGACTAAATCTAAATTGCTCTCTGTCTGATCCCAATTAACAATGTACACAATTTGCAATCTAAAATGCACAGAGCATATTTTGATAAATTCTTAATCTTCTTCTCAGCCCTTCAGCAACCCAAATGATTTAGACCAGTGAGTGCTATATGAGGGGTGCTAGTTCCCAGGGGACACTTTTGCAGTTGCCAGTGGTTATGTAGAAAGACTGTGGACTAGCTCAACTTAGTTGATCCAACAGAAATGGTGCAAAAATGTTATTGAAAAATATATCCATGCATTGAGTCTGCTACAACACCTGAACGCCACATGTTGCAAATTAGAGTTTTAAAACCTATTTAACAAGAGAGCAGTGATGTTTAAATGGTTAGTTAAGAGTAATAAATTAACAGTTAAAGTAGTTAAAAAAACAAATGCAGTTGGACTGGTTAGCTAAAAGTTAAATTTAGGCTAATGGGCAAAAAGTTGAAATTATTAGCTAAAATCTACAGATCCACAGTTGTAACAATTAGCTGACAGTAATACATAAAAGGCTGAAATAGTTTGCACAAGTATTGGTTGAACAGCTGGAACAGTAAAAGGATGGATAGAAAAATGGATAAGTGCTAGAAAATGGCTAAACGCAAGAGAAAATCAAGTAAGACTTAGCCAAAGGCTAAAATAGGCTGTATTCGAAATCATATACTAACACAGCATTCATACTAAGGGATGTAGAGAATGTAACCATTTAGATTCCCAATCTGTTTATCCAACAGAATTTTGTCTGTCGGTAATGACATTCAATTACATCCGTACATTTAATTGTCAGTAGGCAGCATTCTCATTCCGAAGTTGCCAAACCATGTTTTTTTTTCTAAACCTAACCATGTGTGTTTGTTGCAGAATGAAATAAACATAAATACGCTGTGTTTTACCTGCATTGTAAATTTTTGAAAAAGACCGCAGAAACTGTACCTTTCTTGTGTAAACAGAGGTGTATTTTGAAAAGACACGATGCATGCAACAGCTGTAAATTGACATGGTGTCTCAGAACGTCAACAGCAGATGCACCAGGGATACCTGCCGCATAATATTTAGACATGAATACCCAGTGCGTAAGCAGGGATGTGTGATGTTGGGAGTGAGAACGTGATGGTACGTTAGTATGCCATTCCGAACACAGCCACGGATAAATGGTTGAAACAGTTAGCCACTGACACATGCAGCTTCTGTCACTAGTGGTAGGAGTACACAAACTACAAACAGATACTCACACTGACAGTTTAGTTGTATGAAAAAAATATTGTAACATCCAATATTATATCCACTTTTATGTAATTTGAACTATTATAACTATTAATTATAATATTCAGTTTAAAATCAATGCAAATGAACAGATGTGGAACATGTAGTAGGGTAGTATCAAAGGGTGCTGAAGTTTTATCTATCAGAGCTGTGGTACATCTGACAAAAAAAGGTTGGTAATCACTTATAGGACCATGATCACAAACAAACAGTAGCTCTGTGAGTAAAATGCCCCCATAAACATTTATAGTTTCTCAATTTACATAGCAAGTGGTGCAAGACAGCTGTTATTTGACAGCTGCGTGGTGAAATGGAGATAAAATCACCTTTTCCTTGTCTAAATTTAAAATTCTAAAACCACCTTTTCACTTCAAGAGAGCACAGTGAAAGACAAAAAGAGAAATGTCTTTACAGAGTTGGTAAATGTCAAAACCTTTAAGTGTAAAACATCACGAATCTAGCCTCGTATGAAATTGTATTCTCTAGAGTTAGATAATGACATTTGTACCTCTTAAAGGCAAATGTTCATTTCTCTGGTTCTGTCTGTCTACACAGTTTTCCTACTGGTTGACATGCTCTTTTCTATGTCGGTGTGGTTTCCTCTGTCTTTGCTCTTCCTGTTGGTCTGTCTCCTTGCACCCTATTTGATTCAGTCTGGTGTTCATAACACCTCTCCGGACCTCCTCTCTTGTGCTCCTTGTTCCGGCACCTTCGAGCAGCCGAGCTACAACAACAAAACTCAACGTACAGGAGCAGAATGGAACTTATCATTCCACACTGTACAGCAAAGAGAATGAACATCAGGTCGCTGTATACATATCTCTACCCTTCATCTGTGTGATCCTCAGAGCTTCCGGCCGTCTCCGATATGGATTAAACCTCAGACACGATCACCATTCAGAGAGGCGGTTCGTAGAGCAAATGGACTGGGTTTTATCCTTATCTGCAAGACTGGCCTTTGGCAAGGTGAGAAAAGATGGTTTCTGCTGTTTAGTGGATGAATTGTAATTAAAACGTTTGCGCACATGAATAACATCACAAAGTCAGCACGACTGAGTAGTGGGAATTTTTTAGATGTGATATGGGAATGCCTGAGGTGGAGTTTGTGGGCGAGAAGAGCAGGAGTAAAGGTGGATGTGTGCGTTGAGGGGTTACTGCATTGCTTTGAAGCCTACACACAAAGCTGCTGTAGTTACGCCATAGTTGACGTGCGCCTCCTCAAATATGTAACTACACATTCGGAATGCTGTAGCTACTGTGGCTACAGCAACACTACAGATGAAACAGGTTGGGTTTTATCCTACAAGCCTCTGATGATTTCTGTGGCTGTCGATAGTGAAGACAACATTGAGGAAGTTTAAGTACGGCTCAGTAATCTTGTCTTTTTCAGTAAAGCACATCTAGCAAAGTCATCTCCACTCCAATCCTTATGCTCGCCATGAAAGCCGCTCCATCACAGTGACTGAAAGAGGGCACAGTGGTATTTGCAGTAGTCTCCTGTTCAGTAATGAGATGAGGCAAAGTAGAAGTCACCTTGATGTTACTCCAGTTCAAGTACATGCAGTGCTCACCGTCACTTTATATCACACAGCAAATGAAAGAATGATACATTTGTCTAGTGTTGTGTGGGTGCTAGCAGTGGGTGACATCTGACACTGGACAATAAATCAAAACATCATTAGCTATGGTTGGACTCTGTTAACACCTTGGATCCAGTATAAATCCAGCTCAACTAAGTCGACATATAACAAGAGTGTTGTATGTCATATATATATTGGCACTTGCCATTTATAGGAGTAACTAGTACTGCTGAACATTTTACTGTTACATCTGATGGAGGTGTTTTTTTGGTCATAAATTAATTTACAAGGATTAACTCAAGTGAGGTTAAGTTAAAGAACGCTGAAAAAGCCTGATGAGAACAATGCAGCTCTAAACCTGTTTGATACGCAAGTGAATGAAGATTTTCAAATCAAGTACTGCTATGGCGAGGGAAGAGGAATTTTGGAACAGCCATAGCAAAGCTGGTAGACAGAGAACTAGGTGATACATATCAGCCCTGGTAAGATAGTCCTAATTGGTTTTCATAGTGCAAAAATGCAGGGTTGTTCTTTAGACTAAGGGTGTTAAGAAAAGAGCTGCAAAGGATAGGAACATTTTCCAAAGTTTAACTCTGAAATTTTGGTTTTTTTTTCACAGTTCAACATAGAAAACAGACCTTTTAATGGTGAACTTGTTTTGAGGAAAATACACGTACAAAAGCAAAACGAGGTCTTATAGTATGTTTTGCAGTTTGCAAAGTTTTCTCCAGGTACTCTGGCTTCCTCCCACAATCCAAAGACATGTAGTTTAATTAGTGACTCTAAATTGCCCATAGGTGTGAATGGTTGTCTGTCTTTATGTGTCAGCCCTGCAATAGTCTGGTGAACTGTCCAGGGTGTACCCTGCCTCTCGCTCAATGTCAGCAGGGATAGGCTCCAGCCCACCCCGAGACCCCCAACAGGATAAGCAGTTACAGAAAATGACTGGATGATGTTTAATATAACTTCAATACAATGTTAATTTTTTTAATTCTATTTAACAGTGGTTACAATTACGCATCAAAAAAAATCTGAGTCAACTGAGAGGTCTCTGACTGATGGTTCAAATCTCTGACTTTCAAGTTTCCACTTGAAAAAAGATTTTTGCAACAACAGTTCTGAATATGAAAAAAAAATTACTGAAAGTTCTTTTAATGTGTGTGATGCATTCAAAAACTCAAATTTCAATCAGACAGGATTTAAAACTCCTCGCTCAGGCTCGTGATTATCCATTGCTATTGTGAATGTACAACTTAAATGTTATTGTTCCTTATCTACAGTTCTACGTTGTTCCTCCTGGATAGACCATATGAATTACAACCAAAGAGCATGTTTTAATAGTGCGGATACAGCTATTAATTTAAGTGCTTCAATGTCCTCATAAGTCATATCAACAAGGACAAGTACGGCTGAGTAGGGAGCACCTGAATCCAAAGCTGACTTGTATATATGAGCATTCAAGGTGATAGGTTGTGAAATATGTGTTCAGTAAGAGACCAGATGAGAGCCAAGTGATGACATGCAATCACAGTCGCATTAGAGCTTACCTGATTGGAGTATCGCATGCTGACATTGCGCTGGTCCTGGTGGGGCACGTAGCGGTGGATGGGATCAATATCTTTAGGGCTGATCAGCTCATCCACTGGATTATGAGCATACAGAGAGAGAGAGAGAGAGAGAGAGAGAGAGAGATACATTAACATGCATACAAAAAACACTCCTACACAGGCAAGAAGACAAATAAAAAAATAAAAAAAATTAATTTCCCACCGTTTACACAAATACAGAAATGCACACACACACACAACGGATGAGTCAACCTGCATCCTCTGATTCATGTCAGTGAAGAATTAAGCGTTATTTACAATCATTAGGTAATCATGAATAATAATTGTCATACTACATACATAGTTTTGCATTGTTAATGAATTTGACATTAAAATGAAGAGAATGAATGTGTGGGTTCAGAGCATCATACCAAGCACACACAAACACACAGAGGCATACCCAGCAGCTTGGCGATGTTGTAAAGGGCTTGACCACACAGGAAGAACATCCCATCACGGCCAGAGTTGCTAGGGAAACGCTTCTGGCTTCCATGTTTGAGCTGCTCCCCCTCTACAAAGTCAGCTGGTACGTAGTAGTATTTGGGGATCACAGCGTGGCCTGGTATGAGAGATGAGCAGTGTGAGGACTGGTTGTGTATGTGCATGTAGACAGTACCCTCTGTGGACACGTGTTACATATGTGCTTGAGCGAGATCAATCTGCACTTCACTCCTGTAGTTATAGAAAATAATTAATAATAATAATATATTTTGTAACACTCTGGTGGAGATGCACACAACACAGTATGTAGCAATAATTTTGCACAGTGGAACAAAGAACGTGCTTTTAGACCAATTTTGTACTTAAGAGGAACATCTTTACGTTCAGCATCTACAGTACACACACACACACACACACACACACACACACACACACACACACACACACACACACACACACACGAGTCAACCATTAAAATGGGCTCCTCTTAGTCGCTGCATTTATGGCCCCAATCTGTTCATGCTTTACAAAAATTATCTCTGAAATTTTTTATTGAAAGCTTCAAAACACTATCAAAAACAACACAGATACTTATTATTACTAACCTGCATATATTTATAAAGAAAAAAAAAAAGAGTTTGTTCAGTTCGCACAGAAGTACAAGAAGGAACAGTACATTTTTGTACTAAAAGTGCATTTTCACAGATCTACTATAACAGGAACATAATGGGCGCCAGCTGCTAAACCACCATAGTGGAACAAAGTATCTCCTGATTGCTGATAGTAAACGTTGTGCCAATTCAGTCTGAATTTAAAGGTACAGTCATTTAAGTAAGTGAAAGCAGCACACTTATTAGGGCACCTCGGTAGTGCAGAGAAAGAGTGTTCACCCACCAGTGCAGAGACATGAGTTCAACATTTTGGCTGAGGTGACTGGGAGTGTCTATGGGTGGGAAGCTGGTGAGGGATCATGCCCTTGTCACAGCACTAACCACTCTTAGTGTTTGGTCTGTGTACTGTGCACTGTCTCTTTTACTAAGTAAAACTAGCAGCAATATGGACTGCAGCGAGGGGGCAGATTGAACAAGAGCACAACTACAGCCATGTTTATACCTTGCCTTAACATGCGTCCTGGTTGATCAGATCACAAGTAAACAGTGCTAAATACATGTGTAAATAACCGCCAAGACACATTGTGATCCAATCACTCAAACCACTTGCCGAGGTGGTCTGGGAAGCATCTGACCACATATCTTTGCAGTGTAAACACCAACACTTCCCATAGAATGTAAATATAATGGATGTAGCTACTGTGACATCCCCCATTTGATTGTGGGCTGCCATTTTGAAGCCTCAAGTTTGGCATTACGGTCTTCATCTTGGCTTTTTAGGAGCAAGAAGTGACCATATTTGGGCAAGAGGCTGGTGCTGTGAAGGAGCGAGGGGTGGATCTGACTAAGAAGCCGAGGACACTGTCAGCATACGGCTTGTCATTCAAAGCGGGCTGACCATAATTATGCATAACTTTACGCCCAATAAAATGAAAACTGGTGAATTATATAAATTCTTTACTTCTGTACAGTCATCATGAAGGGGGAAATTAGCTTTAGAGACCCAAATTGTTTTTAGTACCAGGCTGTGTTTCTGCTGTAAAGTTGGGCCTTTTAACATGGGTGTTTATAGGGACTGACTGGCTTCTGGAGACAGCCTGAAGTGGTCACTAGAGGAACTGCAGTTTATGGCACTTTCATGTTGGCTTTATTTTTTCAGCCCCAGATGTTGCCACTTAATTCGTCCTGATGTGTCTCCAACAAGGACTATGTCATCAGTGCAGGCCATGGTGGTTGTTTTGGTGACAGCAATATTGCCCCTTTTACAACAACTTGGATGAAGTACTGCATGACCTTCAGTAATCTTGTCCTATGGAAGAAGGCTGTGCCAACACCAGCACTTACTGTATGTGACTATTGAGCATGCGAGGGAGCAAAGAGTATGGATGTTATAACTGTGCCAGGGGCTCTTTGACCTTCAAGAGTACGTGACATAGGCAGCAATGAAATCTGAACACAGCTGGAGACACATGATAGACACAGGTGTGAATGGCAATGTGTCTGTTGCTTTCGGATCTGAAACCAATGTTAATACCAGGTGTCAACAGACTCTAAGAGTCTACAGCTACTTAATTGGCACTTAACACAGAGCACCCCGTGGCTGATGGAAATGCCATCAGTTTTGCAAGTGTTTTGTTAGAAAACAAAGTATGAGACACATTGGAATTTGGACTTGAAGGTGGCACCAGAAGAAAAGTGAAGGCATCACCAAAGATATTACAATTCACCCCTACAGTTGTTAATATATTTCACTCAAAGCTAAAGGGGAAAAACAAAATGAAATTGCTCACCCTTTAACACAGAGATTGGCTGATATGAGCATGATGTAAGGATGAGTAATGAAGTGAAATCAAATGATAATTCTGTCTGACTATCAGGCTACATTTTGGTCACGTCACATGTACAGTTATACCTGTGAAGGTTCAAATAGTAGGGATAAAAAAATGACCTCTTTGCCTGTATGTGAAACAGCTGCAATCTGTGTGTTCCAAAACAAAAAAATCTCCTCTACATTTTCTTGAAAGTGTGTTTCAATATGAAACAAACCCTCTCCAAAGACAAAACACTGACTTAAAGGATGGCACAACAGTAGTAAATATTGCCTATTCATCACAGTACAGCAGCATGTCTCCCAGAGCTGCATCCTGCATGTGTGTGCATCATCAAAACAATGGGAGACCGTGACTCCCGGGAGGTCTGGTTAACCTGCAGCAGAACAAACAATAGCAGCTTCTGACTGCAACAAATACATCTGTGGATTAAGACTTTTCATGGGCATTAATGGTGAACGAAAAAAAAAAAGTACACTTGAGTTATCCTTTAAAATCCAGCCAATTAACTTCAGGAGTTTTGTTAATCCATACATAACAAGTACAAAGGCACCGTGGAGACATGTGGAGCAAGCCAGCTCTGTCCCACATCATTATCCTTTCTACACTCCAATTATTCCTGTTCTATTATGATCGGACCAATAGGAACTCAAGCTCTTGACATCCCTATCATTTGACTGTCTCCCCTCACAGCAATGGGTGCAGGTGAATATAGAAGCCCGGCTTGCTACTCACGAAGAAAGGCTGAGTTCACTTGAATGTAACGCCCCTGTGAGCCTTAGTCGCAGCATGTGGTGCATGAATATGGATGACGTGATTTAACAAGAGAAAGTTTTTCATAGCTAGAGGGAGATGTGCCAAATCAGATAAATTTACACGTGTGTGAGAGTGTGATTGTGCATTTGTAATTTTCCTCCATCCATTGGTCACTGCATTTGTTTGCGTGCGTGCGTGCGTGTGTGTGTGTGTGTGTGTGTGTGTGTGTGTGTGTGTGTGTGTGTGTGTATTCACATGATTACTCACCCTCATAAGACTGGAAGATAATGGGTTCAAGGAGGTCCTGGTATTCTTTGACCTGAGCTTTATTTCCTCTGAACACCCCTGCAACACAAACACACAGACACAAATACACACACATGCACGCACACACACGTTAATGATACTTATTCAAACTTTCGGATGAAACTTTTTGCAACACACACAACATCAGTTGCCTATTTAAACAGCAGACACAGAGCAGGATTAGCATTCCCATGGAAGCATGTTTATGGCCACCTGATGAATGTAAGTCCAATATTTCTCTCCACCAACTCCTGAGGGAAATATCTGGGGCTTTAGCTGCTAAATGATCCAATATGTTCACCAGTTATTTGCTACCTTCGTCTGTCTGTTCGTCTGTCTGCTGTTTGGTGCTGTGCAGGTAGTGTGCAGTGGATTTATCAGAGCTTTTTTTGGTGTAAAAAGCTGCATGTTGTGGCTGGAAACCCTGCCCACGAGAGCTTAAAGAGTGAAACACAACCTTGAGGTTTGGGCTATAAAACCAAAACAAAGAGCTAAAATACGGTAAAATGCTGAATGATACGCTGAATTTGTGGAGAAAATTTGGAGAGCAAAGAATCAAAAGTCATAGGCGACCATGTTTAACAACAGGAAAACTACTGGTATATCAAAACATCTGTTTACAAGCTTTTACAGAATTCATGCAGTATAATCCAAGCCTCTGTCGTACGGTCAGTGTTTCCTAAACAGACAACTCTTTCCGACAGAGAACTGATCGGCAAGTAAAACTTATCTATGCTTTCTTTGAAGCCAGACTCCACTGGGAAAAAATGTTATTTTAACTTACTTATCAAAGGAGCTGCTTGTCTAACAGGAACAGTGATAGTTTGTTTGTGTTATTGTGTGACTTTTGGTGCATCTGAACTAACCCTTTAAAAGACTAGTCACACAATGACACAAACAAACAAACTAAGTGAGGTAATGGTAGAGCAGCAGCTCAAGTGTTCAGTGAGGTAAAATTACTGTTTTTGTCAAAGATAAGATAAGTTTCACTTTTAATTGAGCTCCCCGTTGAAAATAACTGTCTGGGAAGTACTGAGCATACGACTGGATGAATGAGACTTGGATTACCATGCATGAGCTGCGTGAGAATTTGCACATTGATGTTTTGATATAGTTTTGGTGTTGTTAAATGCAGCGGCCTTTACTTCAATTAACTAAAAAATTTCTCCATTTCGGAATCTTCGCTCCCTGGAGGCATGTAAGAAAGGTTTTCTTCACACATTCAGTGTAATACAGGGTGAGTGACTGATATACAAATGGGCATTGGAGGGCTTAAGTATTCCTTTAATGTCTTTGCGTGATTTACAGATGAATGCATCAATTGAACTGATCCTTTAACCATTAGTTTTAGCTGTTTGAAACAGTTTGAAAGACAATTTATGGATTTTTGAGCTGTTAAAAGATGGTCCCATAAAGACTGAGACATCTGAGATGGGACAACAGGCCATAAATCAGATTGTTTGTTTGTCCTACAAATGTCAGTGGGGTATAAAGCAGCATGAGGTGGATTAAATGATGCTTGAATTCACATTACGTGGAGAAACTACAGTATACTCCTTATTTTATGCCTGACCATTCCCTAAGGTTCACACACAAATTTCACACATCACATATTTTTGAAAAGTGTTTCTAAGTCCTCTAAAACCTGGCAAACACCAAAATGTAATTTCCTGTCAAATGCTTCAAGTCTGTCTTCTATCTTCCCAATGACCCACTTGAGGCATCATAACAGCAGCTATGGGTAGAACAAGGCTTACCGTCAATCATCATGTAGATGAAAAATATGGGAAACTCGCACTCGATTCCATCAAAAAGCTGGAGAGAGACAGAGAGAGGAGGAATTATTGCTTTTCCACTTCAGAAAGGGGAGAGAGGCGCAGGGACTTTAAAGCAGCGGATGGCTGAACTTTAGTAGCGCTGAATATGGAACAGCACGGCACAGGGAAGGTATATAGAAGACGTGACATTGTGAATGAAAACTGACAGAACACAGAGGAATAATAATGCTCCCTTGCAAGGTCACTTTCTTTAATTCAAAGTTGTGCTGTTTGTTTTGAGGAGGACATTTCAAGGTCTGAGATGTCAGAAAGTTTACCACACGGAGACAAATATGAAGTGAGTGAAATATGAGCACATGTACACAAATCAAACACCTGGGTTATTCCAAATGAACCAAGAGCTGTAGGCGTGAAGTCACATGGACTGACTCATTCATCAGACAGTTTCACTGATGTCAACCTGCATCATTAGCGACACCACATGGACTCGTGTGGGGAAATCAAATTCTGGTGACTGACAGCAGTTCATGCTACTGCGCCTGATCTGTTTATCATCTCTAGTGTCACAAAGAGCTAACCAAGGAAGTGGTTAGTGTGAAATCAACACATTCTCACTCCCAACTCCTCACATACTGCTGCTTGATAAACAGACTTTAAGATCTACATATTACGTGCTAGGTATCCTGGGTGCATCTGGTGTTGACGTTCTGGGACCCCGTGCTAATTTACGCCTGTTGCATGCGGTGTCTTTTCACAGTACACTTCTGTTCTCACAGGAAATGTACAGTTTCTGCTCATTACATGCATTCATTACATTCATCTTTTTCAGAACCTTGTAAAGCACAGTGTTTTCACATTTATTTCATTCTGCAACAAATGCATGTGGTTAGGTTTGAAAAAAAAAAAAACATCATGGTTTGGCTCTACATTCGTACAAGGAGTGAACATTGGCCTCCTGGGTGAAAGTCCAGTGTTGTTGGACCTATCCACCACCTCTCCCGTCTGCCCTGGAGGGACTTTACTGTTCCTTCAATTACATTGTTGTCTGTCTGTCTAACATATCAAACTGATGCTCTCTGGTGGCTTTACTAACTGATCCGCTGTCCGTCACTTGAACTCTCGTCTCCTGGGTGACTGTTCGATGTTTGACCCATCTGCTCTATATGCAGAATTTCCCACAGATGTGAAAAAAGTACCCATGAAAGTCCTTTCTGGCATACAGTTGCCTTTAAAACCCATATCTGTAATGCCTCTCTCTACTGATTACGACCATTTAATGGCCTGATACTGCCAAACTGGCTGAAAAGATATTCCCTGTAAATGCTGCAAAATCTCCAATGGGTGCTTGGTTGGGTTGGTGACTGTGACAACCAAAGCATATGATTTACATCATTTTCATTCAAACAACTCACTGACCCTTATATAGAAGCATGCACATTTGCTATGTTTCTCCACTGATTTTAGTTTCAGGTTTTTGATTTAATTAAACCTCTCCCACATAAACACTTTTCAAGCTATGACTTACTGATTGACTGACTGACTGATCAATATGAATGAGTAACTGATGAGTATATGCATGACTGTGTGACTGTCTGCTTGTTTTCAGTCGACAGAACTCAGAGAAATAAAAGCCAGCATGTGGCAGCATCTGGAATGAATTTTCCGGAACAAACACTTGAATTGACACGAACACCATCATTTGTTGGATTATTCTCTGAATCTTACTCAGCCAGAAATCCTATTATAGATCACACATCACATGTGTTTCGTGTCTCACGTATACACAAACACACAAACCTTCATTTGGTTACAAGTCACATGTAGAGGGGACAGTCAAGTGAATCACAGTCTTATTAATTCCAGTAATTCAATCCCATCGACTAAAGAGGATCAGCATAAACACACAGCAGGAATGTTAGCAGCTTTATATTTGCAGAATAACTCTTTCCTTAGTCACCAAATTTGTATGAACACAACAAATCATCAAGGTCAACTTGAAAAAGAGATCAAACAAGCAGTAGATTTTAATCAGCCTCTCTGCAATCCATCATTACAAAAGGTGTGTGTGTGTCTGTGTCTGTGTGCCTACATGCCTGTGTGCCCATCTAACTATAAATGCCCATATTGTGTGTGCTTTACAATGTGCTCCTTTAAATGTTTTATGTCTGCACCCTGTGATTAGTACGGTGGCCCTGAGGGTCAAAAAAACACTACAACATTTCAACAAATACAAAAACATTTTACAACATTTTGTGAAATGTTTGTTTCCTGAAATTTTGTGTTTTGTGATTTTTTTTAATAGTTTTTTTTTTGAGAAATGGTGTTGTGTTTTCCAAAATGTTTTGTTTTGACCCTTCAGGGCCACTGTAAATTAGGTATACATGGCTTAAAACTGTGTTACCGCAGAGATGATACACTTAGACACTCTACAGAGGCAAAAACCCAGTCATTTTTGGTAAAACTTCAGTTATAACCTGTTCCTGACTTTCTAACACCTGTTTTAAAAAAAGAAAATGTTATAAAAAATGTGTAATTTATGTGAAAACAGATTTCTAAATTTGTAGTAACCACAAAACAGCCATAAAACAAAGTGAAAATGGAGAATTTGCACTTTGGCTGTAGTCCCTGCATTGTGGCTATGTATTACTGTGTGCTGTAGGACTTGTGACCACCATTACTACACTCTCTGCCATAGAAAGACAACTAACTTGACAGCTAAAGTAAGCAGGCTATGTCAAGTGAAAGCTAGCTTGTGAGAAAGCTGCAGCTAGCCATAGCTAAAACTAAAGCTAAGTGTAGTAAGCCTATTGATTTCCCCCTTGTCTGTAAAAATATTCATTTTGATGAACTGACATTATGGTTATTCAGTTTGTTATTCCACATGATTAAATAAGGCAGCAGCTTAATTAATGCACGATGGAGGAACAAAACGGCTAAAGCTGTGCTAAAGGTAGCTAGCTTTGCAGAGTTCAGTACTTGCCATCCTGTTTTGTGACAAGTTAATTTCACGAGAGTTGATGTGGTCAAGCTACCTTTAAATCACATATCAAGATGTATTAAATGAATGTACCATATTGATTTTGCTTTAAATATTAATAGCACTTGGGCAGATAGAAACGCTTGATTCCTTTAAGTTATAGACTGTAAATAAAAAGTTAATTTTCTTAAGTAAAATGGATAATAAAGCTGAGAGAACACATTTTGTTGGCCCTGTAAAGATCATCCAAAGGCAGAGTACAGTATCTGCATATTTTAAGTACTGTGTGTGTCCAGTGGCAATTATTTTTTAAGAGTAAAATAATTTGCCTGAAAAGGCATTAAACAGTTTTACAGTTTGCCTCAATTTCACTGCTTCTCCAATAACTGCCTTAGTAGGGCAGAACAGATAGCTATCAGGGGGTGAGAGAGAGGGATGAGAGGGAGAAAAATGAGAAGATACAAAGGTGTGTAAAGAGATACAGAAGCAGAGGAGTGTTTATTTAGAGGGAGGGGGGAGTGAGAAAGGGAGAGCTAAGGCAGTCACCCAGTGAGGCCTGTGCTTTTTGGCCCGTTGAGGCTGTAAACAGGCAGGGATCCCTGGTGTTTTGTGCTTGAGCAGCTCAACTGATTGGTAAAACTGTCTATCACACAGGCTGCTGCTCTCTGTCAATGGTAAACAGACAGAGAGCACAGACGTCTGCCCTGCTGTGAATTCTCTCTTAAACACCAACAACAACTTCACTCCGTGTCTTCTGCGGGGAGACCTGGTCTACCTGTGACTTCTTCTTCACCAGACAGAGCTCACACTGTGTCAAACACTCGCTCCGCATTTCATTACTCTGTGTACGTGCATCACTCAAAGGAGGTAAGATTGTACTTTTTTTGCTATGTACTATGTTTGTAATGTTGTTACACTTCTAAAACTGGCATTGGCATTTCTAACGTTTTGAAAAATCTGTTTGTTTCAATATTCATTACTGGAAAATGGTAATCTTGTGTTAATATTTACTGCATTGTTTCGTATTACCACCTGGCACAGTTCCCCCTTATATGACTGGATTACTTGCAGTATTTGCTGATGTAGCAGCAAATATATTACTGTTGGTAGATAGAAGGCAAATAGCAGCAGGAGCGATCAGGAGTTTAAGTTATGAAACTTAACTGGCATCATCTTCCACAATAAATCTGCCTGCCTGCTGGTAGAACTGAGGGCGGGATGGGGCCTGAAGGAACCGAGGCATTAAATACTGTTTGCTAATTCTTAGCCTTAGAGTTTTTGTACCGTATTAGCTGCAGGATTAAAGAAAGCTAATTTCAAAGCATTCTAAGTGGTTGAGAGTTGGTGCCCCATGAGTGCCCTCTGTGACAGATCAAGCAAGCACTTCCACTGTCTATGCCTTTTTTGGTTCTGTTTTCACCACCAAGGATCCACCTTTCTGCAAATAAAAGAATAGCAAAAAAAAAGCAATCTAATTTTGTAGAGGGGATATTGTTTCAAACATTTTTAAGGGCCACATAGCAGCTGTGAGAGCTATGGGTCTATGAATCTGTCGAGTCCTGCTGAGGTACATTAAAAAACAGGTCACTTGCCGCCTGCAACAGCCAAACTATATTTTATGATTATAGCTTTTTGAGAAACAAATACATATTTCAAGCAATGTCTTTTGTAAATAATTATATGGCAGTATTTTCTCTGGCAAGTAAAAATGTCACCTGGTGATAGTATTTCAAAAATAACAAAATACAGATGCCAACAATATTTTGGGCTATCCGGAAACAGCACAACAAGCTGAAAACACAACACTGACATATCACAAAGTAGATATGGCAAATACAAGTTGCCCATTTATATATTAAGAGGATATTAGGGCTCAGTATTGGTACTTAATACCTTCAGGTATCAGCCAGAATAACCAAATACCAAGTAGCATCCAACACTTCTCCTGTCAAACATACCTGCATTCTATGAAATCCCTTTCTGGCAGAAAGCCCGAAAGCTTCTCCAGACCGTGGTGTGGTAAAGTCAAGTGTGGTGTATTTGATACAGCTGGCAGTTCAGTGTGCCCAGATGCTTTCATTCTTATGATAGTGATATGGAATGAAGTGGGGAAAAAGGTATCAAATTAAGTACCTTCTTGTTATTGCTATCACTTTAAGGGTGCTGGGATTGGTACTAGTATCGTAATTTTTTTAACCTTGGGTCTTCAACAGCGAGTCTGCAATCCCCAGGGGGTTCTCAGCGTTACTGCAGGGGGGCTGCAAAACCACTGCTTGGTAATTTGAATTAATTTAGGTTTTGTTTTTTTTTAGAAAAAAATAAAATATGACTGGAAATACACTGATCCACAATATTAGCAAGTATTGGCCTTTGGGCAACTTAATTTTATACAATATATGCTTCGTCCCTCTTTCAGATAAGGGGTCATTGGCCTGAAAAATGTTGAAAACCTCTGTTTTAAACAATACCCAGCCTTAGTTGATACTGAGCAATAAAAGCATTCTCCATCCATTTATTTTATTTTTTACATAATCCCTGCAGCATGTTCTGGGTCCACCCCGGGGCCTCTTACCAATTGGACGTGCCCAGAATACCTCTCACAGGAGGTGCTCAGGAGGCATCCTGATCAGATGCCCAAACCACCTCAACTGGCTCCCTCCGGACGTTCAAGCTTCTCCTACTATCTCCAAGGCTGAGCCCAGCCACCCTTCAGAAGGGACTCATTTTGGCTGCTTATATCATTAAATCATGGATGAAATGAAAAATTATATCTCTGCCAAGTCTTTTTGATAATGTTACATGAAAGTTTTTAAATCAAGATGTAAGCTTTTTTCCCCACATCTTATATCAAAGAGCTTTGACCAATTTATATTTTGAATAGGAAAGACAATTCTAGTAATAATTGCTGGTTGTAATAAAGTGAGATTACATTTGGTTTTGTTGGTTGTCAGCTTTCAGTTATTGTGTGATAAGCCAAGCCTTGAACTCAGTGGCCTCTCAGCCTCCTTCATACTGTAGTATTGGACAGGAGGAGGGGTTGATTTATTGGAATACAGTCTAACTTGTCGATGCTCCAGGGCACTTCAGAGCTCATTTGTGATTTAACCTCTATTGGCAACCTTATTTTTTAAAAGTCAAACTTTAAATCTATAAATTTTCTGTATAAACATTAGAAGTTCTGCCATGAGGAGAGTCGCTGCTACTCCTCCATGAATCTGTAGTACAACAATCCAAACCTTTGTGTCAGGCGACCTAAATGACCCATGGCATCAAGGAATGAATAACCTATCACTTAGTAGAACTGATGAGACCTCATGGAATGGACGTGAAACATCCTCTAGACCAAACAGAAATTCCAGTTGCCTTTTACTTGCAGATCAACTTCTATTCCCTCCATCTGCCTCTCTGAGTTCATTAATTCTGGGAGGTTAGTTCTGTAGCTTGTGCAATGATTTGTTTAGCATTAACAGTCCTGCCTCTGATTCACTCATTGTACGCTCACTGAGCTGACTCTGAAGTGAGCGCGCTGCCATTTTGCCAGGATCACAGGGGATTCAGAAAAGGACAATGAATGCACTGTCATTCACATACATATATATGCATGAGCACATCCACTGGCAGGGGCTCACTCACACACACAAACACACTAAGATTGGGGGTGAAATACCTGGAGGATTAAAACACTTGAAATGGGAGAGGCTAAGTCACACAGACAGATTTCTGAGTACTATCATACAAGGATAATACCTACCTTTGCAGGCTTAAACATTTCAAAAACTTTTCAAATGTCACACTCAAGCACTTTCAAGTTGAACTTTTTCAGGTTTTATGCATTGCCAACCACTGGGGCGCTGCCTTTTACTCTGCATGAGCAAGTGGTAGCCTTAAATAACCTCTTGATACATTTCAAAACTTTACATTCTTTAACTCATGCAGCATTTTGTTTTTTAAGTCTCCATGAACTAAGGTTCAGCACTTTTCACAGTGACCACAATATCTGAAACAGCTGTCTATAAAACTTGGAAGTGTAGTTGTAAATTGTTTTTGCTCATACCTCTCTAACAGGTTAGTCTCTGTAATGGATGAAGAGACCGCTTCCTTTCTTCTCTAGTGGGGTTCCCCAGGGATATATCCTGGATCCTTTACAGTTTTATATCTATATGCTGTTTTTGAGGCATATTACCCACAGAGTACATTTTATTTCAACTGTGATGATAATGAAACTCAGCTTTACATTTTGCTAAAACTTGGAACAATGAGCAATATTTTCTGTACTTTTCCATTAATGTCTGACATAATAAATATAAAATGCTCAGTGTGTAAGAACTGCTTTAGTTGAAAGGCTCTCAACAACTCAGGTATTATTTTGGACACCCACTGTCAAAGAAAAAAGTTCAAGGAATTCAATGAGCAATGAAGAATAAAAATCAGTTAAATATAACACATATGAACAAAACCACCGGCACCCACCTTCATTTCAGCAGGTTTGTAGTAGCGGCGATTCTTGTCTTCGTTAGCGGTGCGGTAGCCATCACGGAGGAAACGTTTGAATCCGTATTTGCCCCGCAGCTTGCGGACAATCTTGTCCAGTGTCTGACTGTAGAGGGCGTCATCATCTACTGCAAAAGCAGGATAGCTGATGGTTGGTAGCAAGGCTGCGTCCGTGTTCTGCCAGAGAGAAAAGTTTTAGCCTGGTGTTTGAGTTACTTCAAGAGGAACTATTTATAGGACAAATTTATATGACCATAACTAAACTTAAATTGCATTCACCAGGGTCATAATAAAAAATAACCGAGGAATCAAAATGATATCCTATACTTAGCTATGAGCCATAACAGAGGGTAGGTAATTCCATCTAGCACATAAATCTTCATGTGCTAAATGGTCATATACTGTAGCTTACCCTGACATTCTTACAATAACTTTAATCAATCCATCTGCTTTTGCCAAAACCTAACCAATCCAACCAGTGAAGGCAACGAGTACTAGTCAGTCATAGGGAGAGTAGGGTAGGTAATGCCTTTGTTATCCTAAAAAACGCCAAAAATATGAATGTTTCTTCTTACCTTACCTGTAGTACTATTTAACATTCTAAATTGTTCTGGTTTGAGAAAGCATGCATCTACTGCTAGCTTACCCAGCACCATCAAGCCAACTAATGTTAGGACGCCATTTATGTTTACATTCCATGCTGTCACAAGCACAAGCCTCTCGTCCATGACAAGATGCATGCTTCCTTCTGCCTGGTGATACAGTTGGGAGTTCAGTAGAGAGAAAATAGTACCTCTGAGCACCACAAGCTTAGTGTCATCTAGTTCCGTTATATTAGAGAGAGGGCAGACATCTCTATGGCCGATATCTCCAACACTCACACCAAAACAATCTAGACTGATGAACTGCACTACAAATCAAACTACAAAACTATGTATTTTTGTTTTGGGGGTGAACTGTCCCTTTAAGACTGAAAGCTCCTTGTTATCAACATCACACTACAGCATTTTTTCCAAACCAAGGACTGTCTGACTAAATTTCAATTGCAGCAATCATTAGGAATGAATATTGTTAATACGGTTGACAAACCATTATGACTGGACATTTAATTTTCTCATTTAATTTTTGTTTGGTTTACTATATTAAGCAGTGAAAATGAAAGCTATTAGGGCCCTAGCCTCACTGCAAACAGCTATGAATATTTAAGGGTTATTAATAGATGGCAGAGCTTCCAAAAATAAAAAGACTTGCTCTCCATATTCTGCATGCATTCTGTTGTTGAAATGCCTGATAACTGCAGAGACGTGCTTTCTTACAGACAGGTGTGAAGCAGTTTGTCAACCAGCTCAAGGACTAGATTTTACAGAAAGATGTGGCCGATTATTTGATGTTGCTGTTATGTTTTGTACTGCAATCTTTTTTAATATCCAACACATCTCTACAGTTCACAGCGGAGGCGATGGCTACTGTCTGGTCCAATCCTCTCCTACTCTTCGACTCCTTGTTACAACTCCAATTTACATGTTAACATCCTCGGCAGCTGCAGCTGAAATGGGATATCAGCTTGCAGAACGCATTCAGTGCAGGTATTGAATGTGTCTGGAATTGAATATTGAATCCCAATCTTTTACCATAGTGTATGAGATACTGATATTACATTGATATCATGGTTAGCTCAATATTATCCTGCAGTATGTTGGTCTCTTGCCACCCTACTGCACTCCATCCTTCCAGCTCCTTAACATTAATCTCATACAGCTATAATGCCACTCTAATCGTCTAATTACACTCATTTCCTCGCAGGCTGACTGTGGCTATTCTGCTTGACACATTCAGCACAGACAGAGAGAGAGAGATGTGATCATTTAAGTGTCTGCAAGCAGTGGAGTGGAGAGACAGAAATGGTTTTGCTCTTGCTTTTCCTCAATGTATCACTTATATTCTTTTGCCACTTCCTTTAGCAGCTTCACTTCCCTCCAGCTTTGCAGCCACCTCTCACTTTCCCCATTTCTTGTCAATGCTGAACCATCAATAGCATGAGTATGGGCAGTGTAATGACTGCACCAAGAGGGAAATGCACTTTCTGATTTAAAGATATTCCTTGACATGTTGACATAAGTACAGAGTTTCTTTGATGTGTACAATTAACCTTTCAGGTTTCTGGCATATGCGTGGCAGGCATCTATTTCGGCCTTTGATTGGTAGAAATTATGCATACACCTGCTCCGCTGAGTCAAAGAAAGGGGAGAAAGAGGCAGCAGGTTGCATCAACATGTGCACCTGTGGACATTTTTCAAAACCTACAACAGATTAAATTGCATCTAAACATCCTTTTTACATCATCATGTGCTTTGTTTGTAGGTTTTAGTCATTTGTAGGGTGGTTTTTACGGAAGTGCGTTGCATTCACTGGATAAACAAAAATTAGTGACCTTATCTTGTAATTACGAGATCTCGTAATTATGAGATCTTTTCTCGTAATTACGAGATAGGGATCTCATAATTACGAGATCAGGAAAGGTGCCACATTAGCCACTGCTTCGCTCAGAACCACATACTGCACATCCACGAAGGGGGGGCGGAACTACTGTAACCAGCTGCCACTCGGGTGGTGCCATCTTGACTATATCCCATATCTTTATTATAATGTGCATATATTGGAAATTACGATGGAGTATTACACTAAGCAAAGACAACAGTGCGCACCGTATATATTTTGATCTATTTCATACTTCAGATTTATATTGTTCGGTGTTAATTGGTGACAGAAAATAACGAATTTCATTCTGCAGGGAAACGTGTGTCCTTACTGTGGATAATGAATCTTGAATCTATGTTTTATGAAGACCCTGTGTGCGCTCAGAGCTGTGGCACAAGTTAAGCACTGAAATCTGGTGGAAGAAAAATAACAATAAGATGAAAAATAAGTAGGCTGTGTGTGACTTATGTACTGATGAAGTGGTGAGTGATCGATGTGCCTGACATCGATTGATTTAGTTTCAGCACCACGGTAGTGGCCAGCTCCTGTTAAGATATAAACACAATGAAAGTGGACAAGGTAATTACAGAACTTGTCTTGAGAAATAGCTTTCAAATTCAGGGCTCAACAGTAAGATCTGGTAATTACAGGATCAGGATCTCGTAATTACGAGATAAGGTGTCTAATTTTTTTATCCAGTGAATGCAATGCGCTTCCGTAGGTTTTAGTTGCTGCACAGGTAGCTTGATGGACTTACGTGTGAGCGAGACTCTCGGGGCAGTAAGGAGCACAGGGTTTGCCTGTTCCTGTTGTGGGCGTCCAGATCCACAAATATCACCGACCACGAACAGCCCTGCAGAGCAAAACACATAAGCAGAAAGCATGCCAATCACAGCTGAACTATTCACCCGTTACAGGTTAAAAAAAAACAGCACACAGTCTCATGGTCTGCATGTGGACACCCACAAAAACGCAGAGAAGAGATGCGCAAGTCCTCCACCATTTAACAGAGAAAAAAAATGACAGCAAAATGGCTAAAATGACTTAAGGACCACTTTAAAGCCCCCTCCATCACACCTTACACCTCCGCACATCAAAACACACTCTTTCGCTGTAACACCAGGCTGATATTTTTGGGTTGAACACATTTTTGAAGTACAGTGTGGGAGTGCTTGAACAACAGCGAGTCGAGAGTCAAACTATCACTTCAAAAGTCCCCATGTACAAAAACGAAGTGCTGCTACTACAATGCAGTCTGTCCGTCCAGTGCACTTAAACACCTCTGGGAGAGAGAGAGGTGGGGCAGTTTATGCTTTTACTCAGTGAGCGAAGTGATCAAACCTTTCTGGTTCTAAAAGGCTGGTTCAGTCCACTTCATCCATCCATCAGCAGCGCTTACATAAAACCAACTGAGTCACTCCTGCAACCTGCTAAGCAGTTTCTAATGTAAGTCAAATGCATTATGTATGAAGATTGCCAGAGTCGACTTTTTTTCCCTTCAAAAAACAGATCCAGCCAGGGCTTTTAGTCAAATCAGCAAGCTTTCCTGTCGCAATTTGCATAGTGCAGTGGATGGCTGGTCACTGGTGTAGGCAGCTGTGTGACAAGTCAGTGAAATGGCCCTCTCAGGGAGAGCTTTTCCGGTGTTCTAGCAGCAGAGTGTAAGAAAACTGAGCATGTAAGACGAGTGATTTTGCTGTGGATGCATGCTAATGACTGTGGTTTCCTTCAGTGGGCTGACATTTTCGTTTTAATAAAAGTGAACAGTCCAAACTATATTTTATTTATGTTTTTAGGTAGGTTTTTTTTAGTATTTCTGCTTTGTTTGACAGTGAGAGAGATAGTCAGGAAAGGCAGGAGAGAGAGAGAGAGAGAGAGAGAGAGAGAGAGAGAGAGAGAGAGAGAGAGAGAGAGGATGATATGCAGCGACCATAGACTGTAAAAATAATGACGGTAGCTACTGTGACATCACCCATCAGTTTGTGGACTCTTGTTTTGTAGTCTCCTACAGACTCTACACTCAGTGAATGTAGAGTCTGTAGGCAAACCCCGGAGATCTTGCCTTCGGAAGAATAGCAGAAGAGCCCTGGTTTCCGGTTGTAGGCTGTTTGTAGTCTGTGTGATATTCACTGCAAACTCTGAATCCATCACATGCTTCAGCATATTTACTTATATATGAATGGAAGTCGAAAATGGAAATTCGCCTCCTCCACCCAAATCAAACTGGAATGCCAAAAAATCAAGGGTCTGCCCCCAGAGGCTGTATTCCAGCGATGGGTTCCAAGAATGCTTGGCTGCATCCTAAGTCTCTTAACTGTATACTGCTAACTCCTAACTCCTGACTTGAACCGGAAGTCGTTCGGGGTCTGCCATCTTTAAGGCCATCTCATGTCTCTTATTCCTGCCAGTAAGGAGTTAGCGTTAGGCGTTAGGAGGGATCTGTTAGGTGCGATCCTGCTGTAAATCTGGACATTTTAACATGGGGGTCTATGGGGATTGAGCGGCTTCTTGGGCCAGCTTCAAGTAGCCCTTCAAAGAACTGCAGTTTTTGGCAGTTCCATATTGGTTTCAATTTTTGAGTCCTGGAGTTTGCTGCTTGACAGCAACATGGGTCCCTGGCCAGACACAACACAAACCCTGGCCGCTGCAGAGAGGACCTAAATGGTATGCACGGCAAGGGCACGCAGTATGTTAACCCTTTAATAGTTCATTCAGAGAAAAAGCTATGGAAGAACTTTCATCGTTGCCACCAGAGAAATAAAATATTTCACAAATAACACAAATATGTAAGAATCTATGTATGAAATATCACATAATTAAGAAAAAAAAGAAACAAAATGATAACCTAACGGTCACATAAAATAACAAAAATTTAGATTTTGTTTTCTACAACCTGCTGCTAACATTCAAATACAGGAAAAGTGAGTATTTCTCATTCACTTCAATCTAGATTTTCCTCCTTAAACCTCCAGCAATCAGAGTTGTGCTTTAATTCTTAAATGCTTAGGGTATTTTCTAAATCAGTATTACCTGTATTAGCAGTATCACACTGGATTTTCCCAATCACTGGATTTTCACTTAAAGAAAATGTCAAATCAAACTGAATTCCATCGAATATACAATGGAATAATATGAAATTTATCATACTGTTAACAGTTTCAAATTTCATTAAAACTTTGTGATAAAAATTCATTTTTTTTTAATTATTTTATGGCAATTTTCAGTTTAGTTAAATATAACAAGTAAATAAATAAATATAAATCATGTCCTTTTAAATGCACTGTGAAAAATATCAAGCAATTATTATAATGAAAACAATAGTCTTTCGAGTTTTTTATATGCATTCACATTATTCTGTTCAGTGAGCATTTTAAATAGGCCCCATGCCAAGTGTCTTGTTTGAAAAGCTTCTGCAAACTGCAGTGCACTGTGGGGTTGTTTTGGGCCTCAGACATATTTTGACTGGGTGCTAGACATGCATGGGGAGATGAAAAATATAAGAAATCTAAATATGCTCTAGCAAAAGGTGTAGAAAGCAAATAAATTATTAAATGAAATGAAATTGTAACTGAGCCTTTGTTAATCACGTGCCAACAACTGCTGATGTAAAAAATCAGTCATATTTTTAACTATGCATTTTTCTTGTCTATCCCTACTTTTCCATGCAAACCCACTTACCCCTTCTACCTCTGCAGAATTAGCCCACATCCCTCTATAATGAAAATGTGACTGTATAATACAAGTCAATTACAGGCCACCATAATCTATGCCAGCAGGCCATCAATGTCACTGCCATTATTATGGGTTGCTAATAAACGTTGACAGGGTGTAGATTATATAACACCCCTTCCAAAGAGCATAATGTACATCAACTTGACATTGCTTTCTGTGCATCAATGTGCATGAATTAAATTCAAAGATTTATGTCAGCATAGAAAAGTAGCCTCTCCTCCACACACACAGAAAAAAAGAGAAAAAGAAGATTGCTGGATTGAGTCAGGCCGGTGTGTGTCCACTCCACTACATCCCTGCTCTTGACTGGGTGTGAATTACTGTAGGTGACAATCCCGAGATAGAAAGTGGAACCTGTTAGGATTTGATTGTCCAGCCGTGTGTACACAGCTCTGTGAATTTAATGACTGGCTTTAAAGTTGAAGGATCCTCCTCTAGGCGAGATCAGTTTTATCCACAGAGTTCAATTTGTCACGCAGAGGAGCCGCTATCTTTGCATCCGTCGTGTGACACGGAGGGATCATAAAAGAAATCAAAACTTCACCATACTGATTGTTGAGTGTCCGTTCATCTAGTACAAAGGCTAAATGCGTCACACACCCACAGGAGACCGCAGCCAGTGTAAAATGTGATAGCGGAGTTCAGAACGTTGTGAATGCTACGGTTAGAGGGGTTGGGAGAGTTGCATTTGGTGTTTGAAGGAAGAGAGTCAGTTGGGAAATCAAGATTGATAGAGATCATTAATAACCAACCAGCTGGCTTGTAGCATTTTCACTTCCAGAGGGACAAGAGACTGGATGAGACACTCACACTCACACTTACAAAGGCCCCACACAGCATGGGCCATAAAGCAGCTACCTCTATAAATTGATTCTTTCAACAAGCTGAGCTTGATGACAAAATCCATTTTCAGGCACAGTTAAACCCCTCATTTTGCAGCTGATCAGGAGGGAAAAACAGAGACTTTAATATACACTCATGAAAGCCTCATGCAGTGATCAGAAAAATAATCCATGTTCAGATACAGGAGGTGGCCAGAGAACCATCGCTAGCTAAAACCCAGGTGGAGAGAAGAAGAAGAAAGAAAGGCTTGCTTAGTGCAGGGCTTCATTTTCCAATCCATTAGCAGATGTAATGAATGTCCCTGTTTTTCCTTTCCACCACACGGCAAGAAAAAACAGACACATCCACTAATGGACACTGTTAGGGAGATTCACAGAGAAACCAGGAACAAACATCAACTGTGGCAATTCATCAAAGTCCTGAAGAGACAAACACAAATACGGTAAATGAATCTCCTGACGGTCAAACATCCACTTAAAGAAATAGCTGGGCATCGATGACAACAGTACCAATTATGCCGATGACGTGTCCTTGTTGAAACAGCAGTAGCTTTCCATAAATTAAGTCACTGACTCAGATTATTCTCTGCTCACGATGCAAACATCAAGCATATCTCACTGATGTATGGAGCTGTAATGGAAAATGGGCTGTCTATCTATAATACGATCTCATGCCATGTGACAAGATTAGACAAGTGACAAATACACATGTTTCTTGGGACTAGAGAGGAGGAGGACATGTGCAAAGAGAGGGTGAATTATTCAAGTAACGGTACCTGGTTTCCAAAAAGGTTGAATCCATTGATGGCCTCCAGAGCAGCTTTAGCCAGGCCCACAGAGCTGCGAAGAAAAGAGACGTTGAAAATTACACAACACAAAATAAGCAGCTGTCACTAACAGTGATGCACTATTGGGCGAATGTGTAAAAATATCTTGCATTTTATAAAAGTGAAAATAAACACTATAATTGAAACTATAAACGTCTTTCAATTTTCTGAGACCCCCCAAATAAGGATTCAGAATTGCACTTGAATATTAAACAGCTATCTCTTGGGATTCAATAAAGTCGAAGGGTCCAAAGATTGTCGTCTACTGTACATAATGGATCTCTTTAATAAAAACCTTACACTAAATTTCACACTGGCTGGCTACTGTGATTGCTATACAGACTTAATGTGAATCAATTTCACTGTGATTTTGTTTCCCTTTCTACCCAGCCAAGATTTCCCAAGAAAAGAAAAGGAGCGGGGGAAAAAATTGCAGGGAACTTGGCGATGACTGGCAGTAGATCTGCTGACATATCAAAATGCATTCAATACCATTAGTGAAGCCTGAATCAATGCTTAAAATACAAAGGATGACTGGCTAATCAGCTTGGAAAAGAGCCCTGCTGAAACTAGTTCTGTGAAAGACACACACACACACACACACACACACACACACACGAAAAAGGCCAGTCCCGGTCAGCAAGGCTGTCAGCACTCCACACAGAGGTAGAGGAGATATGATGCTTGGTGGGGAAACAGGAGGTTAAAAAACAGATTCCAGGAAACAGGCTCAAAACAGCATCATGATGCAACAGATTCAGTTGACAGCTGGAGATAAAGATTCACATGATGAAAATGTTGCTGTAGACTGTTAGTCCATGAGCTCATACTGTAAACTGTACAACAATATTCTGTTACTCTTACAATATATGCGTTTACATACAGGAGCTCAACTCCCAATTCGGGTTATACTGGGTTAGTGGCTCCATATGCTTCTTCATATTTCATATACTGGATTTGTTTTGGAATTATGGACCATGGGAGGAAAATTAAAAACTAAGGTAATCACAGCATTGACAATAAAAGAATCAAAGTCATCAACGATGGACAGCTGTGGCTACTCACATCAAAATACGACCACCTTGGGCCCAAAGTTCCATATAAGGTCATGTGATGACAACTGAGAAAACTGCAGCTAATAATAAGCAAAATAAAATATGTTTTTCAGTGCTAGAAAAAGCTAGTAAGTGGATTTTATAACTGTATTCGCATCATTTGACATTTTGACCACTTGGTGGCAGCAAAACATTGCACTGACATATTAATACCTCAAAAAGGTGACATGGTAAATGGGTAAGCTAACAGCTACCTGTTTACACTACAGACCTGCGTGCAGTATTCTAAGTGTGGGCCCATTCACTCCCATCAGAGTTACCTAGTCGAACATGAAGCCAAAATATTTTGATGATGCTGACGAGGATTAAATGACCCTGATCTTCCGCATCCATGGACCAATAGTGGAAGCTCACTAGAGATTTCCACTGCACGAGCTGGCTACCTTTGGTTAGCTTTTCAGTACAGACAAAACTTTTTAATCTTGCAGCTCTAATAGATTTTTCGAAATGTTGTCACACTGAATCGATCAAATTTGGAAGTGAAATGAGGAATTTTGCAGGGATTGTGATGTTCAGAAAAATGTATGTCTCTCTCCCAATGTAAGCCTATGGGGATGAGTCCTTTGGGGAATCACATGATGGACCCACAAATTGCATGGTCAGGCCGCAAAGCCCAGTTTCCAGGGCACGGTTTACAAACCAAGCAGATACAAAGAAGAAGAGCATTTATTTGGAGCCATATTTTAGGCAACCCAATGAATGGTGGTCCAATATTCACTCTTCTTTTAGATCTGTTTTGGTCTCCACCACCTCCTGAGGGCAGATATTTTGCTCTAAATGCTCCACCATGGCCACCAGCTGGTTGTCGGTTTTTTCCCCCAGCCATTTGGTAGCAAGGTAGCATATATTGGGTTCATCAGCATCTTTTCACTGAAAACAGCTGCCTACTGAGGCTGACAACAGCAGTGAGACTGAACCGAACATTTAAGCTGCGGGCAAAACAATTAACTGAAAGACACTAAAACACTCCATAAAGCTCAGGGGAGCTGCAGTCAGGTGACAATGGCTTGTGGGCACATCACTGTTTGTGACCCACACAAACTCATTTGATCCACTGTTCACTGTAAAAAATATTGATTAGAGCAAAATGACAATAATTACAGACAGATTAGAGCACATGGATGATTTAAATTTTCGCTGTTGTAAAATGGATTAAAATATGAGAATCATAAATATGTTGAAATATTCATGAACTATGGGCACAGTCCTGTTTTTACATATCCAAAAAAATATGTTTAACTCAAAAGTTGAGATATTTCAAGTAAACCAGCTGCTTACAAGATTAGAAATGCCACTTTAAATGAAACACTCCAGTCTAACCATTTGACTGGGTGTGATGATAAACATGAGGCAGAAGCAATCATTTGATTTGATATGGACAAATGAGTACTCTGCCAAAATGAACACATCCTTTGCTGTTCATTTCCACTGAGCCTCTCTCTCTCTGCCCACTGGCACTCCGGGACTAGAAATGACTGCTCAATTTGATCATTTACACAGATCTTGTTTACACAGAACCATTTTGAATCCGCCCCTGCCACAGTTCACTGTTTGCACACAGCATGTTAATTGGTATTACGCAACTACATGTATACGCTCGCTCACTAATTGTGGAAAACCAAAGAATGACCTCGAGGGGAGGAAAATACAAGAAGTACGACACACAGGGCTTCTTCACTACATCGAATTTGTTATCTTTTCTTGGGGATATCTTGGCAAGCTGCTGCCAATAGCCTTGGATTGTTGGAGAAAGAAAAAAAAAAACATGCTTCCCAGAGATAAGCAATGGCAGAAATTGAGGATCTTTATCAAGACAGTGAGGGAGGAGAGGGAGGCCCGTTCGACCTTGGATGATAAATCAGTTAAGCGCACGTAACAAAAACTCACTGCAATCTGAGTTCACTGGCCAAGGACAACACTGGTGTTTACACATGTGGTCCAAAATTCTTATCTTCGTAGCAGTTAACAGTTCAGACTGTTGATCCATTACATCTTCCTCAATAAAGGTGATTTGCTCACTGTTGGAGGTTGTGTCATTGCAAAGCTGTGTTGATTTGACAGTTCATCAGTAAATATGCTTTAAAATGGACACGCTGACCCTAAATACACCTTATCAGATGAAAAGGACTGATAACTCCTGTAAATGAAAACATTCTTCTCATAACTCCTGTTGCTTCCTGTTGTATAAAGGGCTGCTTTTACTTGCCCCTCTCACACCTGGTGTTGGTCTCTTTGTTGGAGGGGCAAGAAAAGTAACACTCCCATTTAGTGAGCTAACCTTGATATGAAATACAATGTTGGGCATGTGTAACTGTGTTCAAGTCACTTTCTTTATAAGTTGTAAGTTCATATTTATTTATTTGACCTTCAATTAAGCAGCAGGGTCTCGTCAGACTGATGACTGACAGCAGGACTGACAACCTCTAGTTAAGGTGCGACTGCCTGTGATTTCACAGAGCCCTGGCTAAACACCTCTGTTGTCTGCCATCTGGACACCCCAGCAAGCAAGCGACAAGCAGGAGGTGTGGACTTTCTGTTAGAGGTAGGCAGTGGTGGTTGTCAGAGGTAGAAGGATAACTGGAAGTCGTGAGGCTCTGAATGAAATCTCTCCTGAGCGACTCGCAACCTCAAATTGCTTCCTCCCTCCAACTTGCTTTACTGATTACATCTAAAGAAGTCAGCTTTAATAGAAACACAAAAGATAGTGCTAAAATAATAATAATAAGTTTGAGGCATCCACCAGTTAAAATGAAGGCCAAAGAAAAAAAGGCAGTTTGGTATTTAACAAATATTTCATTTATATAATCCTCGTTTTAAAGCCGGCATTCAAAATTTAAATGACTCGCACTTCAAAGCAGATTTTCTCCCTTCTGATATCGTCAATAATTTAAATGTGAATGGTACGTCTATGTTCTGGTTTTGTAAATGCTTAATTGTCTGAGTTCAATACAAGTTCAATTAATAAAGACAAAAAGGCAAACGCTCTTTTACTGTTGTGTTTTCTATGGTCCCCAAACACAAGCCTGCTGGAAATGTTCAGACATGGCAAATGAGCGGAATGGAAAAAAAATCTCATTACCGCTCCATCATAACTGCTTTAAGGCCAGAAGACTTCAACACTATCACTGCTGGCATCTCCCACACTTTCATACTGTCAATAACGGCCTCTGTTTCTACCTGATTCACCGCTCATACATAGACAGTCTGTTAGGTCATAGAGGCATTTAGTAGTCCACTGTTTTCTTCTTGTTGCTGGATTGTTTAATTCAGTTTATTTTTGAAGAAAGTTTCAACCCTTCTGTTAACACAAACCCACACAGACTGGCCTGGGCAATAGCACTGAGAAGGGTCGAGCTACAGAGCTCCAGGCTCAGGCCCACCTCCTCCTTTGGACCATTTCCAGTCCTGAGAGTAGACAAGGAAGTCTGAAATTATGTATGCCTGCCAGACACAATCATCAGGATACAATAGGATGTGTTCATTAGCTAGAATATGCCACATGCCCTCCACCAATAACACCAAGGTAAACAATACAATCTAATATTTTGAAAGAACTGTAACTGAGGTAACGTGACGTCACCAAGCGGCAACCTCCGGGGCTGAGAAGTAACGCCAACATGGTAGTGCCAAAAAACAGTTTTGGTTTCTGTACCCATTCATAACAACTGTATGGGGGATGAACTGTTATTTAACTCAGTCACTTACATTTTATTAAAGCTTAAAGTTATACATAATTAAGGGCAGAGCCGCTTTCTGTGAGCTGTCACCACAGTCTATGAGTCAGAGCCACTCCTTGCTCCCCCGCAGATCCACCCTCTCGTCCATATACGGTCAGTTCTGGCTCAAAAAGCCCAAGATGGCGACAGTTGAAATGCCAAATTGAGGCTTCAAACTGGCAGTCCATAGACCAATGGGTGAAGTCACAGTGGCTACGTCTATTATTTTATATAATCTGTGAACATTAAACAGCGAATACCTTGTACTAACATTATGAGTACTGTATTAGCATAGCTAGCTAACATGTTAGTAATGTTAGTACAAGGTATCTAGTGCTTAATGTTACATTATCTTTGGGTGCTTTCACACCTGCCTTGTTTGGTCCGGACTTTAGGACTTTTCCGTTTGATCCAGACCAAATTTACAGGTGTGAAAGCTCCCCCGGACCATGGTCCAGACCAAAGACCCGAAATTTGGTCCAACCAAAATAGGTGGTCTGGGTCCGGACCAAATAAAATCATGGTTCAGACTTTACAATCTTCTTCTTTACAATCCATCCTGTTATCAGTCACTTCATATAGTGAGGAATATCGTATCTTACCACATCTTACCACACGCACCCAGACAACTGTAGCCTAATTATGCATGCATGACAGGGCAGTAGTCACCACATACATTGAGGGGGACAAAAACCACTATTCAATGCAACTATCTGCAATCAGCACATAAATGTATCTTTATATCGACTGTCCCGTCACATCTGATGTCAGATCAAAGGGGATTGGCATTGTTTGGCACGTTTGGCACGCGTGATGGAAACCCAACCTGATTTGATTAACACAGCTGCAAACTAATGAGTTCACATCCCTCTCAGCCAACCACAAACAGCCACAGCATCAGATAGGGAGTATATATTCAGCATCTGTCATTTTAGAAAAGTCAAAAGAAAAGAAACAGAGTGAGACTGTGAGAGTGGAAGAGAGAGCGCAGAGAGAAACGCTGTCAACAAACTGTAAGTTATGTCCAGTGTCTTAAGGGTTTACGTGCTTCATGTGATTGCCTATACAAATGTTAAAATGTTCTTGCTTAACGTGATCTACAAAGATGGAGTACATTATTGCGAGGAGGAGGAGGATGCTGCTGCTCTCTTCTGCCATGGCGAATTGAATAAACTCTCATTACGCCTGCGCGCGGCGCATTTAAGGGCAAAGAGAGGGGCTCATTTGATTGGTGTGATGTGTGTAAAACCCACTCCACGCCTTCTCTCTTCCCTCTTTCCGACTTGCAGGTAGGAGGGGTGGAGGTGGGAAAGAGGAGTAGCTGCGCCAGCGCGCACGGTGTGCCAAACTTGCCAAACACCTAGTTGAAAAACTAGAGGCCACGTAGTTAAAGTCAATATGTCATTTGGTCCGGTCGCCTTAATGCAGTGTGAAACCAAACCAACCGGACCAAATGTATACAATGTAACAAAAACATGGACCTTGGTCCAGACTTTCAGGTGTGAAAGCCTCCTTACTTAATTAGTTATAGCTATATCAAAATATTTGGTAGTATTGTTTAAATTAGTGTTATTGGTGAAGGCTGTGTGGCTTATTTAAACTAATGAAGACATGCTTTAGTTTCCTAATGATTGTCTTCTAAACATAAATTATACAGTAGCATTTAAACATATAATACAATTATTTATTAATGATAAGGTGGACAAACAATATATATGTTGCAAAATGTGATCAATCATTTTATGATATTGTACTTACACAGTGGCATGGACGTTTTACAATGCAGGCCTATTAAACATATGCTCAGTAGGATATTTTGTTTATTAACAATAAGTGCCATAAAACAATACACTTTGCAATATAATACTGTGGCATGTAAACAGTATTTATTTACAGGTAATTGTGATAAACACGTGATTTTCCACCTATTAAGCTAACATGCAATTTACAGCATTACAGTGGCTCGTGCCTCTGTGTGATCTATAAAGCTCTGCACGTAAATATATTTGGAATCCTTTTTTTGCTGCAGTGTGTTTCCCAGGGGCACTGAGCAGAAAATAAAACTCATGTCAGTCAAATTCTCCCTGTGGTGTGGTTTTATCTATTGACGTCTGTACACATCGCTGGATGGTAAACTACACTGATACAACTGGTGACAGTGACACAGAGAACATTGGTGAAGTGTTGTAAAAATCTGACAAGTGTTTAAAAAAAGACTGGATATCAGCATTTGCCAATTTCCCTTGGAAACAACCTGTAAAAACCTCCAGCTGAACTCTGAACTATGTACATTCATGTTGCGTGTGTGCTGCTGAGCTTCTGACTGACCTGGAATGCAGCTCGGTGCTGCCGTTGTTGTATTTGCTGCCTCTCTCCCACATGCCGTAGTCAGGCACCCTGTAGGCTCTTTCCACACAGAACACCAGGTTCTGGATGAAGGAAACCTACACACACACACACACACACACACACACACACACAAAATAAAAAACATCAAACACAGGAAGGCATGGGACATTGAGAATTGATGCAATACACATTCACAGTATCTTACACATACAAACATGCACTCTTAGATCCAGGGCTGCAGGTAGTCCACATGTTTCCATAATTAGACACACATTTACACATAACCTCAGCTGCAGCTACACATGCACACACAGCCTATAGAACACACTTACATATGTATACAGTAATGCGTGACCTTTGATATTGATCTGGGGTGAGGTGTGTAACTCTCACTCTTATTATACGGGTCAGTAAAGTGGACGAGAAAGTTGATTCTTCATCAACGCTCAAGGTCAAACTGTCCCTGCAGCTCCAGATGAGGTGTAATTAAGTAGTAAAGTGTGGTCGTATGTGATGCTATAGCTTCATTGGCTTGTCAACTTCCCATGACACACCACTGAATGGACAAATATCACAAAATCCATTTATAGCACAGTTTTAATTATCAGTGCATCGGCCTGATAAAAACTCCTCCGCAGTGTCCTTGCTTGCCAAACAAAACGCCGGCCTTGTGGCTTTAAAGTTGTAATTAGCAGGGGGTTATGCGTATCTGTGATCTGCCCCACACCAGCTGTGGAGAAAGACCCTGCGTATGTGAGAGACATGTCAAAATCAATAGGCACATCTAGAAAAAAACTAAAAGGGAGAGACATAAATTGTTTGATGACTTAAAGGCTTTGAATCATTAAAAAGACCTGAAAGTCGCAGTGTACGCATGTGTGTGTGCATGTGTGTGCGTGTGTGAGCTTGACTGATGGGAGATTTAATCTAAAATGACAAAGTGGGGGGGGGGGGAGAAAAAGAGAGAGATGAGGGAGTGAAAGAGAAAGATAGAGAGAAGCAGATACAACCTGTGTAGGACTTAAATAGGCCAGTCTGTGAGGGAGGGCAGAGAGAGAGGGAGGGAAGCAGAGGAGGCTGGTAAAGACAGAGAGGTTCTCAGGTCCTCCTATTTGGGGTTTTATGAGTGAAGTGATTAATGAGGGGAACTTTTTAGTATCTTAATGGTATCTTAATGAATGTTACTGCCCACCGGCCAAACAAGCCTCTCTGTCTCCTGGCCGCCAGACGACAGTCCCTGCCAGTTCTGCCTTTTTTCTTTATCTATGGAGGTGGATATCGTGCACATGGACACATTTGCAGAAGTATACTGCATGTGCTGCTGCTTTTACCCCATGTGCCTGCAGCACTCCCACAGTGACAATATTCACACACCTGTATTGTGTGGAAAAAAAGCACGCACAGGGGCTAATGAGACGCTCCATTTCATGCTGCATGAGACTGAAAATGGCATCTGGAAGGAGGTCGATAGTGCATCTTCTCAGAGGACAAGCAGCAGCCTTTCTATACCACCTACCTTGTGAAGCAAAAAAAAAATACTGCAATGCAGCTTCCAGCTCAGTCAAGTAAACGCCAACGGACTTCACAAGCAGTGACAGCTAACAACAAACTAATAAATGATACTGTAACAATGTGATCAGTCCAAAAGAAACGCTTTTCAACCAGCTCTCAGGGAGAAAACAAAGTCCTTTTTGCTCACTGGATCTGATGATATCAAATAGAAGGATGATGGGGTGTCTTAGTTTGAATTATGCAACCTAATAAACAGTGTTTAAACATGCATATTAAGGCAGCTACGCAAAGAGGACTGCCCTCATAAACAAAGTTGCATTGTCAATTTGTTTGCCATCAGGAGTAAAAAATAGAGGAAAATGAGAGGTTATTAGGGAGGGTTTTCTGTAAACAAAGTGAAGACTGCACGCACTAATTGGTTAGTGGCAAAATGTTTTACCATGCCCTTACTTTCTTAAGATAAGCCCAATCTAGTAAACAAATGGATTCCTTTACCAGCGGCACAAATTTCACCACTCTGTGGCGGTAAGTAAAGCTGTGAATGAGCAGACTATAAAAACTAACAGAATTAATGAAGTTCCAACTGCTCCTCCGGGCCCACATAATAAACAGCACACTGTGTAAACTTAACAGCCAAGTTGCTTTGTTGTTTTATTAAGAGTCAAACATAAAGAAAATGACACCGGACAGATACATCACACTCTGAAGGAAACCATTCAAAGCAGCTTTCCCGTAATAGTCTGGGCTGGTGTGCTGCCAAATAAGACGTTAGCGGTTCGATTCCCAGGAGGACATTAAAGCCTCCACAATGAAATCATCTAAACGTAAACTCCCTGTTGAAAGTCAATTGAGCGGCTCAGCAAAAATATAAATGTGAGCCGAGCTATAAAAGTGAGCTACTGTCCCCTGATCCTGCAGTTGTGCCGGCTCTAGGATATCTGTAGGGGATTTAGGGTACATCTAACTGTCTTTAGAAATCCCATGCTCTTACTTTATAGCATCTGCTCGGATCTTCAGAAGGTAGCATCACATAATTTAAGACTTGGGAATCTCATTAGGTCCGACAAATAATTTAGAATAAACAGTTTTTCTCTGATACATTTTCACATCAGGAATTTGTATGTGCATGCATGCCGACCCATAAAAAGTAAAAAATGCTTCTCACAAACATCAGAATTTAGTTTAGAGATGCTTCAAAGTATGTATACGCTGTCAGTCATGTACACATAAAAGGACTAAAAGCCTACAGCTATGCTAACAGTCACAGTCACGCTGTACTTGAAACCAACCATAGCTAGTAGATGCTATTATGAGCATGCTAATGGCAATCTATTTTCATCATCTTAATGCAAACACCTGCTATGTGGCACTGACATTGAGAACAACCTTTCCCCATAGACAACCATTAAAAAGGAGATGTTTCTAGTCTTGACAGGACCGCTCAAATTGCAGAAGAGTTAAATTATGAATCTTTCCGTGATGAATTTTTGATCCATGAACACTTTATATTTGTAAAACCTTTCCTTGAGCCGAGAAAAGCAATTTAAAAATCTGTGACCTTTTCACAATGTAAAGTCTAGGGGCTGAAAAGGACCTTACAGGATGGGGTCAGCAGGCAGGGCTGCTCACAGGGGAGTAAAAAAGGGAAAGCTTTATTGGGGCCCAGCCACTTGGGGGACCCATGGGGGCAAGCAATAATCACGTTTATCCTAAACATGCGCAATAATAAACAAATGTTACTTTTAACTGAAACATCACCATTACTATCTAAAACAACAAAAATAAACATGTTATTTATTATTTCTTCAGCAAAATGTGGCCTGCTGCGTAACTAAAACCCTCTCTCCTAAGGTTTTTTGTCTTTTTTTTTATGCAACACTTGCCTCAAAACAAACAGACCAAAACAAACAAACAAAAAAAAGTCCAGCCATTTCTGTGACCAGACCAGTCAGCAGGAAAAACACTACTGCACATATTCAGTGCTGATAACCTGTACATGACAGCAGACGCTAGAAACCTTTTTGCCATCATCTTGCGGGTCCAGTATCTAGTTCCAATAATATATCTAAGGACTTTGGTCATTGGCCAAACCAGCTTGTGGCCCTTAATAAAAAGTCAGGGGTTCACCAAAGTCAGTAGGACTCACTGTGTTGGGACCACAAATGTCTTTATGACAATCCGTGTAACAGTTGTTGAAATATTTCAATCTAGATCTAGAGCATGACTACAAATACTTCTGAAATTAGGTTAAAATAAATAAAAAATGATAATCATGTCTGGTTATTTTACAAGCAGTGTAATTGTTTTTTACTTATTTGAAAAATCTCCCGACATTCTGAAATATGTACAGTAATTTTAAAACTGGCAGCAGCATTCTGCATGGGAAACAATATTCTGCATGGGGAAATGCATTTTTGTTCAATGTTAATGACCTATATAAGAAAAGACGTTGTATAACTGTCTGTGGCTTACGACAGATACTGATTGCTGCTAGTGGATTCGCCAGAAAATATCAAACCAATAAACAGCACAGGGCGTAAATCCCTTGTGTCCAGAATCGATCACCTCGGCAGTCATTTTCGTGTCTTGTTTACCTCATCAGTGTTGTAAATGATCTGCAGACCAGAGCAGATCATCTCCACCAGGTACAGCAGAAACAGAGAAACAGCATCGATCTGCAGCAATGACAGAGGGAAGGACAGAGTGGATTAGATACCATTAAAAAAAGTTACTGTCATTTGTACACTGTGAGATATTTTCAGATTTGTCAATACAGCCGTCTTCGGTTTCCTACGTGGTGCAGAGGCTGAGGGGTGAGCCTTGTATTAGCTATTAGGCCTTTGGCATTGGACTGGCATCATCAATAACACAATTTACTTCATGGCAAAGCTGTTGGAATAGGAATCACAGCCAAGGACTGAATGTATATACAGTAAGTGTTTAACATCTATACAGCTTTGATGATGCTTTGATGATTTATGAGGCTTTCTTTGTCACAGCATGATAATGTTGATTTTCTATCTGGCTCTCTTGATGTATTAGCCACCGTTCATTCGAGGTGCAATCTCCATCCAAACGTTACACACCAAATTGACCTTTGTCAATACCATTGACAGAAGAATAAGCTGTTTTATTGGCAATTTAATGCACATCCACCTCTGAGGAGAAGTCAATTTTCCAACCATACATGAATGCCAAGCAGAGGGATGGAGAAATAAAACATTTTTATGGGCATTTTTTACACTAAAAAACAAAACCTCAAGACATTGTTTGGCTAATTAGTACATCCTGTTGTTCATTCAGTTTTAAAAAGGTTTGCTTCTCATCGAGTTTCTTCCCTGACCACAGTCAGTGAAATCATTTTCAATATTGTTATATTAGATATGTGAGCAGAGATATAATGGCAAAGTAGTGTGCGAGATTTGTTTTTTAACACGTGTAAAATCTGTCTCTTTAGCCTTGAGAAGATTCTAGCCCTTGTAGACATGTTCATTCCATCTGGATATTTCACTGAGGTGGACGGACACATACCCAAAACATACCAACACACACTGTGTATTTGCATTTATGTAAAAATATAATTTTCAATTGATTTTTGCATCTGAGGGTTGCCTCATTTCTGCACTTGTCTGCTCGCTGGCTGACCTGCAGGTGGTGGTACTCGCTGTAGGTGTGAACCTCGTCACCGGTGTCGACGTCAAACACCGAGTGCAGACACTTGGTGGGGCTGGGATCCTGTTTAAACTGCTCCACCTGGCAGAGAGACACGGACACAGAGAGGACGGGATGAAAGAGAGAGGTCAAGGGTAAGCAGGGAGCAGTGAAAGAGTGACAGAGAGGCATTCATTCCCTCATGAAAGGTACAGTACACCACAGGAGCAGCCTTGGACACATTCAAAAACACATAATTGGGAACCTTGGGTATCCTCTGCTGTAATGTCTGTTATGCTCAATTTGCTGTACTGTTTTGGTTGTTTTGTGAGTCGGCCTCCCTGCCTACATTTTTACATCTCACCTTCTTCAATCTCAGCTGACACTTAACTCTTTTCAGTGCTTGCACTTCAACAGACTCTTCCATTCCTTTCACCTTTTTCTTTCAAACTGAAATTTAAACTTGTTTAAATTTCATCTGCCACTTAAATTTCTTTCAGCGCTTCTCTTTCCACTGTCATTTCAACTCTTTTAATGCTTGCACTTCAACTGACTCTTCAATCCCTTCCGGCTCTTTCACTTCAACCAATACTTCAACAACTTTCTGTGCTTCATCATGATTAAAGAAGGACAGGAAACTATAGATTGTAGAAAAACAGACATGTTGGGAAATTAGTTACAGAGACCAAAACTGATGTTTTGTCCCAGGCTGTGAACATGTTTATTTCCACTGTACATTTGGGCATTTTAACATTTAGGTCTGTGGGGACTGACTTGCTTTTAGAGCCGACCTCAAGCTAGGAACAGCAGTTTTTGGCACTTCTGCTACTGGGGATAGTAACATCAAAGAACTAACATTGATTCTCTTTGGTAACTGGGAACAACTACTGATAGCTATCAGGAAAACAAAAGTGCTATCCTCTGTGCAATGGCTGACGCACATCCTTTGTGTCGTGAATCAAGCTGTCATTTTTCCAGGAGATTGTACCCGGTGGCAGACGGATTTGCATAGTGAAAGCAAGGCTTATAGGGAACCAATCTAATCGCTAATAGTATCCTTATGCTATAGCCATTACATTTTGAAATCAACATTTACTTCATAATGATGGGGTGTATCCAAAAACTTGTCTACTACCACTTCAAATAGCTTTCAGTGATTCTGTTTGAAATGCCACTTCAACTACTTTCAGTGCCTCTGCTTCATCTAAAGTTTCAGTTCCTTGAAGTACTTTTTCTTTATCTATCATACCCATACAGTACATATACATTTCAAAAGCTTCAAAGAATCAATACATTTAAGCAGATACAAATGTTTTTACAATCATGTTTCAGCAGAAATGATCACACATATATTATCTTCAATGCATCCAGTCATTTCTAGTATGCTGTACTAACCTTCGGCACAGGTGCCTCCAATGGGACTGTAAATGCTAATCCTGACATTAAAGCAGTGTTCAACTTCCCGAAATGTAGGATTACATGAATCCATAAACACTCCAGTGACAAATACCTTATATAATCTGTTGTTTCCCAAAAACAATAAACTGGAACAGTCAGTATATCTGTCCTATGAGCAATAACCCCGGGAGATATACTGTACGACATAACGTAGTCTGCCCTGAAACAGATAAGGTTCAGATTTAGGGCAACCGAATGATGACTTGTTTTACAGCAAACACATAAAGAAACCCTGAACAACATATTAGTCGTGTTTTGTGTTCTGTGAGTTGTTGGTTGTTGTCTGTGTGTGTGCGCGTGTGTGTGTGTGTGTTTGCTGCATCGACTCGACTACACTCCAAATTACGGCTGGGCCGCCAGCCCCGTCGCACAGAGTTATAAATAATTGGCCCTTTGTCCCATTTTTACCTCGTTTGTTTCTTTTCTCTCCACCTCTTTCGCTGCTCTCTCCATCATCAAGCCCTCCCTTGCTGTCTCCATTTTTCTCTTTCTCCCTCCCACCCTCCCTCGCCTCACTTCTACCTCTCTTCTTCCAGTACTTTCTATTATTCACCCTCCTTTTTCTTTGTTGTCCCCCTTGCTCTTTGTGTCTTTATCTCTTTTCTCAGGCTCCCCCTTTTTTTTCCCCTGCTTGTTCTTTCCTCTGGCACACTCCCTCTGGCCCACCTTTGTCTCTCGCTTTCGCTCTCTTTCTCTCTTAGTCAGGTCATAGTGGAGACCCTCTGTCCCACTTTTACTCAAACTGCTCCACTTCCTGCCATCCCACAGCGGCTAGTACTTGAAGGGGCGGGGGGCTGGCTAGTAAAAAAAGATACCTCTGTAAGCAGCCAACAATAGGTACTGCTGTTTATGTTACGATAAAACCTACTTCTGTGCAGAGGTCTCTCTGATTCTCGCTCCAGCAGAGCTGTAGTGTCAAGTGGCTCCACTCTCGGGATATTCTGAGAGGCCCCAGACCTAGCTTATTGTTTCAAGTGCTGCAATGCGTCAGCGTCATTAGTGAAACACTTCAATGTCTGCTGCCCCATCCAGTAAAAGGAAATTGTATGTGCGTTTAATTCAAGTTGCAAAATACAAACTCTTGCACCTCATCAAATCAGTAACCAGGCCATTCCTTTTCATTTCTGGTTGCAAAGGAGATCCATTTAATTTTTCAAAACAACTCATGGTGAAGAGATAAAGCCAGTGTATAGCAGTTGTTTAGAAAGCAGGCAGGCAAAGATGAGACATCAAGACACATTTTTACACCTGAAGTTAAACTCTGTTACTTTAAACCTGCATGGATTGATATGTTGTTCTCATGGGGGTGGTGCAACAAGCTGTAAACATTGACATATTACAATGACACTGTAAAACATGACATATTATCACCTAATAAAGTAATATGGCAAACTTGTTCGCAAACAGTGGCCTTAATCAACATGTACTCACTCTGATCTCGTCACGTATTTAAGGTTGATCATGGACTTTCCACATCTACATACAAGGTGTAAGGTACACTGGGTGCGTTGGTTGTTGACGTTCTGGGACACCGTGTCAAGTTATGCCTGTTACATGCATTGTCTTTCAAGATACACTTCCATTTTCATAGGAAATTGGAGGTCTCTTTCAAAATAAAAGCACTACGTTGGTACAACACTGTGAATTGACATTTTTTTCCTTCAACAACAAACACACATGGTTGGGTTTAAGCAACAAAAGCACATGGTTAGGTTTAGGAAAAAAGAACAGGGTTTGACTTTAGAATCTTACAGTCTGCACACACATGGATTTTGACAACTTCTAAGTGAGACCGGGCTCCCTTAATACAAAGCCAGCAGCCACAGAGTGACATAGCACTGATTTGGAGTTGTGTTTGTGTAAACGTCACGAATATAAGTCCAATATTCTCTTTCCTTTTAGCTCTTTTTTGGTCTCTACCAACTCCTGCAGCCAATACGTATCCTGGTTGTTTAGCAGCTACATGCTCCATTATGTTCAGCAGTTTAATGCCAGCTTTGGTGTTGGGCAGGTAGCATACAGTGTTTTTAAAGCATATCCATGCCGTATTCAAATCAGTAATTCATTTATTTTTATTAGAGATACTGAGCTTGTAACTGATGTCCCAAAATGTGGCCCTTTATTCTCATTCTTACATGAAATTGTAAGGTGATGTGAAGGTCATCCTAGGACCACTGCTGTTTTCCCTAAGTCTGCAACATTCAGTGCCCCACGCGGACTTTTGGTATTGAATTTTATCGTCTTGTGTCTGTGTCTTGCTGCGAAGACTGACTGCCCTTTGGGGAACAATGATAAAAGTTGGAAGTTGAGCTTTTTTGCTGAAAACAGCTGCCTGCTGCAGCCCAAAATGACACTATCAGAGCACTGAAAATGAACCAACAGCTGTACAAGTTAACGTTAAACTGTGCTTAAATGCTCCAGCTGAGACATTCTATAGAGTTGGGTGATAATTTTCTATTTATAATTTATAATTTTTTTCGGGTGTCACCTTTCACATTACATGCAGCTATTTAATCTTTTGTTAATATAAAAATATAAATTAGGGCATCTTTCAGTCCAGCAACTTTGAGTCTCCAGCAGTGAAGAGGTACAGTAAGTGAACTGAGTGTTGGGAAAGATGTGTGGATGCTGCAAAGCATTGGAAAAGTTTTACTGTACTGCTGGAGCAGGGGAGGGGGGGTGGGTGTCATTATATTTGAGGTATAGATATGTAGGTTTTTAGAAAAGGCATTTTCTTTAAATGAGTCACATAATGTCGCAACTCTTGTGTTATTAGTTATTGACATGAAGATTGTTGTTTGTAACCTTAATGTTATCTGACTTGTGAGTTTCTATCTGTCTGACTAGCAACCCTGTCGCCTTAAAAAAATGTTCATTCACAATCTAATTTAGGGTGACCATATTCTGATTTCCGAAAAAGAGATAGCCTACTTAAATGATAGGCCTACTCGCAGTTTACTCAAAGATGCCTTATAATTTTAATATAGGCTAAGTTTATATGCAGGCTATGGATAGAAAATCCGGTTATATTACAAAATGATATCTCTCAAAGACAGAAATTCAGATAGGCCCCTATAGATAGTGTAAAAATATATAAAATCTAAAAAATATTTTCTGTCCTGTTTATTGCTTGGGGACTGTTATTTACGTGACAGCACCTGAGCATAACACACACACACACACATTGGCTGTTTGTTTCTACCTCTCCCCTCGCTGGAAGTCTCAGACCTACGGCCGCCAGCCTCCGCCTTGATTAAATGGTGAAAATCAAATAAAAGAGGGAGACAGGTTTTTCCTATTTTATCCTATTTTGTTATATTTCTCCCTCTCCCCTCGCTGGAAGCCTCGCACTTCCCGCCACCCGCTCCCGTCTCAAACACGGAGGTCTCCCTCTCCACGGAGCACCAGCCTGTTAAATAGCCTGTAACCATAAAAACTGTGTGAAACAAACTCAGTGCTTTAGTAATTAAAAAATGTCGGGCTTGGTTTGGTTTCAGAAATAACAAAACAGAATGACTGTCGGGTTCGAACAGAAATATGTGTGCCAAAAACCGGACATTATCATCAATTTATAAACATCCCCTGGACGCCCTGGACAGGACGTGAAAAGTGGACATGTCCGGGCAAAAGAGGATGTTTGGTCAGCCTAATTTCTAATGCCTAAGAAAATACAGCATTATACCCCGGCACCTTCTGGCTCTAAATGCTTTGTAGGTTCCCAGACAAAAATTCACCCCATCAACTGACACAGTGACTTTAACTATTTGTTTAGCCCAAGTAAAAAAAAGAACACAGAAAACTCCAGAAAATTATCCCTATGCACCAGGCTGTCGACAGACAGTGGGGCCCAGCTGCTGTATTTGCTCTGTGATATTTGCCCAGCAGTGGACCTGTGTCACGTCTCCATTAAAAACGCCATGTTCTTGGTAAGTGTTGGAGACGGGGCCGTAACGAACGCTGCTCTGTGTAATTAACTGTGTAAACGCAGCTTTGTAATTAAGACACAGGAAAGCTCTCCCCTAAATTAGGTCGTCAAGGTCGAGGCAAGATGAAACAGAATGGCTTTCAAAGGCACACACTGTACACATGCACGTACACAGTGACACAGCCAGCTGCTCTGCTTAAAAATGTTGTTTGTGAAGAATAGAAAAAAAATCAGCATACAAAGGACATATCTGGTTCTGCTTTAGTTGTGTAGAATGGTATGTTTTGCCATATTTGGCTGGACTGCAGCAAAGCAGGGGCAATGCCTGTAAACACAATGGCCTGTCACTCAGTTGTGATGTTAGATTGGTGAACGGACTGTTTTTTTGTGTGTTTTTTTAACGACTCTTAGAAGGGAACAAGTTAACCCTGAGTCACAGTACAAGTCATTCACAAACCCCCTGAGCCGAAGACAGAGTGCGCCAGACTTTGGTGTCATGTTGCTGGAACTATTTGAGTTGGAAGTGAGCAGTAACTTTTTGCCAGGCCCGAAGATTCTTATTCTTTCATGTAGCATAGGAGCAATGGCTGTAGCATTCGCAATATGACTTCAGGGCGAGCTCTAAAATATTGTAATTTAGAGTGCAACCTCTTTCTGTATAAATGTACATTTTCCTTTATATGTGTTTCAAACATGGTGTGTCACTTCTATGTTTGTAGCGTGTTGACACAGTTTGATGCATACGTTTTAAGAATAAAGTTGTGTGGGCATAACGAGTGTGTACAGAACTGCCAATTACTTCTCAGACCATTTTAGCAACTTCATTTCTATAGAGCATGTGGCGACAAATAGAAAAAAACTGTGGGGTCTCATTTCCCTCTAGTCTTACTCCGTGCCACTATGCAGATACACTCAGTAGGGTGGTCGAGTGAGAGAGAAAGGGAGATGGTGGATGCGCTATACGAGCAGACAGGTGTTGGTGATCTGAGCCGAGAAGAAATTAACAGTATAATTGTCAAGTGGTCGTAAATGAACAGTGTAGGTTTTAATTTGTCTGAGAATAAATGCTGCAGCAGCTCAGCAAAGTGAGCATCAGCTTTGGCCCTGGAGGCAAAACAAAGCCCCCCCTTTGCTTCCCGACCACGGCCTGGAAGCTGAAGCAGGAAAGTTATCTTGCTCTGTTTTCCGTTAGACCAATATTTGAGGCTGTGGGCATGTTCAACACTGTCATGGGATGCAGCCTAGGTCTAGTCTAATTAACAAAGTAACATAATTCCCACTACAAATATCATGGTTATATTATTGTATTTATTAAATTAAAGCAGTCCTCAGTTATTTGTCTCAAACGTATTTTAACAATGTCATGTGATATGCTACTTTAGTGTACTTTGAAAAGCTACAAACAATTGCACATGAATATTCAATATGCAGGAATTCACCTTATAGACACTAGTACTGACTGTCGCACCTCAGTGACCATACATGGTTCAGCCATATACAAGGTTTTCACCCAGTCTGGTTCGTTCACAGCCTAGTCTTGTGTATGCATTGGTTTTCCTGCAGACATGGCATGAAATTTACCCCTGTGGAGCAAAAGTCTTTGGCAATTAACAGATTGTCGGTTATTAAGCCCTCAGGACTAAAGCAACCTGCTCCCATTGTCGTTTGTTATGATATGAAAGAGGAACCAGATGTGTCCAGTGCTCCAGCTTTGAGAGGCTTTGATGAATAGCAGCTCAGAAATACACCTTTGATCTGCAATACAGTGTGTAATTGCAGAGTGCTTTTATGCAAACACACAGAGTGAACGCGGGAGCTGAGTGGGGGCTGACTAAAAAACTCACCTTATCAGCCTGTCGCATGTAGCAGTAGAGGATCCCTCTCATGCACTTGATGGCAGAATGCTCCAGTTCATGGGTCCGCCCCATATCGTCATCAATGCGTCTGCATACCGGGGGGAGCAGGGAGAGCACATGAAGGGAAAACAAACAATGAGTGGATGAATACATGAAACTAATTAGACTTCAGCTCTTATAAGTTCAATGTTTCTACAACTATACAAACTGTTCTAAACCTAAATAGTGACTTAAGACAGTAAGCCACTGTATCACTGCAAAGGAAGAAGTGTGCATCTACTGCTGGTTCACCTATCACTACTGAGCTAGCTAACATTGCAGCTCAACCGAAGGAGACGTCCATATTGTCTACATCTTATGCTGTCACGAGCATGAGCCTCTCATCCATGAAAAGATGCATGCTTCCTTCTGTGCGGTGATACGGTTGGCAGGTGTACTTCAGTAGGAAAAAAATAGTTCCTTCATGAAACTGCTCACAACAAGGTCTGTGGATTATCTTGAGTAACCAGGCCATGGTTTCTGGAAAGAAACATTGCTCTTCAGTTTTTCAAATGTAGTTTTTGGTTCTTTTGCCACCACAAGCCGAATGCCATCTTATTCTGTTATATTGGAGAGAAGGTAAACATCTCTACAGCCAATATCTCCTACACTCTCCAACTTACAGCAATACAATCTAAGCTGATAAATAGTACAACAGACAAAATGTATTTCTGATAGTGGTGTGAACTGTCCATTTAAGAGCAGCTGAGGCTAATGGGAATGTCATTAGTTTTGCAGGTATTTGATAATAAGCCAAAGCATTGGACATTGGACCTGATGCTGGCGCTAGATTAAACATCTGGAGATCACCAAAACCAGTAGCATTCACCATACATGTCGTCATGGCAATCCATACAACAGTTGCTGGGATATTTCAGTCTAGACCAAAGTGGTGGAACGGCTGCCGCCATAACTAACGAATATTCCAAGTGACCAAAATGTAGTCAAAAATAATGTCAGTGGGTTTTTTTTACATGCAGGATCACTAGTTTTTCTCATTTGAAACACCTCCCTTTAAGCTTAGCATTCACTGTGTTGTTTTTAAGGAAGTGATCTTGCTAAGATACCACTCAGAAGACAATCAATTACAGCTGCGGTGACCACACTGGTAGTCAGCACATTCCTGGTGGAGCTGGCAGATCTCAGATGCACATTACAAAGGTCACGCTAATAATGACTTTGGATATCGACAGAGGAAAGCCGAGCCGCTGAGGTGAAACTCCAGTGGTAAACGGCACATTAATCACACTGTCTTTTGGATGTGACCCTCCACATCAAAAGTGATTGCAGGCAGAGAATACAGCAGACAGCTTTTCATCTCCCAACGTCCTGTTTTAAAGTACTTCATTACCGGACTACAAGTATTCAAGACTGTAATATGCATGAGGGGATCCAACACTGGGCAGGGGTTAGAGTAACAAACCCAGCTCTTCAAATTTAATTATAATTAATCAGGAAAATACAATGGGTGTCAGGAAGGTTGGACAACTACAAGAAAATATTAGGGACTCACCCACTCATGAACCTTCCCCCCATTATAAAAATGAATTATTATAACAAATAAAGTGTAGCAAAATAAAGAATAAAATGCGACTGGGCAAGGTGGTGGACTGAACTTCTCATGTCTACTTAGAATAGGGGTTTGTCGAATCCAACTGCCACACACTCAAACACATGCACACACACACACACACACCCAGCAGCTGGGCGTGAAGTAAGTAATGGCACTAGCCAAGCCTGTCAGATGAGAATCATCTTAATTAAATCCCAGTGACAATTCTAATAGGAGGCAGCCATGACTGATGACTGAGATCTGCCGCTGGTCACATCACTGCAGTACACTCTATTTTTACCCCTCTCTTTCCCTCTGTCTTCCCCCTCCATCTCATTCTTCCACCCAGTCTCTCTCTCCATCTCCCAATTTTTCTCCCTGGCTCTTATCTCTCCATTTGCTTGATCTCCCCTTCTGCCAACTCACTCTCTAACCCACTCCTCGTCTCTCTACCTTTAGCATCTCCTTCTCTCCATGTTCTCTCTGTCTCCCTCCTCCCAATCTCCCTCTCTCTCTCTCTCTCTCTCTTCGCACCTTTCTCTCCATCCTTTCTCCTCTGTCCTATTACAGGCTCATTTCGCGGAAGTGCTCTTTTCCCTTGAAACATAATCACCGAGGAACGCAGGCATCAAGTGCAGGGATGGCTGATAAAGGAGTTTGGGGCCTTTAGACGGTTCTCAGTTAAATTCTAAAGTGTTCTCCTTGAACTAACAATCCCGATGTGTTTAAAAAGCAAAGGCTTCAAATGGCAGAGGCAGATTAGAGATCAGGGTCAGTAAGCATGAAATAGAAGAGAGCGGAACAAAACCAAAAGTCGAAGAAGAAGGGATGGGGGAGGGCAGACCTATAAACCTATGTAACTAAAGACTTTTAGTCTGTTCTGCACTTAATGCTCTGTAAAGACATGATAAGTGAATAACTTCACTGGTCAGTTATGGTGCATATTTACATGCACACAAAATGATACCACTATCCTTTACTGTATAAAGCAACAGGTAAGTACTCCGCCCAATGTATTCACCACCTCCAGCTATACTGCTAATCACACTAATAGCTTCTTTTTAAAACAGCGTTTTAAAATGAAAACAATCACCTTACACACAGAAATAATCTCCATCCATACTAACATGCCTGAGAACGCATATTTCATGACCATTCATACACCTGGCATGCGCGTGCTGATGCAAACAGGTATCATATTGTCTACTCTGCATGTAGCTGCTTAGTTACAGTAAATGCTACGGAGATGACAAGAAGTAACAAGAGATTTCTTTGCTTGGACCGACGGAGAAGTGGGATGGTTACCCTAAGTAAATCATGACTGTAAGGCGGTCAAGTCGGGGAAAACAGATTGAGAGTTGTTGCAAAGCGCATACGGCGACATGTTAGAGCGGTATCAGGAGTATTTGCCTTATCCATTGCCACAGGAAGTTTCGACGTCATCAAGCCTCCATTTCCACCCATCATGACCAGTAATCATTTTTCTGAGGAAAACTATGATGAAGATTCTTCATCAATTACCTATTTTCATGATGAAAACGAGACGATGAAGAGCTAAAAATAGATCTTGATAATAAAAACTGAGACAAAATATACATTTCATTTTCTTTATCAAGACATGATAAAAATGTTAGGTGGACTATCTGAGAACGGCCATGCTTGCAGGTATCTTCACATGCTACATGAGTGACAGGCTGGTAAACTCCTGTCAATATTCTCCGCCAGGATGTTTCACTAGCCAGCAAAAACTCACACAACCGGAGCAGTGTCAGTTGTTGGTGCATGTCGTGAGCTGTAATTCAGCAGTAGATATTCAGCCGTGTGTGTCTGACTGTGGATGGTGGAGCTGCTGAATGGATTTGTGGAGTTTGTTAATTGCAGCAGAGGCTGTTAGCAGTTAGCTCCGCTTGTTAGCCGCCCAACAGCAGTGGAGCAAGCAAGCCACCGGCCGCCGGATTTCACAGCTGATCTCCATAGGACTCCACTCAGTCCAGACTGCAAAAGGTTTATGGGTTGATGCTGTTTGACAGGCAGGTAGGAGGCTCAGTTATCTGTGAGTCTAGCTGTGCTGTAAGTAAACAGTCTGAACTCAGATCAGTTTTCTCTGACAGAGATGAAAGTTTAGTTTCAAACACCAACTCTGTGAGAGGACACAAATCTAAACCTCCAGATTAACATGTTGCAGATTGAGAGAGAATTTAGGCTTTAAATAAGTTATTTCTCTGCTTCTTAACAGTGAGATGGAAAAGTCAGAGTTTACAATGAACCTGGATATGAATCCTAGTTGTCTCAAATTAGTTATTTGTGGTGACAAAGGTTGCAAGTGTAGAAATTATTTGTAGTTGTAGAAAAAATTGCCTTAATAAAATATTATACAACCTGTCACCTTGATTCTGATTTCTGATACATGAATTAGCTTTATTGGATTATTTTAAAGCTAAAAAAACATTTAGAAAACATAATGGCTAAAAGTTGACTGAAAGGTCATGAATTTTCATCGACCAAAATGTTGTCAATTTTCCTCAACTAAAACTTAACTAAAACTATAAAGGATAAAATGTGACTAAAACTAATAAGCATTTCTGTCTCAAGACTAAGACTAAATTTAAAACCACTTTCAAAATTAACACTGGTCCAGACTAAAACACAAACTGTATGTTTCTAAAACTAAATTGGGGTCAGCAGCATTGAAATGAAAAACATATCAGTGTAGCACATGAATTAAAGTTATAGGATGTCAGTGGTTTATTGGACCCAAAGTACATAATCTCCAGGTAGAGCCTGGTCTCACTCAGAAGTCGTCAAAATCCGGCGCTTGGGCAGTAAATTGTGGCATCAGAAACCAATGGAAAAAGGCATCCTTTAACATTGGCATGATGCGTGGCTGTTTGCTGTTATAGTTTAACAGCACCCGGCAGCATCAGGGGGAAATGCAGCGGGACAAGGACAAAAGTTAAGGCGGCGAAAGTCTGTGTGGGGCAGGTGGGAGGGGTAAAGCTAAACCCTGTTCTTTTTTCCTAAACCTAACCATGTGATTTTGTTGCCTTACCCTAACCACGTTTTTATGTTCTTTTGTGGCCTAAATCTAACCACGTGTTTTTATGTGTTTTTGTTGTCTAAAACTAACCACGTGTATTTGTTGCCTGAACAGAATTTCCTGTAAAAACGGAGGTGTATCTTGTAGACAATGCATGTAACAGGCAGAACTTGACACGGTGTCCCAGAACATCAACAACCTTGCACGCAAGGGTACCGTGGACGTCATATGTGGACGTGGAAAGTCCATGATCAAAACCTCAATATGTGACGAGGTCGGAGTGACAATGTGTTGCTAGGTAAACCCAAACCCCCTTCCCAGCCTCTACCCCATGAAGTGTAGTGCAAAATTTAGTGCAGCTTCAAACTGCATGGCATACTGGAGCTGACCCTGGGACGGACCAGGGTCCTGAGATACAGTGTGTATCAATCAGTGTGTCATGCCATTAAACTAGGTACTGAGTAGGGACTCTAAGTCCCATTTTACCTTTATCAATTAACACAAATGAAGTGCCCCCTTAAGGCGACACACATTTCAGTTAAAGATACATTCAGTTTTGCACACATGAAACACATCCTGCATGGTTAATGTGTGAGAGTGTCTTTTGTGTACTAACCGGTACGCCATAGCCAGAGCCCAGGCACCAGCAGCACAGTACAGGGAGTCCCGGACCTTGGCCTCCTTGCAGGTGGTGCATGTTTTGACCGGGAAAAGGCCAGTGGTGGGACTCTGGTAGTTCAGAATGGTTGTCTTAACTAGATGGAGAGAGAAAGAGAGGAAGAGACAGAGGAAGTGTTGACACAATAACTCTTGCAAAAGTGGTATTTACTCACACCCATATAAACTGAAACACCAGTGAAGAAAAAAAACTGTATCACACAACAAGCTAGCTAACACTGTTCCATTGGCCTTTTATAAAACACTTGAAGTGGCTCTAAAATGACTCTTCATGCAGCCATTGCAGCTTATTGTAGCTAATGCTTTGAAGACAAACAAGTCTGAACATTTACACTGTTATTCATTACCAGTCTTCACTGAGGATGTTGTTTTCGAGATTGTATACACCTTCACACACCCACACACTTTACATGACCTTAGTTGGGCTGTTTTCACTCCTACTCCACTTCACTCCTCCACTTAATGCTCTTAGGCAGCATCACTGCCATCACTAATGAGGACAATCTTCATATTGATGAATAATAAAATAAATCCAATGAGCCTGAGCTGGTCTTACTTGAATACAGAGGTTTAATTACAACACGAATATGATATCAGAAAAGCCTTTGGCACAGCATGTGTGCATAGACATTGACATACCAAAAAAAGTAAAGTACAGAACAATCTGTTCTGCCTCATACAGTGTCTGTGTCATGTAAGTCAGGTCCTTGTATCTTCACGTCTCCAGACAAGAATCAGACAAAGTGTGGGTGTGTTACTTAGGAGCATCAATAACGCTGACCTCTTGTCTTCCAGACAGGCAGGAGCCTCTCAACATAAAACTTGCTAAGTGCCAATGACACTGATGCATCGCAGGTCAACTTCATGTCAATGCACCAATTAGACATTCTTAAGAGACACAGAATCAAACATTTATTTATGATCATCTCTACCAGGTGCCTTTTTGGTCCAGTTTTAGATGCTTGTGTGTCAGAGCAGATGTGTGGAGCCATTTCATTCTGCTATGCTGTGTCAGCTGGACAAGAAGCAGTCCCTGAGTCAGACAGAGTGCAGTAATGTACTGCCAGTGTGTATTTCTTCGACTCCTGGTCTTTTCGTTTTCCCCAGACTAGTCTGCATTTGTGAAGTCAGCTCCTTGAAGGGGGTTATAGCTTACTCCCTGACATGTGACCTTTATTCAGGCTGTGCAGCTGTTGCCTCTGCTTCATCCCTCTCTCTAAGTTCCTCACATGCATATACCAGCTCAAATAAATTCAATTCAGTTCTGTTAATTCAATTTAGAAAACACTGCGCAAAGGCATTAGGCTAATAATTTTTCTTTTATGATGAAAGTATGCAAAAGTGAATTTAATAAAGTCACTTGAAGAGCTCAGTCTGTGTTATGTACACATTTACGGTAAACACTGTAAGAGTGTGATAACAGATGTCGAACACAGTGTGAACAGTGACATGAAACATGTGAATGGCTGTGACAGTAAAGAAAAGGAATAATTCCTGGCGGAGTAGCACTTAGACTCAGAGTGCTTTTGTAGTGTTCAGAATACTTATTGTGCAGCACTAGCTGACAAGAGTTAGTTCATGTTCATGTCAGTGTTTTGCAAGGCATTGACAAGACAGACATGGAGTTGTGCAAGCTGACCTGCTCTGTGTTACATGAACATACTTCACCACCGGTAACAAACTGAACCCATGAGGAGATGCAGGCATCATTTCTATATGGGCATTAACTATTTCAAAAGCCTAATTCAATAGAGTGAGATCAGGTCTTAGGTATTTCAGCTAGAGAACCGGGATTTACGTGATCTGGTACTCTGACCTTGACCTGTGGCCTCCCTCTGACAGACTTTGCTATTCTCACATATATTAAAAAAGTTACAACACTGCATGGCCTGTTACGTTTCTGTACTGCTGCACCAGCATCAGAGTGGAAATGAAGAAATCACCCAAGGAAACTTCCTCATGTGTTACATGTCTGTGCCTCAAACATGTATTTTAAAACTATATCTTGCTTCTGAAATGCTACCTAATAATGCTAATATGTATAACATTACTTGCACATTTAATCCTGTTAAGTAATTATTCCTACATATCAAACAGACATCCATGGTCCAAAAAGGATACAATTTATTCAGTACTTTTACATGCATTTAAGTAACCAGGGTAACCAGAATGCGTTTATATGCAATATAGTACTGTAAATCAGAGCAGATAGATAGAGCACAGCTTTTCCTCACAGCGTCAGTGTCTCTGAATTTAACAGTTCATCAAATGGTCTGTGGTGCAAACCAATTTATTCTGACTTATTCAGGCTATTGTGTTAGTTTTAGTCCAACTTGGACAGAATCATTTCAAGTAATAGAACACGTCGCTCCGTGTAATTATCTCACCTTTCATTGACCTGCCCTGACGTTACTCTCCTCCTCCAAAGTCTTTGTTATACACATAAGTAGTTGTACTCTTGTATAGATGACCAAGAAATACAGGGGAAATCTATCTATGTAAACCAGATTTCTCTTATCCCCTATCCCTATTATAGAAACCAGCATTCTCCTTTACAAGACAGTTAAGAAATCATCTCATGGGAAAGAGCTGGGTGTGTCTATGCACTCCACTTAGGTGATCCTGTGTCTTTACCTCTGACGCCACAGTGGGATTCGCATTTTTATTTTTTAAGGAAATATGACCTGACCTTTCATCTAGTGCCATCGCCAGGGCAAAGCTTTGATTCCTCCAATCAAACTTTTGACTATTCCATGACCAAATCTGCTTACTGGCGCATCGTCATTGTTAGCATTCGAGCATGCTGGCATTAGCATTTGGCTCAAAGCGCCGTCACACCTAAGTACAGCCTCACTGAGCCATTAGCATGGCTGTAGACCCTTGGTGTTGTTAATAATTAAGCTGTTTATCATTTTAACTGAACCTTCTCCTATCATTTCTATTATGTATACCAGCTATTATCAGCTGGCTGCCCACTTGCCACAGCCGGCCTGCCAAAGCCTTCCAACTGGCCCACAATATCAATTAATTAAGAAAATGTGAGGAGGAAAAAATGCATTTGAGTATTTAGGTATCTGGTATTTTTTTCTTCCAATATTGATGAAACCCGACAACAATTGAGATAAATAAAATAAATAATTTCATTAGGAATGATTTACCAACCCTAAATATGTGCTTTGACCCGCGGGTACTAAAGATATGATAAATCCATCTGTCAGCTTGTTATTAGCAGTAGTGATGCAGCGAGTTTGGTATGCTACTAGAACCATATCAAATGTCAAAAACTGACAAAGCAGTGTCCTGAGTAAGTTATTAATAACTTACAGAAAGATTACATGTAGTTCACCTTCCACCTTCTCTTTCCTTGTATCTGTCTTTCTCTCTAACACACACACACACACAAATACTGACACAACACGGCACTCATCTGTGTGTCTGTCCATTTCTCTGTCCTTAGTCCTGACAGCTGTGCTACTATAATGCAGGAAGTTCGCAGGTCAGGTTGGGTTCAGGTGGTTGATTAACCAATATTTTGCTTGTTATATATACATAAGCTTCACTTATCCAATCTGCACCACCCAACCATATATATACATAAATCTATATATATATCTATATCTATGTATATAAGAATTCTGGCTCCCTGGACAAATCTAGTTGATATCCCCTGATGTATACAAATCTTGTCATTGCAAAAGTAGGATTAAAGGGTCAGTGTGTAGGATTTAGGAGTATCTATTAGCAGAAATTGAATAGAATATTCACAATTATGTTTTCATTTGCATATAAACACCTGAGAATTGTTGGTTTTGTTTTGTTACGGTCAGAAACAAAACAGTCTTTAAATCTCAAAGAGTCTGGTGGGACCACGTAAGAATATTCATTCTTAGTTCCTTCCACAAAATTTAATGTTCTAAGGATTAGTTGACTGAGCCATTCAAACACCTTTATTTTCCTTCTCTGGGATCAGTTGAGAGTCTCCTTTGCAGTATGTTTTGGATTGTTATCCTGCTGAAGGTCCACATGTGTCTCATCCTCACCACCCTCGATGGCAACACAAAATTCCTGATACATGGCTCCATTCATCTTCCCTTTGATCATTTGGATTCTGCTGTGAGAAGTGACACAGCCCCACATCATAATGCTTCTACCTCCAAACTACACTGTAAGTGTGGTATTTATTTATCATATGCGAAGCCATTTCTCCTCCAAACATGGCACGTCGTATTGTTGCCTATGAGCTTGTTTATAAGTTTTCTACACATCAGAAGCCTATAGGTTACAAGTAGAACAAAGTGTGATCAGATGAGACAAACATGTAACTTTTCTGCAAATAGTACAACTCTAGAACAACAATTTCTTTATTAATGTCTAGTGTAAATTTCATGTGAATAGTTGCATTGGAAATATGTTGGAGGAAAAAAGAAAAAGAAACAGCACAACTTTTACCTTTATAAACTGTGCCATACCAGTCAAAAGACATTTAGACATCTAGGATAAAATCCACACAAATGACTGTATTGCATCAGGCACTCCCTATATAGTCATTGGAATACATGAATCAATGCTTCAGTGGTTACTGATATGTGAGTTTGACAGCAACATTAGTTTGAATCCCTGCCGTACAGCAACAGCATCAGGTAGTGCGAAGGGGAAGTACCAGCATCTATTCATTATTTTCGAGTTACCGGAATGACTGGAGAACTCTACAGTAGGTAATGACCAAGGTAATTTCTTTGGAAATAAGAGAGACATTTTTCAGCGGGGCCTTATGACTGCGAATGTCTGATTGCACTGAATGGATGAGCAAAGATAAACTAAGATGGTTGGAGTTCACCGAAGTTCATGCTCACTATAAGTTACTGAAGATAGAACAACGGATGGAAGCTCTTAATACGAACAGATCGGAGCCCTCCAATAATATATGCTGAAATATTACATAGTCAAAAAGAAAGCCTCCGGGAAAGTAATTTATCCGTTTCAAACACACATGCACAAACACACACATGCACAAACACACACATGCACACACACACATCCTGCTCTCCTGCAGAGGTCCCCTCACTGATGACTAATCTGTCTGGAGGGATCACTTCATTTTTCAACAGAACATTATGCCGGTGCAAATGATGGGGACATCCATTCTGCACTGTCGTTTGTTACAGAGCAAAAGAGAGACAGAGAGAAGGAGACTGATGGAAAGAGAGATGGAAGGAGACTGAAATGAGGGAGAGATCGAGAGGATGTGTGTGTATGTGTGTGTGGAAAAAAGAAAAAAGAGGATGTATTAGCATCTCTGAGTAAAAAGAGTGAAAGTAATGTGCTCTGGGAGAGAAACAGGGGTGGGAATGTCAGTTGATCTGTGCATGTATATGTGTGTTTATGAATGCATGTTTAAATGTGTCTGGTCAATTGAAGGCGACAGTCCAGTTGTCAGTGTGATATAAAGGCTGATGGGGTGAATTAAGCAGAATATTAATAAACCTCTCGGGCACTCAACTTCCAAGCACCACGTTAATTAAGTGCACTCTTACATGCATCCACATGTGAAAACACAGACTTAAATCCCTCTGGACATTCTACTGGCCTTTATATGTTACCCTATACTTATTAAAGCAGCTGTGCGGAACTTTTTACCATTAATAAAACTGTCCCTAGTTTGTATCACCCCCTCCTTGGAGATACGCATATTTATTTGAACCCAACAGCGACAAAAAAGCCTTTCTCTATATGGCTACTTAGCGTAGCCTAGCTCGGGTCGGACACACAGCGTAAGTCAGAAAACCAGAATACGGCACCCGAGGCGGAAGTGATTCTGCTCGCCCGCAGCGATTAAACCACAGAAGAAGAAGGAGCCGTGTTTACAGTTCTTCGAGGAAGCAGTATGCAACGGGCATTGCTGAACACATAACACCTAACAGTTTTACCAGAGATGTATCTATGAGGACTTGGTTGTACTTTTGATGTCATGGCGGATAACGAAGGAGCATCATGTAAAATTATCTGTGACTGTGACCATGAACACAAATATACAGCAGGCAGTTGTCCTCAGTTTATAAGAAATTCAGAGCTACACCAGAACATTTATGAACAGGTCTTACTTTACTACGAACTTGTGTGTAACGTTAGCATGTTAGCATGTTTCCACTAATTACTTGGACTGACCTAACGTTAGTAGCGTTAGCTTTGCAAGCGAAGGCTGCAGGTAACAGCTTTGCTGTGTTAGGATTATGTTATGTCTTCACTGTGTATCTTCACATAAAAGAATACTCCGACGATTTGGGAGTTATGCCCTTTCTCTATCATTTTCATATTGAGACAACATGATCGATATCTTTTTTGTGTCTGTACGTCCAGTGGCTGGGTCTCAGTGTTTAGCATTGCGCTGATAGAGGGTCAGTACGTCCTGCGCTGTGATCCACGGAGGGATACACCGGTGAGCAGGCACAGACGTAGCTTGTAAACAAAACTCAGCTGTTTATTTAGCCTAGCGATATCTCCGGATTTTAGCAGCTGCAATGGACGACTTTGAACGTGATTTTGAAGAGTTTCTTGTTGCGGACACAGATCCAGAGCCATACCTGTTTGAGCCTGAGCACACAGATGAGGAACTCCATGTGTTGGATGCTGAGCAGAGATGAGAGAGGCTGAATCCTCCGCTACTATTTCCTGCACATCATGTGCTGCCATCGTTGGGGAGATATATCATCAGGAGGAAAACCGCCGCAGAGAGTGCATCACAAGGAATGAAAACTTTGCAGCAATCACTAATCCTGGCGTGATTGAAACTTTTTTTCATGTTGCTAAAATGAACTGGAAAAAACGCTCCAGGCCTGCAGGAGCTGATGGACAGCTTTCAGTCGGGTGAGTAATATCGTCCATGTCGTCTCTTTGTTTGCCATTTACCGAGTGACCTAGCGTACCTGCTCTCCAAAACAAATGCATGCGGTAATTTCCGGCTTTACAACACCAGGCTGTGGGTGTCATACCGCTTCAACCAAAGAGGCGCTATAATCATCGAAAACGAAAAGTTCCGCACAGCTGCTTTAAAGTAACTGCATTTGTAAAGATGAACCCTGACAATAAAGGGGATCATGTGCAAATACAAACATCTTGACTGATTTATTCGTTTTTGCGCCCTTGTAAGGACGCTTGATCTCAGTACAGTAAATGAAGTGTCAGCACACATGCTTAGGCATACTAAACAAAAACTATGCAGGATTTTCATTCAACACAATGTATAGATTCATATAGAAGTGATGCCTCTTAATCATCACTTATCAGCCACTTTCAATGTGTGGCGATTTACTTTTCTACAAGACTTTATTTTCATAAGCCCTTTTTAGATAGGAATTGTGAGTCAGATTGTGAATTGTGCGGTATCATCAACAGCTCCTCACACAAGTCTTCAACAGCCCCTCCCGTTGCGGAAGGCCACCTCGGTCTGTTTAAACTAAAAGGGTTTCGTCAATATGACTACTCTACGAGGCGGAAAATTGGGCACCTCGGATCAACTCGCCAATCCGGCTTGGTGTATCTAAACTAGGGCTGTCCCTAATACCATTTTTTAACATTCGTACCTTCGGCAGAATTTATAACGAATATTCGAATAATCGTTCACGGCAGGGGGGGCTGGGCGACGGACTCCGGGGGTTTTTTCGGACCTAATTGTATTGCGGAGTTTTGCACAGTGGCAACCGGGTCTTTGCTCTCAAACCACAAAAAATGTGGTGGCACAACAGTCTCCTTCAGTACATTATTCTATGCTTCATTTTGATTTTCACATTGGCTAGTCGTCCTGTTTAATTTGTCTTCTGATTAAATCGGAACCGTTGAAACAAGTTGTAGGAAGCCTCTGCAAGTAATTGGTTGCTGGCAGACACTCTGTGCTGCAATAAAATGGTTAATCAGCAGTGTTGTGCACTGTAGAGCCGATGCGCTGCTGGTTCTGCCGGCCTGAATAGAATATAATGTCTACTGTTGTGTACAGCCTTTATACACTGAGCTGAGTAGTGATGCGCGGGTCGACCCCATAACCCACGGGACCCGCAAATGGACCTGTGGGTCGGGCAGCAGTGATCGTCTGTTAAATCGGTCTGTAAATGATATTTTGACATTATTATTATAATCTATTAATCTATAATCTATTACTGTCATGGCGTCTGAAGGTACTGATGCTTTGAGCAGGTGACAGTCCGCGGTTGTTTTCAAAACACACTTGTGTCACGCACTCCAAAAGAAACTTGTTGAAACTTTAAACAGTAATTTATTGTACAAAATGGGGGAAACAAACGTTGACAAAAACGGTTCCATAATTCATATTAAATTCAAAAGATAACAAAAGTACAAGTTAGAGGGAATAGTGATAAAGTTGTAAAACTTGGCACTGATCCACAGCCTCAGGGATGCGCTCAAGCGTGCCGTGCGCACAAGCTCAGTTGGTAGGCCATACTATATTTTCACATTTTTAACAATGCAATTTAAGTTTTGATTTTTATTGATAACCTACATTTACCAACAACAAAAAGACTACATTTAGCACCAAAAAAATATGTAAAAAAAAGAAAGAAAAAAAAGCAAAGAAAAAAACGAATATCGAATACCAAAGTTTCATAACGAATACCTACCCATAGAAACGAATATTCGAATATCCGAATATTTGGGAACGGCCCTAATCTAAACGCTCGCAGCTTGCCGGCAAAACGGCCCAACATTCGCAGAAAATCCGGCAGAGTAAAAGGGGCTTTATTTTCTCCTTATTTCCTGTGTTCCGGAAGTTTATGGCCATGTCGTCGAAGCTTTGAGAAAGATTAGCAACCAGGTGCTAGGTGCTAGCAGGCATCCAAGAGACATAGACATAAAACAAAATATAGTGGGGCAAAACACCAAATGAGAGTGAATCTGGGGTTGACTTTTACTTTCAGTTTTGCTGTTGACCACGTTTACAAACAATAACTGATAGTCCTGCATAGTACGCCTTCGAGAAAGAAAAAAAAGTGATCAAAAAATTGTGCATAGGCCAAATAAGTTACATACGTTTTAAAAAAGTTATACTAGTAATATAATATCAGTAGTATATCTCATATTTATGTCAAATGTATTTCACAACAGGATAAAATGAGTTGCGGAGCTCGTATATGACTCGATTTGGGACTGTAAAAGACTCCAAGTTTTGCAAAACAGCACTGCGGAAGTCATCATTAGACGCAGCACATAAACGATGAGAGTGCTTAACGTTGTTCAGTCACAGACTGCAAGTTTCTCTGGATGCAAATCAACTGTTGTTGGGAGTTGTCTGCCAAGCCATCCATCAAGCTAATGTCCCACTAAATCAGCAGCTAATGTCTCAGACGCACACAGTCTGCTCTTTTACAATGGGCCATTTCACTGCACCGACAGGGTGGAGAAAATGAGAGAAGATGATGAGAAAGGGGGAAAAAAAAATACTGAGATAGATTGAAAAGACAAAAGATAGAAAGAGTAGGATGATAGCTGTACAGCACCACAGCAGATGCTACAGGAGGAAATGGAAATAGGCTACACAATCTGTGACATTCACCATTCGTACAGTCTCAACAATAACTTCTGTCTACTCCTGCTGACGCTGTCATAATGTTTCCTGCAATATAACATCCTTGACATGAGGTGCTATTGAATGAAAAACAAATGCAGTGGCTATAAAAACCCAACAACAAAAATGCTGACATAGGAGCAACAGCTAACAAAGCACTGTTGATTTAATAAAAGACTAGCCTAGTTAATCATTTGGGGAAATATGCTGATTTGCTTTCTTTCTGAGAGTGAGATGAGAAGATCAATATCCATGTCAAGTAGAGAGCTAAAGTCAAGAAATTATGTTTAATTTAGCTTATCATGAAGGAAGAGTTACAGCACATAACTCCTAAAACCACAAATTATATTTTTACAGTTTTATTTGTGTATGGATTAAACAAACAAGAAAAAGCATAGCACTTATTGCTGAATTCTACAGGGTTTTTTTAACACTATATTTATACTTTTTAAAACAGTAAGACAGCCAGAGCCCTCAGCACACCCTAAACAAAATTAAAAAAAATTGTGATCCTCATGTGGTCTGCTCAGAAGAGCAGTTTCACAACATATTCAATAAAAGCAAACCCTTCAGAGTAAATCTTGGCTTCTCGATTTGAAGACACACCTTGACTTCCTTGACCCACTGTATAAATGAAGGGGGACAGGTAGCCTTCCATCTAATAAGGATAAGCCTTTGAGTGAGGTAAATGCAATCGCATTCGACTGGTATGAAGTAATGCCCTGCCTGGTTAGAGGTACGCCAAACTAAGTTATCAATAGTCCATCTATTGTTTTCTTGCAAATATATGAGTATACCTCAAATAGAGAGGTCCAAATGTTCCGTAATGAGTTACATGACCGGAGCGTGTGGCTCACTGTTGCAGGAGATTGTTTGCATCTCGGACAACTGTCATCAGAGATGGAGAACGTTTTTAAGTTTAGCTTTAGTGAGGGTGATATAGCTTGAACTGCAGTAGGCAGTGGTGGACGCAAATGGACGAGGAATAAATGCGACTAATGCTAAGATCCCAGAAGTTGTTGGGGCAAGTCATAAGGTCTTGTTCCCAGGCATCTTTGGTCCTGATCAGTGACGGTGGATTTATGTGCTAGATTAAATCATATACTCTTGAAATCTGTCCATCAACGTTTGACTCAGACCTTAAAATTTCCTCAAGAGGGCAGCTTGGTTGGAGGTGGGAGAACGTTGTATCCTCTTTCACTGTAAAACTACGAGCCTGTAAATATATGAAAAAATTAGATCTATTTACAAGACAGGTCCTTAAAAAACGATGCCCTTTCTGTGCCATAATTTGAATGCTGGGTCCATCAGGGCCGGAGTAAAGAAACGGTTTGAACTGATCGGAGCAAGAAGGAGTGCTTGTTTGAAGCCAAAATGGCTTTACGGGTGTTTTTAGCTAGCTTTTTAGCTAGTTGCCTTTCTCGCCTTCAGCCTTAATGCTACAATAAGCTAAGCTAACTACTCAACTCCAGCTCGTTATAACCCAATTCCCCAAATGCATCGTCTGTTAAAAGTAATTTTAGTGCACAGTGGTACAGGGGACTTTATGTCAAACATCTGAAAAGAGCTTTAAGTGCTAAAATTAAATTATTGGTTTCTATTCTTTTTTATTCAAGAAAATAAAAAAAGAAAGACGAGTAATTTTACAGTCCATTTGTATTAACCATTTTACATTAAATTTAAATACAGCTCATTTTTAGTATTTTTGCAAATGTGCGATTAAAGACACTTACTATTGAAATGTGTATTTTAACGTGTAAATTCTCTCAAATGAAAATAAAAAAATAAATTAAATAAAGTTATGGAATAATTATGTTCCTTGTGATGGCAAAATTTTCAAAAGAACCTCTGGTCTCTCAAACACATTTTCATGTGCAGCAGGCTATGAGTAATGTTTGAATCTAATATTTTAACTGAACTGCTTCTGTCTTTTAGTGTCACACGTTTTGCTATTCACTATGGTGACGGTGGTATTTTTATTTGGATATTTTTTGTTTCTGAACAACATCCATAACTATCTAAAGGGGAACGCCACTAAAACTAGAATTCCAATAAATTATTTACATGGTCTGGGAAAGTTTAGTCAATATTTGTGAACATGAGCTACTCTCTCTCAAAGCCAGAAAGGAGAGAAGTCTGGAGTCTGGAGCTGCTCCATAGATAATGAATGGGAGCCAAATTTTGTCGACCCACAGAATGTTTGTTGTCTTTTTTTTATAGCCAAATGAGCTTTATTCTATTGTAGTGTGCTCGGTTCATAAACAGAAAATGTACCCATATACTCAGACATTCCCCTGGGTGCTCTCAGTGTCATCGAGAATATCTTCCTCAGTTCACTGTCTATGGAGCAGCTCCACACTTTATATCCTATGACATCACAAATTTGAGTTTTGGCACTCTAGTTTTTTGGATTTGGAAGAAGGTTGTTCATGTTTACTATTATTTTTTGGACTGTCTTAGATCATAGAAATAATATATGAATCTTGAAAAAGATTGTAGTCCCTCTTTAAATCCACACTGTTCTCACTGGTCTGTTTTTAATCCATAGCTTCATTACACTTATCAAAGCATCTTTTATTCTCTCATTACTGTTTGATTACAGACATGGTATTTGCAGAAACTTGTTTTCTCAGGTATTGTATTTTGGTTTTGTATTTTGAGGAACGAAGGAAAAAAATTTGAGGAAAAAAATAACTGATTTGATTCGATTCGGCCTGAACTGGCTAAACTCTGCCACAGTGCGAAAATTAAGAGACAGATGGAAAGAAAGGGGAGCAAAAAAAAAAAAAAAACAAAGTGAAGGAAAAACAGCCCAGGCAACCTTATGTTTTTGCAATGAGCTCATAATGACTAGAAGAGGAAGAAAAAAAGGCATGTTTTCTCCATTTCTTAATCGGTGTGAGCCAGACGGCAGAGCGATAGTGCCTTCTGCCTCCAGTATTATCAGGAAGGAGTCAATGGAGTGTGGCCACATTGCCACATAAATAAGAAACCACAGAGAGGTGAGGAAATGAAAGGAGAGGGGAGAAAGAAAGAGAGATGATGGAGTGATGGACTACAAGAGATGGAGGTAAACTTTCCTTCATTTTTTGGATAACAGAAAACAAGTCCCCTATCACAACAGCATCGTAGCATGCTTAATACAGCTGGGGGCGGCTTTGCAACAAAACAACAAAGAAAGAGAAAGGAGGGAAAATGTAACTGGCTTGATTTGTCATTGTCACCCCAACCTCACCCCTCTCCACCTCTTCCCCTCCCTGAAACTGAAAGAAAGCAGGTATATTGGCAGGCAGGTCTGGGTGCCGGCGATAACAATGCTGGCTTTGTTCCCCGCTAGAATTGGACAAGCGCTTCCAGCCCCCACCCAACACAACAATTAAACAAGCCCAGTGTTCAACGTCGCGTTTTCGACATACTGCAATCTGGCGGAGGCTTTTCTCCGTCAATCTATGGGGTTTCAACGCAGCTGATGCTGGAGGCTACGCTGTGCTCGCTGATAGCAGCAAATCAGTTCCAACTGAGAGCTACACCTGTTGCACACTAAGCTCCTGTTTATTGTCTTCTGTCATTTTCTAAGCTCACATACACATGCAGCCTAATGAATACCCAGCAACTATACACAGACGGCACATAACACACACATATCAACCATCAGAGCAGCACACACACACACAAGCTGCCCTGTCTTCATCAGGGCAGACCACTGGGCTGTGTCATATCTGCCAGAAGTGTGTTCATGTGAGAAAACGGTGCATCCAGCCCGGAACAGACGCTTCGACACAGGACGCATTAACAATCCCTCAATCCACACCTGGGTTACAGGCAGTAACCATCCACTTCACTGTGTACTGCTAGCAGAAGCTGTACTTTATAAAGTCTAAAGTAAATCTGCTGCCTGAGATGAATCCTGACCCAGAGCTGAGATTTATCTGTTGTTTGTCTCAGTAAATATTATTTTTCTTCATCCACAGTTTATAGTCCCTATGAAATTATATCAGTTTGACACCATTGTCTATGTATTACAGATACTGTGACTCTAATACCATAAAGTCAGTATAAGTCAGTCAGCATAAAAATGGGTTTCTGCAATATGAAGGTGAGTATATTGAGAGCCTGCTATTCAGTAGATATTATAAGTACTATCTGAGGGAATGAAGCAACAAAATATTTTTTATTTGAGACAACTGCAGGCAACAAGGCTGTGTACCTCTAATCAGGCAATGCCACCTTCATATTAGGTGCTTCTAGCGAGCACAGACTTGTTCCCACCTTCCTGCTCTGATTCACTTCTGCACAGTCTGTAGCTCTGAGCTTCTCTGTGAGTGACCTGACATACGATGCATTCCAATACCCATACTATCACACTATTTAGTATGGCAGAAAAGGACATATTTGGGCTACATTCAAAATCCCATACTTACATGCTATTAAGAGATTTCTTTTGGTAAGTCCTAAACCTTAGTATGAAACCAAGAAAATGTGAATCGCGTACTATTTTTGGTGACATATTACAGTATACAAATACTTTATTTCAAGTGTACCCAAGAAGTGGAAGATTTCATTTTGCTAGGCATAACATAGTTTTAAAATTACTTTTAAGTTACCGATACAGCTCAGGTTGGCATAGGTTTCCATGATTACGCTTCTCCAACTAGCAAGGAGGCTCTCAGTAAGTGATGTGGTAATTACAGTTCAGTGGGTCTAAAAAGCTACACACTGCTGTTTATGTACATGAAAGTATGTTGAACGATTGCGCACATATTGGGTAGTTAGATTATGGCATGAAATTTCAGACACAGCATTAGTATGTCCCAATACATAGCATGTCAAATGAAGTATGCCAAATATGCTAGATGTCCTACTTGCATTTTGCAGTATGCAAGCCAGCATGCTTTTCTGGTTATTCTGACCCACAATCGTCTGCAGAGTGGAAGATGCGTCACATTGACTGAGCCGCAGATAAATGACAGCTCACTGACAGCTGACAGAAGCCACAAAAATAATCATAAAGATAGCCAATAACAACAAAAAGACATAACCATAAACATAAAATGACAGAGAAATGCATTTGTATTTTAACTGTAGTGGATATATTACCTTGAGATCCCTGAGGATCTGAAGGCACAGCCGTGGGGAGGAAGGGATCCGGTGTGATGACCTCAGAACTGCATCTCTGCTTTTTGCAGATAATGTGGTTCTGTTGACTTCATCACACCGTGACCTCCAGCCTGGACTGGGGCAGTTTGCAGCTGAGTGTGAAGCGGCTGGGATGAGAGTCAGCACCTCAAAATCTGAGGCCATGATGCTCTGCCTGAAAACAGGGGATTGCCTGAGGGAGTTCAGGTATCGTGGGGTCTTGTTCACGAGTGATGGTAGAATGGAGGAAGAGATGAACTGGTTGTTTGGCGTGGCATCAGGCACGCAATGATGCAGGGGCTATTGATGCAGTGATGCTGAAAGGGAACAGTTGAGGCAGTTCGGGCATCTGATCAGGTTGCCTCCTGGGCACCTCCCATCAGAGATATTCGGGTAATGTTCAACTGGTAGGAGGCTCTTGGCAGGCCCAGAACATGCTGGAGAGAGTACATAATTCGTTTGGCCTGCACCACCTCCTTCTCCCCCAGGAGGAGCTGGAAAGTGTTGCTAGGGAGAGGGACGTCTGGAATACTTCGCTCAGCCTGCTGCCCCTGTGACCCGGCTTCAGATAAGCGGTTGAAAATGGATGGATGGATGAATATAACACTGCATGTTAGGGTCTACAGTGTATGCGGTCATAATTAAAAAAAATATGTTGCTTAATCCAACCTCAATTGACTGGAGTGGTGGCAACTGGCTGCTGGATATACAAAATTGGCAGAGCAACAAGTCAAAATGATGGCATACTTTTCCTTTTCACTTTTGGTACATACTGCCCTTACAAAGTACATACTGTTGCACAAAGGATGCATCCTACTGGGCCATACTTCTGGTGCAGCCCATGGTGCAAAACTTGAAGTAAAATGTGATTTGGATATACAACAAAATGCCATTTGCCGAGCTTGCCAGGGATGGAGGTCAACTTGCAGAGCTCTGCTGTTGTTACTTTGTGTTGTGTTACTACATTCTGTATGCAGTTTTAACTTTTAACTACCAAGTGTTGCAGGGTTTTTATGTGAAGCTGGCATGGGATCACAGGCAACTGTCTGCTGAACATTTTAAACACATGAAATCACAAGCTTTGAAACTGCAACATGGTGTGAACCACTCTGTGACACCAGTATCCAAATGATGAGGCAGAGCCCATCTTTAAATTAACTCTGTCTGGTCACAGCAGTTGATGCAAACAATGTACAGCAAGTATTGATCCAGCTTCGACTTCAACTTGATGCTGTAGGTAAAAAGGTGTCCAGCTGGTGATTGTCAAACCAACTTCAGCCTGGTGTCCAGCTGACAGCACAGCAATGATTTCTTTCCTCTCACATTACCACCTGACTGTGATGCATTTGCCTTGACTTTTCCCCCTTGTAAAAACATTGGGACATGCTCTACATGATTACCAATAAGTGAACATACAATGTCATGTATCGATAGAGTGTCCCCTGCTGAGCTGAATCAGACCCTGAAGCATCTCGTCTCCTGAGCAATTTAGTCACTAGATGATGGTCTATGGTGGCCTTTGCTGTAAAATGCTGCACAACCCTGTAGCCTAGTTTGAAGGCACTTTTAGGTGCACTTCTGCCAAATTCCATCTGGAAAAATGTCAATTTAGGTCACTTTTAAATAGCTCTTAGTTCAAGGACACTGCAAGGAGAAGGCCATGCTTTCTTATGTTCTGTGACCCCTTAAATGTCACAGATAGAGAAGCATCAGAAAGCTCCAAGCATGCTTGACATTTGTCATGTGTCTTCTTCACAGTAAATGGCATACCAGTAATTATAAATTAAGGTATGTTTCTTCAGAGTTCTTCAACTACACACAGTACACAATTGTGGGTAAATCTTAATGCACTGAAAGGTCATAAAATCCTCCTAAGAGCTTCTCCAGATTTTTTCCGCTGTACTCTATAGTACACTTTTGTTATTTCAACAAGAGCAACTGAGAAAAGCCAAGCTTATGTCCACAGTGGCAAAATCAGCACTGATCCTTAGGGACAGCATCCTGAGCTGTATTACCAGAATCTAACAGCCACACACAGCCAGAGGCAACACATGATCCTGCCTTCTGCACACTAAACCCAACTGTATCTGCTTAGAAAAAGTGGTTAGTTTGGCCTTTCCCTTCTGTTGCTATCCGGCTATGCTTGTATTGATTTTACTTTGAAAAAAATAAAGGAGGGGGAATCTAGTTTGTCCTTATAGGGCAAACAAGCACAAAAGATACACCCATACACTATACATTTGTTTTTTTTTGTTTTGTTTTTGGTTTGCAACCATGGACTGTATAAAATATGGATGTAGTTAGTGTAACGTTATCCACTGGTTTGTGGACTTTGAATCCGCAAGTTTAGCAATTTGGTCGTCGCCGTGTTGGATTTTTGGAGCCACCAGTGACCATATTTGGACAAAAGTGGTGAAGCTTTGAAGAAGCAAGGGGTGAATCTGACTGAGAAGCCATGGACACTATCGACAGACAGCCTGTCATTCAAAGCGGTCCACACTTAAGTATGCCTAACTTTAAACCTTAATACATGTAAACAGATGAGTTACATAAAAATGTGTTGTCTTGCATGTTGAAATTAGGAATAGAGACCAAAACCATTTTTGCACCAGGCTGTAAACATGTTTATTTCTGCTGTAAAGTTGGGAATTTTAACATGGGAGCTTATGGGGATCTACTTGCTTTTGGAGCTGGCCTCTACTGGCTACTCAATGAGATGCAGTTTTTGGCACTCCCAAGAAAAAAATATTTGAGCATCATACACTTAATTTCCTGCATTCTGGTTATATTTCTATGCACTAAATTATGGTGGAAATGTCTTTATTTCTTTAAAGGCAAAACAAAATTCAGCCAGCAGATGACAATTTAAAATATCAAAATAAAATGGAATATAATGCAGTGAAGCTCTTCAGCATTCTATGTTGCTTTAAAGTATTTATTTTCCTGTGTATCAACTTTTTAAATTTTATGTTATCTGTGCCGAGTCAACACACATGTAGGCATGATTTACTCTTCCCTCCATTTTGTGTGTTTTTTTTGGGGGGAAGTAACCTCTTTATATGTGAATGCGGCACCTCTTCACATAAATTATAAATTAATTCACTGACAAAGTTGTGAACTCTGAAAGATTCTACTTGTTGCAGCTTGATTTCTGCTCAAGTTTAAAACTTTATGAGCATTTGAAATATATCCCACGTGTCCTCTGAGATTTTAAGTTGTAATATTTTGAGAAAAAAAACTTGTAATATAATGAGAATAAATTTGTAATCTGTCTAGAGTAAAATCAGAATACTTCCCTGGTGCCCTGTTGTCTGCTGTGCATTACATGACTGCTCTGCTATTATGGCAGTATCCCCCTCAGACCATGTGACACAGAACCGTATCTGGGACTCTCTGAATGAGATGAAGTATAAGCGGCTGTGCACTGTTCACATATCAAAGGTAGAAAACCGAAACAAACAGAAAACACTTGAGATCAGGCCTAAACCCCATCACTGTGTGGCTTATCGTCAAGAAAAAATGTTAGCTTCATCACCTCTGAAAATGTGCAGCTCACAGCCACTTCACTTGGTTTTGCAGTAGGAGGCACATGCAGTAACACAGGCAGAGGTACCGGTCAGAGGATGCACATCCAGCTGACACAGGAACAGTGGAGCCAATCCTATCAGCAATATTGGGTTAGGGAGGCAGGACTAGTAGACGGACAACAGTGGTTCTTTTCTGATTTTTGTCATCAAAGTTATTTCTGGGGACAGTTCAGTAGTTGCTAGGTATTTGTAGGGCCATGCTCCTACCCTCCCTAATTCTACCACCTTGGCCCTGGAGGTTGCTGCTTATTTGAGACAAACATTTAGTGTAGTTCCACATTTGGTTTATGGCCTTGCAAGCTGCACATTTTATCTACTTAATTTAATTAATATGATTTGTCAATGTAACAAAACCTACAACTTTTAAACAATGGCAAGCTATTAGTCACTTAGCTTTGCTGTGTCTTTTGGTCCACACATCTCTGATTTACTCCCTCTTTTCCTCCCACCACATCTCCTCTCGCCGAGGCTTAATCTGGCATGGACACAGACCCTTCTCACAGCAAACATTTTGATTTGTCCAAACACAGGTGTAACTAATACGATTATTAACAGCCGCGTTCAGTTTAGGTGTTGCAGTGCCAGGGCTTTCCCATTGTGCATGTTGGCTCACTGGCATTACTTTCTGGCACACCTAAGTGGAATGGAACCATCATTAATGCTATTAGCTACACCTGTGCTTTTTAGAAAATGACAAATCAAACCTCTGGCACGAGAAAGCTGTATCATTAAACAAACAGATCTCCATTTGCGGTGGGTATACTGGCATAACTGCAGCACCAAATTTGACAGCAGTGTGATAACATTTTAAATTTGGTGTTTAACCCTCTGCCAGCACAGTGGCCCAGTCACACTGGCATTTATTACAGCAATATTTCATACCAAATTCGAGTGAAATCTTCACTTCTATATTAGAGCTGGTTTCACTTTAGCTGTTTGGCAGCTAAACATGCATGCAGGCAGTTGGGGGGTGATTTCTTTGTGTGTACTGGGAGGTAGCAGTGGCTGGCACAGTGCTGCAGTCACAGCTGCAGGTAATTTAGTAATCAGTACTAATGTGTATTTATCTCTCCTGCAGTGAGGCTGGAGACTCCTCCACTGATTACACTTGCCAGAACCATCACCTGGACTGGGCTGCAGCGGCTAGTCATAAATCCATCACTGTCCATCCATCCATCCGTCCGTCCATCCATCCATCCATCCATGTATTCAGTTTGTCTCCTTTTTAGTTCTTAGCACCAACCACCTAGTTTCAAAGTAGTGATTTGAGACAACCTTTTGTAAATGTAAGCATGACTCATTTGTTGGCATTTATTTAAGTGATGTTGAAATCTCTGCTTAGTAAATGTTACCATTCTAACTAACCTTAAGATGCATTTCACTTTATTTTCTGCTTTTTCTCTTTCAATTAACTATCTGCAAAGCACGACCTACCCAAGACACATTTATTCCGATATTTACAGATCAGACAATATGCTCGCTCAAATATACCTTGGTTTGCACTCTCTAAATTATATAGAAACATTTCAATGCTGATATGTTCACCTCCAGACAGGATAAGGCAGCCTGGGAACAAGATCTGGGACTTATATCTTAAGACCAATGGGTCTCTGTTCTTTCAACAATACATAAATCCTTCTTCTTCTTCTTCTTCTGGCGTATGTCCTTAGACCTTCAGCTCCGTTGAGGCAAGCCAGTCCAGTGTTGCATCGTCCAAGTCAGTTAGACCATGGTCCATGATCGCCATTTGGTGGCTGGTGTTTGGGGCAGCTAGTTCTTCACAGTTTGTAGTAGATTCACACATTTCAGTGGGCTCTGTCCGAGAGACCCCATTTTTGCATTGCTAACCACAAACATCCTACGCCTGTCCTTAGGCGGTTAAGGGTTGTCCATTGTTTTCAGGGCAGGTTCTGGCGGGGAACATGTGTGGGGTCTTCAGTGAAGTGGTGGAGCCTTGATGACTTCCATTGGTGGAAAATTCGCCGTGTCTTCGTCGTGGCTTCCCATGAGCTAACAGCTAGACAGCTTATCAGTGCGGCACAAGCTGTTGGCTTTGCCTTGACACTGACCAGGTGTTGTTTAAATGACTGTTCTGTCAAGCTTCACACCCAGATATGTGGGGAAGGGCTGGAACTATAGCCTGCCTGACGCTATCGATCATAATGTTTAGTTTGCAGGTCGATACGCATAAATCCTTTCTCTGCAAAAGACATTGCTTATTACACTTTAAGGGGGTCCAAAATGTCCACATCTAAGTCGTCTACCCTGATACAACCCCTACCTGTGACAAATGCAAAAACAATGATACCACCCTGATCCATATGTACTGGCTGTGCCCTCACTTATAAAAACCCTGCCTAAAATCCTTAAAAAAACAACAACTGAACTACTGCTGCCTTGTTTGGCATCACTGGTGGAGATGCACCGTATGGTGACTTTTCCTTTTCCCTTGGCGAGGCGCGCTATCTTGCTCAAATGGAAGGAGACTGCCCCGCCCACATCTGGCCAGTGGCGTCAAGCCATTATGTCCTGTCTGAATTAGAGATGCTGCACTCTCTGCCATTGGTTCAAAGAAAAAAGACCTGGGGACACTTTTTGTCTCATTTCCATAACACCCAAACAACATCAGCTCTCAATGTGTCTCTGATTCAGCCCTTGACATAGAAAAGTAAAGGCTGACTCCATGGAGGCTGCTACTCTGCATATTAAATTCCAGACACTGTGCCTCAGAAGTTTTTAAATGGAGGCAAAAAGTGGGGACAGGAGGATGGGTGGGGGGTGGGAGGGAGGGCTGTTGTATCATATAAGATAGTACTGTAATCGCCTCAGGGTTATGTTTACTTTTGTTTGTTCTGCACACTGAAGTATTCTGTGTGGCAATGTGGAATGTGTCTGCCCAACCCTGACATTTTTTCTTTTTGAAAACCTTTATAAAATTATTTTGAAACTTAAGATGTTGAAGATGTATTAATCTTGGAAAGATGGTCTTTTTTTTAAAAAAAACAAAAACTGGGCTGCCAGTATGGAAGGATGACACAAAGCTTTTGAATCTGGTGCTACATGACCATAGAAAACAGAGGAAAAGGAGGTGGCATTTGGTTTTGCTCAAGAGGTTAAAAACCTACAGTTATCAGTGTGCACTGCACCACATAGGAACAATAAAAGCGTTTGCTAGCGGGTGACGTGATGAGTTGCCTGTCCGAAAACAATATAACAATATGGCTGCTGGCTGGTAACAAACGGTGTTACAGAGTTTCACACAGGTCGTGAGTCCTTCTTAATTTTAAGGGGTGAAAGAAAACTTTATAAAAAGATAGAGTTGGCCTATACCTCAGCATTTCATTCATTTCTATAAAGAAAACTAAGTGGAATTGTTATTTTTAAAGTTTAGATTATTACTCAAGCTATAACATTAAAAAGGAACTCTCAGGATAAGGGCATGGGGATGACCTAGACACAAGCTATACTCTCAGAGCATTCACTCTGCTAAACGGCATCATCCTGCATTAGTAAAACATGTAGTTAAAACAGCCAAAGTGCTAATAGACTGATGGCCAGGCATCAATAAGAAAATGCTGAATTTGTCAAAAAAGAAGTCTGTTAAGGATAAGTAGGCTGTTTATGGTTGGAAAAAACCCAACAAGAAATACAAAACAACACAGATGGAGAAAAATGTAAAAAAAAAAAAAAAAAAAATACTTAAAAATATCAGAAAACATCTGAGGCAATATTGACAAAAAATAATTTGCTAAAATTCATCCTAATCGCTTGTTTTACTCAAATTTCCTGCAATCACTGTGTTCACTGTTTAGGTTAATTATGCAGTTTATCAGCTGTTCTGTATTGGTGGGTGCTGTAACGAAGAGGTGCAGCCACTCTTTATTCTTGTCAATATCTGGTCTCTGTCCTCCTATTCTTGTTGAAACCCCTCTGACCAAACACTAACATTATCTAGTGCAGTAACTCCCACATGATTCTTCACTGACTCCCTACTAACAAACACTACCAGCTGTGTGCAGTGCCAAGCCAAGTCAGGACACCTTTGTGAGGAATTAAATTCAGGTCAGTGCATGCTGGGTGAATGCCTTTGCTTCTGCAACACCCGGGACCCCCATGCCTCGCTTTTGTCTCGTCAGCCGAGAACAATTTCTCTCCAAACAAAACTGTGTATCTGCAAGATGAAATCACAATACCCAAGGCTGCCATTTTAGCATATTGGCAATGGCAGACCAACTGCGGGCTTTACAGTCGCATACATTAACTCAACGGCATGGCAGTGCTTTGAGTGGGCCTGCCGTAGGAGAGAAAAATGATCAATTCCTGGAACACGCTATCAGGAACAAACTGTGTGGCCAATCACACATATTGCACTTGCCAAACTGTTCTCAGCAGTGCCATTTGTTTCAGACACCTACAGCTCTGAATTCTGGGTGACCCTGGCCTCACACTATTGATAGGTTGTCAATAGTGAATACATGCACTTACCAGCATTGTAGTAGCGGTCTAGTTTCTCCCATAGGGGCTCATCCTCACGCTGGAGATGAGACAGCTTGAGAGGTTCATAGATGGAACCTGAAGAAGGACACATTACATTTGTTACGCACAAACTCCACAAGTGTTCAAAATATCTGCCTACAACATCCGTTTCTAAAAGTTGTCTGATGGATCCTGAGTCTGAGTCATGTCTACTTATCTTTATTAAAGGGGTAGTTTGGATTTATTGAAGTGGGGTTGTACACAACTTTACCAGTGTGTTACATACAGTAGATGTCTGTCAGCACACCCCCAGTTTGGAGAAGCAGCAAGAGCGCCAAAACGGAAGCTAGGCAATGCACTGCTGTGGATGGGGGCAGCAGCAAAATATATTTTAGCCACCTAAACAAATCAGTATCAGTTTAAGTTGATTCTATATTGAGAGCATTTTCACAGATTTACCTCTGCGTCACACAGCCTGTTCTGACAGGGAGTCAGTTCCCCATCTATGTTCTTGTCAAATACACCAAACTCCACTGACAAAAACAGTGATTTAACATAGCTGAACACAGGAGCTGCTGCTCTACCACTGCCTCAATCAGGTAGTTAGTCTGTGTTATTGTGTAACTTTGGTGAATCCAAACTAACCCTTTTAGATGCCAAAGTCACACAATAACACAAGCTAACTATCTGATTGAGTCAGCGGTAGACCAGAAGCTCCTGTTTTCAGCAATATTAAATAATTGTTTTTCTCAATGGAGTCTGGCTTTAAAGAGAGCAATATAAAGCTTAAAATGATATTGATTTTTTAGGGCTGGACTTTTCTAGGTGGCTAAAATACATTCTGCTGCTGGCCCTTCCACAGAAGTAGATTGTTTAGATACAGTGTTGGACTACAGCCTGCTTCTCCAAACTGGGGGCGTGCTGACTGACATCGACTGTGTGTAATACACTGACTATGGTTAAGTACCTCATACAGCCCCACTTAAAAGGATCCAAACTATCCCTTTAACATTGTGACTTAATGACTTAACTGGACTGAGGTAAAAATGGATAAAGTATCATGGTTTTCATGTGAGAGTTACAAAGTGATTGCTCATTTTTTTTCAGTCTTAACAATGGTTCTATTTCCTTCATTCCAATATGTAGCCTGGATGAGAAAAAGGTCTGTGGTTAGGAGCAGCTTGTGAATACCTCATTTACCCATCTAACTCTCTTGTTCCCAATTAATTTAAGAGAAAATTATGAAGCGGAGGAAATAATAAAAAACAAACAATAGACACATGCCATCAGTAAATTCTGTTTTTCACTGCAACACACTGCACCACAAAGGGCTCAGCACACAAAACAATACTCAGGCCCGGAGCTACAAATTCAAATGGTAATGTGGCTCACCACCAGATATTTCTGAACATTTTTCTCTGAGCTGAGAGAGAGCCGGAGTTTGAGGGAAACCCCCATCTGTTAGACTTTCTCTATTTTCAGACACTTTTCCCTTTGCTGAGATTTGCATTTTAATAGGTTCGACCTTGGGTCAATACCACAGGTACTGAAAATTTCACATTCTGGCTGAAATTAGCATAATTTCCATCAGCTTAAAAGTTGCAGGGGACAAAGCCAATCCATCTCTTTAAAGATAACACTTTAAAAGAGCATAGAGGAAGTCCAATATTCCAATTTTAATTTCTAACATGAGATCAGACAAATGTGGCAAGTCGGTGTTTAACTGGGTTTAAACAATCCCATGACTAACTTCACAGGTGCTGGTCTCTAACACTGTTATGGATGCAGTATACTATATGGCTTCATTAACATTGTACATTTATTAAGTGTCACTTCTGGGTTTGTCATGTTTACTGTGGAGGAACAAGAAGATTATTCATGTAGCTAAAGCAACACAAGACACACTGTCAACAGTACGAAGATTATGGGTAATATTACACTATTTGCCCATCAGGTTTGCGAACAGCCCAACAGAGCTTGAGCATGTGACTGTCTTCTGTTATGTTCTATCAAAGATCAAAAAATAATTATGGTTCAATCTCAACATAGCTGATTACCTTCTAAAAGTGAAACAAAGTAACCAATATGAAACAATATATGAAAATACTTATATCAATAGTAACTTCAAGAAGATGAGGAAAAGGAGAAATAATACGCTTATTTGAGATTTCCAATTTAAAACACATGAAGGCAAACATTGTTTCTGTGATGGTGGAACAATTATGTTGGGACTTATTATAACCTTCTCATGTCCAGATAACAAAATGGTTTTCTTGTGATCTTTCCCCCGTGTCGTCTCTGGCCTTCTGTGTGTGGCAGACTGTATTGTTTTCCTCAGATATGCTGCCACTACTTACCAAGTCTTTGAACTTTCCGACGGGGCCGGGCATTCGCGGCCACTGAGGCGGCCATTCTCAAAAGGTGAAATTAAGGCCAATGGTCTCTTTCAGCTAAATCACAAATCTACAGCAATTCACAGGAAGGAGTTAATAGCACAGAGTTAGATTTTAGACATGCATGAATCAACAATGAATTAACATGATCATGAACAACATGCAGGGAATTACAGTGCATTGTATTTGTTTAGGAATGCAGGTAATTTTAATCCTATAGAGACACAGATGATGAATTACTATATGATGGCAATGCAATCATGAGAAGGGCTTCAGCAGAATAACTACATCACTACAAAAGGACAGCACATGATTGATTATTGCACTTTATGCTCCATAACATTCACTTCAAAATGCTGTGATCCCAGAATGCTGCACTGCTGTCATACTGCTGTCACATGAAACCTGGGAGAATGGAGGCTCCTTATTACATGTTATAATTAACAGAAAAGTCATAGCCTACTATTTGCTCTATGGTCAGGATATGTTTTCATATGCATCACTATCATTGCAGATACAGATTTCCCAAACTACAGCAGTTATTGTGACACCACTTGATGACTTTTGAAAGTAATGTTATGGAATTTTTATTGAGCACACCCAACGATGTATCACCACAGCCAAGCAGTACAGTTATACGTTTACAATCACAGCAGTCATTCTGTTGTGGATTTATAATGTGGATGTAAGTCAAGATCTGATTATAACTGGTGGTGTTTCTCTCAGTTTCATCACTACAAATAGTGATCACATGTGTGGTGATAAATAACACTTAATGTGGTGTTTATATATTTACATTGTAGTACAATCTTCAGGATGTATCAGGATGGGATCACTTTTCCTCGAGTGCCAGACTGACTCCCGGTGCAGGGATAACACAGCCTACCAGATTTCCACAGGCCCTCGACTCACACCTCATGCAGCGCACACAGTACAGTCTACTGTCAGTGGGATATAACAGCGAAATGAGACCTGCTGAGAAGGTCTTAAAATAGCCCCCGAGTGCTGCACATTTACACCTCTGACCTTTCAGACTTGCACCGACACTGCAGTGGACAAATTAAATGGGAAGCTAGTGACAAGTGTAACCCCCGTGTTTCGGTGGATTTACAAACAGACAGTCTCACAGAAGCACCGTCACATCAGAAGCAATCGAGCGCGTCACACTGCACGGTGTCATGCAAAGTAAGGAGTCTGACCTGATCGTTTTGATCGGGCTTTGAATTCCAGGAGTTTCCAGCCGACATCTGCCAAGTTCGCCATGTTTACACCATGGTTTCAGAATAGTCAAACTCGCTACAAAAGTTTAAGTATGTCCGGTGTTGTTCTTCAAAATAAAACAGAGTCAGTAAACCCCGTTACACAACAGAAATGTAAAACGTTTACGTGGCATTTTAGATAAGAAATGATAGCAAAAAGTATCAAGTCATACAAACTAGTATCAACGTAGTGTACTTACTATCACACATACCGTTAAATTACTCTTTTCATCCTGATAATTTTATTTATTCTGAAGACAAACTTCCTTAACTTCCGGTATAGCGCTTGCTAGCTTACTTTAGCTTGCTACAGCTATCAACTGTCAAACTACCCGGAGCACGACACCGACGTAAACGAGGAAATCCTAATATCTCATTACTAACGTTTATTTCAGTGCATTGCTTCCCCCTCTTCCTAAAACATTGAAAAAACTGTGCCAGATGTCTAACTTTAAAGTATGTATTTAATATAATGCGTTATTTGTGATAACGAAGATGCTATTTCACGCTGCCGCAAAGCTGTGTGCCGTATTACAGTCGGTGTTGTGATGAGCTGCAGTGAAACAAGGATGTGGACACTCAAGTTCAATATTTTCGTATTTTTATTACTTTTTGTGGGACAGTATAAGGCATTTGCTCTTCAGGATGTAACGGGCGACCTTTTCGGTGCCGAAAATTTTGGGAAGGTGGCGGCGTTTGGAGATTTCTACGCGGACAAGCAGACAGACATCTTCATTATCAGAGAGCGTATGTTAAAGTCTCAGTAACGTTACTGTGCTCCCTGTTGTATTATACGTCACAAATTATGTTTAGTGTTTTACAGGTATGTACTGTATGTTTTAATGTAGGCGATACATATTATACCCATGCACCTAATAGCCGTAAATATTTCCGTAAATTGCCACATAATGCTGTACTCAGGCTATTTAACATATGGTCCTGTGGTGGCTATACATTATTTGCTTTACCTAATTGAAAACAGCTGAACTGTCGTGGTGGAGATTAAATTAGCTTTAATTAGTATACATGCTCATGTTGACTTCTTACTTTTTCAGAGTCTGAACTGATGATATTCTTGGCTGACTCGAAAACACCTTACTTCAAGCCCAAACTTAATCTCACAAAGGACATTTTCCCAAGGTACATGTGACTTTAAGTGTTTTTTAAGTTTTAATACTTTACATTTACACGTAACATGTCCCAATTTCCTACTGTTTATCAGTACTAGGAGGGGACTCATGTTTTAGGGTGGTTGTGTTTAGTCTTTGGGAGGGAATAGTTATATATAAGGGCACCATTACTTGTTCTGATTTTAATGGACAATCTTTCTGTTCAGTGAAACCGTCATCACCGGCGTGGTTCCTGGAGACTATGATGGAGACTCTCAGATGGACGTCCTTCTTACAACCCAGATCAAGCGCTCCAGTGTGACGACAGTTTTCATCTTTTGGGGGAACAACCAGACATTAGGTACAGCCTCAGTGAAAGTCTGGTGGTTCTCATTGAGCAGACATGCCAGTCAAATCCAGGATGCCCACTTTGCCCTCAAGTGCACTGTCAGTAAAGTTAGAGCACCTTTTGCCATTTGTGTGGGAAAACGTTGGCAGATAGAGCAAAGTACCAACGTAGTGTAACCCTAACCCTAACAAGCAGGCTATATGTGTGCTATAAAAAAGATAAGAAAAAAAAATACATTAACTGAGTATAAACTCACCAGCCAGTGTTTAATGTAAAAATTGTTATGAAATTTGTACTTTACCATTTAAGGCCCATTTCTTGCTGAAAGACAGGCTGCAAACAAATAAAAGAAAACATGTATTTGATTTTTTTTTTGTGCCCAGCTCAATATTTAATTCAACTTGGTTCAGACCTGTCGACATCATAATCTGTTTAGCCTGTTTAGACCACTGCTCTTTTTGTCAGACTAACCATTACTCATGGCCTTTTGAAACTGTTCATTTTCTACAGATAAGAGTGGGTTCCTCATGCTGAACAAGACTTTTACAGATCAGCCTCTTGTTATGGAGTAAGTATCGGTCTGAATGGTGTTTACAATGTTTTTCCAATTCACAATATATGTTTGATTTAAATTCTGCCCCCTGCAATTATACAAATTGTTGTGGACAAAATATTTGAAAGACTTAAGTATGATGCTTTACAATACAACACCATCACTTGACTGTGACCTCAAAATTGACCATGGATTTACACCTCTCTGACAGTGTCAACAAGTTTGTACAGTATGTACCGAATAACCTGTTTTTTAAAAAAGTGAAACTCTTTCCACAGTTTCAATGGGGATATGGTCCCAGACATCTTTGGAGTCACCAACTCCCTCATGACTGAAGTGTGCTATCTCACCACCAGGTAATGAAATCATTCTCAACCTCACTGAATATGCTATGCTTGTTTGTTTGTAATTTTTTCATGCCTTGAACTACTTTCAAAAATGTGTGGCTTTGAAATCCTGCCATTACCTTGCATTTTTTCTCCCGTTAAGAATTCCAGATTGGAGGACTGCACTGAGTTCATCTGTCAAAATGCGCACCCCTCACTCTAATGCTTTCATTGACCTCAACAAGGACTTCACTGCTGGTGAGTCAATGATGTTAAAGCAGTGTCTAACAGTGATAAACAAATGTAAAATGCTTTCGATTTATTTTCAGAGCACACAGCATACTCTTCAGGGAAGATGTGCTTAACACTTATCTCATTTCTGTCGTAGCCTATAAATAATATATAAAGATATATTTATATTTTTTTAGATAGATAGATAGATAGAGATATAGATCATAGATCGATAGATCGATATATATGTATATATCGATAGATAGATAGATAGATATAGATATAGATATGTTTAAAAGTGTCACAAAACCTTATTTTAAAATTGACAAAACCTTTTGCTTTTTAACAGCAGATTTCATAAGCTAAGTGGTCATGTAACCTGCAAGTCATGTGGGGTTGTCAGGGACGAGAATTACTTAATAGATGCATTCAAATTAGAGGTTTAAACTGGAGATCATGTGACACTAGGACATCAAGGTTTTATTCTAGAGCAAGGTAGTTTGTCATTTCTAATAATCTGTTTCTCACTGTTAGTCTAAAATGGCATTTTTTTCACCTATTTATATGGCATTACCCTCAAAAACTCTAAAAACAATCCAGAAATCCTTCTAAGTATTTGAAGTGTTTCCTTTCAGTACCTCAGGTAGACCATTCTCTGAACTCAGGAAAACAACTCCGAAATTGATCATTGCAAATCCAGCTCTTTCTTTCGCCATACAAATTTCTCACCACATTCCTTTATTTTTGTGTCTTATTCCTCCTCTGTGGTCTTGCAGTGTTTCCCTACACAGATCAATAGGTGTTAGTAATGTTTTAGGAGAAAGCTAGTTATAAAACAAGCCACAGTTAAGTTGTGCATTGAGACACAAGAAGCCAAAATGGAACAAAGAAGCACCAGTGCTGAAATGGCAAATCCTTTGGGGTTTAATTCTGCACATTTATGCTTGTGGCACAATTGGTAGTGGTTGGAATGTTTGTGTAGTGGACAGTGGTGAAAAGTAATAAAGAATTTACTAACTTACATTTACTTACGTACAATTCTGACATTCATGAACCTTACTTAAGTGTTTCTATTTTCAGCTACTTTGATTTTCCTTAGAAAATACCACGATGAGTTTATAAAGTTCATCACATTTTAGGATTAAACCTGTGGTTTCAAATCTTATTTTGCTTGTGTCCCCTTACAAAAAACAGCAGTGTACAGCTGGTGCCCCTTATCATCTTTCATATGTCCATGAGTTTTTTGGTTTTACCACAGACTTTCCCATACATTTTTTCTTCTTTCCTCTCCTGTCAATCAAATCATGACCCCTCAGATTTCTTGTGACTTCTGAGCATTTGGTGGGCCCCAAACCCAAGGCTGGTAGCTACGAGACTAAATTACCTAACAGTAAAATACATTGGCAACTGTGGCTCAGGAGGTAGAGCGGTCATCAGTGGTTCGATCCCTGACCCTTGCAGTTTACATGTTGAAGTGCCCTGGGGCAAATTGCAGAACTCCAAATTACTCTTGGCTGACATGACTCACATCGGTGTGTGAGTGTGCATGAATGATTATCTTGAGCAGATGGCACCTTGCATGGTATCCTCAGCCACCAATGAATGAATGTTATGTATGTGTGAATAGGTGAATGGTGCCTGTGTTGTAAAGTGCTTTGATTGGTCGCTAGACGAGAAAAGTGCTATAAAAATGCAGTCTATTAGTCATTTACTTACCCATTATTGCATCAGTAGGCCTATTAATAATGGAATCATGTCATATACAATAACATCAGCTATTTTTCTAATGAACGAGCACTATTCATTTTTGATACTTTCAGCATGTTTTGCTACTAATAATTATTTTCTTTTACTTACTAAGGAATTTGAGTGTAGGATTTTTATTTGTAGTTTTATCTACAAATATAGTATCTCCATCCTGATAACCAGTGGTATTCACTGGGGGCTCAGGATTTTGCGTTCCCTATTTAAATAAAAAAAAAAATTCTGGCTATTTTGATTATAATAAATTAACAATTAGCTGAAAAAGAGATATTGATAGATATATAGATATATTATGTCTTCAATAGTTTTTTTTTACATAGTGTAGTTTTTTTGGGGGGGGTGTCAGTATTAAAGCTGATATCCACAGAAATCACATTCCACAAAGTTTCCCCTCCACTCCAGGAACCAGACAAGAGACCAAAACATACATTTAATGCCACCAATTTTCAAGTTGACTGAGAGAGAACGGAATAGCCATTTTCTTCACCAGTGAATGGAGAAATCACCTCGTTCTTGTTTTACAGCATCTCACTGCTGTCCTTCTGCCCACTAAGTGTAGCGCTGTCACTTAGACTTATGGGAGGATTTTTTTCCCCCTCCGGAAACTAATCCTCGTGTTTAAGGTAATCAGAGAGGATTTAGTCATGTCATACTCACTGCAGGTATCTTTTTGTGCTGTGTGGTTTTATTCCCAGGGCTGTCACAGTTTAACCAGAGCAGGTTTTGATTCATATTCAATCTGTTTAGGGATTAACAGAAAGTCAATAAACTTCCACTTTTTTTGTGGCAGACTTGAATAAATCCTAGTAGCAATATTTGGTGTTTTGGGGTTTATTTTAATACAGATTGGATTGTGTTGGGGCATCATTGGTTTTTTACGGCTTCATGAAGTATTCTGCAGTTCAGTCAGTGAAAGCCTGCATGTCAGCCTGTCATTCGCTCTTTTTGATAGGCCCTGCACAGCCTATCTGTTTGTAAGTCACCTCTCACTTCCTTTCCACCACCCATGTGACCATCACACACGCACACACACACACGTGTGCAAGGACAGTGATCATTAAATCCTTGTGACCTCTTAAGTGTGTTCAGCTGCGTTCAGTTTGCCATGGGTGAATGTGCTGCTGGAACAACAGAGCGGGAGGGGGACAGCCAGTGGAAAAAAAGCCTACTGCACATCTTGTGGATGCCAGACGCTTTGGCTGCCACTGTCTGTGGGAGCGTGCAGATGGAGGGCGAGAGAGAGAGAGAGAGAGAAGAGCAAGGCAGGCAGGAAAGGAATGGAGAAATAAAGCCGAGTCAGAAAGGATGAATGGTTGGATAAATGGTTTGAAAGAAAAGGATGGTAGGAGAGATAAAGGGCAGAGGAAGGGTGGGAGGGGGATGAGCAAGGCGGTGGGTGACTCTTCAGCATGGCTCAGCTCACTGTCTGCTGTGACCACCTGCTCCTCTAAGCGGCACCGGCTGGAGCATCACCGTGTGGCTTAAGTAGGGAGAGTGTGAGTTTTAAAGACAATCTGGGTCTCATTTAGTCAGTTTAAGATAATTTAGAGTTGGAAGCTTTTCAACTGCCATTGATATTTTTAAAGATTCATATTAGGCTTGTTTGAGATGAACTGCGCTTCGCCTGGAACGTGGTCAAGATTAGGAAGCAACAGCTGGGGGCTGTGAGAAAAAGCCGTGGTCAAGTCAGACAGTTTCCAGCAGTATTTAGTATGCACAGGAAGTCAGAGAAACATTCACATCCTTATAGTTCTGATTCCGATGTGTATATGTCTATCTCACACTCCATTATACCCTCATTGTGAACAAGACCCTGGGATATTGAACTCCTTCACTTGGGGCAGTAACTCTCCTGACCCAGAGGGGGCAGTCTACCGTTTTCTGGCAGAGTACCATGACCTCAGACTTTGAGGTGCTGACTATCATCCTGACTGCCTCATACATGGCTACAGACTGCCCCAGTGCATGCTGGAGGTTACAGTGACACAAATCTAACTGGAATGCATTGTGCGGGACGTGGCGGTGATCAATTCTATGCAGGCCTGGTTCGTCTCAAACAAGCCCATTGTAGCCAACAGCTCACTGCAGGACTGTTGTACATATTGCATTGGATATATCTTGGAATGCCTAATAATTTGCCCACCCAGAATATTTTACTTAGAAAGAACGCCCTGTATATCACTTGTAAGTGTTGGCAACCAACATCAGCAATGCTGTGTCTAGGATACATGTCGCATCATATGTATTTGCTTCTTTCATTGTCCCTCTGGGTATCTAGTCTTCTGGTGTTAATGTTTTGGCTGGAATTTGTCAAACATTATTCCAGGCATCTATAGCCCCATAAATTTATAGCTCAGAGTGATTAAAGATGCCTTAAAATTGTTTAATATTAATGAGTATTAAAAGAGGGTATGAATGCACATTAATCTTAATTCATCCATATTAAGACATGCAGAGTTGAGTTACTTGGGGGAATAAGTGTAAAACTCTTGAATATGCAAATTGCATAAACGGGGGAAAATGAAAAAATTTAAAAAAGGTATTTGAATTGAGGCCTCATAAAGGATCTGGCAGATATTGGTGGGGGCGAAGTTTCGATGTAATTATACGATTCAGTTTAATTTTTTTTCTGGTCCTTTGGTTTATGTGGAATTATAAGTGTAGCATCTTAATGAGTGTGTCTAAAATCAGTGTGCAGGAAAGGGATTTAACTAGATCTACAGAAACAGGCAATCACCGGACAAAGTAAAGAAACACATGAAAACACAAGATAGCAAAACAAATGAAGGCTCGTAATGAGTCTTTATAGTGGAAGTGAGACACCTCTCCTCTTATCATTTTCAGCCAGCTTTTCATGTTGGGAAGCCCTAAGTGTCCCCCCTCTCACCTATTGGTACAGTAATACAGTGAGGTATTTTGTTAGTGCGGTCCAAAGAGGATGAGGGCTGTTTCAGGGCCGTGTCACGACTCCAATCTCAGTCCAATGTCATAGCTGTAAACAGTCCCCTGGTAGTGTATTGGCTGGCCTCACTACATCAGCACTGCCAGGGAAAAAAAAAAGTCTGGAATTGTTTCCTGGCCGATGTCAAGGCCTCATTTAGCCTGCTTATTGGACTCTCCAGCCAACCAACCTGGCGGCGACATACTGCATATGGCTCGTAATCTCTTTTGTTACTATCGTCCTCTTCCAGCCAGTGTCTGTAACAGCAATGCATTCATAACAGCTTTGTGTTGATGCTCTTTTGTTTCCCAGTTATTTTGTCTCTGTCCTCACACATTGAGGGATTTCATGTCTATTTAAGGAAGTTACTTTTTTTTCCAGCTCATTGTATGACTTTTGTACTTTTATACATTTGTACGTGTATTCGTATCGAAGTGTTACTATACAGTACAGGACATTTGTTCAGTATAATCCCCACTTTGGTACACCCTGTCACCCAAACAATTACTGTCGAAATAGTCTATTATGTACTTCTCACTGCTGGAACAGAAATTCTGGGACATGAGTTTTACCTGGGAAGTATTGACAATGCAGCAGTTGCTGTCTACCAGCTGTACATATAGCATGCGAGGTGGCTTAGCCCAATTAGAGAAACATCGGCACACAGAGCTGGAGGCAGAGATTTTTTTTTTTTTTTATGACAAAAGCATGACCCGCCCTACTGTCCCTCTGATTGGTTAGTAATCATTACCTTTATTGGTTAGGTTGGTTACATTAAGGCAAGAGTAGTGAGATTGGGTGGGTTTAGGGTGAGAATGCTAAGGTGTGCCAATCAGAGGTAGCCTAAGGCATGGGGCACGTCATGCCTTCACCATAGGAAAAATAAATTGGCGAGTTTGTGAGCCCCTGCTGGCCCATGGTTTCAGACGTACACATGCACAAGCTTCAGACCCAATGTTTTTAGACATACGCATGTGCAAGTTTAAATGACAACACATGAAAATAGCACAACAGCAAATGGTAAAACAAAACATAAAACCACACTGTGCAGTTGTTTTAAATTATGAAATATTTATTGTGTCGGCAACCAACTGTTGAAACTGTTTTTTATAAAAAGACTACAAATGTGGACTATTATTTCAAGAATATCAGCAGCCATGATAGAGATTTTTAGTCTCTGTGCATACATCTAGAACTGTGGGTCTGTGGTGGTTTTTTGGCTCTGCAGGTCAGTGATATTGGGATAAGCCAGGTTAGTCAAGCTCAACAATTTTTGTCAAACTGTATGCCAACATTGTTCAACTGAATTCAGGTATACATCTGTTGATATACTTGGAAAATTTTGTTTACAACAGCAGACCTTTTCCCCATAGGGTTCACGCAGCTTCTCACTGCAGATTTGGTCCGTGCAAAAGCAATAAGGATTGCTATAGGAGTGTTTATTGCTGCAAAAATGTAATGGCACTTCATCACAGGGAATACCAAATTAACTGGTCAGACTGCTTGAGCCCCGCTATGATATGCCTTTACATGTGCATCGTTTAGTCATCCATTGTGCCCGCTCTGTGAATACAAGCACAAGCATTTTGTGTTTTTAGTTTGTTTTTTTGTTATATTTTCTTCCTTACTGAATACATGGCAGTCCTTACTGTGCCTTAACAGTTTTAGTAAGGATTTTGGCCAGCGAACCAATGTTGAATGTTTACATTTTCAATTGTCTTTTTTTCCCCCACCTTTACCCAAAATGTAACAATCCGTGACCTCAAAACAGAGGTACACTAAACCATGAGGTTTGTACACTGTTAAACCACCAATATGCAGTGTCTGGACTAAATGATATAGGAAAGACAGGACAATGGAGTGGATGACATATCACTTAAGAGAAGTTTACGTGGATTGCAGCCCTTTGCACAGATCTCATGGGAGAGAGTAAACCATGTCTTCAACATTTTGGCCCAGTTACCTCAAGCTGCTCTAATGGTTAGCATCTAGAAATAGTGTTGCCATGGAAAAGGTTGTATATACAGCATCTTACTACCTTTTCTTTGCACCACAAAAGCAAAGATATCATTAAGCACCAAGCTGACTTTGTAAAGGTAGTTGTTCTGTTCTGGTTACTTCTCACCACAGTGACACCTAATTAGCAGGAAAACGGCTTTTGCAGGACAGCTAGGAGGTTCAGATTTCTACAATACACTGCTGATGTGAGCAGGTGCTTCAATAGTCCTCAAAGCGTCTGTAATCATCAAAGCCAAATTACCACAGGGGATGTCCTTATCATTTGAATGGTATACAGATCTGTCTCCAGTACAGGATCACGGTAACCGTTCAGGGGCTTTATTACATCATGCCAAATCAGAAAGAGCACCGTTGGGCATGAAGCTATCGGGACATGTTAGGAACTTGTTTGAGGGAAAGGAAGTAATTGCAAAGTAATTATACTGTAGATGCCATTTTGGGGGAAAAAAACATGCAAAAAGACAGCAATGCTGGCATAAGGATCCATTGCTAGGCAACGGGCATGGTAATGCTCTGTGCAGCATCCAATTAAACTAGCTCTGTGTCGAAGTGGCTTGTTGATTGTCTGACTAATAATGTGGTGGCAGTGGGGGGAAGAGAACAGATTTGCCAACTAATAAGGGTGGCCAAGAAGAAGAATTGATTATAGAGGTATTAAGTTTACATTTGGATTGCAGAGGAAGGCACTCTTAATAGTCATTTTGGTAATCAGGGTACTATCACAGAGAGAGACATGCACACAGAGAGGAAGGATATTGTAAGAATTTCAAATAATAGTGATGGCATTTTTTTTCTGATAATAAAAGTAATAATAATAATTATGTTGTATTACTATACTACTGCCCTTCTCTCTAGGTAAACTGAGTTTACTGCAAATTTTCTGATCCCTTTATCCATAAAGGTTCATATATAAGCCTACTACAGAGTTAAACTTAATGATATGCTACTGTCAAAATAGGAACTACAGCAAATAGGCTCATAGATAAAGCCCCATCAGACAGGCAGCATGAATCACTGCCCCAAAACATTTATGGATTGATGTACTGAGGCTCTTGATCAAATAGCTTCATTACATACTTGTGAAGCTGTCTTATAAAAGAAACAAAGCTTTCAATGATAGTGTCTGTGTTGTGTGATTAACTATATTGACCCAAAGTAAAAGATCGTTGAGGAAATCTTAGGTGATTAACTGTTGGCGGATCAGGTTTGTTGAAGTACTTAGACAAACTGACAATATTGGGCAAGTGAAAAGTAAAGTTCTCCCATCCCCACACATTAAGCCAATTGGGCGAGCTTTTGGAGAGCTCTGTTTTCAGTGGAGGAAAAACCTGGTCTAGTGTGGATTGAAGGCCGAAACAAAACATAATTGATTTGGGCTCTTTCAGATATCTAAACAACTGTCTTTCCAGTCTACCCATTCCCTCCCCACCAAAACAGAGAGGAACATATCCCAGTGCTAAACCCTCAGCTCTCACAGCCACGTGAAGCCTACATCTTCATTAACACATCAGTTGCATTCACTGCTGTTCCACACATTCTAATTTCCCCATTTCATAGAGATTTGGAGTGAGCTCACAGGCATGTTAGGAGCGCCTGGTGCAATGCGCCAGCCCTTTGAGGTGTGTCGTTTGTAGCATTTCCGCCTCCAGGAAAGCTGGCGTAGCGTCAAACGGGCAAAAGAGACGTTGTGTTTATTTTGGTGAGCACGGGGGTTTTTGCAGATAAATGAATAGTAGAAATAAATGAGGCAGAACATGTCCTCTCTGATTCGCACAGCACTGTGACCGTAGCCTGAGGTTATACTGTCTACCCATGTTCTGTCCCAAAATAAATTCCCTTGTCAAGAAGAAAACTGTACACGGGTAGGCATAAAGGGCAGTTTTGAATATTGATGTGAGTCACTTCTGTTTGAACAACCTACACTGAGGTATTTGTAAAAATATATATATCAAATCTGATTTTGCCAGAAAAGCCACACTAGTGGACTGACTGTACAGTGCTGATCTTACATTTCCTCCAGCATCACCAGCAGGTTACATTTTTTACATATCAAGTAAAATATCTCATTACCTAAAAGATAGGTTGGCTCAAAACTTGGTACCAACATTCATGGTTCCTAGAGGATGTATCCTAACACTTCTGTTTATGTCCAAATACCTGTAAAATGACCATCAACCTCAGCTGCACTTTTCATTTGGTGCTAATTAGAAAATTCTAGCAAGCTAAAACACCAAATTATTATGATGAACATGGTAACATTATACTGTACCTGCTAAGCATCAGCCTGTTACATTGTAATTGTGTGCATGTTGACGTGTTGACATAAGCATCTACTTTAAAGCACTGCTTTGCATAAGTGCGGCCCTACAGAAACATTAGTGAGGCTGAAGACCTTATAGACCTCTACTGTCATGTCAGCACAGGACTCCAGATGCAGTGTCACACTGGCAAAGTGGTACTTTCCTGGTGGGAGATAGGCCATTGAGGGTGACAGAATCAAAATGAATGAATTATTCCACCTCAGTAAGCCATGACAGTTGGTGATGGGGTTTACCCAACTCAGAATTATGTCAGTCAAATTGGATTTGGCTGTTTGATATGAATAATCAGCTATTAATTTAGTATAGAGAGTATAGAGTCTGAGACCTTGAACAGGGTTTGGCAGGACATTCAGGGTGACAGTGATGTTCACATAATATAGTAAACAAGCCAAGCCAGCCAGCCCTCCAAGGTAATGTGTGCTAACTGCACTGATGATGGATCGGAAATGTGCAACAAGATTTTTTGCTTACACAGGATATCAAGCAAAAGGCAGAGACTGTATTGTATTTAGTTGCTGTGAGCTTTAAATTCACCACTTCTAAGCAGAAGGCAGAAGATAGTGTTATCTTGGAGCCTTACCGGGCAAAGCCTCTTTTCCTTCAGGTAGATCCTTCTTTCTCACTCAGACTCACCCTAGGTGTGTGTCTGCAGCTGCCTGTTCCAGAGAGCAGCTTGGAAGTGAGGAGCGCTTACTCTGCAGCCACATCTGTAGACAGTGTCCCAGAAGTACACTGCACACTGAATGACCAAAAAAAAAAAGAAAAAAGAACTGACTTGAAAAATCTCAGTCAACTGAGAGGCCTTTCCTTTACCCATGCTATCCTCCTTACAGCCACCACAAGGCAGCACGTATCTGTTCCTGTGCAGTTTGTAAATGGAGTGATAAAGCACAATGTCAAGGCACAATTTTGCATGGAAAATCTGACTGGTCTGTTTGGCACATGCATTTGCAGTGCCCCTGATGCAGTGGGCAGGGCGTACTTGACTGCCATCTGCTCCACTCCGTAGGGTTCAGGAAAATAGAGCCCTTGATCTTGTTATGGCATTGTTTGCCTCTACTAGCTAGTTAAAGCGCAATAGAATATATGATGAGTGAAACAGTGTGGGAAGTTAGGAAGAGATGCGCCTAAGACCTGGTTGATACTAGAATGGATGGTCTGGAGGGACGGGGGATTGATACATTCTTTCAGATCCCTTGTCATTGGCTGGAGCATAAAACATTGTTTGTCCAATTACAGCAACAGATGTTCATAGAACAGGGGCACAAAAGCCCTCACCCCACCCTCCCCAAAACTGACAAAGTCCACAGCTTCACGTCCAGGGGTATGTGGACACTGAGCTCCCGCCCTCCCTCTGGTTTTCTGGCAAAAAGTTTGGGTCAGTGGGGCTCGATGGAGGCTGTTTATGGGCTGCGGGATAGAGCCAGGTAGCTGACAGTCAAGCCAGAGCCCCCCGTTGCATGCTGGAGAGGCAGCCATAGTGGGTGTGAGGAGAGCCAGGATGTTGGAGAATCAGAGAGGGCGGGAAGTCTGTGGGGTCCAAGACCACGGCCAAGTGCCTGCTGTCGGCTGTCCTCCAGAACAAAGCATGTATGCAGATATTATAAAATATGATGCTTTGGAATAAATTAAACTACTCACCATGACAGCAGTAAAAGCTTTGTGGCTGTGGTCAAAATCAACACTTGCATTGCCTTGCATGAGCATGGACAATTTATGACATTACCAATCACAACAGAGCGCACAGCAGAGTGTTCCTCCCCTGTCCCCGTGGACCATCCATTCTAGCACCAACCCTCAGACCTCCAGAGCACCAGGTTGTGCCATTTTTATGTTTTTACCAAAGGCACAAAGATGGTTGGCTTGATAAGCACTGTCATTCCAGTCTGCAGTATTTTAGGTTTGTATCTGTACATTCTAGTGCTGAGTCTTTTTTAATTTGTAATTTGCCCTCAATAAATTTAATTAGTTTGTACAAATACACTCTCACACACACACACACACACACACACACACACAGACTTATCATTGTATTCAATACAATGATAATACTCATAGCTCTTGATGTTGGCACACTACACTGATGCATGTCCTGTTTATATACACACACACACACTTGGTTCCAGTCTGTGGAATGAGCTTTCTTATGCTTGTTACAGTAGTTCCGTGAGCAGCTTCTGTTGACACACACGCACATGTGCAGCATAAAGAAGGAGAGCAAAATAGGATGGAAAGTGTGTGTGTACGAGAGGGTTTGGCCATAATCCTCCCCATAGCTACTGCACCTACGTTGTTCCCTGTAATGGTTTTAGGAGATTATTTCCTCCGGGAATAGCATTGCTCCATTCTACGCTGGTGTGTTTTGCCATGTTTGTGAATGAGCCGTTTTGATAGATCGGGGTGGAAGTCACACAGTGTGGAGTTCGGGCTACATATTGGCTTAGAGACGGATTTATTCTGCAGAGCTTTTCACTTTGTTCCTGGCCTGGATTCTGCATTTTATCTGTGTGTGTGTGTGTGTGTGTGTGTGTGTGTGTGTGTGTGTGTGTGTGTGTGTGTGTGTGTGTGTGTGTGTGTGTGTGTGTGTGTGTGTGTGTGTGTGTGTGTGTGTGTTGATTTGAGGAGGGTGGTGGGTTTGTTAATGTGACTATATGCACACATCAGAACCAGCATCAGGGTATGAGGTACAGTTTATTGATGTTCTCGTATGCGTATGTTTGGGTACTATACAGCAGTATTCAACGGTGCACATTTGTGTGTGTATCTTTGTGGTACCAAGTGTGTATATTCATATAAATCATTGTGGTTGCCATGACACTGATAGATATTATTCATTCTTTATTGAAAATGTTGTGACAAACTTACCATGTTGTAGCCTCTGGGAAAAAAATCCCTGAAAGAGAAAAGCATCTTTAAAGAGAATCTTTCAACCCTCTCAGCCTCCGTAAGACATTTTAAGTGAGGGGGAGAAATTGACTGTCATATTTCACTGCATTAACAAGTGAAGTGTGTGTGATGGCACAGCTTACCCTGACTGTTCTCTCTCCACGGACAAGGTAGCAGTACAAATTTATTTTTTTAAGGTTTTCTTCTGCTCCTTCTTTCGACACTATAGTAAATCGTCTTTGTGGGCTTTGGGCAAGTTTGGAAAAGCTCGTTTCACAGTCCGGTGGTTCCTTGCTAGCAGAGGGACAGGGCCACATATCAATGGAGGTGGCCAGTGAAGATTTAGCTCCAACTCCACACAGTTCCCTCTCACACCTTTAAAAGGGACACTGTGACATTGTGCATTTAGCTACACTATTTGAGAAACATACTGAAAAGTCTAAAAGAGCTAAAAGCTTTAAATCAATGCTAAATTATATGGATATAAAGATTGTAAATGCACCTCACTGCTGTTAGGGTCTTTTTTACCTTTCTAAGGGAGAGTGGATTCTTTCGAATGCTAAGTAAGATCATATTAGTTGGAATTTCACCCATTTTAGCATCTTGTCATTGCTTGGGTAATGGTTTTGCTCATTACGTTTAGGCTTTGCATTGACTACTATTTCGTCATTTATTATCTTGTAGTATGTAAGTAAGTATGTGGTCTTTACAGCCCGAGGTCTTTGGGTACACCCTTCTAGGCTATTCCTGTGTCACTGCGAAAGGTTAAATGTAAGCAGGCTTTTGGTATCAGGGCTCCACAGCTTTGGGATGACCTTCCTGAGGATCTCAGCATTACAGTATTATATTTTAAGAGTCTTCTTGAAACATGCATTAATGTAGGGGTCTGCATATGGCGGTTTACGAGCAAATGCTGGTAATGTGAGTTCGATTTTTAAGGCTGCAAGAGGCCTAGTGGCTGAAATGCTACAAGGTTGGGGTGCAGGTTCGACAGCCCCCTGTTCATATGCTGTAGCTCATTTGTTCATTTTTGGTGTAATGACATAATGTTGAATCTTTTGCATAATTTCTGCAGCACTTATCATAAGTGCTGCAGAAATTATGTTATTCCAACACAAAGGTTTGTTCTCAAATGTTCCTTTGATAGCATCGTTCACAGTTCTATTTTGCCAAGTTTGCACAAGGCTACGAACTGTCTAAAACCTTCCAGCTTTTTCTCATGGTCTGGCAAGTGACAAGCTATAATTCTAACTGCAAGAGCAGGTCACAACTCCTGTGCATGCTGTCTTTGAGAAAAAGATTGTGTCTGTAGGCAGTACATGAGGATAACAGAGTTGGTGTGGGAGAGACATTATTTCACAGGGCCTATTATGCAGACCAAATGTCAAATAAGTTGTATTTTATATGAACTGCTGTGATCACTGGAAGTATTTTCAGAGTTCCCCTACAGACACATTTTAAATACACTGCTACATTTGTTTACATGGTTTTCCCATATGAAAAGTAAACAAAGAGTCTGTCATGGCTACATATGTGTCTGGACAGCCATGGATGTCAACTGTAACTGCAACTTTACTGGTATGCAGAGGCATACAAGTGGTTACGGAACACATTATTATATCTGCTACAATGTGACAGTGTATTCAAATTGTCTCATAGTTATTACATAAGTATACTAGAGATCCAGAGGGGTTTCCCAAACATTCTTTTATCAGTGGTGGCTCGCACAATTAATACATCTGCTGCCATGTTTTGATTCTTTATTTTTGGAGCTGGACCTTTCATTAGTGCTGTTGGAATATATAGCAGTGCAGAACGTACTCTGGGCACAGACAGAGCAGCAGAACGCCAGGTGCAGTGAAATTGAAACTTAGCCATTTATTGCACTGGGTCCTCCCCACCCCCCTCATCATCAGCTTCCACCACCCATAGATTCTGATTCTGCGGGAACCACTGTCCAATCAAAGTTTTCAGAAATTTATATGCTGTCTGGCTGAGATTTTTAGGTCACTTGTAATAAGTTTGCTCTCGTCTGCCCTGTAAGACATTTTAGGGAACATAAACACAGGAAAATACATGTTTGAGTGGAGGGGTCTTTAAAGATTTGGTTTTGCTTGTTTGGGTAATCAGGAGATTTTGGCCAATTATGTGGCTCTGTGTCCAGCCTGTATAGTTTTGCATACACTGTGTGTATTTTTGCTTATCCGAGCATTTCAACAAGCACCAGATGTCAATAGATTGGACTTGAAGGTCTGCATATTTTCAGACTAACCTTCTCGCCTTTCGTCTCACTCTCAGCGAGGAGGGAGCATTGCCTCCGAGTGTCTGTATGTGTTTCACTGGTGACGGCTGTGACATTTCCTTCAGAATACCAAAGGCCCTCTCTCTGTCCAGCTGAGGCATGGATCAGTCCGAGGGTTAAAGACAGAGGGAACAAATCGATGCAAACAGACGAACACAGAGAGCTCGACTGATAGGCTGCAGGATGGCTTACAGCAAGACTACAGACAAACACAAACGAGACACACAAACTTAACAACAAGCAAGTGCAGGCGCACACACTATGTGCTTTCATCCTTCTCATTTTGCCTCATTACTGTCAGCCTCAATCAAACTCCATCGCACACACACACACACACACACACACACACAACATCTCAAATGCACACAAAGTGGACATTTGTCCCCCCACCCCCTATAAACAGAGCAATGAGATCAGTCAGCATGGCAGCCTTCCTTGAGTCCATCTCCCGAGCAACCTAGAGGGGATAGAGCACACAACTGTGCGTCTGCACGTGTGTGCGTGTTAATGCATTTGTATGTGTGTGCACGTCCTTTTGACAGTGAGTGGGGGATAGGAGTCACAGCTTGTTTACTGAGTAACAGGCCAACAAATAACCTGCTCAGGGGCATTAGAGACATGATGAAAAGAGAGGATCAGCTCCGTTTGTCTGTCTCTTTTTCTTTCTATCACCTTACCGTGCTGACTCTCTGTCTTTCTCTTTTCCTTCATCTCTGTTGGTTCCTCTGTCCTCCTTTGCTGTTTTGCCCCATCCTCTTTTCTTGCACTCTTACATTTTCTCCCACAAATTTCACTTTCTGTTGCCCCACCATCACACGCACAAACGCACATAACCCTAATGGCTTGGAGCGTGGTGATGAGCGAGGTGACAGTACACATGCCCAAACACACACAGCATATCAGACACTAATGCAGCAGCAGCGGTGCTGGCTGTCACATCCACTCTGCACTGCAGCCTGGATAAACCACGGCTACTGCTACTGCAAGGCCTTTTACAGGTACAAGGAGGGGGATGTTATACTGCCATCGCTGTTGTTGTTGGCCTTAGATTGCCCCTCTAGACTAAAGAAAGCACAGACAGGGACTGGATATTGCAGTATGGGGGAGGATTGGGAGTAAAAAAGTTTCAGGGAAGAGAAGGGGAAAGAGGAAGTTTGAAAGGGAAACATGAGTTTTTTTCTGATACTGGAATGAGTCACTGAGTTTCCCTCATCAGTTTTTTTATCCTCAGTTGAAGTAATGAATGTCATCATGCTCTGCATTTATAAATGAATAAACAGGAGGTTGCATTGTTAGTTTGTTAGCTTATATATCATTTACAATGTCCAAGACATTGCTGATTGGATTTTCAAACTTTGCAGGAATCCAGGGGAGCAATTCAGCTCACTGCTGTGTTTTTGCAAATTACACAGAGAGGCACAGATTTACAACAACAGTTAGACATGCATGCAATGTTTCCAACTTTATTGACCAAAATTCAGCTTTTGTCTCTCTGAACAAGAGACTGAATGATCAGAAATGTTCACCTATGGTATCACTTGACTGCCTTTACCTGTGACGTACTGTTAGAAAGAAAGCAAGTAAAGGGATGGACAACAGAGAAGCAAACATAAGAGACAAGTTCAGTTGTGAAAGGAGTCATGCAGTCATCCGATTCCAATATATAGTCCCGGCGCTATCCAGCACAGCGGAATCAATAATCCTGGCTTTCTCCACTAGCGGTCATGTCCTCCCTCACCTCAGCAACTATCTCCACTCTCATGCTGCCATGCAACCACTCCAGAGCCATACACCATGTGCACTGGATCTTGTAAAGGGAAAGTGCATATACACTGCATGTATGTGTACAGTATAAAGGCTTTGGAAGACTCAGTGACCTGACTTTTCTTGTGAGTCAGTACCGAGGCCTAACAGAGGCTTGACAGCTCCATAAAAGCACAGCAGCACTTTTAATAAGCTGCTAATTGGAAGCTTGCAAGCACAGGCTGGCAGAATAAAACGACTGCTCATTTTAGTGAACATTGATGAAGCTCGCGGTTGCCACAGTGCTGAAAGGCTAAAGGACACATGGAAAGGATAGCGATGTTGGGTTAGTACAGTGTATACTTATGTGTGTTTGTTTGTGCGTGGGTGTGTGTGCTTCCACGTGCCATTGCTGTAGTGGCAGGCATGAGAGTAACAGGGGACTGGTGTGAACAGAGTAATTAGCTACAACTCTACGAACCAACTCTCTTCCCTTTCCTCCCTCGGTGTTCTGCTCTTTTAGCCAATTTGGGTTGCAGCATTATTGTTCTTTAATAATCTGTTTCTATATAGAGGAGAATAACAGGACACTGCAGAGGAGAGGCCCTTTTGAGTTAGTTAATCCCCTTAGTGAGGTAAAAATCAAGCCAATTTAGTAACATTATCCATTTAATGTATTGAGAATTAATGGAAAAAATGATTTGTCACATTTTATGCACAATGTTCATGTTTTTGGCGTTCCGCTAAGACACTGAAGTAATGCTCAGTAAGAGGTTTCTGCTGTATATAGGTCTGGTTTTCCTCTGTGTTTATTTACTTGATGTAAATGTTTAGTATAAGTCTACCGGGCAGGTTCCACTCCTGTGGTCTGAATTTTGTTGGCTGCCCTTTTGGTTGCATTAGGGTCACAAATTTTGCCTTTAATGTGCTCATCCATTTGTTTCAAGTTATAGACCTGTGACTGTTCTCGGCTCACTGTTCACTGAGTCATAACACCTCTTGATCCACAGCAATGGTGCTCCTGTCTTGGGCTGCAGAGTATGGTAGATAAGGGGGTATGTGTGTGCTGAGAGAAACAGATAGAAGGAAGGTGATAGTGAGACAAAGCAAGGAGATAGTATAGGCTCCCGCCTGCTGCTGTCTATTCTCCTCAGTGTCAGAGTTCTCCTTCTCTGCAGAGGCTTAGCACCCGCCTAGCATCACCCTATCTGTTTATACAGAGGCTAATAGGAAGCCTGGTCTTTATCCCCACACTGCGGCTCAACATAATGGAATAGAGAGACATAATGCTGCTCGAGTCAAACAGTCAGCGGAGGCCTTTAAATTGCTTCCAATCCCCTTAACAAATCTGATGGAGAGGCTATGAATAACTCAAGGACTGCTCATCTCCCCACGCTCTGCTTCTCTTCTCCTCTCCTCTGCTCGGTCTAAACCTGAGTATCAACTTGGATTAACTCACTTTACTTCACTTTTTTAATTAGCAACTATCAGCTCATATTACCAAACTGATCTACTGCAAGTCCATTTTACATTTCAGTTTGGAGATCCCAAACAGACATCACATGCTTGCAGCAGAGTTGTGATGGAAAATGTAAAAAGTTTCCTCTGGATTTTTAATTTTCTTCCTGAATGAATACAGAGAACATAGTTTGAAATGTGAGAATTTACTGCTGTCTCATGTGGTGAGATGACTTGTTGAAATGACTTGGGTCTGATGAAGAGCACCCTTCACGTTTCATTTCCTCTTTATTTCTTGAGGGTGGTGTGTCTTTCTTTCATGCTCTCCCCTCTATCGGGTCATTTAAATTATCTCCCAGCAGTCCATTGAAATGGGGTTGTGCCAAGTGTTTAAGATGTCGAGGTCCGGGGCGTCGGTAGCGTAGTGGATAGCGCTGGCGCCCCATGAACAGAGGCATTGCCTCACTGCAGCGGCCGAATCCGTCTCACGGCCCTTTGCTGCATGTCAGTCCCCACTCTCTCTCTGCCTCCCCATTTTACTCTCTGTCCTGTCAATTAAGGCAAAAAGCCCATAAAAATAATCTTTAAAAAAAAAAAAAAGATGTCAAGGTCTGATGTTTTGTTTTACACTGAAAGCCCTCAGTGCAAAGAGCAGAAAAAACATTTACCCCTGCACAACTGAAAACATTTTATCAGTGTTATGGTAGAATTCAGCAAGTTTTGTAAAAGTTAAAATCTCACTGCACATTTGCAGCCCGTTGCATCATCAATATGTAACTTTGAACGTAGGTTAGCAGGAGTTACCATATAATTTAGTAAAACCAGGTTGTATCACAGCTTAGTTCCAATGTAGAGTGGAGAGGGAAATTAAATGCATGCTTCCCCTGAGCAGGTGAAAGTCGTTCTGTATCAACTCTTGTCATGCTGGAACAGTTAGAAAGATGGGAAAGACTAAATCCAAGCAAGAGAAAAAGGTTGTTGTTTTTTTTCTTTAAATTTAAGCTGCCTTCTAGTGTTGTGACATTACTGGAGTTTTTAAGTTAGACACAATACCTTGAAAAATATTGATATCAGATCAGATCCATCCCTCGCCTTCCACAGCGCCAGCCTCATGCTTAGAGATATTCACGGCCTGCCCCAAAAATCTAAGATGGCGATGACCAAAATGCCGAACTCAAGGCTTCAAAACAGGAGTCCACAAGCCAGTGGGTGACATCACGGTGGCTAGGTCCTTTGTTTTATATGATCTGTTACAGCATCGCTCTTCCCATAGGAAAACAACGGCACAGCCAGGGCAGAGTGGTTTTACCACTGATCACATGTGGGCAGCTTTAGGCTACATCGAGAGCGCTTTGTCTGTGACAGACACCATCACTGTGATTATTATGATGATGCTGAGACACACTCAGTGTTGTGCTGCACAGTTACCATTACTTGCACTAGATGAGGGCACAAGTGTGATTTTATTCTTCGTTCACTTATGATTGCCACTGGCACCGGTTGGTTGTGAAGATGAACTTACTGTCACGTCTTAACTTTGGACAAATCTCTTGCGCTTTTATTTTCCATCACTTTCTATAAAACTAACTAGGTGCAATATAACAGCTGTTGTGTAGACTTTACACTTATACCTATGATCATAGTTTAAAGCAGTGCAACAGGCTGCAGATCTCTCTATAATGTATAAATAAAGAATAACTTCTACTGTATTTGTTGTTTAGACTTAAGCTATTATTGAATTAAAAAAACATTTACCTGCTCACTTTCTCTCATGATTACAGATGTTTTAATCCACATGTGGTGCATTGCACATTTTGTTGCCAACATGTGTCCAACAAACAGTGAACACCTGCCCTTACTTGTTTAAGCTCATCTGTGTCCTGCTGTACTCAGAACAGCATAGAGCCAATCAAACCTTTGTGCAGCACGCTGATATTTGTCCCAACACAAACAGCACTGAAACCTACAGCATGCTGGTCTGTCCCACAGTTTACCTGGTTGCACTGTTTGTTTTAATATATGGTACTTGAGCTATAACTGTCATTGCTCTTAGCACCCTGTTATTGGCAACAAACGCACATGCAATTATTCTGTTAGTGTGAAAGGACTGTCTGATTGTAGACGATGGGCTGGATCACAGCCCAGTGACAAAGAAATTCACACACAGATGCACACACAGATATTTAAATAATGTGCTGAAATCAGCCATGCAGTGTGGGGGTGGGTGTATGCGTGTTTATGCAGCCTGCTCATCATGTACTCGCTCATGTGGGTGTGACAGTGTGCTTCTTAAAGTGTCATTTGTAGGAAAGAGACAATTCAACCAAACAGAAAAATCTGAGAGGGAGTGCAAGAGCGAAGGAACGCAGAAGGAATAATCAAGTGATTATAGATTGCCTCTCTTGCAATTAAAGGATTAGTATGCTTTTGCCTTGTAGTGATTTCCTTTGTATGCCTGTATTTTTATATACAGACACACCTCGAAAATGGGGTGGTCTAAGCATCTGCTATCAGTCTCTCTCTTTCTATCAGTCTCCCTCTGCCATGTGTTTTTCTAAATTTATTTTTTTATTTTTTTATGCCTAGCATAGCCGTTGCTCAAGCCTTCACAGTTCGCATGTCTTTAATTATCCGGCGACATGACATACCACTTAGAGCTCTGAATCCCTGTTGCTGTTACGCAACCCCAACCTCCCACACACAAACACATTTATATACCTCAATTATGTATGCATCTTTCCCAAGTGGTAGAGTATGACAGTTCTATTAGCTTGTGCTTTGAATGTGTGTATGCACCCATAGTACAGAGTGCCAGACTCGGTGGCGCTGTTGAATCATTTTAGGTTTTGACGTCTGTAGTTTACTTGCTGGTAACCCAAAGGTGATAAATAAATTCCAGTGTGTGACACAGCATTCAGAGCAAATTTAATAGCTGTGCAAAGTAGAACATGCTCACATACTTGATATTATGCTTTTAAATATGTATGTGATTCTCTGGGAGAACAGTTGATGACATCATTAGCAACACTGTAACTCCACCAATATAGGCCAACAATCAAAACACAATTACATAAAACAGCAAAAGATACCAAAAATGTAAGCATTAGTTAAAAAGCTTAACTGTAAATGTTAAAAAATGAAGCAACTAAGACTAAATCATTTTGCACAGAAAAATCCAAGGAATATTTAATTACAATAAAAGATTGTTTTAAATTGTGTCTTATAAAATCTGTTGGTATGAAGACGTTGTGCTGACATGTAATACGTATTAAAATACAGCTCTCAATTCAAACTAAACTCACAGTGGTGGTGAAAGAAATTAAGCCTAAATTGGGCAACTATTGCAGACATTTGGTAACTGCTGTCAAGAGGCTGGGCACTGAATTTTGGACTAAGGGTGGTGTGAATGCAGTCCTAAAATAATGCCAATTAAATTATATCAAAGGAATATTTTGGAAGGAATAATCAAGGAAATAAGGCTCATGTTTTAAGCCCTACTGTCTTTTTGCAACACTACAGCAGTGTTCCTGCTCTTCTTTTTCTACTGAGCCATGGTTTGATGGGATTAGCAGGCTTTGATGGTCGTGTTGGTCACTTCCAATCATACAGGTCTAACAGGATTACTAGTAGCTTGTCATGAACTGGGACAGCCACAGTGCCTGTTTGATGTCACCAGTGTGACCTCATCATCACCTCTTGAACAAAGGTCCTGTCGGTGTCATTCAGACCTGCTGGCAGCTCTGTAATTGTCAAACATTGTCTTGTTACAGGCAGGAAAAAATGTAGAGAGATTCATCATTTTGTTCCAGTGGGAGAGTGTGGAGGATGTAGGAGTAAAACCCTCTGCTTGGGGACCGGGTGGCCTGGGTTTGATGCGTAATTGGAGCACCTCCTCAATAACTTGAAGTATTCGCAAAATGTGATGGATGATCAGAAAGTAAGATTATATCTTGTGCCTCTAGACATGTCCATTAACCTACGTTAGTTATGCGTTCACACTCACCTAGATGATGTATTTAAAGGCTATGTGACCTTGCCTCCAGTATCTTGAAAGAGCACTCTACCAATATAGCACTACACCCCTGTAACATTGTCAGACTTGAAATGGACAGTTTTTCAGAAATGGAGAGACATATTGGTCGTGTCTGAAATGTGTGTGTCCGAAATTCCCTTCTCAGTGTTTAGGGAGCTCTACGTAGTCCCAACTTTAGAGCAGTTAATATGTTTACAGCCTGGTACAAAAGAAACATTTTTTGGGGGATAATTTTTTAATAAGTCACCCATTTACATTTTATTAAGGCCCCAGTTGCGCATATTTAAGGGTGAGGCCACTTGAGTCACAGGCTGTCTGCTGAAATGTCATCAGCTACTCAGTCAGATCCACCCGTGGCTCCTCAACAGCAACAACCTCTTGTCCCAGAACAGTCACTTCTGGCTCCAAAAACCAAGATGGCAACAGCTGAAGTGCCAAACTCAAAGCATAAAATGGCAGTCCACAAACCAATGGGTGATATTAGTAGTGATGTATATTATTTATACAGTCTTTGTATTAGACTGAGCGTATTTTCCCAAATTATTAAAATAACAAAATACAATGTGACCATTTGTGTTGTGTTGTGTTGTGCTGTGTTGTGTTGTGTTGTGTTGTGTTGTGTTGTGTTGCACTGCTCTGCTCACATTAAATATTATTAATGTTATAGTGGCAGACAGACAGAAGAGAGAACAGAACAATTGCCACTTGTCCTGCAAATGTTTAATCAGCTAGTCACATAATAACTTGTGAATTTAAAGTGTTACTTTATGCATTAAGCCATTACAGGACAAGTCACGGCTAGCAACAACCCAGCTTACTAACGTCAGCAAGCATTAGCCCTGTTCTGTACAGAAACATGAAGCACCATAATATCAATTGCCAATTTATTTTAATCTCTTTTGGACCAACGACTGCACATTAAATCAACAATTACACGACTAAGAAACTGGTATAACAAACTTTGACATGTCACTGAAAGTTAAACATGTACAACGGGTTCCAGTCAAGCTGCTTTCTCTCCTCTGATCCGTCTCTGCATCTGTCTCTTACAGTCTGTCTGTTCCTTCAGTACAATGCATGATGGGATACAGTGCTTGGTTAATGACCATTGTTTGTACACTACTTTTCACGATGCATTGTGGGATATGTTGACTCCACTACATAGGGTATAATAATGCTCATTATACACTCGGACAGCACTACAAAATGGCAAACTCGCTCTATAGTGATTAATGATGGATTTCAGACACAGCCATCGCCTTTATTTTATTATTCCACACGTACCTACATTACCCACATTGCAACACCTTACCAACGGTTCTGTGGAAGATCTTGTAGACTCACTCCAAAGCCTCAGATTTTTTTTTCCCCATCAAACTTGTTTTAGACTTGTAGTATTCACCTCAAGTGACATCAGCTGAGTCTGTTTGAGCTATTTGTAGCTACCTCTGGAGCTACAAATAGCTTAATACGACATATTTCACATATGCATTAGTACTCTTTAAATAGTTAATGTTAAGGTGCTAGGTTAGGTTTAGATAATTCTTGTTTTTGTTCCCAATTGCAACAACGAAGCTTTCTTAATTTGCAAAAACATTCTAATCTGGCTTCTTCTCCTCAGCAACAGCAACTCAGACTCAGGGGCGTTGTAGAGGTAAGAGCCAACCGCTCTACCAAGTTGACAGAAAAACAAGATTTCTCTAAAATTATCAAAGTGATTGAATACAAATTAATTGTTTAACTTGAATGATCAAGAAGTAGTTAGTTTGAAAAAAATGAAAGGTTCAGAAAAACTTATACCCATATTAAGAGAAATAGGAAAATAGTTGAATATTTGTATATGTTTATGTATGAGGATTTTCTGGATGACCTTTAACTGAAAGAACTGGGAATAATAATATAGATATAAATATGAGTGTAATAGTGCTTTGCTGGGGGGAGCACATTAATTTAAAGTAAAAACTGAGTTGCAAAAATTAAATTGGGGGAAAGCCTGGTAATACAAAGGCACTACTTAATTACACAAAGGACTTTCACTTAGCATCCACTCTGTTTCTGTTCTGTTTGATTCCTCTCTGCTCGGCTTTGTTCTGTTCCTCTTTATAATATCTCTTTTAACTTAAATGAGTCCCTAAAAGGCCCTTGGCGGCCCAGTAAAAGTCCCTGGAACAGTAAAACTGTGTTAAAGTGAGTGATGGTGGCAGCAGTTAGGTTTATATTGCTAGCTAGCAGCTCTTTATGAGACTGTGTAGAATACTTTCTGGCAGAGGCTGTGAGGAAGGGAGGGCAGAGTGGATAAGGACAATGCACTGAAGAGGATATGTCACAAGGATCCCATTAAGATTACCTTATTGCTCGGTTTACCAAAGGGAATTGGCTTTTCTGTGTGTGCATATTCCCCTTGACACACTCTTACAAATGCATTCCCTCTCAGGAGAGATCACAGAGCAGGGTCACTTGTGGTGCAGTGTCCAAGGAGAAAGCAGCTTGACGTTTAGTGTCCTGCTCAAGGGTGCTTTCCACTTTTAAGTCATCAATTTGTACCCTCAATACACTGCTTGACAGAGGCAAGAATCAAACCGGCAAAGGGAAGTTTAAAGGGCCGTTTCAAGTTGGACTGGCATTTAGACTAGAGGAAGAGAAATTAGTGGAGAAAACAGTTTGGCAGTGAACTTGGGTTAAAAAAAAAAAAAAAAAAGGCAAGTGGTGAGATGAGGAGCGAGGAGAGGAAGTGCCCCCACAGCGAGAATGTTAAGTGTTTACAAGATGAAGATCTCTTCATGCATCCCTCTGCTCCCCTGTCTACCCCATGCCTCCCTCGCTGACACAGCGCCATCGCACCTAATCAGCCAATCACGGCTGGATTCTCTCTAAGAGGCCTGATTGGCTGATTAACCAAGCTCATCAACACACCACCCGGTGTGACTTCAAAAGCACACACAGTAACACGAGTAAGCACATAAACAGTGTGCAAATCACTGATCATATCCTGTAGTGTGTGAGTGTGCGTGTGTGTGTGTGTGTGTTTGTTTGTTCGAGTGTGCACACATATGCATAATATATGCATGCATTTGTTATCTTCTTTGCATTTGTGAGTCTGTGTGGGCAAAATGTCTGCAAGTCCACAAAGTTTTAAACATTAGAAGTTGAAGTGAAACCATTTTACCACCTAAAGCACTTTAAAAGTGCCTTAATTTGGCATTTGAGTCTTAGATATTGTGGGCCGTGTGTGTTTTTGTGGGGGTGATTGTGGGTGAGTGGGGGTTGGGGGTCGTTGTGAGAGAGAAAATTACAACCTTCTTTTACACAAATTGCCCAACAGCTTTAGGTATCTAAATAACCACCATCTTTCCCTGTGAGTAAACGTGAAGTCACATTGGGAATATAATGATACATTCAGTATATAACATTATACATATCATAATAGCTGGCTGTTGAAACACTAATGCATATACAACATAATCTGTATTTGGTAATATTCTGTGTCATAGAAACCAGTATTTCTTTATTGTACATTGCAGTATAACATGAATGGATGGAAATGTTGGAAAACCTGCATTTGAATATGATACCTACCTGAAGTAGCCCTGCATGAGGTGACAGGGTGTTCCTGGAGAGTAGAGCTCTCCTAAAGAAAGCTCTTTCACTCTGTTGATTTTATTCCCTCAGTTCTGGCTGGGGATGGCTGCAGTGAAATCCTGGGATAATATTAGAGTACAAGCAGGGCCTAGACTGGTATGTGTAAGGAAGAACGCATCTCAGTTGACACATTGTTTGACATTAAGCTAATAAAAAACAGTAATTTAGTGATTTTTTTTTTTTTTTTTTTTTTCACTTTTTCTCATGCTGCGGCATTTTGAACTGGCTGTTGGCTGCAGCGGCCACTTCTGTGTTAACACTGGTTACATACAGGATTTCCACAGTAGCCTCTGTCATTACACACAGCCTTCACTGTCTTCCCATTCATTCCCCATTCCATTATCATTGATATTTTCCCATGCAGGGCACGGCAACACATGGGGTATAGCGGGGCCCTAAGGCAGATCAATGCCAATATTTATTTCATGTCCAATTACTGCAGCAGAACCACAGTCCAGAGAAGGCAGCGATGAAAGTAAACGTCCTCTCGCAGAGAGAGGCACACAGATACCGCATGAGAAGTGCAGCCTGCAGCCTAAGCTTCAAGAGCAAGGAGTATGAGTACAAGTGCAGGTTATAGGATTCCAATAGAGCAAGCTACAGGCATTACCAGGGGGTGAAGCCTCCAGAAAGCTGAGCGAAATCCTGTTGCTTTCAGCGGGAGATCCCCCCACTATCCTTTTTCCTCCTCTTCACCTGTTTTTCTGCCTCTGATTTAAGAGGCCAATTCAATCCCACCTGTATATTGAGCAGTCATTGCCTGTCTGTGCCAGAGTTAAAAAGAATGGTCAGGACATATCAAAATCCGTCCTATTTATCACTAAACCAAGCTTGGAAGTGTTGATTTTTCCACACAAATGGTTTTTTTTTTTATTTACAAGTAGTATGTTGCAGTGTTACTTCAACATTGTTAGCTGTCTTTTTGCTTTTTTTTTGTAGCAACAGAATGGCAGCTTGGTGTGTTGTTAATAAAGTTAATACAAAATACAAATGGTTGGATGTGGTTGTCCTGCTGGGGATATAGCTGCGAGCAGGGTCTGTATAGTTGTGACACCACATGTTTATGGTAGTCCTGGTGGCTTGTTTAAAGGCACACTTTCTGAGTACAGGCTGTGTGCCTTTCTGTGGATACAGTACTTAGACCTGCTTTATCATCAAAAAATAAATGGGAATGACATGTTGTACTATTGGCTATGCTATAGGACCTTTAAGACCTCTCCTGAGTAAACAAGGCAACATTAGCAATCCGAGCAAGTACTGACAGTTTATCGATCCGTTGTTCTTTTTTTATGATCAATTCATCAAGTCTGTGGAGGTACAAATGTCCACAGCTCGAGCACAGTGTTCATTTTCATTGTCATTCACATTAATCTACATCATTTTCTTCATTACAGATCAATAGTTCCCGCTCCATGTTTGATTATGATTGCCAGATGAACCGATGTATCACATAATGACTTGCTCCCTCCCCTCTGTTTCTCTCTCCTCCCCACTCCAGATTTGTTCCTGACAACTGAGGGACCTAAATTTGAGACCTGGATTAGCAAGGTAATGAGCTTTTTTCGACTGTTTTTTCTGTCCCAATTTTCCTTTCTTGAGTCCAGTTCCGTGAGGGCAGCCATGACTAAGTCACAGCGGCCCTATAGCCCTGCAGTAAGCCATGATGACTGTGTCATAAACGTAATGTTGTACAAACCAAGTTATAGTTTTTATGACTCTCAGCTCTCAAATACTCTCTTTAGTAATGACGTATAACATTCCTGTATCAACACTACAGGGCTCCTGTGTAAAGTATATATTGTAGATATGTGGCTGCAACAATTAATTTCATATTGACTGATTTATAGTCTTTAAGGACAAATACAACACTTAACTTTGATTTTACAAATCTACGTCACAAGTTACCACAGCTGCTAGTGATGTTAAAAATGACTTATTTTGTTAGAACAGCAGTCAAATTCATCAAAAGATAATTTGTAAAATAAATAGAGAGAAGCAAAATTTTTGATTTGGGAGGCTAACCAGTGAATATTTGATACTACATTTTCACATTAAACGTTGGAGGCACTTGAGCCAAATTCTGGGGTTTAGTTACTCTTTAATGCAGAAAAAGTTAATCGGTTACAGAAACATTTACAGAATTTCTTTGCTCAACTACTGAGACTCGATAAACCAAGTAATTGTAACACGGGGTGTGAACACAGTGTAGACTGGGGGGGGGGGGGGGGGGGGGGTGACATGCAGCAAAGGGCCACAGGTTGGATTCAAACCCGGGCTGCTGCGGCAACAGCCCTGCACATGGGGCGCCCGCTCCACCACTAAGCCACCGACGCCCATTCTTACTTGAGTCTCTGCTGCTCGTAGCAGTGACTGAGGAGAAGTTAGCAGAGAACAATATGACACAAGATATCAAACTTGGTTGCACTGAACAAAAACAGAAAAAGAAAAAGCAATTCTTCTCTAAATAATTTTAAGGACCTGTTATGTGTCGTAATGGTTTTTTTTTTAAATTATTTTATCAGTCCTCGACACATTTAGTACTACTTAAAGAGTCTCAGCGGCCTGAACAAGCCTGACTTTGCTGTAACCGCTGTTTAACTGCTTTCGATTTTTTTTTTGTCTTTACTTTGATGTTAAAACCCTTATTTGGATTTGTAAATTAATATTGAGGGTGTAGCATGGTGGAGACTACTTTCTCCTTACAGCAAGACAGTCCAAACAAACTGAATGGGTGTAGTTGGTCTATGTGTGGACTGGGACGTAATTTCTAAGAGAACATTACTGCTACTTGATAACAGAATAAGTGAGAACCACAAATAATTGCTGTGGCCTGAACTTAATAACATAAAATAATAATAAAATGATCAGTTTCTTGCCTAAACTAACAATTTGTCTTTACTTTTAAAGTGCATGTGTAGAGTCACCTGGTCTCAGCCACTGTTAGCCATTAACTAAGGGCCTACAATATGGTCCATAACAGGTATGTTGTGTGTGTTCCACATATGAACTAAGTCCAATATGTCCACCAATAGGAAGGTTATATGTGCAAGTACAACTGAAGTAGTGATCAGACAGTGATGATCCACACACCACCTTTCTGTTCATTCCTCAATGCAACACACAGATCTGCAAAGCTTTGGTGGGCTTGGGGGTGCAGGAATTTTAGCACTGCTGCAGGACTAGTTAATATTCTGAGAGAGCAGAGAGGGGAGACCACGGCTCTGGATTTTTGTCGAAGGGGCCTATTTGAAATTCAGCAGGTCGAGGCACAAGCCGAACAGTAGTCTATCTTATCACAGAGAGGGGGAATAGGAGAAAGGATGGGGAGGAGGTAAGGAAGAAGAGAGAAACAGAGAGAGATTGAAGGATTTGGCAGGGACAGAATGTGTGTGAGGGTAGAGACTAGAGAGAGACCAAGCAGGAGCAAAACTGAGCAAATAAACTGCCTTAACTAGTAGGATGGGTGACGGGTGGCGGGAATATTGATCAGGTGATAGCATGATGAAAGGGAATTTTCAGAGGAAAACATGAGAATCATTTAGTTTAACCTCTGCCAAGGATGTGTTTTCAGCTATGGTTTTCAGCCCTTTTTGTTGTCTATCTGTTTGATAGAATGATTTTATCAAAAAACATATTTGGTGGAAAGTTTGGCCAAGGATAAAGTGATGCGTCAGTCTGCGGGTTGGGGTCAGTTGGTCGACCACTTCTGTCTGGGCTAAAATCTCTCGACAACTATTTGATGGATTGCCATAACGTTTTTGTACAGACATTCATGATTCTCAGAGGATGAATCCTACTGACTTTGGTGATCCCGACTTTTCCTCTTGCACAGCCATGAGGTTGACTTTATTTTTGATTAAAATACCTCGACAACTACAAGATGAATTTCATTGAAATGTGATAGGAAAAACATGGTCCCCAAAAGTTGAATTATTTCTAACTTTTATCGACTGACCTTTTGTGTAGCGCCATGTTCAACTCAAAACTTCTGTTTATCAAATACTTTGGTTTATGACATTACCATCAACCTCAGCTGTATTAGTGTTATTGCTAATACACAAATATTAGCATGTTAACACCATAAACTATGATGCTAAAAATATACCTGCCAAACATCAATATGTTAGCATTATCACAGGAGTATGTTAGCCTGGTGACATTAGCACTGAGCTCAAAGTGCCGGCATGGCACCAAACTCATTCTTGTTTTAGATTTTGATACATTGATTAAAAAAAAAAAAAAAAAAAATATGACACATGTACATGATGATTGACTGTGTAAAATGATCTGGATCTGGATGTATATGCAAACTAAAATTTTCTTAACATTTTATATTATTGAAATAACAAGGGTTTTAGGGTTGTGCAGCTTTGGCAGAAGTCTCCACTTGCAGAATGCAGAATGCTTATTGTTTGAACTGTGAGCCTCTATTTATCTGCTGTACAACAAAGTACAAAATGTGGAATTAGCATGTAGATGAGAATTAGAGTGGTAAAAATAGGAAGGCATTTGATATCAAAGGTTTGTTTTATGTGTGAAAGGAAACAGAGGTTATCTCCTTAAACTCACAACAAGCCTGATACAAAGTGTGCAATTGTTTCAATAGCAAATCTAGATATGTTTCACCCCTGACTCTATGTGGAGTGATCTTTTGTTTGCTTTGTGTTTATTGTGTTTTTGTATTTATTCATCATAATGAATTTATCATTCAATCTTTTATTACTTCTTCTCTTTGTAGGGTGGGTCAAAATCTTATTCAGTGTAATTTGACATTTAGTGCAGTATGCCAGCCCCCATTGATTGATAAAGTTTCATTGTTTGATGAAGTGGATCTTTTAAATCCTACTGGAGCAGAGTGTAGAGCAGAGATTCTAGGAGCAAGACAAAGTGAACACATACTTGGTGACAGACCGAATGGGTTTTTGCCTTGTCAGTAATAACCAGGTCCCCTGCAGTTTACTTTTATCACTCTGTCTCATTCTGTCCTTCGGCTCATGAAGAAACCCAATCCCTTCCTGTCATTCTGCCAAATTTCACTGTTCTTTTTCCCCTCTTTCCTTACATGCACATACAAGTGCTAACATCCAAACACACTTGAATAAATTCCAAAATGTTGTTCATCCAAAGTCACATGACATATACATGGCCATGGCTGCACACGCACATACTCATGCATATATACACAAACAGGTTTTCCAGCATCCTCGGAGCATTAGACCCCTGTTAATCCCGCTACGGTATTCGGTTCAATGCAGCTGCATCACTCGGTCACAGGCCAGCACACTCCTCTTTCTCTAGCACTCTGTTTTAATTACTTTTCTCTGTTTTCTCTCCCCCTAAGTCTCCTTCCATCCCTCCCCGTTCCTCTGTTTTCGTGCGATTACACAGGAGAAAGCAGTCACAAAGGGGGGGGCAGGGGGAGACAACAAGCTGCAGAGATGAGTGAAAAGAGGTGTTTTCATTGGCCGTCAAGTAGAGCCAAGGGGTTTTAAAGGTCAATTCAACAAAGGCTGAAAACATAATAATTTAGTTTATTTGTAAAGGATAAACTGATGCCTTGGGTCATATACACATGCATATAAATATACTGCGGTGTATTACATCAACACATCAGGATTTTGATATTCAATCTCTCTTTTTATGATCTTTCATACAAAGAAATATACACTGTCACATCAACCCACATGCTTTAGCACCATATCACAGAAACAGGGCTAACCATACAAACACACAGGGATTTGATGTCAAATTACATGGAGGAATAAGAATAATTTAAAGTGTCTTTTTGAAATGTTGCTTCCCTAGACCGTGGGGTGTTTTTCTGTTTTGCAAAATAAAACAATGAAATGGCCACCTGCAAAATAGCTCATTTCATGCTAATTTGGCAATGTCATAACTATTACAAATGTTCCCTTCAGCCCTCCAAGCATAATATACACATAATAGAGTGGTTACATGAGCTCATGTAGGTCTTACCTCATAGAGGGCAACAAAATATCATGACTTTGCATGAAAAAATATTTACATCCCGACATTTTTTTCCTTTTCATTATCATTATTAAAGTTGTGCATTGATTATGACACTAAGGCTTATGTCTCTGGATTCATCAGGATCATTTCATAGAATATGTGTCTCATACAGCCGGTTTTTATAATACTTTACTATATTCCATGTGTGTTTTCAGATGAAAACACACATGGAAATGAAATATGAAATATTAATACACTGTATGTCTGCAGTCTCACGCACTACTGAGTAGATCAGACCCTTAATCCCACTGTTCCCAGCACGAAAAAAAACAATTTATCCCAAATGTCATGCACCACTGCACAGAACTTCATACACCATACACGTTTGACACCAGCATTAGTGTCAATCTGCGCCAGGCTGGTTCGCTTTGTTGTTGTTAGCCATGTTAAAAATTTGCCAGTTGCTCCAGGATAGACTCAGTCCCCTGCAATTTTTGTGAAAATGTCTTCTACTGCCACGACCGTGCATACCAGTATGTCATTTCACTGCAGTGTTTGGTGTGGTTGTGTGTGTTGGGAATGATGTGAACAGAAGGGAAGAATAATAACAAGACCTGTAATCCTTTCGTCTTCACACATCAATCAGCTGTCACACACAGACACTGTTTTAATCATGACATCTTGCAATCAGGCAACCAGCAGCAGTCAATCAAACTGGCTAAGATCTCATCCTCAATGCATAGAGAGTTAACACCCCGTTGCCACATCTGTGGGTGCGTCTGCATATGTGTGTGTGCGATTGGAAGCTTTTGATCTAATTGACTCGAGTTGATTCTCCCTGCTTTAGAAGAGATCAGCTTCAAAGTGTGTCACTTTCTTTTGCATAGGTCAGATGAACATGCACGCATGCATTTAAGAAAGCAGAAAGGTATTACATAAATGTCGTCATTTGGTTGACTAAACCTTTTTTTATTTACATAAATTATTCATAAATTATAAGATAAGTTACTTCAAAGCATCTAAGGAAATATTTAAGAATCTGATGTATTTTAAAGGCTCTTCATTTGACATTCAGAATGTTAATATAGCAGAAAACCACTAGCTGTTTAATGATGAAGTGGAGTAATGGTGTCCTGAGCAGAGAACGAAGTTGTGCTTCCTCTTCATGTTGTAATCCAAGCTTCGTTGTTCTTTGTTATGTTAGCAGGTCTAGCCATGCATGCGAGTCCCTGTGTGTGTATCCTACACGCTAACCAGTCAGCCACCCACTCTGTGATCCACTCATGCTGTGGTCACTGCTGATAATGCTGGCCTGACCCAAAGTGGAGGAGCAGCATTGTTGCAGAAGCTGAACGCCCAACCTCCGGTTACCCCCACATTAGCTCTGTCAACATTGTTGCCGTTGTTAGTACTGTTTGTACTGTTGGCACTATGAGCTGCTAGCTGCCCGCACAGCCACCTCCATGCTGAGAGCTGTGTGTGGACAATCTCAGAATCATAGCTATTCAAAACATTGGTGCTTTTATCTGGCTACCACATATGTACACTGTGTGTGTGTGTGTGTGTGTGTGTGTGTGTGTGTGTGTGTGTGTGTGTGTGTGTGTGTGTGTGTGTGTGTGTGTGTGTGTGGCACTCCCTCTTGGAAGATTTGTTTGTGCATTCAATACACATGTTTACAGAACCAATAATTCTTTCCAAATTGAAACAAATAGGTTTGGGTTACAAACACATTAATCCACTGCCAGCAGTACCCTGAATCTTTGGCTGATGGACTTGGCCCAATTAAATCACCAAAATAAGTGCCTCTACATTTCTGCCTCATCAGCATTTTATGCATCAAACATGATGCAAATGATTAACCTCTAAAAGCACAATTTGTGTGCCGTAAATAATTGAAATTGAATGTAATATTGGGCTTCATTTAGCCTGAATCTGCACAGTGCCCTGCACAGCATAAAACAATCGCTGTAGTTTTTCAGGTGAAATAATGTGTTCAGTTTGACGTCTTAAGTCTTAACCAGTGGTAGACTGCAGTTTTGTACATGCAGCGCTTGTCAAAACAAACAAGTGGACTTTTAAATGCAAGCATTTAAACACACTTGTGAATGCTCGGGTCAGATCTGAGGTGAACCTGATGACACGAAACGCATTGTTCCCTCAAATAAAGTATAGTAAAGTCTATGTCAGTGTGCGGAGGATTTGTTTGTCAAGTGGACTTTAAATGCTATTAAATGTTTTCTATGATTTGTCCACATATCCAGTGGGCAATCTTTTCTGGTGCCAATTCACAGCAAATAACTACTGCAATAACCTCATTAGGATTTTGAGGCATTCAGTCACAGTCAGCACTATTTAGGCGGAGTATGATTAGCAGACAGTGAAAATAAAAAATAAAGCCTTATGACATTCAGAAATAATGACTACATTTACCCTCAGAATTGCTTTAACTGCAACCCTTGCAGTGACTTTACTGTAAAAGTGCATAAACTTATCTGGAAAATCAAGATAACTGTTGAAGCCTTGAAGTAATAATCGTGCAGTTTATTTTTCAGTCAGTTTATTTCCTTATTCTGCTCACTTGCCCTCTCTCACACACACATAAACCACAAAACCACATATTTAATAGTGAGTGTGCGATGATATTTTCTCTGCCAGTTTACTCACAATGGCTGTTGCCGCTCATACTAACTATCCACCTCCTAAACAAATAGATTTTCGTCCTCCTGCAACATAAAACCCATCTTTTGCAAAAGACATTTTTCCCCCAAGGAAAAACCGGCCTGGCTCCAGACTATAACATTTACCAATAGTCAGGATAAGATGTCCCAGTCCCTCTGCCGCAATCAGGATTAAGCAGTCCTGCAGAAGCCCCATTCAGATGTCAAAATATTGATGTACTAACTGACCTAAAGGGAACTTTAGGCCACACCATCATAAATCTACTGGACCATCACACTGGCAGCACTATTCATTAGTCTCCTAATCTAAATGTCTCAGGGTGGAGTCGGGGCCTTTGAGTATGAGGCTGTCATTAGGATGATCAAGTGGGCACTTTCTCTGACAGTTGTCTGGAAGAGTTAGACCCACAACACGTCCAGAGCGCTAAACAACATTTCAGAACTCCTCTCAAACAACACTCTCAACTGCCGGCTGACTTCACCTATGCCTGGGGCCTATGCCTACACAATATCAGCCCACAAATGGTGCAATAGGCCTTGTTGACGGAAGACATGTTGAGACGTCACAGTGGTATTGTGCATGCTGGCTCACTGTCACAAAAAGCCTATGTTTGAGCACTAAATGCATTTGTTCTTTTTTATGGACTGAGAACCTCAAGAGCTAACGGTCTAGTCATTTGTGTTCCATTTTACCACACTAAAAGATATACTATGCAAGATTAGTCGGCTTCTTTTTGTAAACACAGCATTCAAATTCAGCCCCCTCCTCCCTACAATGCTTATGCGTACACTGCAAGCTACTATTGCAGGAACATTGCATTTGTTACAGTAGAAAAATCAATGCTAACCTCTAGCACCTGTCCAACAGAAAACAGTCTAACTCTTTGTCCTTTAGTACTCGCCAAAGTGAAATTTTGAAACAATTTTTGTCCTCTTGGCGGTTGGTCTAAATATTTGCATTTGAATGATGATTGAAAAGAGATTATGTTTGTACTAGTCTGTACATTGCTTTTGCTTTCTCCTACATGGTACACCTTTCTGTCAGTGGCCTTTTTCTCTGAACCAAGACTAGTCTAATTGCTTCATTAACTCATCGTAAAGCACACTTCATTCAAACTTTTAAAACAATCACCAACTGTTGAAATTAACTCTTAATTCACCAAGTTAGATGTAAAAAAAAAAATACTGCTTTTCCTCGTCCTTTCTCTGTGTCGTTGTTACTGTTTACAGTCCTATAACATCAGCCCCACCCCTCACAGTCACCATGTCATCAGTTCAGCTGTTTGTTCCACCACTAAAGACTAACTTCTTATGGTGTGTGTTGTGCACTACATCCAATGAGTTTAATAGAAAGAGGAGCTTCTGAATTTTTACAGTATTGGAAATCAAACTGTTTCATAATACGGTGATACCACCCAAGCCTAGTGTGAAAGACAAGCTTTTGACTTTGTATGCAGTGCACTCTGAATAGTGATATTGCCAGTTGCACTTGGACTCACTGACCAGTCAGTTAATGTGATTTGGTTTTCATTCTGGGAACTACTGATTGTGCCAAAATAAGATGATGATGAGTTTCCTGGCGGGAAAGTGTCAGATGTCATTTTGTACAGTCACATGTTCACTTTGATAAGTTATGTTTAAACAAGGACTTGCCTCTGCCATTAAATTGGAGTGTATGTTGGCAGTATTTTGCTCCTGTGTTGTAGTGGAATTTCCCTCTGCACAGAAAATCAATATCATGGGGAGTGTGTTGCATTTACAATGTCATTGTCGCAGGAATGGTGCCCAAAGTTGTAATCTAGTGAGGAGCAACAGTTATTGAATTTAAAATGTTGGAGTTTGTTCCTGTAAATGATTGTGCAGCATTAAAAGCCATAAAATAAAATATTGAGTCAGAATAATTCTGAAAAACCAAATTTTATACTTATTTATACGATTTAAACAGTATTGGTTTCTCATACTCGTAGTCTTTTTCTTTATAGTTTTAGCCATAGAATAAATTCATTTATTCTAATGAATTTGTTACATTATTTTGTGATGGCTTTAGATCATGCAGTGTTGTTTCTGGTATGTGGAACATGGTGTTTGCTTTATCTCATCTTTATTCAGTCTCCATTTTTCTCCGTTTTTCAGTTCACCGGTTCTCAGTTTATTTTCATTAACTTGAGTAAATGTAATGGCAGTAAAAATTTGGACTTACTTAATATTAACAAACTGATATATAAATCTATAATCAAAATCATTATGTGCGTGTTGAACCGGTTTTACATTTAAACAGTAATTGGCTTGCACACAATAGCGACCGCAGCATTAAACCACACATTCACACACAGCCCCCAACACATACAGTACTTATACATAATGTATATGTTGCTCTCTCTGACTCAGTCCTTGCATCTGTCTCACCCTCTCTCTCTCTCTCTCCCTGTCTTTCCTACTCTCTGTCTGTCCCTCTCTTTCTCATGAATCACTAATGTGGGTATCAGCAGGCAACAGTTCCCCGCTGCACAGAATCACATCTGCTCTCTCACACACACACACAAACACACACACATACGTCAAACACACCCTCTTTTCCCCCACTAATATGCTTATCTCCTCTCCTTCTTCCTTGCCCTCTGTAAAGGGCACACACATTGGTGGCATTTACTGTGTGTTAAAACACTCACGCCCATTGTTTTCTTTATAAGCCAATACTGTATATCGACACCAAGACATAAGTAAACCTGAGTTGTCGTCTTATGTCAGGATATGCTGCAGCAGTATCTCAAACGCAGAAATCCCTTGAAAGCTTCCTGTTAAATCAGTGCGTCCGGTGTGTGTGCTCAGACCATTGACTGACACGGCCTGAGTTCATTTATAGATTTACAAGACAACTAAAAAAATAAAACAATTGCATCTGAAACGAGTAGATAATTAAGTGATTAATCAGTCGGCAGTTAATCTGCAACTAAACTCATTTAGTAGCTGAAGTCATTTAGGTCTTATCCAGCTTCTTAAATGTGATGATCTGCTGTTTGTCCTTACCTGACATTATAGTCATTTAAATATCTTTGGGTATTGGACTGTCGAACAGACAAAGCAATTTGAGGACATTACCTTGTGTTCTGGAAAATGGGGCATCTTTCACAATTTTCTGATGTTGTATCAACCAAACAATTATTTGGTTAATTGAGAAAATACTCAATCAATATAAGAATAATTTGTTGAAGCACAAAAATTAATTTGCGTTGAATGATTTGTCTGTGTATTTACTTTATTAATTGAAAAATATTAGACAACAGTTTTAACAGTCACTAAATGAAGTGCATTTTTAAGCAAAAAAGGAAAATAGTTGCTGTTTTTTTGGTTGATTTTCAAATGGGAGGATTTGTTGTTCTTAAAAGGGTACTTCACTGATTTCAGCCAGCTTTTTAACAAAAAAGTGTGGGTACCATGTGTAAATGAACTTCCCCTCCATCTAACCAGTGCATATGTACCCAACCTTGCCCACCAGCAAAACTCTGCCGGATGACATGAATTACGTCATCAGGGTGGCTGTTGTTCAAACTTCTGCATTTTCATGTTGCCCACCACCCATGCCACAACCCCGGACACAAAGAGTGTAGAAGCAGATCAAGAGACAGACCAACCCATTTCTCTCCCTCTCTCAAAGTGTAATTCTAATCAAAGGGTAAAACTAGGCAGCGCTGATCAAATATATGTCAAGAGTATGTTACTGTATTGCCTATTTCTTGCCTACAGTGTTTTCAGAAACATATTTTCATGCCATGTTTAGCTGTAATAGCAAGAGATTGTGAACAGGAAGTGTGCCCTATACTGTTTCCAACGGTAAAACTATGCAGCACTGATCAAATATAAGCCAAGATTCTGGCACTGAGTTGCCTATTTCTTTTCTCAGATGTTTTTAGAAACATGCCTTAGCCTACTGTTTAACTGTAAGAGATCAAGATCATACCTTGACAGCCGGCCACCATAGTTTCAGACGAACATGTTTGCATTATGTCACCCACCAGTGGGAGTGTTTATTGGTCTGGTGCCGTACTGTGCATTCTGGTAGGTCTAAGTTTTCTCCCTCTTGAGCAGATGTATCCTTTTTTTCTGTTTTCTCTGGTTCTGTAACACCAATCTCAAAATTATGTGCATCTGTCTTCTGCGTAGACATCCTGGTTTTATTAAAAGGCCATCAATGTGGTGAAATACTTTTACTTACTTTTTTACTTTAACTATTAATTAAATATACAAGTTCTTAATAGTACAATGTTGCCTTGGGCTTTGAGGACATGTGGTAATGTTTCTTAGACTTTATAGATGAAACGATTAACCAACAAACAATTAATAATCCATAATGGAAATAATTATAGTCTATGCAGCCCTAATATAAATGAATGACACTGAAAATTATATTCAAACTATTGTAAAACTGTTGTAAAACACCAAATAAACTGGTTTTAAATATATATTATGTTTTCAATTTCCAGTGTGTTGCATGAGTAAAATGTTTTTTTGTAGTTAAAGCCGCTACAAGGAACTTTTAACTGGATATGCAAAAGTCTCTCATTTCTGCTGATGTCTGTGCGTGACCTACAACAGCAAATGAGACCATCGGTGTGAAGATAAGCTATTTCTATATAGTGTATATCCACACCTTTAGAAAACTGCCTCCGGGTCCGCCCCAGGTCGCTTCTAGGATGAAACGATTTACGGCACTCAGACGGCACACGTCATCTTACCTAGCTGCTTACATTTATAGTGACCCTTAAATAGTCGCTATTCCTCCTCCTTGACCCGACGTCCACGGGGAGTTAAAATAGCAGCAATCATCGGGTAAAAGTTCTGTGAAAGCACTGGACTCACCAACAGTCAGCCACGTCTCAGTCACACAGAGAAAATCCAATCCTCGGGAAGTCAGGAAATCCTTCAGGATAAACATTTTGTTCGCTAGCGATCTAGCATTTACCAGCCCAATCCTGGCAGGAGCCGGCGGGTCCACGGCGTTAGCTGTCCGGGGAGCCACACACAGAGGCCGCAGGTTGTGCAGATTCACCCCGTGCCAGCGGGGATGAGGAGAGCAGGGACCACGGGCTGGAACACCTTACCTGGGCCAACAACAGGTACCAGCCAGGAGTCGACAGGGTCCAGCGAGTGCCGAGAAATAAAGAGGCGAGGCAAATCTCCATACTCAGTCCAAGAAGCCGTGGAAGTGCTTGCCAAACAGGCCTTCAGCCTTATTAGTGTACCGCTTCGTTTACCCCAGCGGCGGTGGCGCTTACGCCGGAGAGGTGGAGCTGGGGCGCGGCAGAGGTGAGCTGGGATCCCCGATAGGAGCAGGGCAAAGTTTTCCCGTCTTGTTGTTTCATTCATCCCCAAAACAAACACATGCGCAAGCCAGGTAACCGTCTTTACGACAATACGCGCTAGAGCGCATGGGAAATGTAGGCTTCATTCCGGCAAAACACTACCACTTTTGTCCACAGGGTCGCCAAAATCAACTCAAAATGAAAGTTCCTTGTAGGGGCTTTAAAAACAGAATTCAGAATTTTAAAAACACTGTTTAATCACCCGGTTTTCAGATTTTTGCAGGGCAAATGCTGTCACTGAATGCTGTCATTTATTATACATTATTTGACTGTGGAAAAGTGCTCATACAGTCTGCTGCTGTAAATGTTTCTGGCAGCTTGAAGCATCTGCTAGAAAATTTATGCATTTATGCGTTAAGTGTTTGCACATGTATGTACTTCTCATGTTTATGCACAAGCATAGATGCACACGAAAGCCATCCATTGTTACTGCTCTTTTATAGTGAATTTCAGGCCCGATGAACCTTGGTACTGCATTGGAAAAGAACCAAACCATTATGCTAACCATTATTTTATCAGTTCTGTATATCTTTATGCCTCACATTCGTCTCCCTTCTCTCTCTCTCTCTCTCTCTCTCTCTGTCTGCATAATGGTGATTCTGTCAGGACGGGAACTTCACCAAAGTTGAGAATATCATGCTAGCAGATCCACCTGCCAAGACTGTCGGGCAGTCCTCCTTTGTCGACTTTGGTGAGAATGACTTGTCATTTGCTGTAATTTTTGACTAACCTTGTATGTTCATGTGTGATTATGGCAGATTAACAGAGAGATCTATTTTAAACTTGGCACTTGAATTCACCATGGGGATTTTGATTGTAGTTGGAAGGACTCACATTGTAAAAAGAAAGAAAACACACGAAGACGATGTGTGAACACTCTCACGATCTCAAGATGCTTAGAAAACCTCTGAAAGTAGTCTGAGTTGTACTGGGCCAGATTATACTCAAAAGTGTCGGCCCCTCGTGTGTGTGTGTGTGTGTGTGTGTGTGTGTGTGTGTGTGTGTGTGTGTGTGTGTGTGTGTGTGTGTGTGTGTGTGTGTGTGTGTGTGTGTGTGTGTGTGTGTGTGTGTGTGTGTGTGTGTGTGAGAGAGATCCATTCCTCTCCTAAGTCCTTTAAGCTCCCTCTGTATTTGAAGCTGTGTTGCTTCAAAGGCTTCCAAATAGGACTGTCTGGTCTTTTTGGCTTTGGCATTTTCACTACAGCTCTGTCATCACATAACTTTCTTCCCTTCTCACACACACACACACACACACATGCACTAAATGCTCACCCCTTACTAGGCAGGCTAATCTCACGCGTGCACATACTGTCACAAACATACACTCCCACACAACACATTCTGATACACACACTCAATCCCACATAGAGCCAGATTTTTGTGAACATCTTATCCCCTTAAACAATCTTGGCCAGTAGTATTCATTGTTCAGCTCAGCTTTACATTTATCCTCAGCAAATCTCCACTGGCTCTCTAATCTCCAGGCTGCAGCCTGTGCACCACAAAGTGGCCCCTGGTCGCTCTTGTCAGAGCTACCACCTCAGTCAGGGAGGGGGCGAGTTGTGGCGGCTTTTGAAGCTTGTTTTAGAAGCTAAATACCATTTGGATTAACAGTCTGATGGTGTACAACAGTCAAGTAAAATGAGTAACTTCTGTATAAAAATCTGAATGAGTAATAATTCCCCTTCCCTCGGCTTCTGCTGTGGCGATTGCCCTGAACAATGCGCTGTACCTCAAGCCACTGAAATGAAGCTGGTCAGGTGCCAGAAGTTGAAAACTAGTTGTACTGAGCACCTTCCTGTGGCATTGTGAATAACTCTGAGCACATACTATTGGCTGCTAGAGATGAGTAAATAGTGTTCCAGGGCCTAAAGCCAGAGGTAAGCTATTCTTAGCTTTATAGTGAGACTGTGTAACTTTTGATCAACAGCACCCACAGTCATCAGAAATGGCAATTCTTGGATAGTTGAGTTTCCCTACAGTACTTTAACTGAGATGTTCATCTGTGACATACTACAATATAGAAACAGTAGTGTGAGGAAGAGTCAGAGTCTGCAGAATGGCTCAGTAATGTCACAGCATTAACACAGAGGTGACATTACAATGTGTATCTAAATTTTGCTAACATCAGCCAACATAATCTAATGGTCATTTCACCATCCAATTAAGGACCAGGTCACAGCAGAAAGTGGCACAGCAAAATTCATCCTTAACTACAAAATCTGTGGCTATAGAAGCGTGACGACATAGAGGCTACTCGGAAGGCTAGGTGGCAAACTACAATTGCCAACATTTTTCATGCAAAGAAATACCCTCTGTGATGTCCAGGGCTATACCTGATGCAAAATTATGTCCATCAAATTGGACTTAGCTGCAATGATTATTCAACTATTTGTTACTTTTTTATCTGCTCTGACAATAGCCATGGCTGGTGGCATTTTGTTTTTATCTGTTTCTTCATGTGAATGTGATATTTCATTGAACACCTTGAGGGAGTTTCTTCAAATTTGGCTAAAATGTCCACTTGGACTCAACAACGAATCTATTAAGTTTTGGTGGTCATAGGTAAAGGTCAAGGTGACCTATGTGTCATTCTTGTGAACGTGTCTCAAGAACACCTTGAGGAAATTCCATTTATTTATTTATTTGGCAAAAATGTCCACTTGGATTCAAGAATGAACTGTGTAGAATTTGGTGGTCAAGGGTCAAGGTCACTGTGACTTCATAAGACATGTTTTTGGACATAATTCAAGAATTCATATGCTAATCGTGACAAAATTTCACACAAATGTCTAAAAGGGTAAAATGACGAAGGGATGACATTTTTTTATCAAGAGGTCAAAGGTCAACTAATGCTCTGTAAAACCCCTATTCTGGCCATTACTCAACGTCAAAACCCAGGAACAGAAGGGGAGACATTTGGTCAGATGTTGAGTTGGTGACACTAGTCTTAGGTAGCCATTTTAAAACTGTTGCTGGTTGTATAGGTCTTCTGTGCTGCAGGATGGACGATGTGTATGAAGCATCCATGTTTTCATAGACATGGACTGTAACTGCAGCTTGACTGGTTCATGGGGGCATGCAACCATGGGGCGGTAATTTTAGTGTCTATAGAGTTTCAGAGTTTGAACAGGGTTTTAACAGACCGTTCAGGATGACAGCGACATCATGTAGGAATAAAAACAACCTATTGCTTGCTATCTACACTGACAAGAGATCAGGAATTTGCAATAACACCTTGTGCCGACAGAAGATATCAAACAAAAGTCAGAGACTGTATCGTTTTAAGTCGCTGTAAGAAAGTAATGTTATCTTGGAGCCTGACCAGGCAAAGCCGCTCCTCAGGAGGATCACCCTGCAGCTACACCTTGGGACCAAAACATCCCAAGAAGTACACTGCACACTGACTTGACAAAAACAAAAAAAGAAACGACTGCTCAACCTGAAGAGTATCAGTCAACCGAGAGGTCTCCGACTGATGATTCAAATTTACGACTTTCAGGAGGCAGCCTTAGTCAGTATCATATCATATTCTTTCTTGCAACAGTGGTCCTTGAGAGAGGGAGGCTAGACAGTTTAAAATATGCACATTTTCAAAACAGTGTTTTCAGTAATTCAGGAGGAGCAACATGGGAATGCTTAATGTCTGGGGGGGAACACTGCAGTGCTTCCACTTGTGTGACCATACATTTTTTCTGCTGTATTGATTCTGGACAACAAAACCCACATGGAAAATGTGTCGTTTCCAGTGAACCAAAATATTTTTTACCAGGGAGGACCAAACAGTGAATGCTTAACCAATAAGCAATTCAGAATAACTGTGTAAAAATGGTATTACTTTGATTATGTCTGAAAAGTATGATAAAAATTAGACGTAGTATCCTAACAAGCTTTCAGTCTTGTTTGTTTTGTTGCATTTGTGTGTTTGTTTTTTTTGTTGCCTTTTTCACTTGTTTTCTCTTGTAGAAAAAAGACCCTTTTTTCATTTTGTCAGTGTGACCTTATCACTTAGTTTGAGCTATGCGCTGTCATTAGCTGTGTAATGTTTGATGCATTTTTAATTAACTTTTGGGCTCGTGTGGCACCCGTACACATGAGCAAACACACAAAGACACACACAAGCGTGCACACAGAGCTTCACACTGATAAACACATCCTTATTGGCAAGATTAATCTGTTAATCTCATTGCAGATAGGGGTGTCCATCAAATATTTAGTGAACAAACTTCCCTTTCCTAAATTGGCAATAATGTATGAGCCAGAGGGGAAATGACCTATATGCTGTGGGTGTGTGTGTGTGTATGTGTGTGTCATGAGGGAATCTGTCTCACAGCGTGTGTTTGTGTAATTTGCTGGGGAGTGTGTGTGTGTTTAATTCATCATCTTTGGGGGCGGCGACCTTTTTTTGTTTAAATCTTGAGCTTATCTCGACAAAACTTTTTCATTTCTTTAATCTTTTTCTCTTTTTTTCCTCTTCCTCCTTCGGCTCAGAAATGTCACTTCAAGACGTTGCCCTCGTTAGCTGGGGATTGAAGCCTTTGAGGGTCACGCTTCTAATAATCTGCCAAATTCCGGGAGAGAGATGCCTTGCAGAATATAACGTCTCTTATTTTTGTCCCGTTTTGTCTTCTCCACTCAGCCCCTCCTCGGCTGTCGCTGTCTATCTTTATTTCTCTTGATCTACTGTATATCTGCTATCTATGGCTTACTTGCTTTCACGCTCTTCTCTTTCTCCTCCTTCTATTCTTTATTGAAACAGTTTTTGGTGTCACTCTCATTATATTGTCGAAGAAAGGCTTTGTAGTGACCCACTATCAACCCCTATATCCTCTTAAGTCCCTGTCTTTTTCATAAAAGCTTCTCTATCAAATTTGCTTAAGAGATAGAGAGATTATTGTTTTACAATGTATAGAACAATGTTATCCAACACTGTGTAGATAAATTATAATATGGTGTGATGAGCAAAAGTTGACTAGGTGATTACAGTTGAGGCCAGTTATCATCAGACACACTGTATCAGTTAATATTAATCTGAAACACATATGTCTTATCTGTTTCTTCTTTTTTTTTAAATCTGTTTTTCTGTATCTCTATGGCTTTGTGCACAGTGCTAGCCCAAATCCATTTTTTGGCATATCCAGATTGTGTCCAGACTGATTTTAGAAAGTCTTTAGCAGAAAAAAAAACCCACATGAAAAAAAGTCACTGTAGTGTGTATATCAGTATTTCTGCTACATTCATGCTGAATTATTGCCGCCGCTGCTGCTCCTTCAAAAGATTTATTTTATTTTTGGTCGAATATTGCAAAAAAAACACACATTCGGTATTCGGTGAAATAAGTGAAAAGCAAGGCCAAATAATAGCAAAGTGGTTTGATAACGCAATCAAACAGCGTGCGGTGACGGACGGAGTAAAATGTCGGCAGTGTGGCGATATTTTACTCCGTCCGTCACCGCACTCGCATTTGCAACTAAAAATAGTTTTGTGCGGGCAAAAGAAATCATTCAGCACGCTGTGTGAGTACAGATTTCAACCAGCAGCATAAACAGAACGGGGGTCACAGACACGGACAGGAATACGTATTCCTGTAAAATACGGCGGCACATGATAATGGCTTACCGCCGAGGGAGAAATCCGGCTCCAGGTGAATAACTTGTTGTCATGACTACCCAAAAGTACCCAGTAGTACCTGAACAGCCGAGCCATGGCGGCACACAGTATGTGGCGTATCAGAGAAGAAACGAGTCATTCACATTTCTCTATCTGTGGCAGGTAACAGCCCACAAACCTCACCGCACTTTAGGGACTGTTCTTACACATTTACACATTTATTCACCAGGTCGGGCTCGGATCCCCCACCCCTCTGACGGGCCCAGTCAGGGGTGCATAACGTGCACGGGCCGGGTTGGGATGAATTTTTTGGGCCCAATCTAAGCTCTAATGGGAATTGACTCACTTTTGGAGCCAGCCTCAAGTGGACATTATAGGAACTGCAGTTTTTGGCACTTGAATGTTGGCTTCACTTTTCAGCCCCGATCCAACCCAAATATGGAGGTGGTTGGAGATACGATTCCAACCAGATTATTACCGATGCGTCTCAGTCCGGACACTCTGGACGCTCTAATCAGATTTCAGTGTCTTTTGCATCATTCACAGTGTGACACACAACACCGACATCAAATCTAGAGTGACAGAGGCACTGAGCAGAAACCATGCAAACTAAATGGCTGCTGGAAGTTATGGAGAGGGGCTGGGGGGCACTTCTGCACTGGTAAAACTGGACATAGCAAAGACCTCCATTTCTCATGCTTCCATGTTGGAAATCCACTTCACCAGTGCATCTGTAGTTACTGATGGCTACATCGTTACCACAGCAACCGATGCACATAGGTTGATAATGTCTTGAAACACAAATCCGATCTGATCAATTGCATATGACAGTGTGTATAACCTGTCATAAAGATATGATTTGAGAAACAAATCTGAATCACCAGTAGTCTGAACCTTAGCCCAGCTCTCATCCTGTCAGGCACAGACGAAAAGAGATGCTTCCTTTCAGCGTGAGTGGAGTCGGTGTTTGTTATAAAAATCAATGGGGCTGAATAGGAGACTCATTTGAGTCAGAGGAGATTGGCTCTGACAAGAATTGCACAAAACTGAAAGATATCCTGCACCCTTAGGTAAAAACTCTTTAAATATTTTAATGCCATAGTCCAAAATGGATGCATTTCAGCCCGAAGCAAGCAGTGTTATTTCTTTTATATTCTACTATAGTTGTAAGACAGATGCACACACAGCTACAGTGTGATACAAGAATACAGAGCAGATGCAATGATCCTTTCTCCTCAGTTCTTGTTACTGCATGTGTTGCTAAGATCATGTGAAGTTAATTATTGTCATTAGCATTAAAAGCTAGTGTTGTAGTTATAATGGTGAATGGTGGAGTTGTGAGTCATTTTATCAAAAATAAACCTCTTACATGAACAATTAGCTTTGAATCAGAAGATTGTCAGCATATAAAATAATTCATGTGAGAGGTGGAAACAATCGGTGATGGCATTTACATTTTTAGCCATACGAACAGCAAGGCTTGCTCCAACACTTTGGTCCAAAAATATCATTTAAGTGGATGCCGTGAAATTTTTCATATAGACATTTATGGTCCCCAGAGGATGGATGCTTCTGACTCCTCTTGATCTCTGTTGTGTCACCACCGTGAAGCTGACCTTTTTGGTATTTAGTGAAATGTCTCGACAGCTTTTGGAGGGATTTAAGTGAAACTTGTAAGCCAAGTCACCCCCTGAGCCCCTGATAAATATGTTACGTTTTACTGGCTCTAGTCCAGTCAACCAATCAAGCGCATTCTTAGGGGAACATAAAAATGTTATGTAGCCCACATCTAATGTGATGGATTCACTAGATGAAGTTACAGCAGTTCGCATTCAGTCTCAGATATTTCGGTTATTTTGAGTTGTCACTACCCCACTCCCATGGTAGTGCATGCATGAAAGGTGGAGAAAATAACAAGAATACCTGAGAGTATACAATGTAGTTCAATACAACATCACACAATTTAGCCTGTTGGATCAAAAAAACTTGCATTAAAGTGTACAAGTGTTGCTATATTTGTGTCTGTCCCCTGTTCCCATGATTCTACGCATTATCTACTTACCTACTTAAATTGTCCTCACACTGCATCAGCATTATCTCTGTCCACCAGCTTAACTCTGTCAATATTATTATCAATCAATGTTTTCCTCTGTGTGTAGCCATCTCATGGGCCTTTCAGACCAGCTACAGTGCGTTCCAGGCTTATTAAAGGGCACATTTTGGCCTTACCCAAAAACCTTGAATAAATGACTGCAGGGAGGCAGGATGAGAGTGAGGCAAATGAAAGAGTGAGGGGGAATGGCACACTTCAAACATGATACGAAGTGAGATAGAAAAGTAAACCTAAGCCGAGGTGGATGATGTAGAGAGGGAGGAGGAGATGGCAGGGAGGATAATGAAGGAATGAAGGGAGAGAGGAGGAGAGAGGAGAGGAGAGGAGAGGAGAGGATGAGATAGAGAAGAGAGCAGCATTGCATCCCTGTGTGATCTGAAGTGGGAATTATTTCCATCACACTGTCAATTCTCCCTCTATCCCTCTGCCTCTACCTTTCCCTGTCTTTCTCAAACTACATTTTTCTATTCTTTGTACACTGTGTCGAGCTTCCTCTACATTTTCCTTCTTTTTGTCTGTCTGTCTCTGTGTTTTTTTAAATGTCTAATTGTATATGAGGACATCAGCAACGGTAATGATAAAACACATGATTTATAAAAGATGACGCACAGCAGCTTCTGAGTGTACGCGGTAAAAGTCAGCTTTTGTCGTTAATATGTTTTTCAAGCTGTTGGATACAGTGCTGTAGCTCTGCCTGCTATCTCCTACAAAAAAATAATGTTTAGCTTTATCTAAGAATTCATCTGAGAAAGCTCATTTAGTAAGCTGTGGCATCTTAAGATGTACAAAAAAATTCTATGCATATAGTTCTCGTTAAGTATTTAGGAAATTCAGTTTTAAGAATATGTTCTAAACCTCAACTTGTCCTCTTCATGGAACTATATTTAGAAATGCCTGCCTTTTTTTAAAATAAAATCTTAATTGTAATCTAACACGATCAAAGTTAAATACCTGGTGAGTGTTACTGTGTTCATGAGATCAGACATTCTGCCATTAGCGACTCTCCAAAAAAAAAATGTAATCATAGTCTTAAGATTTTTGGAGTGATTTTGGTTTTGGAGTGCTGTCCTGGGGTCCTCAGTGGCAGGAGGGTGTTCCTAAGGCCCAGACACACCAAATCGAAATCAAAGAACCAGTGGCGACAAAGGCTGAGTGTTGCATCGCCTCTCTTCACTTGTGCCTTGGCCAAGAAGCTGCATTTGAACACACTACAAAGACTACAACCAATGGCCATCTAGCATGTACGTTCTTCCCCTACGTGAGAGGAAATAATAATAACCACCAGGAAATATTCAAGAGGACAGTTAGCACATTAACAACATGATCCGATGTTTAAAAGATAAATGATAACTGTGCGCCAGTGAGCAAAAATACATACATTTACAAACTGTTAAAACAAAACAAAACAAAACAAAACAAAAAAAACATGCTTAGTATAGAACATTTGTTTCGATCCCACGTCCTTTTGACTTTAGCCATTTGTTTACTTTACTTACTTCTGTTTTTCTTCTCATGCACTGAGCTGAACTCCTAAACAGAGTGATTTCATTGCTCAATAAGGGCCAACTAGCGCCAGTGGTGTGGGACACATCACAAATACTGTGAAAAGATGCTCAGTGATGGCCTGACATTGACAGACGGTAAACCGCTGGCTTGGCGTATCAGGACCCTTAAGTGGGCTCTCCCCTTTTAATTAGAAATTTAAACATTTGTTTGAACAAATGAAATGTTACAACTGTAGTGACGTGCTCAAATTCAAATTGTACAGTCTATAAGCTCAGTGGACAGTTTGAAGTAGTTTGCTTTGTGGTCCAGCAGAGGACATTAAGTGGATGAATTTATAAATAATAATGAAAGGCAGGAGGAGACAAAGCCATGCTGATTAGATAATCACTACACCAAAGTAGCTTAGAAGCCGTTTGTGGAAGTATTTTGGGTTCCACCCTGTAGAGGGCAAAATTACCACCAAAGATAAAACTGTTTGTCTGCTTTGTAAAAAGCTGCTGCCTCACTCTACAAATCTGAAATCTGAGTACTCACCCATAAGCTTACCACCAGAGAGAAGCGGGGCGTGGCCAGAAACAAGCTTTTTTTGCATTTGCTTTTCGATTGTTGCTACTAATAGGTTCACTTTCTTCTCACTGTTTAGTGGACATCAAAAAAAAGAGACTTCAGCAGCCCCTCTGAGGGTGACCTCCAGCTCACCTGGTAGAGCCTGCGCCCCATGTAGGCTTAGTCCCTGCAGTGGCCCCGGCTCGATTCTGACCCTTTGCTGCGTATCATCTCCTATCTGTCTCTCTCTCCCCCATTTCCTGTCACTCTCCAGCTGCTCTATATCAAAGGCAATAAAGCCCTGAAAAAAATCTTTAAAAAAGTCACCCCCATTTGCTGATAAATGGACCAATCTCGTATGTCATTAATCTAGTTTTACGGCCAAACCTGGCCTTTCATCGAACATACAGAGATTTAAGATTTAATGTTAAGTACCACTTTCACACGATTGAAAAGGATATGTTTGTAAATTGAAAGTGAATTGTACCTTTTTTTAGAATTGCATAAAAAATCTCTTGTCCGTCCTTTTTTTGCCACAGCATCATCTCAGATACATGACTGACCTTCCCACACATGCCCAACATGATCAATGCTGTGAACACCAACCAGGAACAATCAATCTGGATCCATCTGCTGTATTTGTTTTACCTTTTAGCTGAATGCCGTATGTCTGAGTAGCTTCCACAGGCAACACACATTTGTTGAACTTGAGGTGTATGCATGCATGTTCATGTGCACATGTACAGTATGTTCCTGGATGCATATGGGAATCTGTCAGCAGGCCCATGTTTGTGTGCTCGCAGTTCTGTTTCCAGGACTAGACTCTTAATAGATGCACAGCATATGCCAGACAAAACAGGCCCATCTGCCTTATCACTGAGGTAATTGCATTTTTCAAAGTGACAGCGGCCAATGCATAATTCATCATTAGGTAAAGCACAACGAAGTCCCACAACCAAGTGTGTCAGCTAGCTTCACTGCAGGTAGGATGGAAGGAGGCTGCGCTGCGACCAGCAGCTAAGATAGGGAGATTTTTTCAGACAGCAAGACAGGAATGTGTTTGGAGGTGATATTTAAAATTGGAAAGGGTGTCATCATGCTGTGTGTGTGTGTCTGCGTGAGTGTGTGTGTGCAGGTAAGTCAGCATGTTAACAGGACAGCCTATTTCTCTCCGCTCACCCCTCAGGCGTTCTCTCTCCACTCATCTTATTATATTGTGTTACATCCAACCTCTCCTCCTCTCCCTTTTTTCTGTCTGCTTCATTCTCTCCTCAACCACTGCATACCTTTCACACTATTATTTTTTTTACCTTCATTTGCCTTTGTTTTTTTTCCCTCTCCTTTCACTAGCTGTCTTGTCATGTTTTCAACCAGTCTGCTCCGCTTTCTGACTCGTTTTGCTTTTTCAGTCTCACATTCTGCATCGCTTTCTCTCAGACTCCTGCAGAAATATGTGTACCTGTAAAACGGAGGTACTGGAGTGCTGCCCGGCTAATTGAGATCAGTCAGTTGTGTGAACAGTATCACATAACAACATGCAGCTACGTTTATGTGAAAGACATCCCTTCAGACCATATTAATGAAATAACAATGCGGCAATGGGATAAATAAAATCTCCTAATCAAGCACCATTTTGTGATATCCCTGGCATTTAGCAATATCCCAATCCATATGCAAATGATAGAGTCTCCCGGGTTTATGGTTTCAGTTTCAAGTTCAGATATTAATTTGCACATTTTAATATGCAATTTAATGCAAATTACAAAGTACATCCAACACAAAAGTGTCCTTCATTGAAGGTAAAACCTGTGTCACCCTCTTTCTTATTCCAATATCTGCTGCGCAGTAATTATGCATAAGTAGCACTGTCAATTAGAAGGACCCACCCACAGTGATCTACACACTAATTAGCACTTTATTTTTGAATACATTTAAAAATGTTGCGCATGTTGCAAGTGTTGTGTATTAGAAGGGAAATCCACAACTTCCATTTGTGTTTTCATCCACTATTATAATATACTAGCGGTTTTCAAACTGTGAGGCACGCCTCCCCAGGGAGGCACGAGAGAGTTGAAGGAGGGGGCATGGAGGGAGAGACATGAGGCAAAGATACTGCACGAGGTGAAAGGGACAGGTGCATGCCAATCTTCTGAAAACAACAAGAACTTCGTTAATGTAGTTTGGCTCACTGATTTGAGCTGCAGCAGTGTCTGTGGCACAACGCCGATACACATATTATTATCGTCAGTGTGACTTATATTTCCTGGGGATATTCTTATTTCCATCCATTGTGAATGAATGTCCAGACATGTGTTTAGAAGTCATAGAAAAAAAAAAACAGTATAACTCCAGAACTTGCCTGAGAATTATCACGTTTTTAAGCTTTCCTCAGTGATTCAATGACAGTTGTCTATACATCCATGAGAATCAGGCAGGGGTACCACCACAGAAGAAAGCCAATGTACTGCTGTGGACAGGGGCAGCAGCAAAACATACTTTAACCACCTAAATACGGCCCACCTCAAAAAGTCAATATATAATAGTGTAAGCTATATTTAGAATATTTTCACCATTTTATCTTCCCGTCAGACAGCCCTCTCCAATGGAGAACTGAAACTGTTAAAACCATCTCTGCCCTCTTCTAAGCCGCCAGACTCCTCTGACAAAAACAGTAACTTTACTTTGTACAACAATGGAGTTGCTGGTCTACCACCGTCTCGATCGATTGTGTGACTTTGGAGAATCTGAACCCTTTTAGAGTCACACATAACTGATATATTATTTTTTGATACATTTTGCTGCAGCCCTTGTCCGCACCAGTACATTGCTTCGCTCATGTCCATACTCCTGTCTGCTTCTCCAAACTAGGGACGTGTCGACCGCCATCAACTGCATGTAATTCACTGAATATGGAAAAGTACCTCATACAACCCGACTTCAGAACATCCAAACTGTCCCTTTAAGATTGGAGACTGGAGAAGGACTAAATTTGGTTTAAACCCAAAATGAGCATGTTTGATGACTTTGTGTACATGTGCCCATTTTATAAGATGTGGGGCTTTCGTTCAAAAATGGCAGATGAAATCCAACTTAACATGTAGAGTATGCCATGTGACAGTTTTGACTTTTGATTTATGACGCATGCAGAGTGAACCTTTTCTGCAGAAATGAATGTGGAATGATTGTAGATCCACTCCTTTGGCTCCGGACCAGGTGACACAGGAGAGAGGTATTTTAGAAACAAGGACCTCTTTTTCTTAATTGCCCTGGGCTTATGGAGGCATACAGAATAATATGTCTGGTGAAAGACTTCCAGAGTTGGAAACTGTGTTTTGTGTGTTTATGTAAGCATTTATGTATTTTTATAACACATTTCTCCCCTTCTATTACACCTTTAGCACACACAGTTGCAGTAAACACACAGATCTTTATCAGATCATAGGGTTGGTAATGAGACACAGGCTTCTGGCTGCATCCTGCTCTGTGCATCTGTGCGTGTGCATATTGTGATTTGCATTGTTATTGGTGTTGTGTGGTACTCTATGAATGCCAATGTGTCAATGCATATCTGCGCAGTTTCTGGGTATTGTCTTGAAGTCTCCCTCTCCCCTTCTCTCTCTCTCTCATCTTGTAGCCTTTACCTATTTTCTCCTCTGTTTTTTCTCCATTCCTTGGCCCCGTCCTTCCCGGGCCTCCCTCTCCTTGGCGCCCTCTTCGTTTCAACCCACACCTGCAGTTTCCTCCCTCTGCAAGTCTCTCAGCCAATCTCCATCACACCACGCACTGTCAGCGGGACTGAGAGATGAAAAGCAGGAGGGAGGGAAGGAGGGAGGGAGGGAGCGATGGTGAATAAAGAGCAGGAGAGATGGACAGAGAAACAGAGGCATTAAGACTGAGGAGAGAGTAATAGGAGGGAGACAGAGTGACTGACAGAGAAGTGAGCTAGAGGAGGAAGAAGAGAGGGGAGGAGGGCGGGAGAGGAATCGAGTGAGGGAGAGCATAACGGGAATAAAAGAGAGACAGATGAATAGATAGATGAAAGAGGGTATTCATTGAGGTAAGGACAGGTGGGACAGAGGGAAGGAGCATTACTGTGTGTGTGTGTGTTTGTGTTGCAGAACTGACAGTAAACATCGGAGACAGAATGGCGAGTTAAAACCTCTGTAGGACTGAATTAGCACTCATTCTGTCTCTGTCTGTTTCTTTGTTTCTCTGCATACAGTACCTCACCATCTACACATTTATCTATACTGCAATACACAAAGTACTCTGTATTACAGTTTTGTTTTTTTATTACAATTACAGCAGTGCAACTAATTAGACAGCAATGCGCATATCTAAATGTTTTTGGAAGTAAAAAAAATCACTGTTATGGTACCAACCATGACTGCACTAGATATTTGCAGCACCTCTGCTGCCTCTGCCTGGATGGGTTTTTTTTTTTGTCTAAATTCTAAATGAAGGATGCTTCATTTAGAATTAAGACAGATTGGGAGTTTGCAAAATTGTGCTGAACAAATAGTGTTGCACTTCCATAAAGCTGGGGCCCTTGATAGAAACAGATTAAAAACAAACAAATAGTTACAATACGTAGTACAAAAGAGATATGTTAACTTTTAGTCCCTGGCATAGTTGAAGCACATTTCCCATAATGCAACGTCATAGCATGTTTCTAGTTGTTAGCCCCTATACGCTAAATAAATAATCTGTAGGCAACAGGATTTGATATCAGAAGCATTTTGGTTTCCATTTGTCGTCCGAGTGACCAATCACGTTTTAGCAGCAGGTAGTCTGTATGGAGAGGCAGAAAGTATTGGCCAAAATGTAATCTTGGAATCCATCGGCTGTCATCTGACAATGATTTAAGATTAGCCAAAATAACCGGCATAAGGAAGAGGAGATCTTGGCCTGGATATCTGCTTGCTACAGCGGATCTCCCAAAACATTGGATGTTGCCCAGAGAGGCTGACCATTGATGATGATGATGAGGTGATGGGCTCCAGGATTGACCAAGCCAAGACAACCTTGAGTGCTCCTAAACTGATGAATCAGTCGACATAAAATCAATCCGTTTTAATAATCAATTAATCCTTTTTTGGGCAGGGGTCCCTACAGATGAGGGGGTCACAGCTTTCTAAACATAGGTATTTGCAGGTGTTCTCTTATTTCATACCATTGCTTTTTGCAAGATTTTTGATTGTTGACCAGACAGACAGTGCAAGCAATTTCAACTTCAGGCTCCGGAAGTTTGAAATGTTTAAAAATCAGTAGATGTAATACATAACAAAAATGATTGTTAGTCACAGCCCAAGTGCAAAAGTGGAGGTAAACTTGACATGTCATTTCGTTATTACAACGTGTGCAGACTTTAAATTATGAGTCACTACTTTGAAAATGGTCAAAATTAAAAATGAATGAACTGCAGGGCACCTTCCAGAGATTTCCTCATTTTATATCCTGTCATTACCATTTCTTTTTCTTTTTTTCTCTGTCCACATGGCAGAGAAATACTTTTTTTCTTTACAGTGATTCAAAGGAAACTGACTAGAAAAAAAGCAGAAATAAACTATATGCTTTATTCCCTCTTCCCACAGATGCCTATATGTAGTTTCACGTTTGAATTCAGCATTTTTCATTGTCAGTAGTAATGACTGCTGTAATGACATGACAGTATGGGAAAACAAATCTAACTCTGGAAACAAATACAATTACCAACATCAATTGCAGACAGACTTTTTTTTTTTCTTCATAATTTTATAACATGGATTTGTTGACTTATTATCCTAAATAGTGTATCTCCTCATCTATCTCACATTTTCTCCTCCTTTCTGCCTCTCGCTAAGTTGCCCCTGACAGCCACATTCAGTTTCTCCTCCTCCTCTGCTTTGTACTGTCATTCATCATCAGTGTCATTCAGTTTTCCCCTTCCACATGGCACAACATCTGCTTGGGAGTGTTGCACTTGTTCCGTTGAAAAGGATTCAGACAAACCGTGCGATGAGAAGCCTGGAAGCAGTTTCACCTCTCTATGTCTGGTGTCAATTTATATGCCAGCCTCTGAACACAGAGTGTGTGTGCAGCGTCTTTATGAAATAGCCAAATTTCAGAACCTGTGCAGCACACCAAATATCAGACATTCAGAGGTTTTTATTAATTCACGTTTTTCATAATACAGCAATAAATTGATCAGAAAACGTGTTTACTTAAATGTTTGTATGTTCTTTTAATTATCGGGGTGTTTTTTTGCACATTACACTTTCTCACAGAACTGTCATAGGGCAAAAATGAATAAAAAATAGGCATGGAGGCATCACACCAGGGCCCTGGAACTTGAACTCTTAAATGGTATGCAGGTGCCTATTAACATTATTAAATACACATGTGTGATGTCTAAATATCAGAAGTGAAAAAGGTCTGCAGCTCATTAAAAAGTTCCTGTCAAACAACCATAACCATTTTGTGAGTAAACAATGACTTCAGACAGTATCTAATGATTGATATTATCCTTTACAGACCTAAATTTTGTGCAATTTCTAATAATGTCTCAACCCCATGTGATAAAACTGAGAATAACAACTGGTGTTTAGAAAGAAACAAACATTTGATTAAAAGAAGGACTTACATAAATGAATAAAGAAGAGAAACATATAGTCAACACAAAAGAGAAAATAACAAATAAGCTGATGATGCCCTCCTAGATCCGTATTCTTCATAGCCATATGATTTTCACTTTCAAATGATGATTCATTTGAAATGATTTTCCATATTTTGATTGATTTATTAGACATAATATGTATAACAGTGACTGTGTTTACAAGGTCTGTAGTATCCCGGTTTTGATTGGGTTTTTTAAGTATCCCGTTTTTGTGTTTGTTTGTTCAAGAAACCCGGTTTTGCCACCTGGAGTACTCCGATAGAAGCCGGGATACTGGAGCATGTATACGCCTTATCCCGGTCTCTGACAGGGTTAGGGTTAGGTTCTCCATGAGAATGATCCTATCCCACCAGTCACGGCTACGTATTTTCATCCACTGTTGCCTTGTACTGCGTGGTGTCAGTGACAGCCGAATACCTATCAAAGTTGGTGACATATTTAATATTTGTTGTAGCTCACTCCTCCCATTGCTGAAGATGGGTTAGTGGACGAGCCATAGCTGTAATGCGACGTGAGTATTTACTAACACTAAGCCCGCTAGAAGCCACAGAGGTCTCATTTTTGCCTTACTTCTAAATATAATAAATATGTCACATTTCCCGCTCAATCTGTGGTAAACAAAAGACGTAAAAGACGTAACACACGCCTGCGCAGATAGGATGCAGTGATGAGAAAATGGGTTACTGGTATTTATCATGTATACAGGGATATGAATAACTGGGTTTCTCTGTGTTCCATGTAAACATCCCGGATATGCTCAAAGCTGGGATAAGCCTCAAAACCGGGATACTAAAGACCTTGTAAACACAGTCACTGACATTCCCTTTAGATTTGGTTTTCCTTTAGTTATTGATATGTAATATTGATATACAAAACTGTACCAAACATACCACAGTCGCCCAGAAGCATTGTTACTTCCACGAAAGTAGACAAGCCCTCTTTCTTTATGTAGCCTCAAAAGTTCCTTTTTGAGTACAAATGAGATACCAAGCGCATCCCATAATGCAGTTACTTTGTCATTTGTTTTGAAAATTATGACATCTTTTAAAATGCGCTCATGTCTCGATTCTCTGACTTGCTGCCCAGGCCAGTGACTGGCCAATCAACTTGCCCTGCAAAAACTTTTACTGGCCCTTGGCCATCACAACAGCAGTTATAACGTACCCTGACCTGCCACTTAAATTTCTGAGGCCTGATTGCTCAATCAATCATTTGGCTCAAGTAACAATCGTGATGATCAAGGTAAATGTAACCATTTATTGTGGGTTTTACAATCACTGGTTTCGCGCTGAATTTTTGCAAAACCTCTGATTATTTCTTGTATTTCAGTCTGAACAATTGCACTCACCACACCATCTGTAGGAACTCACCACCACAAGGAGAGGGATTTTAATTATGTCTAGTATAGGCTTTTACTGAGGCCTCACTATTAATGTTTATACTGTACTGGATGTGTGCTCTGCTCTGCAGCTGAAATCTGTAATTTGAACTACATAATTTGGAAGCCTTAAAGGAATTCATGCAATTTCTGCTTTCCTTCAGCACCACAATGTTTTGTTTCAGGCTTCACAGAGTCGAAGACGTGAAGACATTGGAAACCAACAAGTAGATCATAATGATGTCTGTTTTTGCAGATGTAAATGTGGTGAAACATGATTTATTATTCAGTCGACATCACTTAATGAAGGATTATTTTGTCATGGTAAGTGTACGTGTGGTGTGACATCTTAAACTGAACCTGGTGCGCTGAAGTGTTTTTGCTTTGAAGAGCTGTTGTTTTGATTCGGGAGGCTCTGTCACTGTTTGTGCATTAGATGAAGCCTGCATGGCATTATGATAATAATAATAATTAATAGCGATGAAAATCAGTGGAGAAAATGATTTCTTCAAGTCAACTGACATTATTTAAAGGCATCAAAGAGACAAGTGCTGCTTGGATGTGTGTTTGCTCGTAGGAAACAAGCAGGTGTTCCTGTGATCCAGCTCACACATTTAAAAAGAAAAAAAAAAACAAAAAAAAAAACAGAAACAATTTCTTTGTTGCCAGAAACTGCGCTGCGCTCAAAGTCAGCTCCAGAACAAATCCATGGCGTTCTGACGGAGTGAAAATATTAAAATAGCACAGTTTTAGAAAACAAAAGGATCACACTTCCCACTGGTTCAATCCAACACTGCTGCCGCTCAATCTAATTCTCTGTGTCTGTTTCTGACAGATGGTGATGGCTACCAGGACCACCTCCTCCCCGTGTGTTTAGATGTTGCCTGTCAAAGCAGTGCCATCTACCTGGCCAAGCCAGGCTCAAAAGAGGTATGTGACACACACACATGACCACACTGACTGCTGTGTTAAAAGTCATTCTAATGGATTAGCTTGGTTTCTACATGGTCAACCACTTTATTTTTTGTATTTAGCACTCTTCTGTGAGCTGCTCTTTACTTTTACATTCTTTAAAACACCACTTTGTACTACTCTGCTTTCTGTTCTTAACTTCTGCTTAAATCTGTCAGACAGTGGGGCACTGCTTTGTTCTTTGTCACACTTCTCTGATTTGTACAACACTGCTTTGTTAAACTGTCCTCTACTCGTTCTTATTACATGCTCATTGGATGCATAGGGACCACAGTCCACTGCTGCTAGGAGAGCTGTTATTTGACCCCACCACCCACCGTGACCTCCGACATTTTCTTTTTTGTTAGTTTGGTTTTTTGTTGGGGTTTTTTGCAACAGTTTAAAAACATTACGTGACTCTGGCCTTTTCTACTTGGAGAGGTTGGTAATCTCTATCATGTCTGAAAGAGGTCGCTTATTTGTGATCTAAGTGTTGCCATTAGCACACGTCCGCAAGATAGATAGATAGATAGATAGATAGATAGATAGATAGATAGATAGATAGATAGATAGATAGATAGATAGATAGATAGATAGATAGATAGATAGATAGATAGATAGATAAACATACATAGATTTGACAATCATTAAATACTGCCTCACCTGAAGACAGTTTCCACATACATCTACAGCTGTCGAGGATTTAATTACACAAGAACGCCGCAGGCTTATTTCCTTTGTGATCCTCTGGGAGGACAAGATGCCAGGTCTGGCAAGGCCAATAGACGCAAATACAATATCCATATATTTACTGACAAAAATAAGACAGACATAAAAGGAAAACACTGTATTAGATTTGCAAGATCCCTATTATGAGAGACTGTTTGCTAACCAGTTCTTCAAAGCTTGCTGGAAATTTCTCTCTGCTTCACTCAGTTTCAGAGACACTGGAAGTTTATTATATTCAATTGCAGCGATATATAGAAAGGTGTTTTTGCTGCGGTCAAGCCGGCCACAGCGGCCACGCCACAATGAAATTAGTTTTAGTTGGATATTCAGCAGACATTCATTCCAAACCCATTAGTGCCTTCTTTTAGTTTCCATTTCACTCGAAAACAGCAAGCTCACCTCCCAGCCCTCCTGTTTACCGCTGGGGGCTGACGGGACCTTCAATTGTACTATGAATGGAACCGCGTGTGTTACCGCATGACTGCAGCTGTCTGCGGATGTTCAATGAGAAAAGTATGTCTGAGCCTTTATCAGGTCTCTTCTCTCAGGAAGCCCACCTCACCAGTGGCTCCATTGCGATGCCAGCGCTCCGATTTCTCCATACAATGGCTGTCTATTTTAGGAAGGCATTAAACACGCGGCTCACTGCTTAGGAAGACATCAGGGCTGATTCAGTGGGTGTCACTTTGTTTGCAGAGCCATGCAAGATAGAAGTTACAGATAAGCACACACACATGCAATCCCCTCCGAACAATGTGCACATGCAGAAGCAAATGTATGTCCACGAACACGCTCACACACAGTTCTTACACACACACACACACACACACACACACACACACACACACACACACACACACACACACACACACACAATCTCCACCACCACCTACGTAGCATCTTGTGTGTTTCTTTTCAGTTGCATCCTACCAGCTGGCAGGAGCCCCCACTCCTTTTTCTTCCTTCCTCAGCCACCAGAAAACTAGCTTCCACTTCTTCTTTTTTTCCCAGTCCAAAATAGAAATATTACAGGCTTATCTGCATGTCCGCCCCCACGCACACATATGCGCACAAAAGACACACACATGGAGACACACAGACGCGCACTCCCTGTGGACATGCCTTCTTTTGTTTGCCTGTCAGCAACAAAAAAAAAGGTTTAAGGAAGAAGTGAAAAGAGAAGTGTTGAAGGGAGGGGAGGGGAGGCAGAGAGACGAGGACTTATCCGCACTGATGGATGAAGTGAACACATGTTGTGTTCTGTGTCGCTATGTGTTTGAGAGACAGTCATCACTGTCACAGAGAGAGACAGGCAGAGAGGGAAGGGTGAACACAGTGTGGGATAAAAAAACAGGCTCTCTCTATGCTACTACGTTTTCATGGAGTGGTGATAATAATTTACAATCCCAACCTTCACCAGCAGAAGCCAACACATGTTTATTAACATCACAATACTCATCATCTGTTCATCATTATTTGTGGTATAAACACTGTATGAGTTGATAATTATGCTTTATGTCACACCACGTGTGTGTACTATAGGTGTGTGTTGGTCCATTACAGTGGAGCAGCTAGTCAGCAGATGTCTCCCCTTGAGGTATCTGCCCACTGACAATTACAGAGGAAATGGAGGGAGAGACTGAGGAAAGAGAAGAGTAAGAGATGGAGAAAACTCAAGAGGGATAGGGGAATAATGGGAGAGAAGTAGAAAGAAAAGATGGCCTGATGTGGGAAAAGAGGAGAATAGAAAAATACATGAAGGGTGGAGGGGAAGGAAGGAAGGAAGATAGGCCAAAAATGCTCTTTCTGTTGGCCCTTCATTGCCACTTTGAGAGGAACATCCCATCAGAAGGAATGAGGGTGGGAAAAGGTAAGAAAAGAGGAATGGCGAGTGATAGTTACATGTATTCTGTACCGGCAAAGACACGGTGAGATGCCTTTGGGTGTGCTTGGAAGTCCTGCTGAGTAAAAACTAGTGTGTGTGTCTATAGTTCATCTCCAAACAACAATTCATTCCTTCCTTCCTGTGGTCTCAGCCACAGCTCTGCCTCTACCTCTGCAGCAGCTTCAGGCCTTTAGATCACCATATTGAAAGAAACTGCAGGGGGCTTCCAACAATCTCTCCGCTTCATTCTCTGTCCTAACAGACACACACTGATCACATTTATTCTACTTTGTACCTCCCTCTTCCTCACACACATTCTCTAACACAATCGGACATTACTGCAGAGAATAATGTAATTGAGCGCCTGTGGGTGTTACACTTGTCAAGGACATTGAAGCAAAAGAAAGCAAACAAAAATGTGACTTATATATTATGTTAGCTAGAAGGAAAGACCTCCTGAACATCAGAGAACATATTCACAAGAACAAGCCGAAAGCGTATTGCATTTTTAAGAGCATGGCTCATTTCCAGTTCAATACAGCAAAATGCAGAGCCGAGCAGTATTGCTGAATAACATTCTGTGTGTTTAAGCAATGATGAAATGGCTTTACAAATGGACTTCTCTAATCAGAACAATAATTAAGACGTACCATCCCTCAATAAACAGCATCAGATTTACACAGACCATTACAAACATCCTATTACTGAATGTCTCTCAGACTTCGAATCATTTTCTTGATATAATAGAGAGTAATAATAATTGGGTTCCCGCTTAGTGTTTGCATTACACTGCAGTATACTCCTAAATACGCTAATGACAAAATTTATCAAATTAAGTGTTCAACAATTTGTACATGGAGCACATGTATGCATTATGAGTTGTTGACTCGCTTTCATTTCCCTACATTCCCATATACTGTAGGTAGTGTCTTTGGTCAACTGTGAAGTTCATTGTTGGGCCATAAAATCTGGCAGAGAGGGAACAATCAATCAAGGGCACCTTATCTGCTCTTTCTCACACTCATACACGAGCGGCAAAGTCACAGCCACACTTTATAGTTGCATGGGATTTTTTTCGTTTGTTTGTTTTGATGGAAAGGATTTATCCATCGTTATGTAGAAAATCCATATATCATGTGAATAAATAAAGCAAGAGGTCATCTTCTCTTGCTTGTATTAGCACTGTGAATCAATGTAATGTCTTACTGGTCTTTGAGGTCTGCTTTACCAGATCTGTACAATCATTAAATTATTTACAATAATATATATCAATATCAAGAATATACTATTCACTATTCAAATATTCACTTTTATCTCTCATCCCCGAGTATCATATACTCGTAACATATATAACATATATTAACATATAGTAACATATATTGGGAAGGTTATGTCATATCACCGTTGTTAGTGATACTTCTGGCATCATTAAATGACCTCTATCTAATATCCTCTCTAGGAAAGCAAATACAAATGTAAGTAAATACACGGAACGCATTGTGATTGGAATGCTCAAATTTACATTGTGATAAACCGTATTGCTGTCTCAGGCAACTTTAAATGTAGTCTGAACAGTGTGACCACATTCTTAAAACAAAAATTTGCCAAGCAATTTAAAAGGTTATCTAACTTTGCCTCCGTCTGCTATTTAAAAGAATTTCATTTCATTGTTGGAAAGATGATCTTTTCACAAAACTGGTCTGTCTTACCGGAACAAAGAAACGAATATTTTCAAAATTAGTGCTACATAACCTGAGAAAACAGAGAAAGGGGCTGTGGCATTTGCTTTTGCTCAAGAGGTTGGATACCTACAACTACCAGAATGCACTGTGCCGCACCAGACCCATAAACATTCCCGCTGGTATGTTCGCAAACTCTCGTATTACTCTCTATCTCTGTCTCTTTCTCTCAGTTCAATTCAAAGAGCTGACACTGTTTTCTCCATGTTGCATTTTAGTCTGGCCTGAGAGTGTGTCAAAATCCTGGAGTTTATATTTCATTTTTGTGAAGAACTTTGTTCCAATGTCTTCATGTGTGCAACACTGTAGCAGGAAATCTTGCTCTGTCTCCACCTGTCTCTGAGGACAGAGCTGACACAGCCAGTCTTCTGTAGGCAGCCAGGTCTGCCTGTGTCTACCAGTCTCTATGGCCAGGCTGTGATCACTGAGTCTGTACATAGTCATAGTATCTTTCTCAGTTTCTGATCTGCCACAGCAGTCAGATAGCAGCCATCTTGTATTGTCTGTTTAGGGCCAAATCGCAATGAAGTTTGTGTTGGGGTTTTTGTCATAGATGTCCAATAGTTGATGTAGTTTACTTTTTCTTTAGCTATAATTTGGTCGAGCTGGATTGTGTGAGGGTTGTCCTGAGGCCTTGTGCCATTAGAGGAGGTGAGCCTCGGGACAAGCTGACCCCCATGGTGGTGGCAGGCATACAAAAGTGTGGAAGTACAATATGTAGTTCAAGCAACAGCCCGAGAGCCAGCGAACATTTTTCACTGGAAAGTGCCAAGGTAGTTCTGGGCGCTGGCAAGATAAAGTTCATTTACACATACTACCCACATGGTTATGATACAAAGCTGGTTGAAAATCAGTATCCTTTTAAGCTGTCAAGCTAAGGTTAGAAGTATCAGCAGTAGCTTGTAAGTTTTCCCTCACAAAAAGTGATTTGAAAATGAATGACAGCCATCTATGGCATTTCTTTCCTTTGAACTGGAGCGTAACTTTTGTTTATAAGTTCACCAGCCCCACTTACATAATTTGCATATTGAGATCTGATCACAATGCGGTTTGAATCTTTATTAATAACAGGTGTTGCTATTATGTATCCAGATACAGAGGACATGTCAATATCAGGTGTGAATTCATATACTGTGAATGAAATCAGGAGTAGTTGAGTCTGTCTGTTTGCAGTGAAAGAACCATGGTGGGACACAGCTTTCTCACACACAGTCCATCAGTGTGTGAGTGACCCTAAGTAGCTACAGTGTGGCCACAGGGCAAATCCCCTGGCTCTGTGGGTGGCAACAGTTGATTAGCTTTGGGTCTGTTGGTACTGTTCTTTTGTGCTACCTAATGTTGACTATGGTGTCTGAAGGCAAAAACAAAGAAATTCCTGCACAATGACTAATGCCCACACAATCACTGCAGGAGCTGTTACATTGGATCAACAACACATGCTGCATAACCATTTTCATTTGGCACAGTACTATGCTAACATTGTTTTGTTTTACTTTTTAAAATATCCTTCAGTGTTGACGAACTTACCACCCTCTTAGCCTTTTTCAGTGTACATATACTGTATATATATATATATATATATATATATATATATATATATATATACATATATATATATATGTGTATGTTTTTTTCTCTGCACGTCTGTGTGTATTTTGGTCTCTTCTTGACATGCCCCATTTATACACATGCACAAATGCAAAACACACATACCACCCCCACAAAGACCAAACCAGCTGCCTACTGTTGCTGCCCAGACAGTGTAAGGGCAGCCAGTGTGAGCCAGACAGCTTCCCCCCAGTTATCCCAGTCAGCCGGTCAGTCAGTGGTCAAAGAGGTGACACTGACAGCAGGTAGCAGTGTCCCAGCCCTGCCCAGCAGACACAAAGACATATGGTCTCACTCCATCTCTGGCTCTGGCTCTGGCTCTGACCACCTCTTTCCGGGAGCAAACCATGACCTCATTTACACCTGCTGATGAAAAACAATCTGTATCTGGGTATTTTGGATAAGGACATGTCAGTGCAAGGTGTATTGGTACATTGTAACAGATGCGATTAACCACAAATAAAAGCACCATAGGATAGTGTTGTCACAATACCAAAATCTTTGTTTCGGTACCCATACCAATATGAATTTCGATACTTTTCGGTACTTTTCCTAAAGAAAAGTCCTTTTGGCTACAAACCTTTAGAACAATAAATAGTAGGGGTGTAACGGTACCAAAAAAACGTGGTTCGAAAGTACCTCGGTACGGACGTCACGGTTTGGTTGCTCAAATGTTTCACCAAGTTGGTGTTGTCTCGTGTTGTCTCCCTTTGCGAGGCAGACTTTCTCTTGTCTTTTTTCACATGCGCCAGCTGCGAATGTTGATACAGGTGTTGTCATACACACCACTTGTGCAATTTGTGCTCCAATAGGAACAAGAAAGGCGTTTGTGTGCATAAATGAGTAAAATAAATTAACTAAATTAATGAATTGAATCAATTTCAAAGTACCGGTATTTTCCAAATGCAGTATAATACCGTTTGGAATACTCTAGTACCGCGGCACTATTTTAGTACCGGTATACTGTGCAACACTACCATAGGATGGATAAAAACATGGTTAGAAATGTCATTATGATATGTGGAACAACATAACTACCTGTAAAAAAAAAAAAAAAAAAAAAAAAAAATCACAGTGAGCTGTAACATCCGCATTCTAGCAGCACATCTATTGAGCCCTACACTTAGTGTTTGCTTATGTGGGAGGTGGACTACCTCCTCCCTAGCTGTATTGTATACGATGTGGATTCAAAATATATTTCATCCCCGTCGGCAGACAAAATATTGTCGTATATTTCAGCAAACCACTGATTCGTCATATTAGCATGTTATTATGTAGCAGATATGTTGAAACTTTAAGTTTTAACAACACTGTAGTTAGAAGAAAAGGATAACAGGAGCGCTGCTGGTGTCCCTCAAACCACCGGTGCTCATGGAAGGTTTAAATAAAAAATCAAAGTCCAGTCACTCAAGTCGGTTTGGAAAAATTAAAAAGCCTTTATTTAATGGGCAAGAGTAATTAAAACACCAACGCGTGTTGGCTTGCGCCTTCCTCAGGGTGTATGACTCACTGTAGTTAACATGTGGTTCGGTTTACACACAAAATGAACTTGGTCATGGTTAGGAAAAGATCATGTTCTGGCTTAAAATACCCAGTTTTGGGGGCACAAACCACGGCAGGAAAAGCTGTGTAAAACAACCGTTGTTCATTGCACTATTCCTGCCAACGGGCAGCCATAAGACACCCACGTCTAAAGCCTAAAAACTCGATGGAAACACACCACGGGCTACTACAAAACACCTGTGTTTGGAGGCGTCTCGCTGAGATGATAGCTGTTCACCATCCTCTCCGCTTCCCAATGACAAAGTCAGGTCATCTTCTACGTCACTTAAGAAATGTTGATATTAACGTGCAAATGTAACTTTTCCGTTGCAAAAACGAACAGTGCCAACATTTTCATTGGCGACCATACTGTATATTAACATTAATGCATAGGATGTGAATGACATTAGTTGTAATTGCTTTAGTTCTGAAAAGCGTAATCATGAGTAGCTAAATGAGTAGCCGGATCTAATGAGTGGGCAACCACCTAGATTTAGACACAAAGTTGATGACCAGATTAGTGGAAACACAAAGATGATGTCCTGTCAGATTCTAAAAACACATGCTATTCAATAAGGTTGATTTGTGGAACACTCATTAGATAGCTGGAGTAAAGACACTACCACTTAAAGGAGTATTTCACCATTTTGGGAAATAGCTTATTCACTCTGCTGCCTGAGTTACTAAGCCAGTGCAGAGGCTTTCAGACTGAGGTGTGCCTCCCCAGGGTGGTGTGGGAGAGTTGAAGGTGGGATGCAGAGGGAGGCACTGCATGAGGTAAAAGGGACAGGTGCATGCTGGCGTTCTGAAAGCAACAGGAAGTCAGTTTGTAGTTAGTGTAGCACTGTGTGCCAGATTGCTGTAATTTGTATCAAAAATGGCTGCATCGTTTATCAAGAGTAAACATCCATGAATCTGCTCAGAAAGCATAGAAACACCCATGGGTGCATCCTAAATAGGAGCTACTAATACCTAATTCCAAATTCTGCCAAAGACAATGTTTCTTTCAAGTAACAAAGAAGGTGGTTGGGATGGAGGTTGGGCGTACGAAGTGCAGAACCTGGACCAGGACCCTGGATTTACCTCCAGACTTCTGTCGTAGGTGAAGGCAACAAAAGCAATCCAGTTAAAGCCGCTACAAGGAACTTTTAACTGGATATGCAAAAGTCTCTCGTTTCTGCTGATGTCTGTGCGTGACCTACAACAGCAAATGAGATCATCGGTGTAAAGATAAGCTATTTCTATATTGTGTATATGCATACCTTTAGGAAACTGCCTCCGGGTCTGCCTCCAGGTCGCTTCCAGGACAAAACGATTTACGGCACTTGGATGGCACACGTCATCTTACCTAGCTGCTTACATTTATAGTGACTCTTAAATAGTCGCTATTCCTCCTCCTCGACCCGACGTCCGCGGGAGTTAAAATAGCAGCAACCTTCGGGTAAAAGTTCGTGAAAGCAGGAGAGGTGGAGCTGGGGCGCGGCAGAGGTGAGCTGGGATCCCCGATAGGAGCGAGGGCAAAGTCTTCCCGTCTTGTTGTTTCATTCATCCTCAAAACAAACACATGCGCAAGCCAGGTAACCGTCTTTACGACAATACACGCTAGAGCTCATGGGAAATGTAGGCTTCATTCCGGCAAAACACTACTGCTTTTGTCCACAGGGTCGCCAAAATCAACTCAAAATGAAAGTTCCTTGTAGGGGCTTTAAAGTTAGGGAAAGATTGGGATTTTGGTTAAGTATTAATAATAATTAAAAAAAAGGTGATAAATAATGATAATAATAAAAAGAAATACTGCAGCCATTACGAGTGGATTACGAGTACGAGTACGAGTGCATTGCAAGATGGCCTATTCTGGCTGAAAACAGCTGAAATATGTTGTCAATGGACATTTTGCTGATTCGTTCAGGGTCAACATTTTTATTGATCAGCAGATTAATCAGCAACAATTTCCTTATTATGTATAATAGTAAACAAAATTTGGTCGTCTTTATGTTTCCCTCAAATGTTTTTGCTGTTAAGTTCAAGTTAGTTTTATATAAACATAATTTCTAGGAGACAGGGCTGCTTCTTCGGCTAGTTTGCCAAAATACAAGCAATTGTGAGGGTGCAGTTTTTCTCAGATATAATCATATTTCATTTCCAGTATGTTTTGAAACAGAAAAAGTGTAAATGCATTGAGGGAAATTTTGTTGTCGCTAATAATTTTGAAGGGTGGAATATTTCAGACATTTCATCACCTAAAATACTATCAGAACATACATGTAGACCAATACGCAAAGCTACAATCACACAATTGCCCAGACGGAGTAAAGCAATACTGACCTAACTTGTATTTTGCAGTGTGGTATCCATGTGCTCTTCCCGCCCACTCCTCCACTGTTGAGACCCATGCTGTCTTTCAGTGGCAGTTCTAATGTGATAAGCATTACAGTCATTATATCGCTGGCATCATAAAAGCCATTGCTTCATTACACGCCTGTTTTTTTTTGGGTGGGGGGGGGGGGTACATTTTATTGCCTTGGACAGCCTTGTTGTCTGTCGATGTTACAGCACCTCCCCACATCCCCCTGTAAACCCCACCACCTCCCACCTCCACCACAGGCCGCCCACATTTTAATTTCTTGGCCTAATGAAGCGGGAGCTCTCTCCGCCAAGTTGAATCAATGGGAGTCTGCAAGCATGCCGTCGCTTTTTCACTTTAGTCATCAGCAAAGCCGGGAGAACGATTTAATGTCGGGGGTCTGTGTCTGTGCCCATTCTGGTTTTTATGCTCGTTTCTATAAGCGTGCTCCCGTGCTTTGTGTGCGTGTGGTTGTGTGTGCATATGGGCGTGTGCATGTGTGTGCATGCAGAACACCACAATAAGCTATCTGTGCACAGGCTGTGTTTCTCGCTGTTTGATAAAAAGCTATTTGTATGCGGGATCCTTCCCCTCACTACCATTAAAGGTATCAGATTACCTCGCAAGCACAAATCCCATCATCGTCTTCATCTCCATTAACTAGGTCATTTGGATCCCTGCGCTAACACACTTCCACGCGCTCAAACTCAATTTGGTGTTAATATGTTGACATTTGAACCAGCGAATGTCAGTACTGGGTTATTTAGACTTAGGAGCGCTCTGTTTGACTGGGAGGACATTAGGCCACTGATTAATCTATAGACACGCACTTGACATTATTCAAATACTCTGTTATATTTAGTGATTAAATGTCAAAACTTCCACAGCCACGAGGAAGGAGTAACTGCTTCATGATTTATTTAAGAAGCTCCTCTGTCAGGTTGGCTATTCATTGTAGCGGTAGCTTCTCAAATAAAAAATGATTTGATTAGATTAGAACCTTTAATATCCTCACGAAGGCCCATATGATTTCCTGCAAGTTCGCCACACAATACCGCTGAGCAATAAAAACAAACACAGGGGAAACACTGTCTCATCTTGCTGAGGAAAAATGACGTACATTATTGTTTTTCTGCTCAGCTCCATTGAAAACGGCCAATTTTATCACTTCCACTTTTGCTGTCGAGCTTTGCGATATCATCTGTACCACAATTACTGTAAATCTTTCATCAGCTGCTTTTGTTCTGCCGTATGTTCACACAATATGATCATCACATATCGGTGTCATTAGGTAATGTTTGAGAGACACAATCAAGCGTCTTGGCAGGAAACAACATCATGTATAAATTATAGCAAGGCAACCATGACAATGCAACAGTTGTGTTTGATTTGACAGAGTTACTAATATTGCAGGCTTAATCTCGGCCTGATGAATCCTGCTTGATTAAGCATCTCTCTATCATATGTGTGAGGGATTGCATGCATACAAGTAATGCATGCATATGTATAGTTTTTGTCTCATCCTTTTAGTGTCTGTTTCCTTCTTCTTTTTTTCTTAAAAAGGCTTTCTTTATTTCATTTTATTTACCGGCCTGCTCTGTTCCCCTTCTTCCATTTACTTCTAGGTTAAAATGTCATTTCCAGTTTAGTCAGCAGTAATCATGCCATCACAGAGCCTACAGATGACTCTGTTTAACCCAGTGCATGAGAGACATTCTGTGTGTTTGTGTGTCTGCATTTTTGCCGTGTTGACTAGATGCTGTTGGTATTCTCCGTGCTGTTCCTCTCTCCTCCTCTAATCAGCGTTAGAAAGAGGCAACAGACAGTACACTGATTGCCTCAGGGCCAACACCAGCACAGTGGTCTGCTGATAAGCCCGCTGGCCAGCAAAGGCCTCACTCTGTCCTGAGAGAAAACGCCATGGCAGTGCTGAGCACAGACCAAAGGACTCCAGCGTAAAGATAACTCACCAGTGAATTAATTTGCCTGGTGGACTATATGCCAAAAAAGACTGAGGATGTAGCTGCCATTTGAAAATGGCCACCTGCTCTGAGAATAACTGCTGACATGGGAACTTATGTGTATTTGATACTTATTAAATCAACATGTTTTCCCATTTCAAACAAGCTCAACCTGAATGCGTATTGTTATGCATTATTATTTTTTACTTTCAATGGATAATGGACTTTGGATTGAAGGGAAGTATCATTTGGATTATAAAGCAGTGCCCTCTCTTTAGGCTATGAGTTATTATTTTATGACCTATCAGTCATTTTAGATGAAGACCTACAGTAGAGAAATTCATTCATACTTGCACATCTTCTGTTTTCTCTCCCTTATTATATCTGCTTTCTCTCATACCAACCATTTCGTACTCCTCTTCTTCTGATTGGCCACTTTCAGAGTCCGCTCATCCTTTGACACTAACGTGTGCCCATGGCATTTTTACCAGGGGTCTCATGGTTCCACCTCTTGAAATGTGTCCAAATGTACATGATTGTGTGCGGGACAGTATACCATTATGTGCGCCTATGTCTAGCATTGTGTTTATTGGCAGCAGCCTCTCTGGTCTTGCTCTCTCTCTTCACTTCTCTCTGCCAGCCACCACACAGTGGTCATTTCCAGCACTCCCATCCACTCTGGATGGCAGTAATCAAAGCCAAGCTTTACCCCCATATGGCAGGCAGTCAGCCTCTTAAACCACATTGCAACATCACTCAACAGTCATTTAATGAGAGCTTGACTGGGCAGCGTTGCATTAAAGCTACAAGCTCACTCTTATCCTCTGAAAAATATTCAACCTGGGTTTATCACTCCCTGCTTTTATGACGCCATCTGTATGTAGAGGAGCATAATCACTGTTATCTGCAACTCACTACTGCTCACTAGAGTTAGTGTCGAAATGTAATGACCTGAACTACACTATTCCTACTTAAAGGAATGCTTAACCCCTAAAAATACCATTTGTGTTTCAGTTACACACCCTATGTTGTTATGTTGTTTCGCCAAAAGATGAATGTGAATAGGAAAGGCAGGAGTTATGTTGTTCTGTGTCATACATTGTATTTTATTGTATTAATCACACTTTGAACTATACAAGGCTGAATGAAAGATGTTTGGGTGGCTTGGGTTAGCAATGGTTAATGAGATGTCTTCAGTGTATTTAAGCTGGAGTAAGTCACTTATTCATTGCCATTCCTTATCCACATCATTATTGTGACCTACACCCACTGCTACTGCTGCCTGCCACCCCTACAGAATGTTACCTCTACATCAGTACCTGTGTTCACATAGTGTGCACAGCTGGTTTGTTGGAAACTCACATCGGTGACATCACGGCTTGTGTGATAAATTTCAAACTAATTGGTATTAGGCCCTGGTTGTCTATTTCAGACATGCTGGTCGTATTAAGAGCAATTAGAGGCAGTCCTGGTGAGTCTGAGTGTCTCTCTCTGGTGACTCCCCCCTGCACCTGCTCTCTCTGTTTAACATTCATGAATAGTTTAAACCTCCAGCATCTGGCCCCACGCCTTTCTAGGATCTACACTCACAAACTCTCTCTCACACACACAAAGGAATATAAACTGGTCATTTGGCATAGTTGTGAGTTTCAGAACCAGAGAGCAACAAGAAAAGTTCCATTAGAGTTTGATACTTTTTCACATGTATGCAATGCAAATCAACTAAATTTCTTCAAATTAAATGTTACTGTGATAATATTGAAGTAATTATAGCCTGACTGATATTGGATTTTTGAAGCCAATGCTGATATTGATATTTGGGAGTCTGAAAAAATCAGTTAATAGTCAATAGTAAATATTTTTTAACATTAACCTATCACATAAACAGCAATTTTGATATGGATCCCTGACAAGAATTGTGACCAAGATGCATGCAAAGTGGGATATTTTACAGTTGAATACACAACCCTAGCAGCTCTATTGGGTGGACAAACTATGTAACTGTGGCAATCTTTCTAAATGACCTTAAAACCTAGATCGACATTTCTGTCCTGCAGTATCTTGCCTGACTGCTTTAATCCATCGAGCTCTAATTGGCATAGGAATTTTTCATAACAGCCTCGTCTTTATTTATGTTTTCCACATTTGCTTCCCCTTGAGACAGTGTTGAAATATTCTACATGCATATACTATAAGAGCTATATAAGCCTTTTGGTTATGGAAATTGCAAGTGTGTTTGAGTGAGGGCAGCAAGAATTTTGCAGGCACTTTGTTGGAAATGTGCTCTAATGTTCTGTTTTCTTTGTTTCAGAGAAATGTTGATTCAACTCTATGGTCATTTTGGATGCTGCAGTTTGTGATGCTGTATAACTGTATTGTGTGATACCGACTGGTGTTTCCATTATTGTCTCCACACCTTTTATATCAATGAGGGAAGACTAATAGAAACACCTCTCTTTATAATGCATTAAAATTCAGCACCACCACAAACTACATGCAGCCTCCAAAATTGTCATTCAGTTGTTTCAACACCTCTATGAAAAAGTTTTAACAAGAATTGAACCAAATAACCTTCATAAGGGTAGAATTTATTGCAGACCAGTTGTTATTAGACTGCATTAGCTTTAGCTGTGTGTACCCAATAAACTAGCAATGAAGTGCATATCCCAGACGTGGCAAGACCGGGAAAGTAATTAGACAGTATTAGTCTAATAAAAACTGAAATTATCTGGTCATTCGGGTGCACCAGTCAGAAACAATTCATGTTCTGAATAGTGATACTTGGTACTCATGAACTGCCACTCATGGATAGTGTTTGGAAAATGAGTAGGGATGCTAATGCATCCAGAAAAAAAGAGAACAATATTGTGACATAAATGGAGAGTCAAGGCTTTAACCATGCTAGTGTGTTGATGCAGCTGCTAAGTGAAATAGCATTCATATTAAGCGAGAGGTGATAATGGCCTCAGCGAGGCCTTTTAAATCGCTGTCTCTGGCGTGCTGTTTGTTGTTATGCAGTTTACTATGTGTACCTCTTTAGTTTGACTGTTTCCTTCCACATGAATCAGTCAGTGGCAGTATTACAGCAAGTCCCCCTTGAGGGCCCTATTAGGTTGGCATTGAATTGTCAAGATGAGGGAAAGATGTCTCGCTTGTGTTTGGTTAAAATGGTAGGAGGGCTTCTTCAGTATCTGTGTCTGATGTGTAAAGAGAATGGCATTAAAGGCAAGACTACAGGCTATGAGCACACACACACAAAGCACCTGATTCTAAAACCCAGCTCTCACAATATGAATTTTCTTAATTGTATAAATCAAATTTATTCTGGTTTCTTTGATTATCTTTTGCTTAGTTGCATTTAGTTCAGTCATATTTTGGTAAGTTGATTCTCTTTCTGTTAGACTTTGTTTCAGGACATTATCCCCACACCAAGGAGAGGAGCTGCTAAATTGAGGACTCAATCTTAAGTCAATTTTAGCAAATAATGTGATTTGCTTTTTACTTCTCAAGTAAATGCATTTCTTAAAGTACTTGTGAAAAGCATTGCCGCAGTTTCAGTTTGCACTGGGTACTTTAGATTAATTCAGCTAGAGATTTCTTGTAGTTGGGCAAGTTAGGAATGAACTTCAGTCATATTATCATTTGACTTAAGCGTTAAATGTTTCACATAAAGTCATTTTGGCACATTTTCAGTTGTTGAAGTGCTCCTGACACTAGCCGGCTTGAGACAATAAGGAAGTGGAAAATCGGAAAAGTGGCAGACACAGTGGTGAGAAAAATGCAAAAAATGCAAGGTGAAATGCTAAGCAAAGCTGGGACTGGCTTTCACTTTCACTTTCAGTGGTAATACCATTTACGAACCTTAGCCGATAATTCTTGCATAATATTCCTTTGGGTTAAATTCTCACATTTTGATTTCCATTACTTTATTTACAATGGAATACAATGTGTGAGCACCATGCCATGCCATGAGCAACTTTGATCCGAGCCTGGCACATGGTTTATCCATATGATAGACTTGGCATGGAAAAATCTGGAAACTTAAGGTTTTGGCTCCACCCAAACTGCACTGTCGTCCTACAAGTCTTCATCTGCAAAATTCACTTTTGGCTTCCTATTTGTGTCCACTCCCTTCCTCAACCCCCTGACAAGAAGTACAAGAAATACCAAATCTAGATGTAGACCAGTTTGTATTGTAGTAATTTATACTGAATATGGGATTATTTGTTGTACATTACGCTCATTATCTATTGTATTTTGGAGTACTTGTCTGCCTGCCCAGACATACCAGATGGAAAAAACATGCATTACTATGCCAGTGTGAAAACAACACTGTAGCAAACAGTATGATCAAGTGGAAACACAAGATAACTGTTTAATGGCCTTAATTTCAAATTAATTCAGTTTGCTTGAAATCTGCTAAAAAAAATATTTATTCAATGACTTTTTCTGCTTACTGATGGAGCAATGCGCAATTTTTTCACCTCATTCACTTTCACAATATTGATACTACTTTTTACAAAAGTAGCAACAACAAAACATTTAAAAAACAATTCAGTAGAATACAGTGTTGGGTAAGGGTTACTTTAAAAGTAATCAAAGTACATTACTGCGTTACTTTTTTAAAAAGTAACCAGTTACTTTACTGAGTTACTCCCTGAGAAAAGTAAATCAAGCACTTTTAAAGTACTTTTGAGTATTTTACATTTCCTATTGGGCAATGGACCACAGGGCGCTAAGCCTACATTTTTTTGTCTCTAAAATTAAAGTGATGGACCACTTGCCCTTCACTGAGATCCAATTCTCCCATCACAGCCGTCACATTGACCAGTAGAAACACAGAACAATCTGCTGCCGTATACAACTGTATGACAACAACACCCCAGCATTTTTAATATTTCCTCTAGGGATGTTACCACACAGAGTAAAAGGGGGAAATGATGGTGTGAAACAGCAGAGGCACTTTGTCAACCCGCTGAGTTAACGTTACTGTCGTTAGCATCAAGCTAGCAAACCATGGTACGTCCTCACTGTCGGACATAAAGTAATAACATTAACAAATAGCGGCGGAGCTTTTACTCACCACAACTGCAGAGGCTCCCAGCTTCATTTGAAACAAACTACAAAGACGGTCCGTTATTTATTAATCCCTCTGTGTGTTTATATATTTACTTTTTATCCGCTCCGTTGTCTATAAAGTTAACATACCGCACCGTCATTTCAAACTCAACACTTGTTTCAAATTAAAAGCCCCTTAGAACCTCGGCTGAGTGAATCCCTCCATTTTCTAAATAGGCTTTTATTCTGAAACATTGTCAGAACCTCCTGTGGAAGACACATAAGCTTGATAGTTTACATATGGCGCTTCAAATGTAGTTCCTGCCATCTGCTGACGCTTTAGGTGACTACAACAACATGTCGGTTGGCACGTGAACAGACACAGTTCTGGCAGTGACTCAAATAATAGTGAAAGTAATAAAAATAGGACAAGAATAACCCAATGACATCACACACGCCGTGAAAGACGACCGGGGATAATTGGTGAGTACCAGCGTGTAGCGTGTACCAGGCATAATGCAAGTCCTGAGTCTGAAATATGTCTGTCAGCGAGTCCTACTCCACCTATTTAGACTCCACCGTAGACAACGGCAGCATTTCTCCGACCACGTAGCGAGCCACAAGCTCCGTGGCTTCTTTCAGACTGATAGGTTATCTCTGTTATCAGAACCAAACGACAGCCGTTGCTGTTTCGGAGCTGAAGGACCAGCGTTCTAAAAGTAACGGAAGTAACTGATGTCTTGTTTGAAAATGTACTTAAGTATTTGATTACTCAAACAGCAAACTAACGCGTTATACCCAACTCTGGTAGAATATGATTTAAAATTAAAAATGACAAGGACTTAGTTTTTGTACTGCTCATCTGCAGTTTCTCTTAATTATTTACCCTCCTCCTGTCCCTTATTTTCACTGTAATTGTGTTCAGTTTTTTATCTGAAATTCTGATTGATGTGTAATTTGTTTCGGATGTTGTTGCAGTGGGTGCCAGTGCTGTCGGATTTCAAGTGGAAGGAAACAGTTTGGAGCTTTGTGTCAGGGAATCCCAACCAACCCCTGGCCCTGCACTTCGGGGACTACAACCTGGATGGCTTCCCTGATGCCCTGGTTGTCCTCCGCAACACCAGCGGCAGGTAGGGGAAATGTTTGTTGGTGTGGTGATCTGGAGAAAAAATACTTCTGTGTGTGTAAGGATTAGATATAGTCATAATGTTTTTGTTATTATCATTTCAATTTGGATTATACACACAACAAGGAAGCGCAAGTTGTCGTGCCTCCAGGACCTTATTTAAGATAATGTCTAGTAAATGAATGAGATATTTCTGAAATTAAACTAATCCTTGCTTGGCAGGGGATCCCTTGGAATACTGTCAAGTAGGTCCCTGAACCCCATTCCAACTAATCATTTCAGTACTATGCCTCACTTCATGAGCCATCAGTGCAGAGGCAAACTGATTCATTGTGTCCAGGGGTTGCACACGTAGCACACACTTACATGTGAATGGCGTTTGTATTATTATTACTGCGGTCTCAGGAAATCCTTGTCATGAGAATCATGTATTTCTGTATCCTAATCCATACCCTCTTAAGTCTTATGAAGACTCACTTCATTTGTTACCCACATTTGAATATGTCATGTAACAGTCCACATTTTGATGAGATTATACTAACTATAGTATTCCAGTGGAACACAAAGTGAAATTGATTGGAACCTAATAATAACTCAAGATGCATACTTAAATGGCTTATGTAAATCTGTTCAGCTTCAAAACTATTTTTTTTCCAAAGACACCACATAGATGGATTTACTCATTAAATTCCTGTGAAATTACTGTGCTCGCAATGACTTGTTCTCATGCTGGGGGAAAAAATATTGCCACATTGATATGAAATATCAAACAAAGTAGAGCAGGGATAATGAAATATAATGATTTGAATAAATACAACTAATTTGGGATATATGTGCTAATGCTGATCCACATAGGCTAATTTGATTTATATAGTACATAGATAGATTGTGTATTAGAAACACAACCAAAGCGTGTGGAAGTGGTTTTTGGTACAGTAGGTTATTGTCTGCAGCACAAAAACATAAATGGACAACATCAGCTTGTCATGGTGATGCATGTCAGTGGTATGTGAGAAGGGGGCTAGAGGGAGGACTTCAGAGTCCTTGTGGCTAAGGGAAACAAGCTGTTTGTGAAGCGCTTTATCTTAATGGACGGTGACCTGTAGCACCTCCCTGAGGGAAGGAGCTGGAAGAGGCGATGAGCAGGATGTTAGGGGTTGGAGATGATCTTCTTTGCTTGCTTTAGAGTTCTGCCCCACAATACTGAAACAGAGGATGTGATGATGGACTCAGTGATGGCTGAACAGAACAGAGCGAGAAGTTGTTGCTTGATCTGTTTTTTATGAGGCTGTGTGAGGAAGTACAGCCATTGCTGGGCTTTTTCTTTTGTTCAGTGTTACTTTGTCACTTCAGGTGTTTGCTAATGGTTGTGTTCCATGGAATTTAAAGGTCCCATATTTTGCTCATTTTCAGGTTCATGCTTGTGTTTTGGGTTTCCACCCGAGCTTTAATGCTTTAATATTCAAAAAACACATAGTTTTTTTCATACTGTCTGTCTGAATGTAGCTGTGTTCATCCTCTGTCTGAAACGCTCCGTTTTAGCGCCTGTCTCTTTAAGCCTACCTCCCAAAAAAGCCTACTCCACTCTGATTGGTCAGTGTTTCCGGGTCTTTCCATTCCGCACACTCAGCGTCTCTGTAAATGCACTGTAGCTGCTCTTTCTATCTTTATGGACCGTTTTTCTGTAATTGCATTGCTGGGCAACACCTCGGGTTGCTGTCAACTTCCTGTCAGCTGTTGTCATTCACATACATTGCAAAAAAATCAAACAGGAAATACAAAGGGACCATTTAGAATGTTTATGCTTCAAGTTTGAAACAGTCTATATATTGTAGCTGTGACATCACAACTTCATTAAAGTCCTGACGGTTTGTTTAAAGGCACAGTTTATGATTATAGACTGTGTGCATTTCCCTGTGGATTAAGTGTTTTGATACCTTTAAGTCAGTAATGAGTTCCTGGGTTTTAGCTGTGTCAGGCTTGAGGTCATCGATTGCGTACCAAGTGACAGCATGGGCCACCTCACTGCGGTACTTGGTTTCATTATTATTGGAGATGAGGCCTGCAATGATTGTGTCATCTGCATATTTAAGTGTTTCCACAGAACTGTCCTTGAATGTAAAGTGAGTGGAGTAGTGTACAGTGAGAATAAACAGGGAGAGAGAACACAGCCCTGATGAGCTCCTGTGCTGAGGGCAAGAGGGTGTCAGGTTAGGTTATTAACCTTTAGAAATTGTTTCTGCAGTTTTTACCCATTTAACATTACAATCTTTGAAGAACAACTCCAATCCTTGTACCCACAATAGCAATATTTTCAAAGTACAGAAGTTTCCAAAATTAGAATAATTAAATCTTCTCATTAATAAATCATAAGATATCAGATGAAGCATAAATTAGGCATAAATTAAAGTGACACCATGACATTTATTACAGTGCAAAACAGTCTCTTGCTGCAGGATATGGAGCTGTGAAATGTTTTGCATGGAGTAATAGGAATCTGTGACATTGTAGTGAAGAAGTGATTACCATCCAGTTTACTGGAGCATGAACTGGGAGAGACAGCTAAGGTGAGTGTGTTCTTCATCTTACGGACATGGCGACTGATAAGCCAGTCTTTTTAAAAATCACTACAGCATGTGCTAGGACGAAAGCACTATGGACACTAGGCTGTGAATGTGTGTGTGCTGAAGAACCTATGTGGATTATCTGGCCTCAGATTTGAAGATAAGATAGCTGAAGGGGTCACGGCTGTGATTGTCTGTGCATACTGATTGTTCTAGGGGTGTGTATATGTGTGTTTTAAAGCTTGTGTCAGAAATAGTAAGATGTTGGGTAAAAGCTTCAAAAGACTCACACACACATGTACATGTGAACCCTACTTTCTTGTCTAGGCTCTATATAATCACCAGTAAATCCCGTCAGGCTTAACTCTTTGCAGTCACCCTCATCTAGGAATGACTTCTGTCTCACCAGCTCTAATCACACAAGCTATAGCTGTGTTTTTCCCTCCCTTCCTCCATTTTCTTCTCATTTTAAGCCTGACCAGTGTAATTCCGCACTGGGCGGTGGACGTAATTACAGATCTTCGAATACAATCTGACCCAAGCAGTAACATTTAAAAGCACATCATCAGCATACAAAGGACGGACCGGGCATGGATGAAGAGATGAAGAGAGTGCAGGGTGATAAGAAAGATGAATGGTTTAAAGGTTAGAGAAGTCTTTGGATCTTTCCTGGTTTGAATCCCCGAGCCCCTAAAAACAAGACCTTTGAAAACCATCACTAATGTGCCCCAATTGGTGTCGGTGGTTTTACTTGGAAGCTCGCTGTGTGTGCGCAGACAGCATGGAATTTAGCAGTGTTCAAGTCAGTGCGTGAAGTCACAGTAGTTCTGATCTGCATTGCTTCTTTCGAGTAAAGGCACAAGGTTTCACAGGTCCTCTTTGAGCGATGGGGTGTGCTTGTTTTTGTTTTTGCCCAGACATTTTATCAAATGCATCCTGTCTACTCTCCCTGCTTTGGATTCAGCCGCACTCTGCACTTCTAACCAATGCTCACTGCTTACCAAATATTTGCTACAGCCCACATCTGATCTATTTTAACTCCCCCTCCCGCTCCATCCCTCTCTTTCTTTCTCTCTCCTTCCTCTCCATCTCCACTCCTTCTTCCATCCAAGTGGTTATTTATAGCTTCTTTTCAGATAAAAGTCCTGCCAGTCCGTGTCACTCCTCCTCCTAGCAAAATGAATGCCGATTTATATGTTCAAAATAGCAACGTTGAAGGAGTAGAGGGTGAAAGATGAGAGAAATCGAGTGGAATCGAGTGGAATGAATAGAACAATAAGCAAAAGGAATAAATAGAGAGATGGGAGGTCGTTTATGAATGCATGAGGTCATTCTGTAATATAGCTCAAGTTTTTTAGGCATGGCTGTGACAAAACCATTGATTTGCTTATATTACCTTCCAAGGAAATATTTGTCTTCTCAATGCTTTTTTTTTGTTTGTTTGTTTTAGTGTGCCGTGCTTATTGTTCTATTTATAAGACCTCCCGATTTGTAGTAAGCCTTACGAGGTTTTTCGTCATTTGAATCTGGGGGTGGAGGCAGCAAGCTAAACAGAGTCCAGACATCCCTCTTCACAGCTGTGACCTCCAGCTTTTCTTCTTGGGTGCACCCAATCAGATAGGGCATAATCAGATGTTCACCCTTACCCTTACGGTGACCTAGACACACTGCAAAGGGAAATTATTTTGGCTATGTAAACCCATTCTTTTCTGGCACTACTCTGAACCATAGGTGAACAATGGAAAGCAGTAACATTGCAAATTGGAAGCCTTTTGTCTTCACCACCTGTTAGTGATGCTCCATCTTAGAATTTGGTACTTATTTAGTACTGATTGAATTTAAAGTCTAATTTTCAGTAGAGCTTGTTGCTACCATTAATACCAACTACTTGCTGTTGTTGCTGTCTAACACATCACCGAGTGTTTTAGTGTAACTGCAGAGAGGGCTGACTTACTGTTGAATACTATGAGTCGGAAATAGGCAGTAGCAAAACAAACATTTTTGAATTATTTGAAGTCATTGATTATCTCATTGACATGAACTACTAAGTTATTACCTTGTTCTTGTAACCAAATAAACACACAGGTCTACATTACTGTCACAGTGGGGGGATAGATTGATGGGCAATATTATGGTATATACCAAGCAACAATAGACATATGTCCACCAAGAGAAATTGCAGTGGGGCCTCTACTAGAGGTCAACCAGTTTATCAGTTTGGGCATTTAATCAGCTATCAGCTTTTTCCTGTTCCAGACGATCGTTATTAAATCAGTGATTAAAAATCCAACATCGATCGACCTGTAGTTTCTGCCGCAGGAGCTGTTCAGGGCAGGTTTTGTATCAAATCAGGGCTGGATTATCACGTTACCTTTTGATTCCACAGATCCAACTGCCTAACAAGGTGTCGTGATTTGGGCAGAATTCTTGTTTTACTCTTTTGAGTCTTTTGTTTTTATCTCCAGCAGTTCCAAATAAATGAAGAAAATGATCAAATGTGATCAATTACGGTATGGTTATTTTGAACTTTTTCTCAATTGAATTTACAGGCTTTATTGTGATATATACCATAACATGAGGGGTCGGCCTGTATATGTGTCCTTGTGTGTTGATGTTTCCATGTCTGCGTAGTGTGTAATGTCCGTCAGCAGCTCCTAAAAACCACAATCCTCAGGGTCCACATTATACCCAGGTCACAGAACAGACGGTGCCTCCAGACGCTCTCTCTCACTCTGTCTCGCACACACACACACTCACTCAGACGAACATTGTTAAATCACAGCAAAGAATACAAGGCTCTTGCTCCCAGCTGAAAGGAGATCCTATAGGTGTTTCAGTGTTTGCAGAAAAGCAAGCATTTGGGATGTTGAGGAGACAAGAGGCGACACAATGAAAGAGACAGTGATACAGACTCTGAAAAAGACGAGTGGTATAAAACTTAAGAAGGGGAGTTTTTTTTTTTCTCTTCCCTTTTTGTTATTGCTTATATCAGTGTGAGAAACTTTCTGCAGGAAGCCTGATGATGAAGTGTAGTTCTTTTAGTTGCAGATGACACAGCATGGCTCTGCACAACATATACCATTTATGATCCAGTTTCTTAACTCTCTCCAGGCAAGACGCAGACTGCACAGCTTTCTGACTATTCATGTACTTTTTTGCTGGGCCTATTTTCCCTACTGGATTGTGCTAAGTAAAACAGTTTCTTATGACATGTACTAAGTCAAAGTTTGTCACACACACACACACACACGCACATTTGACACCAAGAAAGCTCCTGAAATCTTCATCCTGGAAAGCTGCATTTCTGCAACAGTTTTAATCACAATTATTTTTGCTAAATACCAGTATTGTGTTCTTGGTCATGAATGGCAGTTACTTTTGAATATACCCCTGTTCATTTAATTACCTCTAATTGTCCAGCAATAACATCATGTATTGCAGTTGCCATTCAAGCCATTTTCAAATAGTTATTGATATTGCTACCCAAGAAGACATTACAGCTACAGCACATTACAATTAGCATTATGATTTCAATAAAATGAATAATGGATAAGTTTTTTATATTGGATAATTGGATTAGTAGCATTACTGCTTTGCTGAATTACAGAAAACAATTTGTGAAATGATTGTTTAAAAAGAAACCATATATGAATCACCCACATGATCTCCTCATCCTCTTGTCTCCACTGGCTGATGAGTTGCAGCCCACAAGCAATGGACAGTCATAGAACAGAACAAAGTGCAACTTCAACCCATATTAATGTTAAGATATCACAACCAACAATTTGCCCAGCAGTATTTTTTTTTTGGCATTTAACAACGGGTGTCTGTGTGTATAGCTGTAGTGCAGGTGAGTGGGCCGGCTGAATTCTCTCAGCACAGTGAGTACAGTAACAGCAATACAGAATTAATTATTAAGATAGATTTCAATTTTTTATCAGTTATAATGTACAGAGTTGGTTTTCATTGAGGAATTAATATGAAAATTTAAAATACTAATAGAAACATTTTTAATATACAATATGTGTAACAATATGTGCAGACACAAAAGCCAGCTGCGTTCTGACCCTGTCTCATTCACATCAGTGGAATGCAGACTCAGGAGGTAGAGCAGTCGTCGACGAATTGAAAGGTCGGCGGTTCAGACACTGAATCCCAAATTGCTCCCAATAGTACTGCATCAGTGGGTGAGTTGGTGAGTTTGTGAGTGGGTGAATGGTGCTTCTTGTATTGTAAAGCATTTTGAGTGGTTGCTGTCATGGGCAGATTATGAAACAATGGGCCCCTGGGCACAGATAAGCAAAAGGCCCCACCGCCTCTCATACACAGGAGCAAGACACGCAAACTTTGTAGTGGTTTTGCCTCTGTATTTGTTGTTTAGCATCTCTTTGTAGTTGTTATGCATCTTTTTGTGGTTTTGTGCTTCTTTGAGGCTTCAGGGAAAAGCCAAGAGGGTGCCTGACACCTCAGGTGCCTGGGCCTGTGCCTGGAAGGCGCATTTAGTTATCTTTCTGTGGTTATTTGATAAATGTTGCAGCAGTGCATGGTGTCTTGTAGACAAGCAAAGTACAACAGCATGCAAAGTGAAGTTGGATTTCCCCCATCATACTTATTAGTCCCTCCTTTTTTACTTCTTACTTCTGCAGCTTCAACAATACTTGTCATGTTACCATCATCAGAATGCAAATTAACAGTAAGATGTCTTAACAAGTGTCACAGCTTACAATGGCATTTAACATATAACTGTAGTTATAGAGAATTTACCACCTGCTGCTGCATCAGTGCATTCGAGGAATAACATCAACCACAGTTCACACTCACACTGCTGTGTGTGTGTGTGTGTGTGTGTGTGTGTGTGTGTGTGTGTGTGTGTGTGTGTGTGTGTGTGTGTGTGTGTGTGTGTGTGTGTGTGTGTGTGTGTGTGTGTGTGGGTGTGTGTGTGTGTGTGTGTGTGGGTGGGTGGGTGGGGTTAAGGATTGTATGTGTTAGCCACCAGGCCCTATAGAATGGTGTTATCCTCAGCAGTAATCATGTTTTCCCCACTTCACTATAACGTATCCATACACTGATTAAAAGGCACATGGGTCAGCTTTAATGTGCGATCTGCTTCAAGCGACTCAAATATAATTACATGTGCGCATGCATGTGTCTGATGTGCACATCAGCATGTGTTTCTCAAGCAATCAAAAACAACAGCCAGATCACCTTCCAGGCAGCCTCCCTTTCAGCCAGATCAGCACTACCCCAGATCCAAGGCTTTTTAAAGCCGTCATCATCCACAGTGACTTTTAACCTTAGCAGATGACCGCGGGTCAGATGAGAGCGACAGATTACAATGGGCCATAGATACATCATTGCCCACTCAGGCACATTCACACAAAGACAATGGTTTAACACCCTTCTTGTCTGCGTGTGCACGTTGAGCCCATGGAGACTACTGTTGATTTCAGAGGAAATGTGCAACATATTTACTCTCACAGTGAAAGAAAAAAAAAGGCTCATGGTCAGTGTAAATGAGACTCTGCAAACATATTCTTTATACCACATTCTGCTTTACAATAAATACAACATATATTTTCCTTACTTTAAGGTTTAGGCTATTGCCTCGGGGTATAACCAGCATGTGGCAACCAGCCTCTGAGCAGTATTTCATTCCTCTGTCACTCCCACCATATGAAACCATCAAACTGACAATTTTCAAGGTGTACGAGTCAGTAAGCATAAAGATGGCATTGCAATGACAAGCTCCCACCCTTCTTCAGAGACATGATGGTCATCTCACCACAGCTGGAACTGCTTTGTTTAAGAATCTTGAGATTTGTATATGTTGTTTCCTCATGGCTATAAGTCAGGCAGCTAGAATACTGATATGAAATGTATCAGAGGGCTTCCTGGCAGCTACAATAGATTTTTCTCACTTGCAAATTCCATTGTGGAAGGAATAATTCATTGATTTAATGCTTGTCTTACTTATTTTTCCAGGACTGCCTTGTTGTCTCATGAGGGCTGAATAATTAAGAGTAATCAATAATGTATAACTTGCTGTAGTGAAGGTTTTTTGTAACATATTTTCCCACTCTAATATCGCCAGAAAAAAACCCATCTTGATTGCCAAGATGGGGAATATTCTGCCCATATGGACCATAGATGAAGTTGAGTATTTGTGATATTTTTAGAAACCTTATTGTGTTTTCAGTCTGTTTATCACAGACATTCATGTAGCTATGGAAACACATATGTTGTTGTTTGTCTATCACTGCCACAGTGCCTAGGCCTGACAATTTAATGCATAAATTCGTATCACTATATGTGCTGCATATACTGTATATATAAACCATGCAGCTGGTTTATTTGGATAATACTTATGGACCCAAATAATTTCCAGACTAACAGGGGGCGGTTTTCCTATCTGTCTTTGTTTTCATGTGGTTTATGCAATCTACAGTGTGTGATGGCAACCAGTCTTAAAGGGGCAGTTCACTCCAAGTTCAAAGGTCCATTTTTTCCCACTCACCTGTAGTGCTATTCATCAATCTAGAGTGTTTTGGTGTGTGAGTGTTAGAGACATCAGCCATAGAGATGTCTGCCTTCTCTCGTATAAAATGGAACTAGATGGCACTCGGCTTGTGGTACTCAAAGCACCAAAAAATACAAAACTCAACAGCAATGTCTCTCTCCAGAAATCATGTCCCAGTTACTTGAGTTAATCTACAAACCTTGTTGTGCAGTTTCACATAAGAACTATTTTCTTTCTACCAAACTTCACCCACCAACCGTATCACTGCACAAAAGGAAGCATGCATGTACTCATTGATGTGAGGCAAGATGTAAACATTAATGTCACAGCCTTGGTGGAGCTGCAACTGAAGCTAATTCAGGTGGTATGGTTTTTGGGCGTAGTTTATTCGAAATCAAAAAGTTCTGAACTGAAACTGCTCACAACAACGTCTGTCTGTATTTTGGCACTTTTAGCACCACAAGCTGAGTGCCATCTCGTTACATTTTATTGGAGAGAAGGCAGACATCTCTACTGCCGATACTTTCAGCACTCTGCAGCTCACACCAAAACAATCTAGACTGATCAATAGCACAACAGGTAAGAGTATAAACTTGTTTTTTTTATTCTGGGGTGAACTGTTCCTTTAAGTTAACAGATTGGTAAATTCCCCAAATAAATTTGGAAAAAAAGACCTGTTCAAAAACAAAGACAGACATATTTCTGTTTAGACCAGGATTGATTATTCTTTTACCCAAAAGTGACAGAAATGTTAAATAGGTTAGAGAGGCAGTATCTCCTGATGTTTGCCTCTGGCTGGCTTTAGAAAGCTGCTTCACCTCTGCTGCTGATTAATACTATCAGAAACCTGATCTGGGGTGATTTTAGGACACTTTGCCTCACATATATTAAACAAATAACACACACATTTTCCTACCTGCTTAAATACTATCATAATATACCAAAGCTCTTAATAATACAGTGTCTTGATAGATTAAAGGATATTGACTCTGTAGGGTCTTTCCAGATATCAACAATAATTTACATAAACATAATGTTCATTGTGGCACTGTAACCACTTAACAATGACACTAAAATGAATATGTTTTAGAACAAATCAAAAAAAGAACTTTTTTTTTTTGTAAGCAATTTATGCACCTCACCACCCACATCATGTGTGGAGGTGGTGAGGCCCACAACAATCTACAGCATCTTCTGTTTGCTCATGTCAGTATACAAAGGGTATTCATATGCGCCGTTGTGTGGACATGTTTACACGAGTCACTTCTCTGTGCTGTGCTGTTTCATTTGCTGAAGTGTTAAACTCTCCTCCAATAATAAGGTATGTGGAGTGTTTTTGTTTGGTGTTTGTATTAAAGTGAAGAGCATGGCGTGGGCAGCAGTTGGCAGCGCTGCTTTCCTCTGCTCTTTTAGCTCTGACCAGCTGATGTCAGGGAAAAAAATACCGATCAGGCCTTAAAACCTCTAGGCTTTTAGAGCTAGACGCTACCTATTGCGCACACACACACACACACACACACACACACACACACACACACACACACACACACACACACACACACACACACAGGACAGATCTTGATTGTTGTTGGAGATGGCAACCGCAATAAGGAAAATCGAGTTTCTGGTTTGAGTATATGAGGCTATGTTGGATGAGAAATTGATATTACTTTCTCTTGTGATATCTCCATGCAAAACTGCAGCTCTAGACGGAAGCTTTTGCTGTTTAATTGTGATAGAACTTGACTTTTTTCATGACAGGTATACTGCTGGTGTATTGTATATCTGCTGAACTGAAAACACTTTTCTCTGTTAAATACCACATCAAGTCACACCTTGAGCCCAAAAGCTCTTTGTTTAAACCTTCCTATGATATTATTTTTAAACACACGGACACATGTGATCCTAATGTCTAGGATTCATGTATACTATACAGAGACACAGTGGAAAAAGTCTTGTAACCAAGAATTTGGAAGGCTTTGAGGAAAATATTGACCATGTGCCTGCTCTCGCATTGTAAGGACAGAAACACAAAGGACAGCAATCAGACTCTTTCTTTCTCCCTCATTTTGTACATCAAAGCCATACTGTTTTCCTGAATGCCACCAAAAATGCTCTCTCCATGGGAACACACAACTGCAGCCATTCAACATAAAGATAATGGCTCCTTCTTAGCTCACCAGTTTACTTTGAAAATTAATTAAATCTCCCTTGTTAAGGTTTTAGGGCTCTCTAAGGGACTGAGCATGAGAGGATTGTATAGTATATGCCTGCCAGAGAGAGATGGGGACAACATGTGTTTGCAAATGTGTGTGAAATACTGTAATGTCTGTGGAGGATGCTGCATGAAGACAGGGAAACAGGAAGGTAAGCTCCCTTAATGTATGAAAACCTCAGGTCCTGGACTGCATGTAATCTGCCTATGGTGATTTTGTTTGGAGGAATCAGTCATCCTACTGTATTGGTGGCCACTTATTCAACTTCAGTCTTAATCATGAAGAATATTTACAGTCATGGAAAAAATTATTAGACCATCCTTGTTTTCTTCAATTTCTTGTTAATTTTAATGCCTGGCTCAACTAAAGGTACATTTGTTTGGACAATTATAATGATAACAACAAAAATAGCTCATGAGAGTTTAATTTAAGAACTAAGAACTATTCATTTTCCATGGTTTTCTTGATAATAACCAAAATTACTTAAATTCTTACATCAATAGCTATGGCATTGTACCGCCAAAAACACTACTTTTAAGCATTCCATGTTTTCTTTTCTGTTTGCTTTAAACACATGATACACACAAGAGTTAATACTTGATTGCATAACCATTGTTTTTGATGACTGCAGCCATGCGTCTTGGCATGCTCTCCACCAGCTTCTGACATTGTTCTGCTGTCACAGCAGCCCATTCCTGTTGGACAAATTCAAACAAATTTTCTTTGTTTTTGGGCTTGTGGTTCTCCATTTTGAGTTTGATGATTTTCCACAGGTTTTTAATTGGATTAAGATCTGGCGATTGAGCAGGCCAAGGCATGGTGCGAATGTTGTGGTTCTCCATCCAGGCTTTAACTGACCTTGCAGTGTGGCAAGGGGCATTGTCTTGTTGGAAAATCCAGTCATTCGAGGCAGGAAAGAGTTTTCCAGCTGATGAAAGAAGACTGTTTTCAAGGGTAGTCCTGTACATGACCTGGTTCATTCGGCCTTCACACAATTGCATTTGCCCTGTTCCACTCAGACTGAAACAACCCCAGATCATGACTGATCCACCCCCATGTTTTACTGTAGGGGCAAGACAGTCTGGGTTGTAAGCTTCTCCAGGCTTCCTCCTAACCAGTAAGTTGGCTGGAGTGGGCATCAATTCAAAATTGGATTCATCACTGAAGAGAACCTTAGCCCAATCATCAACAGTCCAATCCTTGTGGTCTCGAGCAAAGAGTAACCGGGCCTTCCTCTGCCTTTCATTGATGAAGGGCTTCTTGCGTGCTCTGTGTGACTTCAAACCAGCTTCAACAAGTCGGTTTCGAACTGTCCTTGCCGAACAAGTCACATTTCTCGACAGTGCCCACTCATTTTTAAGGTCCCTGGAGGTCTGACGACGATTCCTGACACAGGAACGGATGAGTGCACTGTCATCTCGTGGGGTAGAAAGACGCTTCTTGCCACGGCCAGGTAGCAATTTGGTAGTGCCATGTTCAGCTTGTTTTTTTGTTGTTGTAATGAACGGCTGTCTTTTCGCTACCTGTCTCTCACTCATGCCAATTTCCAGCAGTGCCAAGATGGCTGCCTTTGTGGCTTCACATAATTCTTTTGTTTTAGGCATTATGTGAGAGCTGACAACTTCTGAGTTGTGCTACGGCTTGAATGTAAGCAGGAAACCACTCTAGGCCTTTGCATGTGCAGTGCTGCTTGTGACATGAAATGGCCTCTTATATACCCTGGGAATCAATTAAGCTTAAGAATGTCAAATGGGCCATAAAGTATTATGTGACCAGCTGCATTTTTTGTTGTGTTCATTGTATTATACGTTTAGTGGTACCAGATATTAGAATGAACAAGAAATTGAAGACAACAAGGGTGGTCTAATAATTTTTTCCATGATATACTTCAAAATCCTCAGGTATTACTGCAATTTAGCTGTGTTCTTGTGTTTCTCTCATAATTGCTTTTTCTTTTCCTTTCTTTCCACTTTTTGAGAGTACAGTGAAACAAAAGTTAATGTGATTTCAGTGGGGTTAATGAAGAATTCACTGTAAACATGATAGAAGACTTTGACCAGCTTCCACCTCTGCTGTTGTTCAGTGCATTGCAGCTTTTCTGTTTCGAGAAGAATGTAAGATTTTCTCCTCTGTAAAGCCTAATGTTGTCTTTTCTTTATTGCTGTAACAAAGTAGATGTTTTGTTAGTTGGGATGGGATACTGATGGTGCTATGAGCACACTAACCAGGAGTGTAAATAATTCAACAACAGGTGTGTGAAGATACTTCATAGTCTTGTATTGCAAGACCTGTGTACATACTGTGTTTGTATTGTGCCAGCACAGATGAACAGCTTAGCAAACCCATGATTATTTGAGTTTCCAAAGCATTTAGATTTGTCAGGGGCAGCTCTGGGAACTATCTTACGCACACTTCAAAGTTTCACACAATTTTAGCCCAGAACAAGGAGTTTTAATTCTGAAAACACCCACTCAGTGATTTTATTTATGCAGACAGATACACACTTGACAAGTAAGTGAATATTAAGATCTAAATACTGTTATTTCATCCGCTGTCTCCCCAAACTACAGTACTCACTGTCAGTAACAACCATTAAAACAAGGCATTGTAGATAAAAATGAAGCATAATATTGCAAATGCAAATTCCCCATTGGACCCTACATTTACGCAGAAGCTGATGTTTATGCAAGTTGAGTTTAGGAGAAGTTTGACAGTGTTTCTGCTTTTTATACTCTGTCAAATGTAAATAAGTTGTATGAGGTAATGTGACATGCACTGTGTTTGTGAGCCAGCCAGTCACAGAGTCGATAAGAAGCAGGCTTTCAATTTGTAACAGTGAAACAAATGGGATGGTTTAGCTTTCTCAGCAGTAGCAGTAGTAATTTTAGCAGTAGGTGCTCATCATACAGAGTCAGAGTGGAAGCACCTCAGCTGAATTTTTGGGTTTGTACAAAGTCTTCCAGGAAGTGCTGAGGGGATACTGCATGCAGCTACTGCAACTAATCATTAGGTAATCAAAGCACACATCAAGCAGCTTGATTTCCATATCAGCACAAAATGTGGTCTTGGCAGTGCCCTTTCTCCTCAAAGAGGGCAGCATAGTGTGAAAGTGCCCTTGCAGAACTTCTATTTCCCATCCTTATTAGATTTAGTAATGTAATGATGTAGATCTTAAACAAAGTTCCCGCAGCTTTTTACAGCTGTCTGCTGTGATGACACTGACAAGTGTTTCCTTGTATCAAATGCCGCTACACAGATGTGGTTAGACTACCTGACTATTTTTATAGGCGCTATAGGCACTATGGTTGTCTGTCAGATCAGCCAGCAGCCCAGCCACTCTCTTAACTCAGGTAAGCTTCACATTCACAGGAAGGTACACACACACTCTCCATTCATCCGCTGCCCTCAGGGAGACAGAGCGTCCTGCTGGCTGTGAGTGTTTGATGTCGAAATGGTCCACCCCAGCTTCATAAGAGCCCCCCATTGCAGGAGAAATGGTCTAAATGTCACACTCCACCCTCCACTGGGCTGCTCTGCACGTGTGTGTGTGTGTGTGTGTGTGTGTGTGCGTGTGTGTGTGTGTGTGTGTGTGTGTGTGTGTGTGTGTGTGTGTGTGTGTAAGCAAGCAAGAGTGTACATGTAACATGTAGCCATGCATGTGGCAGTATGTGTTGAGAGGGAGCTATTTCTGGAATACAAAATGAGGTCACAGATGGAAACAGCTGAACTTAAGTGATTTCTGTTCTGTTGATCTCACACCACTACATGACAGCACACCACAATGTCCTCAGTATTTATTACTGGTTATTACAGATACCACTGACTGGAAATGTAATTGTCCATCAAGAGGCACCTTCAGATGTCACAAGTGTCTATGTAAAAGAGTGTGAATCAACAACAAGATTGGAAAAGCCTTCGGGAGATGTAGCTCATCCGCACAACACACACAAGCACAGCACACATTTATGTGTAGAGCTCCTCAGGCTGTAGGTCAGTGAGTGTCTGACAGTAACAGAATAATGTAGTTAACCTCTGCTTGAGGTTGTTGCACAGTGAAATCACAGCAAACATCTCTGCCCTCATCTCTTCTGTCCGTCTCATGTCATGTGATAAACATGTATTTTACAGCAGGAGAAAGGTTTGTTCAGAAAAGTTCTACTAGGCTGTCTGCCTGCCTGTCTGTCAATCTGTCTCACCCTTACTGTTCTGCCTCTGTTGTTACAGTATGTGTCCTCACGCACGAAAATACACAGAGTAGTACAAGGGCGGTTTCAAACTAAACACTCAGACCAGGTTTGTCTATGCCGTTGAGTGGATACACACAGCCGAATAGTTTTTTGGCACAATATCTAATTGTAATCTTTCTCATCAGAAATTGGGCTGGGATTTATTTTGCTATTTTTATGATTGTAAAAAAAGTTGACCACTTATAATGACAAAGCAGTGGTGAGTCACATCTGGCAGTGTAAAAGCAAGCTTAATGATATTTCACAGATTACTTCCAATTATACTGTTGACAGCTCTACACTCTACACTAGCTCTAGCATCACAGACTTTTGTCACAGGTCTGGTTTCAAAGCTTTAAAATGATAAGCTTAAAAAAAGTAACTACATTTACATAGACAAAATATTCATTCCAAAAAAACACAATATTCCTTGCATAGCTAATGAAAATGAATATGCCCGTTTACATGCAGCCATGCATACTCCATTTATGTGTCCTAACATGTTGTTTATCAAGTCAGAATACAGAAAAGTGAATCTGCTGGAGCTTTTTTCGCTGTTTTGCTTCTTTGCATCATGATATTTTTTTGTTTTTCAGCAGTAGTGAACTTGTTCGATTGTGCAAACACAGCCTTCATCTTTCATTCCTCAGCCACCTTCTTGAAAAGGTCTGAGTTGTGATATTTGCACAAATCTAAAAACCTGTTGGGTTGACCTGAAAAAGGTCTAACTCAGAAATATCCAAACAGAAAATGCTGTTTAAATGACCCTTGTCAACTTTGGAGTATTGTCATAATCCATATAGTAGGGGAATATGAGTGAGCATGTAAACATAGTTAACATGATAAACTTAACATTTTAACAGACAGATTCCAAATGGTATTTGTTGTCTCTTAGCTGTCAGCCATCTATATGCTACAACTACAATGGCTAGCTACAGTAGCCAGCTGCTAAGTATGTATCTGAAAATAACAGAATGTTCTCAGCAAGATCATTCAACTAAAATAAAAACTCACTACTCTGCTGGTTATTTGATTCTGCTTTCAGGACACCATCTTTCACCAACTGCAAACACTGTATGTAGTAAGCTCAACTCATGAGTGTTAATAAGCCCCTGATGAACAGTTTTTCCTGCAATGGCTGTCACTCAGCCGACAGTTTTGCTGGTCATCGGCTAAAACGTTCGCCTCATCAATACACCTCGTCTGGCGTCAACCCTCCAGGTGGCTTTCTAGTTATTTAGATTTTTCCACAACACAGTACACTGTTGAATTGCAGTGGCAACTCCTAAATGGACTAGAGCACATGCACATGGTTGCAGACAGTTTGCACATTGCTGCTGAAGAGATGCCACACAAAGTATTGCAGAGACTATGCTATATGTCCTTAAGGTCAAAATCATTGTGCGTAACAATGGCAAGCACACGGTTATCATCAATCAGTCATGATTCAGTGAATCTGTATTGCACTACCACTGGGTTGCCTTTGCCTTGTATTCCTCGATGGGAACTTCCTAATAACATTTCTGAGACTTCCATTTATTGAAATCAACAACCTCTAATAAAACTATAGTCATAAACATTTGTAAGACACTTGTACTTACTACTACTGTACTTGCTGTTTTATGAGCAGTGGTTTGCATCAGTGAGCTTGACCAAAAGAAAACTTAAGTACTTTATAATTCCTTCTTAGTATCTTTGTAATGAACTGTAGATCTGGTTGTGGAAAGCTATAGCAGTAAACTTGGCATTGTTGTAATGTCTACATCTGTGCTGACTTCAGATAAAATGTTATAAACTTGGAAGTTAAAGTCAAAACAACACCTCATTCTGTGCCCACTCACGTGTAGCAGAGCAACAATTAATGTTCTTGGTTATGTAAAGCTCACTGCTCTTCACCTTTCTGATGCCTGGATGTGTTCCATCACATTAAGTTTTAGTGTTGCTCTCAGTGTATATGAGTGTGTGTGTGTGTCTGTGTGTCTGTGTGTCTGTGTGTGTCTCCATCTATCAGTATGCAACCCGACCAAGCAGCTGCCAAGAGCTTAGCAGTCTGTTGCTAGGCAATGCCATTTAAAATCCATCCTTCTCTGTATGTTGGAAGCAGGTTAGCTGTGTTTGTCTCTCGGTTTTGTTGCTAATACCAGGGTGGAAACTGGAGTAGCATGAGGCATTTGCCTCAATAGTCCTGCACAATATTTTCTTTCCAAAGTGCAGCTTTGTTGGTGGGTGGCTGGTTTGGCCTCAGATGACTTCCTAAACAAAGAAAATTAAGCAGCTTTCTAGGGAGCTATTCAGTAATAGCATAATGAAAGAGGGTGTTTGCTATTTGATGATTAGTTTTAAAGAATGTCATTATGCCACATTCAAGTGTGGAAGGCGGCAGTGCTATTGCAGCAAAATCTGCGGAGGTGTGTGTATGTGTGCTTCATTTAACAGCAAGCACATCTTTTTCTTTGAAGTTATAATCTTCAGTGTGGGCACATAAATACATCTCCGGTTTGCTATTCTCTGTCATGGGTTGATATGACACAGTAGTAATGCAACCTATATCCAGGTTATGTAATGTTTTCAATAGCACCCAGTTTCTGATAGGTTTGCGAATTAATCCTGTGCTGCATAGAAAGCCAAGTGGTTTTATTTTTTCCATTTTGTTTATAATGGATTTAACCAGCTAGTTAGCTTAAGCTGTGATATACAAAGAACAAAGCAACACCTACACACACAGTACATAAGTTTGATTGATAGATGATCTGTGAGGAGCAAAGTGCACTTAGTCAACAACCACACACACTTCACTGTGAGGTTGTATTGAGGCAGAGCGGTGCTTTGTATGCTTACAATGACAATGCTAACAAGAAGATTTTTAGCAGGTTTAGTGTATAGTCACACATGAGCAAAATGAACACTGCCGAATGTTCGCTTGCCGTTCACTTCTATTCAGTGCAAGCACCGGGGTGAATAAAACCTTCACTCAGAAAGCAAAGCAAAGCAAATTGAAATCTTTGCATCATGTGGAGTTCAGCTTTGGCAAGCCTTGACTGGTACAGTCACAGGCTCGACCAATAGTAAAGAAGCGGGCATATGTGTGTCGGAGACAGTGATGTCATGTTTAACAGACCCATACTACGTATATGATACTGGCCATGAAAAAACTGCCCCACAGGACAGATGCTGCACTAATAACATCATATTTTGCTGTATTCATTAGCAAGTTAGCTAAAATTAGCCAGCAAGCTAGCCTAGTGTGTTTGTCACATCAGCCACTGCCCACATTCAACATGAATATCGGTTCGGCATGTATTAAAATGATGATGGTGGAACAAGAAGAAAAGTTGGGAAATTGCTAAAGTAATAACTCATCAACTGAGGAGAATGTCAAGAATGTCTTTATACAGTTCCATGAAAATCCAACCAGTATTGAAATATTTCATTGTGGACCTAGGTGATGAATCACTTAGTCCTGAATGTGTCATATTTGTCCTCTGTCTGGTATCACTGTGTATATACAGTTGACACCAGTGACTAAATGTGCATTTTTCTTGGATTCCTTAAAAGCAGAGCCATCCAGCAAAAAGATGGATTATCCATCATAATCTGACAGAGCTGAAAACATGTCTCCTTTTTTTATTTTATTCCCATGATTGAATTTAGTTGAATGTTGTGTTTACGTGCTGTCTGTTACTGTATCAGAAGCTCAGTCAGTCATTTTGGGATATTATTCCTGTGCAAACATGAACAAAGCCAGTGTTTGGGCCACAGGGGTTGCAGTACTGCAGTGACAGATGGGGACTTCAAGCCAAGTGCCCAAATTCACACCCAGGCTTTAGCATTGATCCGTCTCTCACTTCCACCCACAAACTCAGCTACTCAAGTATTCAGAGTTATGCAAGATTTTATTGCTTCCCAGCTGGGTATATTGGCAAGCTAATAACACTAATCCAGTCTTATTATGAACCACAATACATGTGGATTTGCAACTGGTGGCAATTCTTTAGTCTTTTTTGACACTTAAGGAAAGTGATGGAAGGGGAATGGATGTGATACTTGCATTTTCTTCCATTTTCTTTTCTAATGAAATGCTTGTTTTACATCATTGAGAAACAAGCTCATTTGTAGGTTGTTGTTTTGTGATCTTGTAAACAAAAAGACAAATAAGGACAGGCTCAGAAGAAAGCTGACTTTGTAACACAACAGAGTGAGAGGCGAGGAAACAGCCAGGGAGAGACGGGGAGGATGAAAGTGTGAGTTGTGGCAGGCGGCTCGTGTAGAGGAGTGACACTACCAAAGGATGTACTTTGACTTTGATTGTGTGTTGCCACGAGTCACTGCCTGTGTTCGTCAGCACAGTGGCCAGCAGAATGAGAAACCACAGTGTTTTAGGGCCTTGACAATGTATAGCTGTCTCGCTGTCACTTCATCTCTGTGGACCTGCCCACTACCTCCCTTCAGTCACCTTTCGTTCACATCCCTTTTTCTCTTTCTGTACCTGTCAGCCTGTCTCTCTCACTGTCAATCTGTCAATAGTTTGGTGAATTGTTAAATCTGAGTCATTTCAGCAGGGGATTACTGTAGAGAGTGTGTGTTGGAATGTTCATGTCCTTAAAACTTCTACATCAACACTAGGTAATAATCTAATTTAATGGTCGCAATTGAACTGTTAAAAGAATGCAACTGTTTCCTTTATTTTAACTTGGGAGACTTGCAAGAGGTAGATTTTAAAAAGAAAGGTAAATAGAAGAAGCAGAGGTTGAGATATCCTGACTTTTTTATCTCTAGAATGGGTCAAGCTCTAAAACGATATGATATGTCTGTCAAACTCCACTCCCCCAGTTAGAAACTCAGGCTTTCTGTTCTCAACGCCCGCTTCAAGACTTGACAAAGACAGATAAATGAGATAACGTCTTAGAAAATAACCCAGACTGTGATCGGTTTGCGAAGTACAGTTTGAGAACATGTCATGACTGACCTTTATTTGTAAAATGGCTAAACCATCTCTGAGGGTAAAGTCATTCTCACTTGAACTCACAACTCACAGACATGCACCATCTTACAAGGTGTCACAAGTTGAAATTGCTTTTTATTTAGGAGTCACATTAAAGCAGTGTTTGGAGCTTTGGATGTAATAAACAGTCTGTACATCTTACACCCTATTGGCTAAATGCAATCTAAGTTTGTGAATTTCGCAGATCCTTTTGTCCAATGCAACATACAATTGACATACAATCCAAAACACAGTAAATCAAGGTGAAGCCAACTTTATTTTGTCTCTACATTCCCTAAGTTTCTACTGCTTTTTCCTTTATTGTGATTGTAATTAAAGTCCCAAAAGCCACTGTCTATGTTTTTGCTTTTAACTGTTATTACTCCCAACTACAGCCAACAAAATGGAAAGTGAAGGTTTTGTTTTCTGAAATCTGCTGCAGAACATATGTGTACATGGACTTTGTTTTATAAGGGTGAAGGAGTACATCAGTTGAAGAGATGAAAACTCCTCAAGATGATAAATGAAACTGAGTGAGTGGAAGTTATAAAAGCACTAAAGAGTGGATTACAGTGATTTAAAACTGCCATTACTGACAAGAACTATAATTTCTGTACTGACTCGAGCCTTATGTAAGTCCTAAAAGACAAGTAATCATAACTGATTGTCATGAGGCAGGATATCTTCACACAAAGCTAGTGCAACAGATCTTTCCTTTGAACTCTTTTACCTTTAAAACCTTATTTTCTGTAGTTAAATTCCATTCTTCTGAAAAAAGTTAGAAAATGGTGTCCTAATGATAACATGAATACGAGGAAACAATTAATGAAAGACTTGTGTCAACTTTTTAGTTTTAGTTATTTTGATCAAATATTCTAGTAATTTTAATAGGTGAATAATTGACTAAATCAAATAAATGGTGCATGACTAAAGCTGGCCAACCTGAAAAACATTATCATCAAAAGACGGTGGGGTTTGTGAAGTGGTGTAGGAGGATAGAGGAGAGAGTTAAAAGAAGGACAGTAGGTCATTTTGTCAAGGAAAACAGAGACGAGTCTGCCGCTGTGTTGCTTCCATCATCAAAACTGAAAAGAGCTTTATCAAATGCACCCACATCACACTTTATAAAAATAACACACAGCTAGAAGGCATTTTAACCGAGTCCTCTGTGTTGTGATTGGTGGGCAAAAAGGAGGAAAATGTGGAGCAAAGGCAGACAGTATCTTCAAGGCGATTATTTGAATTCATTCTTTTTGACGCCAACTGACAGAAATGAAATGAAAATTATTAGGAATATGAGAAGCTCCCATACAGCTGGCATAGATGAAATCTGTTGCAAAATTCTTAAAGCTATTGTGAATGAAATTGTGGAGCTTCTTGTTTACTCTATCAATTTCTATCTCTCTCTTTACTGTGTGGGGCCTTACCAAAAATGATAAATTAGTGTGAATTGTAATTGTATCAAGTCTGGTGATACAAATGATATACACAACTACAGACTTTTATCAGTATTGCCTACTCTCTCCAAAGTATCAGAGAGAATTGTGTATAACTGACTTAGTGATTACTCAGATTAATCAAATATTCTTGTCTCATCACAATATGGTTTTAAAAAAAAGCACGACTTGTAATTTGTGATCTGATAAAAAGGAAAAAAAAAGTAAAAATCAATAATGCTATTAATGAAGATGACTGCAGCGCTGTAGTTTTCCCTAATTTACTAAAAGCATTTGACACTATTTAGTTTTAAATTCCTCTAAGCCAACTTCAACATTATGGTGTCACAAGCACAGCACTCTGTTGGTTCAGAAGTCATATGTATAGGAGGCAACAATATAGATATGTCTACAGTCACAAATCTTAATCTTAAAAATCATCAAATATGGGGTCCCCCAGGGATCCATTTTAGGGCTTCTCCCCCCTATGTTAATATTTTGTGAAGTCCTCTTGCATTCTACATAGTTATTAGGTATTACTTTCTGGTGATAAAAATGTATTATGTCACAAATTTCTAAATTATCTGCAAAATAATCCAAATGAGGAACTGATTAAGGTGGATGCATGGTTTAAATGCAGTAAATTATCATGAGACATAAGCTAGATAAATCTCATTTTTGCCTCCAACAGAAATCAAAATAGTGTGAAGTAATAAAGGTAGTAAATAACAGAAGGTGTGAAGTGCATCAAATTCATGGAGGTACATATTGATCATTTATGAGACTTTGAGGTTCAAGTTAAGTGTAAGTTTTTACCTTATACAAGATTTTATGTTAACCTCATATAAACTACTGTAATGTTATTTGGCACAATACGTTTTATAGTTATCTTTTCAAATTTTACAGGAGAAGGCAACACTCCCTCAAATGCAAATGACAAAATAGGTCAATTTCCACTGACTTTCAAAATGACTCAGAGTATATGATCTGGCCCCAATATGACGTATAATACCATTGTAACGATCACAGATTTAAACACAGTCTGTAATGTTATGAAACAATTGCAACCAGGCATCAAACTGCATGGTTTGGGCTTGAAAAACAATCATAGTTTGGCAGTAAATGAGCACTTTTGTCACTAATTTAAGGTGATGTATCTATGTCACATGATATATGTCATATGTGATACGTCACATACATCACTACCGTAACATGCTACACATAGCAGTAGGCACATTGTTACTAAAAAAAAGTCAATGTTGAAATCAGAGCATGAACACTGGTCTCCTGGGTAAGAGTCCAGTGTTTGTTTGACCCATCCACCACGGGTCCCGCCCACCCTTCTCACTTCGTCCTTTGCTCCTACAGTAATAACTATTGCCAGTAGATGGCGGTCATATGTCATTATCTGTGTCCGAGCTCAAGGTAGCAGTTACTACTAAAATATGTTAAAGCTGAATAACCTAAACAGCTGAAGACTTCTTAACTAATTTCTCTGCTCTTAAATCTATTTAAATTGTACTGCTATTTCCACTTGCCATATGTCTTATAGTATCGTACCTATTTAATCAGTGTTTCGACTGATAGAATAAATGTCTTGGTACCATTTAGTAGTTAGGGTCAGGGAAGTTAGCTCTTTGGGTCTTGGGTGTTTTGTAGGTTGTAAACGTTACTGTATAATATATGCACTTTTTCAAATCTCGACAACGTTTTAATAAACATTTTAAATACTTTATGCTAAGTGTTTGAGCGCCTGTTCTCAAGCTTCAGATAGCTTATCAGAGCGTTCCACTTCACATCTCCATCATGTATTATGATTGCACTTGCATTATTTGAATAAAGTGAAACTGAACTTATTGGTGGATGGAGGCGGAGCAGGTAGTCAGTGTGGGATAAGAGGAAATTAGAGAGAAGAGGAAAAGAGGGACATCAGCAAGGAGGTGTAGCTTCTCAGCTTGAGGGAGATTAATAGTTAGATGGGGAGATGAGTGGATGGATAGGGGAAGGGGTGAGGGTGAGCAGGTAACAGTGGCCTCTCAGAGCGTCTGAGGCGCAGGGTGAGAACGGTCATAGTTGTGATCAGTGGTCAGCCTCCTGCCAGCCGACTGCCCCTCTGGAGGCCAATTAGAGCGCAGGCGAGTAGAGCCAGGAACAGTGGAAGACTCCCTGCAGGCACACACACACAGATTCACACATCAGTGCTGACACTGGGTTCATACAATAATCGAAGCCCCCAGGCACACACCCTGAGACCCACACACACACACGCTGATATTGCTGCAGACACGGGCTGAAAGCGCACATTTCTGTTACTTTAAGTCACATTTCAGTGTTGTTTTTCATTATATTATTTATCCAAGATTTTGTTTTTCAAGATGACATTTTGTTACAGTTACGAGATTAACTAACCTTACTTACTGTTGTGTAATTGCAGGAGAATTTGACACGAAACAAAATGAAAACATTTTGAGTTGCCTTAAACTTTCTACTATGCCCTCAACTTGTCTCAAAATGAAGAGCTTGAACTTGTTCGACCAGCAGGCTAATATACATAAGTGGAATGGTTCAGCATGAAGTTTAATGAGAGATTTTGATTGGAAGACTGCTCAGTTATTCATCTTAATTTTTATTATTTAATCTAGGGGTTTGTTTGTTTGTTTTAGCAAGTCATTTCTTATTTAGCAAGATCAGATTTTTATTTTTTTTTTGCCTAATCCCAATCTCAGTCCTTTGATTGTGGGTATCTGCTGATACCAAGTCTGATCCAGGACTTACATTTAAGCTAAATGACACAGTTGCCTAGTGAGATAATGGAGATTGTCTTTTTTGTATCAAAGCTTAGCGTTGTCAGACCGATAGTCGATGGGTTCCAAGATTGATACAGATTCTACAGATTTAAGGAAGTTGTTTTTGCTTTCTCTGTAAGTGTGTGCATGTGCATGTGTGTGTGTCTGATCCACCTGATGACCTTGAGTTCATCGCCACCATCACCTCCCCTGCAGTGCTGAAGAGAGGTTCTTTTGAAGTACAAAAATCTCAGAAAGGACACACACACATTGGTGAATAACAATCAAAAGTGTCCTAAAGTTCAGCCTGAAACTTTGAAATGGCTACATTTCTATCTGCACACACACACACACACACACACACACACACACACACTAGCTGTCCCTGAAAAATTGCGACAATTTCCTGCAGCTGGAGACCTGATTATCTGCCAATGAGCCAATCAGTGCTCACCATTAGGAGTGCGTCTTGACCAATAGGTGCTGCAGTGGCAGGTCCTTAGTGACAGCTGGTCAGATTCTGAAGGTGCTGTGCTGTTAACTTTAAGCCTAATGAGACAGGAGGAAGGGTATAGTGCATATGCTGTATTGATGGATTACACAGAACGACCTTAAACCAAACCTCCAGCTAGTATATGTATAATCACAGCCAAAGTCACTTAATCCAACACAAGCCCCCAGCCCCACACACACCCTCCTCCCAGCACACATAGAGATGCAGACACCCTGAAACACCAGCATGTCTGTCACTGGAACTGACGCTATTTTAATCTGTGTGCTTGAGGCATTATGTGCCCGCTTTAGGAATTAATTAAGTTCTTCCTCTTTCCTGTACTTTGCGCTGTTTTAAATACAGATGCTTGTCTTATTGGCAACTAAATCCAGACCTTACGTACTAAATAAGCATTTGTGATTTCTGTACTATACCCAGAGTATTGCACTTACTCTTTATATTGCAATGCCAGCTACTGATTCCAGCTTAGTGTCAGACAAAATTTAAGGGACTGTTTGAAATGTTGGGACCAAAAATTGAAAAGTGAATTTAATCCCCTCAGTTGAGGGCAGATAATAAATCAGCTTCCCATAGCAAATGAATCGTTTGAGGCTTGATTGTTGTTTTAGGTTGATCTTTTTATGGCCATGTATGGTGCTGTCTGAGGATATAAATTAAATTGATTATAATGCACAGGCTAGACTACCATGGCAAGTACTTGTACTGTATATGGGAGAGGCAGAATGAATGGCATTCTGGCAGGTAGAAATATGATTTATATCCAGTTTTGGTCAGTCCAGTAATGTCGTGCTTATTTCACTATTTGAATTTCCATTGCTGTTTATGCTGTGTTTATTAGAATTAATAGTATCGTAAGTCAAATAAAAGTGTGTAATATCTTAGAAGTTTCATTGAACTTTGCCTTCTTCGTGAAGCTTTCTTAATGCCATGCGTCATCATTTGAATAAAGAACATTTTTGATGAAAACCCAGAGGTTGATGCAGAGAAGTACAAAATCTTACAAAAAACCATCTCGCACTGCCAGAATTCAGCTGAACTGACAAACTGTGCCAGCTGCTGATTACCAGAGCTTACATACTGTTTAAAAAACAGCAATCAAAGCAGCCATTAGATACTTTATGAAAAAACTACATTAACACAATACAATAGCAACAAAGCTAGTTAACCGGCACTCTGCTACTGCTTCACTGCAGTATTTCCACCCTTTTTTTTTACACCAGGCTAAGTGCGCTGGAGAGGCATACAGAGCATATTTCAAGTACCAATCTGACCACTTGGATTGCTAGGTTGATGCCAGCCTGTGCTTTATATAGTACATACTGTGTGTGTGTGTGTGTGTGTGTGTGTGTGTGTGTGTGTGTGTGTGTGTGTGTGTGTGTGTGTGTGTGTGTGTGTGTGTGTGTGTGTGTGTGTGTCATTATCAGCATATCCATTGTAGTTTGCTGTTTTTATACTGTTCTCTTTTTGTCTCTATCTCTTTTTGAGGAAGTCATGATAAAAAAGATAAGCTTGTGCTGGCACAGTGTACGGTAGGGACATGTAAAGACAAGAAAACACATTTATTTGTCTTTATCTGTCTCTGTCATGCTGTTTGTCATCTTTTCAATTTAAACTCCCCACAAATGTCCATATCCCCCAAGCAAACTCAACACGGCATCATATTAACGACAGCAATCAGTCAACATTTTATCCAGCAGCACAGTCTGTACATTGCAGTTTTTTTTCTTTTTATGCCTAATGCCCATCCTTTTCTAACATTGTGACAGAAATTTTTTTTCTGCAAGTGTGGCACATTTTATGTTTTTCCAACACTGCTTCACACAGTCTTTCAAGTTTTTAAAAGCATCCTAGACGACAGATGTCCCATCAGGCTCTTAGCTTGTAGTCTGCCTTCACCCCCACTCCCAGGAAACTTGCATTGGGATAGAGTGAAGGGGTAGGGAGTCATCTAAAATCCTGAGAGAGGGAGGCTTTCACGATTGGTCTAATTTTAGACCAGAGCCCTTTTTTCCTGTCGCCACTCCCACAGAGATCTAAGAACAGGTACAAGGAGCTGTCTCCAAAGACAGAAAGACACAAAGAAAGAGAAAGAGGGGGATTCAATCTCCCCAGAATCAAAGGCAGATGGTGACAAATACTGAGCACACAAAGTGCAGGTAGAGAGGTGGGGGGGGGGGGGGGGGGGATTGGATTGAGTCCCAGAAGGCTAGGTTTTATTTCAGCCCTAGTAACTCACTTGCTACTTGTCCACATCTGCAGAAACAGGCCAAATACAAGGTGTGGTCACAGCAAAGCAAAGTTTGCTCTATATCCATTCAGGCAGAAAATGATCACACATAAAAATGATGTAAGTTGCTGGTAGACAAGAAGTACATATTTGTGTTTCTCACTATAAATGTGTGCACAAGAGATTGAGAGTATGCAGTATGTGTAGCAAGGTAATTTTTTTCTAATTGGGGGTAACATATGTGCAGCAGAGCATAGAGCAGGGTCTGTGGATGTTGTACTATCACAGGTGCTCAGGGCTTCAGCCTGAAGCAGCTCTCATTCTCTTTAAACACTCATGCTCTTATTTTGAAAATAGAAAATCCACCTCAAATCTTAAGAAGCTGCAGAAGGTGAATTTGTGACCATAAACAAACCTCTGTCAAAGGTAGAAACCAATCCCCAGAGAGTCATTGCATACTCTTGAATCATGATCGCTGTATGTTGAGAAGAGCTGTTTCAGTGCTGCCTCTCGCACAAATCCTGACAAATTTAATTTATGTGATTGTCAGTTAGGCAGTAAATCAACAGTTTACGGACAGTCTGCCCAGTGACTGTGCTGAGGAATCATAGCTTGCATATTGCTGATAATTACGGGTTGTAGAGGGGTCTAGGTTAATCTTCTTTAATAATGGTTTGACAGTTGTACATTTAAGAGGGTAAAATCGAATGACATCTATTACGTAATGTAGCTCCAACAAAAGTGTTGCCTCGCAGTGATAGCAGTACAGTGCAAAGTAAGTAGGAGTTATGGTCAGAGTCAGTGTTTCAAAGCTGTAGCTGACTATTTATTGTAACAAATAGAGCACTATAATGTTTGACATCAGACCCTCAGCTTATGGTTGTCAAGCCCACCTTTATACTGATGACGCTATTGTGTATTGTTTTGCTGATTCAGTACAACTGGTTGTGGAAAACCTGCAACTTTCTTTTCTCCAGGAAGTTCTTATTTATGTTAAGATAGGTTAATGCAAATAAAACAAAATGTATGGTTTTCTCAAGAGCCAAAAGCATTGACTCCTGTGATCTACCTATCTCTACTGTCAATGGATGGAAGTATTGAAAGAGTTACAGAATAAAAGTATCTTGGCATCGGACTCGATGACAAATTCACATTTAAATACCACATCAGAAATCTTGTTGGCAAATCACAACTAAAGATTGGCTTTCATTTAGAAATAAATCCAGATATCCTTTGATCTGTGGGAAGAGGATTGTTGAATCAACTTCCCTCACAATTTTGGATTATGGGGATGTAATTTACAGATACACTGCTGCCTCCATACTAAGGCCCTTAGATTGTGTTTACCACTGAGCCCTGAGGTTTATCACCAGTAATACCTACAATACTCATCACTGTATCCTCTGTGATAAAGGCAGTTGGCCTTCTCTGACTGAGAGGAACAATATTCATTGATATCTGTGTCTTTAAAGGCCTGATCAGAGAATTATAATCATGTATTACATCCATGTTACATTGGAACCCTGGTCCACTTTTAACTTGCTCCAGTGACTAGATGATTTATGTACTTTGTGCCAGGACTGATTTTGGAAAGACTGCTTTTAGTATTAGTGCAGCAGATTCATTGAATCTCTTGCAAAACAACCTAAAACTGAAGACTCGTATCACCTAGCCACTTGAGGATTTCACCTAACAAGTGTCCACTATAGACCTGTAACTGTTTCAAGTGTTGTTTTGTAAGATTGTAGTTCTATCTTGGTTTGATTTTGATTGATTGATGTCTGTGTTCTTGCTGGGCATCATTGAAAATGAGGATTTTTGTCTTTATTGTGATATGGTTGGCTATTGTACGGTTGTTGAAAGAAAATAGTTCCTACATAAAACTTCTCACAACAAGGTCTGTGGATTATCTTGAGTAACCGGGTCATGATTTCTGGAAAGAGATATTGCTGTTGAGTTTTTAGGTTTACTTTTTTGGCGCATTGAGCACCACAAGCCCAGTGCCATCTAGTTCTATTGTACTGGGGAGAAGGCAGGCATCTTACAGCTGACATCTCTCCAGTATTCAAAAACTCACACCAAAACGATTCAGATTGATAAATAGCACTACAGGTAAGAGGAAAATATGTATTGTTGTTTTTTGGGGTTTGCTGTCCCTCTAAATAAAGGTTTGAATGAATGAGTTCAGACATATTACTGTGATATGAAACAAAAACACTGCAACTGACTTAATGGAGAAATGTCCTGCTAAGACTCTGTGGTCCAGCTGAGAGCAAGATGAAGTTGGAGCTGGTGGGGGGAGGTTGTGGAGGTCAGCATGGTCAGCATCACAAATGGTGCATGATGAGTCACCAGAGAGTTGATTACCACATTATAAATATCGTCACATCTGTGTTTGTTGTCTTGGTGATTTTAAGAGTCAGATGGTATGATTCAGCCGAGAAACTGTCAGACTGATCTGCTGGTGACACAAACAACTTTCCTTTTCTGTTTATCAAGATGCTTCATTGTCACCAGATGCAAATGATAACATGAATTTTCCCTCCTTCTCTCTCTCTCTCTCTCTCTCTCTCTCTCTCTCTCTCTCTCTCTCTCTCTCTCTCTCTCTCTCTCTCTCTCTCTCTCTCTCTCTCTCTCTCTCTCTCTCTCTCTCTCTCTCTCTCTCTCTCTCTCTCTCTCTCTCTCTCTCTCTGTCTATCTATCTCTCTGCCTCCCAGTGGTCAGCGGGCCTTTCTGTTGGAGAACGTGCCCTGTAACAACCCCAGTTGCCATAGTGTAGGAAGGATGTTTCACATCCACTGGGACCAGTCAGATTTGGGAGCCATCCAAAATGCCATCATGGCAACATTCTTTGACATCTATGAGGACGTGAGTAAATTGTTTTGAAAAAATGTTGTTCAGAGCTTGTTTTGGTCAGACATACAGCATACAGCACCATCCTTTCTCCAATTCTGTTTCCTTCCATTTCTCCTCTAAATGTCCACCTCCTTTGTCCATCCCCTTTTGTCTGTCAAAGTAATGCACTGGCATTTACAATGATACTGGTATCAGATAGTTTGAAATGGCACTAAAGTGACATCCCCTTGTTGAGAATTTCTACAGTATTAAAGAATTTGATGGCAAATGGAGAAGAAAATGAATAAATCTCACAGAGCACACAAGAATATTTGATTTCTCTAATGCAGAAAAGTGGATTATGTGTAAAGCTTTTTTCTCCACTGACGTCAATAAAATGATTTAAGTTTATGCTTTTCCTTTCATGCTCAGAAGTAATATTCTCGAATTGGACTGAGGACAGAACAATGTCGTGTTCAGTTTAGTGCTTGTTTCTAATCAGTAATGCCATTTAAAGTGCATACAGTGGCTTGTGTGCAAGCCTAATTTTCTCCATTTTTGCCAGCTACGTGTTTACTAGACAAAGCATTATATTTATCTCTTTTCTTTTTACATCTTTTATATATGCTGTTGTTTTTACACTGTTTTTTCATTTATGTCAACCTGGATTTCTATCCGTGATGACAATGGCGTGTTCATCTTAAAAATTAATGCACCCCTGCAGAGGTGCAGTATAACTACAAAACACAGACACCGTCATAGACACTTGTTACATACATACAATACACACACTCCCACTCCCACTCAGAATGTGCAACTGCAAAGAGTGCAGAAGCTGTATTGCAATCTGCTCTTTGTTCCTGTCTTATCAGAATTAATTATTACTGCTAATGCAGCCTGTCTGTTTAACTCTGCTCTCCCCGCTCTTTGTCTCTCACTCTCTCACTCACTTGAGAGAGAATTTATAAATGGGGAAGAGAGACGTAGTGAGGAGAAGAAAGGGGGAAGAATAGAGATAAGATAATGCTGGATCAGTCACCCAGTATGTTAGAGGGATAAAAATGTACATCAGAAGACACACACACCATGCTCCCATTGTCCCTTATCTATATGCCTGTCTTCATTTGCAGGGTATATTAGACATGCTGGTTCTAAGCCAGGCAGAGGGCAAAAATGACTTGATCATCCACGCTTTGAAGAACAATTTTGAAGCTGATGCCTACTTCGTTAAAGTGATGGGTAAGTGACTGATTTTCCAAGGAGTAGGGGCTCTGTTCCGTCTCCTCTCCACATGCCTAAACCGGTTTATTGGTTGGGGTACATGAAGAAAGAGAGAGACACCTTTTTTTTCAAATACAACTGAAATTTTAATGTTTTAAAGCTTTGTAGGTTGTTGTTGTTTTTTTACTTTTTACCATAACCACCCCTCCCAGACCAATTAGAATCATTGAACATGAGCAGCTCTTTTCCCAAACCGAGAAAACAGATGGTCATGACTGTTATCTGTCATATTAATAAGATTTTTTAGCCTCAAGCTACTGAGTTGGTGGAGAAACAGCAATGATATACTGTAAATACAGCAAAGTAAGGCACATAGCTCCCAGTCTAGTTGGTGCCGCTGATGGACTACAACTAAAGTTGATAATGTTTTATTTGTTGGAAAAGCTACAGTGAAATTACTACATATTGTAATATACATTTTGTTAAAGCTGGTGAAGGCAGAATTTGAAAAAGGCATGGCAGAATTTAGTACACCCTCCTCCTGCAGCTCTTCCCTTTTACCTCTCTGCCATAAGCCCCTCCCACCAGATAACCATGTGCATACACTTACGCTTCATACAGTAACTTAGTGTTCCTTATACAATGATTTATTTCATCTTATTTAATCATGGAGCTACACAGCAAATTTGCTCAGCCCCTTCTTGGTCTACTCTCTGTCTCTGTATATCACTCCACAAATGAGACAAGAACTAGCCAGCTAGCCACTGCTACCATCCCTCTGCCTCACTCCTCGCTGCTGTGTGCTGCTTTGCCAGGGGAGAGCAAGGAGCAGCTTGGGACACAGACCTTTCTTCGGCACCTGTAGCAGCTTGAATTCAGCCAGCGCAACCCCCCCCAGCACCAGGTGTCAACACAGGCTAGTGATCAGCAGCACCACCAGGTGTAACCTGTGTAACAGCAGCAACAGAAAGTTTGCTGATCCGGCATGGAGTCTGGGCTGTCTGGTCCTCTGGAGTAGGGGTTTGTGCTGGCTGGATTCCAGTTGCTGTAGCAGGTGTCTCATGTAGGGAGGTGGTCTGTAGCAGCTATGAGTGAGGGGAGACACACTGTGATTTGAGGCTCTTGATAACATGGTCTCTCCATCTGTGAAACACTTTGGGATATTGGCACTGAAATGACCTGTGATTGGCCAAAGTCTCCTGTCACAGCCTAGATTTTCTAAAGCCTGTAAACAAAGCCAAGAGGAGGTGCAGAAGTCTAGTTTTCTTTCACATCATCTAAATTACAATTTGCTTGAAGTTCTTCAAGGACTTCTGTGACATAGGAAAGAAACTACCAACCCCAGCCTTAAGAGGCAGATACTGTGGGGTGTCAGTGGCTTAGTGGTAGAGCAGGCGCCCCATGTACAAGGCTGTTGTCGCAGCGGCCCGGGTTCGACTCCAGCCTGTGGCCCTTTGCTGCATGTCTCTCCCTCTCTCTCTCCCCCCTTCACACTTTACTATCCTATCAATTAAAGGCAAAAATGCCCATAAAAATATCCTTGATAAAAAAAGAGGCAGATACTGTGAAGCTTTTTTCTGTTTGCAGTCAGTCTGATATCTCACTTGGATTTTGTTTGATTTCTGTGTTCCATGTTATTGTAAAGTGATCAAATTATTCTAACCTTTGGCTGTGTGATATTGTAAACTATTACATATTTCACACCAGATTTTCTCAATATAGAAATCTAGCATCATTAGTCGTAAAGTTCGAAGCTGAATGTAAAACTTGTAATTAAATTAATGATTTCCTGTGTTGCTACAGAACACAAATGCCTGTGGTGCGCACACCATGTAACCATGAAATCCTGGATTTGAAGCCAGACTGGCACCTTTATTGCATGTCAGCCGTCTTCCTCTCTCCTCATGTAACCTGTCACTTTCCACTTTTGACTGCCTGATGAAGGTGTCAGAAATGCCAGAAAAATAACCTTTATTCTGTCTGTGCAACGAAGATGAATTAATGTTAATTTAGAAGGAATGGCACCCACCGTTTGTGCAATACGCTGTGTTTCCGTCACACTTTAAACCTGATATTCGCAGATGATGTCTGACTAGAAGCAACTGTAGCTTCAGTATTTGCTTGCGATGCTCAGAAATAGTTTTTATATTTTTGGCTCACTGCGTTTTCCTTTCAGTTAATAGATTTTATTTCTTTTATTGTAACAGCGTTTGAGTAAAAATCAAGACGCTGTCTTTTGAAGTCAAAATGTTGGTACAGCGTCAGTACCTAGTGACATTTGAGGAATGCAAAAATAGTTCCACTCTAGGGTGGGCCTTTGCACAGTTTAATCTGTCACTCCACTCTGCTCATTAGTAGGAGAAAGAGTGTTGTTCATCCCTCTCTGTTTCAGAACAGTTGGTGAACAGTTGTTGTTTTGTCTTGTATTGAAGGGAGGGGCTACAACTTACACACATAAATCATCACTATGCCCTTGTAAACACACTAGTTTACACACTTAACATTCTTACAGTATGTAATCAATATTCTTTGCCAAGAACTACATATACACGCAAATTCGACCTTTCTTGTATGCACTGCCTGAGATACACTGAATGGTAATGATGCTCTTCGTTTATTAAAAACACGTCAGGCTCTCTGTTAAACAGCAGGCTAAGACAGAAACATTAAACTCAAACTGTTTGTAGCAAATACTCACAATACTTCAGTGTTACAATGATGTAAATTAAACTGAATCGATTCATATTACCAAACAAAATGACAAAAATCTGACAGTACAGTAAAGTCAGATTTGGAAGGTAGAAATATTTAAATAAATGTCAGATTGGCAAAAGAGATTGGCACAGCCTTGTCAGTCACAATATACATATTTCATGTGAATTTTAGTAGTTTCAAGATTGTGTTTGCTGAACTTTGATGGATGATGCTACACTGCTTTTAATGATGAGACTGGAGACTTAGACAAGGATTAGTTGTGTCACACTGAGCTGCTAAAATTGACACAAGAACATCCTTTGTTTGGTCTATCGATTGTAGCACTGCTTTTAGCCCACTTCAAGTAGTTTCCAGCTCGACTTTGCATTGTTTAAATTAGTTCCAGGAGGAGCACCTGCAGTTTCATGACAAAGTTAGACTTTTTCGCCGGAGATAAGGTAGAGCCACTGAGCTTGACGCCATTGTGTCCAGCGTACAGAAAGAAGAGCTAAATGACACCCATGATGTCCTGTGTCCTGCCTTGCATCTCAGAAGATTTGGTTTGAATGCTCGCTTTAGGTCAGTGCAATCTCGGAACCCATCAGCCATCATCTGACAATGATTTATCTTTTTATTAGCTTTTTCTAATTTGTCTGCATTCATACGCAGGTGTCTGTTTATAGAGATTAGCTGAAATGTTGTCTGGACCTGTTTCAAGTTGCTAATCAAACTGTAAACAATGAGCGGCGCACGGAAGATAAAGTCTTGGCCCAGATATCCACTGGGTTCACCGGATCTCCTGAAATATTGGCCATTGCCCTCAGAGGCTTCATTGTCATCAGACGATGGCCGATGGGTAGTGAGATTGGCTCAGTGGAGACTTATGAGTCTAAAAAGATTAAGGCCTTGCACACCATCACAGTTGTTCTTAGTTAATGACTGATTATACCTTTGCTCGGGTTGAAAATGGGCAGAGCTATCCATGCATGCATAGATGTTCATAAGGTCACTAATTTAATAAAAGTAATAGGTATAATTTGTAAAATTCCCTCTGTAGGTGTACCAGAGGTGTGCAGAGCCTTTAGTTTTTAGACAGTAACTTAAATCACATTTACAGTAATGATCAGATCATCCCCAGATTATATTACCTATCCATAGACAATAAGATCTATATTCCAAATACAGTCGATCTGGTTTATGTGGATTCTGATACGTAGAGGGTCACTGTAGTCTAGATTTTCTCCAGGAGCAGGGGGCTCAACAGCAACAAACCCCGTGGAACACATTGGGAAGTAGTAATGCCTGTGTTTGGCAGAAAATGCCAAAAATATTAGATATGATTTCATATGTCGAGGGAGAAAAAAAATGTAAAAGGAAGAGTCGTGTATTTTCAGTTAGCCTGACAGCCTCTGTGTGTACAGCATGTTTGTGTGACCTTGACTCGTCCCCCTTCCTCCTGCTGTAACATGAATTCCTTTTGTGCTGCCTCTCTAAACACTGCTGTTCTTTTCGTTATCCATGTCTTGTCTCACTGCCGCACATCAAACAAAACACACACTGATACACCCGCACTAAAATGCTTGTCTTCCCCCCGACCGATGCAAACACTGTCAGCTCCCCCACTTCTCCTCTTTATTTGACTTCAGTTATTACACATTTGGTTGTGAATATTTCATACATGTTCAGCGTTGCTTTTTCTACGTCTAGCAGACGACAGACTAGCGAGCAAACAACAAGCAACCAAAATAAAAATGTATCTGTCAAGTGTTACACCCTGTCGACATTTCATTCCTCTCCCCTGTGAACGGGAGCTCAAATGCAGCTTAATAGTCTCGCACCTCCCGTGAAACCCCCCTGAGGGCAAATTGTTTATTTGCCATTCTTTTCAGGCGTCTCTGGTAGCATGGCTGATAGCATTACACTGTAATACGTGAGACTGAGTGTGCGAACTTCATATTCAGACGTGGCACATTATGTCAGCCAGTGATGTGTCTTTGTAGACAGCCTGATCCAGTCCTCCGATCTGTAAGATGGAATCCTATTTTCTCAAGATGACATCCCTCAACCCTCCCCAGAGCATTATTGAACAACACCCGCTGATGGATTGACTTTGTGTCCGCTTTGGTGTGTGTGTGTACAGTTTGTGAGTGAAAGGTAAGATCCCATGATGCACACGGACTTCCCGGGATAAATCCATCACAGGCTGGCCCCGGACAGCAGCCTTGCCTCTCAGCCTGCCAGAGGCCTGGACTCTTGCTGGGCTTTTCACACTGAGATGACCTGAACCTGTACCGGTCTGACATCTCCTCCTCCCGTGCATCCGACATGCAATAGTTCACTCACTAGCACATTCCATCAAGATTTGTACCTCTGTTGCCATAGGTGCATATATTATTTAGGAGCTGGCTAGAGGGTTTTTTAATACAGCTGCAGACCAACAGAAGTTTGGCAGCTAGGATGCCATTCTGTAAAAAGAAAAAAAGATGTACAAACAATGTATATATAGTATACATACTGTATATATAGGGATGGCAATGCTGACCTGTGCCTCCACTGTGGTCCAGACTGAAACATTTCAAAAACTATTCAGTGGATTGCCATGAAATTGTATACAGACATCCATGCTCCACTGACTTTGGTGATCCTCTGATCTTACCTCCAGCACCACCATGAGAGTGACATCTTTGCCTTTTATTGAAATATCTCAGCAACTATTGGATGGATTTCTGTGAAATTTGGTGTACCCGTTCATGATCCCCAGAAGATAATTTGTTAAAACTTTGATCCCCTGTCCTTTCATTTAGCACCACCATCTGGTCTATTTAATTTTGTTTGTTACTTTGGTTTATGACCAAATACCCACAAAAGTCATGGCATCATCAGATCAGCAGTACCTTCAGTTTAGTGATAGTTAGCAAATGTTAGCATGCAACACCATGGATATGATAAACAATAAACATAAATGCTAAACATCAATTTGCTAGCACTGTCATTGTAAGCATGTTAGCATGCTGAAGTGAGCATTTAGCTCAAGCACAGCCTCACAGAGCTATTAGCATGGCTGTACACTCTTATTTGAATTGAATACAGGAAACTTCGTGTTTTGCATTTCTTTGTTTTTGATGTTGTTTTAAAAGATGTACTGTACCAGTGCATCATCCCTAAACCAAGGTACGTTTTGAAGTGTAAATTTCATGTAAATTTGTACTTGTTAAAGGTTACTACTGCTAACCTTGCAGCTGTTCCAGCTTCTGACATGCAGCAGCATACTGTATGCTAAGTGCTGTTGGCAACAACAAAGGTGGACTTAAATCAACACCACACCAGATGAGTTTGACTCATCTCATGCATTGCCATTTAATTCAAGCTGGGTGGTGGAAGCCGTGTCTGGCATCCTCTGCTGCACCACCAACTCATGACGTTTCACAGGTCGCCATTTGTTTTAAATCAGTTGTTGAGGTTATTACTCATTGGACGTAACCATCCTGCAGCACACTAATGTTCTTGCATATGTGTTTAGTCCCTCCTCTGTAGCCTTTGTCTCTGACGGGCTCGTGTTAGATTAGATCAGCCCTCTTGATATTTGGCAGCTCCTAATGGGTGAATGACCACCATGTGATTGTGACAATGGCAACCAAGACCCCTCCCACAACTTGAGCCAGGCCAAGTACAAATTATATTAATTCTAATCAGATCATGTTGGGTCTTGCTGCAGTGTTGTGGGTATTGAGTCTATTGTGTCTAATACGCAAGTGAGTCCTAGCAAACACGAAATAAGCTGTGATCATGTGTTGAGTCATAATCATCAGCAGTAAAATGTGTTTTTTTGTTTGTTTTTTTATAAGCAGAGTTTGAATTCTAAATTGCAGAGAAAATATTTTGCGACTGTTTTTGAACACAGATACAAATCGGTTAATATACAGCCAGTGCAGGCAATCACTCTCCATTAGGGTTTGTTTGGGTCAGCCACATTGGGATCAGATCTAATTATCATCAGGTCTGTCTGGACTTGGTGTGAATTAGAATTGAGTCTCTTTTGAAAATTCTTGCTCAGGTGTAGGTTGGTCTTTCACCGGTCCGTTTTGGACCAGATCACTGAACCCCATCATTGAAGAGACATATACATTTTGTTCACATTTATATTTTGTTCATTCATGTAGAATTTTGGGTTTTCCAGGAACATAGAAAAGACATGCATGGAGCTGTTAAGTCTTACACAAACCAAAGTGGTTCCACTTTAGCTGTAAGACACAATGAAGCACAAATTGGTTGCAGGGTGGACAGATGGATGGATGATTACTGCTGAGGAGCGAGGAGATGGGAGAAATCATAAACTCCCAAATTAGAAAGAAAGATAAAATGATGGGTGACGGGGAAGAGAGAGGGAGGGGGTATTGCTGCATGAGCATCTCAAAGTGTGTGTGTTGGGGGGGGCAGATGAGAGAGAGTGGCAGGCAGAACTGTATGAGTTGATTAGTTTCCTGCTCACTTATTAGGATGCAGATTAGCTGCATTGAGAAACATCTGGGAGCTTTTCTCAGGCCCACATACTGCCTTCTCCTCTCTCCACTCCTCACCTCTCCTTTCATCTCTTCTCCTCCTCTACCGAATTCAGCTCTCTTCTTTCCTCCTTCCACATTTCCTCCGCTCCTCTGCTCTCCTCCCCTCCCCTCTCCTTTTCTCCCATCTTTTCTCATTGCTGACTCTCTCATTTCCTCCCCTCTAACCCTCTCCAGCACCTGTTTTTATCTTGCTCTCACCTCTCCTCCTGCCCTCACCCTGCCTTCACTCCTCTCTTGTTTCTCCTCGGAAAATGTCTCGTTTCCTGTCCTCCCGCTTCCTCTCCGCCTCTCTCAGTCTGTCAGTCAGAGCTGTCTTTTATTCCCTCTTTTCATTTCATTCAAATGAGAACGAGGAGATTTACATGAAGTCATTCAGTGTGGCTCTGTCGTCCGGAGGAGGATTTGACTGGAGGCTGTATATTCAGATTGGTGTGAATACTTTGCCCGTGTCTGCTGCAACATACAAAGACGGCTGAGTGGGAGCGCCCGCTCCCATGTTTGTCAAAATAGCATCCTGCACCAGCTTATGTTGACAGTTGAAGCCGTCATGGCTCTGCCTGCAAATATGACAACAAGCAAGCTATACAACGCATTATACGACATGTTACAGGCATTTATTCATCACCTACATGGAGCAGTAATTCATATTTCTTGTTTTAGTATAGTATCTTCTCCGCCCTCTTCTAGAACATTTGTGATGTTTCCACCTCTTGCCCAAAGACAAACAGCAGGAAGGCATCAACCCAGGCACTTTTTTGCAAATCACATTAGGTCTTGACCAAAAGTAAGAATAATTACTCAATGGCTGGTAGATTTTTGGATAATGACACTTCAGTATGGCATAAAGATGCCCTCTTGTCATACCTCTGTTGTTTTAAGTGTAAAAAAGCTGTAAACTTTACCACCCATCTTACAGGCAGCAGCAGGGAGAATACTGTGATAGAGAAGCCAACCTAAATCAATTTTAAGTTTTATCAAGTTCAGTATTATTAGTTTGGACCTCATCCACTGAGAATTGAAAAAGCAGTAGGACAGGCCAGTTAGCAAATTATGGGTAGTGGATTCAAAGATGAAAACAACCACAAGCACCCAATTTTGAATTATATTATTTGATTAATGACTCTGAAAGCTGATTAAATCTCCTCAAAATAATTTTGCTGTGCAGCCATTGGCAATGCCTCTAACTAAAGCAAAATCCCACTGAGTGTAGCAGGTCACAACAAGTGGAGGGAAAGTGCTGTCTGTAACATTAGCCTTCATGACCCAGAGCTGCAGGCCAGTCAGCTGTCTTATACAGCTGACTGGAAACTGACCATGTTGTCAGAAGTACACAAACTTCTATGTGTACAACGTTTTTGTCATTCATATATTCAAAAAAAGGAGGGACATTCTCCCTTTTGAGTCTTGGATAATTAGGATTTAGATTATGTTGTTTGTTTTTAAATGTATTATATCTGATGTGCAATTTTCCTGTGCAGGTTTTGAGAAAGCACATTTGATCATTGAACAAAAAAAGAGATTGCACTGCTGTAATTTTGCTGTAATGTGCTGCCAGCCAAACACCACTTTGGATGAAGAGAACATGTTCTCTCTAGACAGCTAGCCTCTGTGAGAATGTTAAGCTTTATTCTAATTGATATAGCTAATTAACATGGTGGTCATATTGCATTTGTAGCGTTCATCCGAAAGTGAAAAACTGTGGAAGCCACTGCCAGCTGTTGAGGGGCAGTGGGCATACAACAATGCTATAATGATGTGACCCAAAGTGAGTGCTGAGCAGGCAGGGCTTCCTCAGGGAATTGAATCCCCACAGTGGTGCAGTGCCTTGTCTTACTTACACTTGGACTAGACAAGACAATAGCCGTTAAAGTATGTCTAATGAGGGCGGATAGGGATATTTTTTTTAGTTTTCAGTCAGGCACACATGAGGAGAGCAGTTTTGCAGGAGACATTTTGTTAAGTAATGATTAAATGTCCTTTTTTATTGCAGAGCTTTCATTATAAGATCCAACTGTCTAATGCTACGTAGGCTTTTATTTACCAGACAGAAAAGTAGAATCTGTGCAGTACATGCTGTACACACCATAAGTAACAATACTGTGTATTATCCTTGTAACACGCATAACAAAGCCATTAGCAGGTGGTCATTTCTGGAGTTGCTATGTTAAGACCAGATGTCAGCTCACTGTCACTCACAGTGTTTGTGTCTGATGGTGTGTGTGGGGGGAGAGGGGCTGTGTTGTGCCCGTGCATGTCTGTAAGCAGCCCTGGAGTCAGCAAAAGCAGCCTGAGGACAATGAGAAGTGATGAGCATCTCGGAGCAAATGCTGCTCAGTTGTCAGATTGTTGTGTTTGTGTGTTTGCATGTACAGCGTGGGTCTGCTTAACTCTCGTTGACTCGCACTCATAGCCACTAGCACTGACATGGCACGCCATGTTTTCCCGTCAAGGTCTGCTCATCGCATTTTGCTCTTTATGTATGTGTGGGCCTGTATGTGACGTCAGCTGACCCAACAGCTCAGGACTGTGTTGTGACGTGTGCATGTGGTTACCATGGCTCCCTGTAGTTTCTTTTTATAGAGTGGCAATGACGACGCAATTACAGGTGAGGCTCCTACTAGATAAATCCAATCTCTCTCTCACGCATCAGGCATACTATATGTTAGATAGTGTAGGGATCTGAAGCTGAGGTTATAAACAATATAATGCTGAAAATGACATTTCAGTGTCTATTATTACACAAACAGAAACAATAACTTTTGAGTGCAGTTACAGAAATTAATTTCCCATGAAATTACCTCCATATCTGTAGCAAATTATGAGGCAGACCAATTCAGCTGGCTGCCCGTGGGCCACATCCAGCCCAGAAGCAACTTCTGAATGGCCCAGCATACATAAATCTGATATACTGTTATTACAAAATATGTAAACTGCATAAAGTGTCATGAGGAAGCTTACGAGTAAGCCATCAAGCTAGCTCTCATCTCTGTTGAGTTACACATGCACAGTGCATGATGTATGGTTCCGTGTAGTGACGCCGGCAATCTTGTCTTTCACAAATCAACACTTTATGTGATGCAGTATAGACCCCACTCAGTAGCTTTTCAAAACCTCTGAGCTCCAGTCAAATGGTTAAAAATACACCCTTTTTCTTTTCCTTAACACTTTTCCTTGACCTAAATGGAAAATATCATGTGTTGAGGTGTGTGAGAGGGAGAGAGATCCTGAAAGAGAGAGATAGAAAGTGTTACTGGTTACTGTTATTGCCACTTAGTACAGACCAAATCCGGACCAGCTGACTTTGTAATTGCATGGTCCTGCTATAAGGGTGCAATGTTTGTAGCAGGCATAAGAAGAACTTTAAGTAAGTGTTTAGATTTGTTATGTGTATGAAATGTTTGCATCATGGCTGTGCATTTTTAATTCAGAACATTCAATTTCAAAATAGAAATTTTAGGGTGTCTGTTAAAAAAATCCTACTCTCACATAAACTACAATACCTGAAGTTTGGTAGTATTTTGAATTAAGATTAGTTTTCTAAATTAGTCTTTAAATATTTAACACTATAGGGATATAGTTATTGGGAAAGCAGGCATTTACAACCCAGCTGATGAAAGCTCAAACCTAATTCATTTTTTATTTTCTGCCAGGTTTCATGCTTTTGCCTGCTATTCAGTAGAAAGACACGTCAAATAATTGCTTGGGCATATCAGTGATTGCTTAAAATAACTCATTAATATTTGATGTCAACACCTAAAATGTCAGTAAATTCATTTCAAACTTGGCAGGCTTTAACAGGTAACATTTATTTTACAGAATATACGAAATAATAACTCTTGTTCCCACATTCCTGAAACTTGTATACAGCATGTCTGGCTAGTATCAGTAAAAACACTAAAGCTTACTACGCCCATGAGATTTTAGTGGTGAGAAATGACCTGATTTTTAGTGTCCCAGACCACAAACTGGCAGCAGGGATTAAGAGCACAGCCTCCTCCTTCCCAATAATGGCAGACTACTGTATAATACTAAGTGATGCATTTTCATCCAAAGCCATCAGCGTGTCTCATCTGTTAAGTATGAGTTACGGCAGCTGTCACCAAGCTGTCACTAAAACTCAACAAGGCCCAACATACTGATCCCACTGTCGTCTGATCATGAAACTTTACTTTTGCTTTTCATTAAACCAGCCAAAAAACCCACACTGTAAGCTGTGCTTCTGTTAACCAGATATTTCCTCCTCACCAGGAAAAGCATCCACCACGTTATCCAGAGTTTTATTCTGACCACATCTGCTTTAATTGCCTCAGAACAAGATGCTGAGACATTGCAGAAACATCTTGGTTGTTAGTTAGTTGTTTTTTGTTTGTTTGTTTTTTTTTTAAAAAACAAGGATTCTCCCACACAGTTTGTGAATGACCAGTGCATTATTTAAACTGGCTGGATTAGTAAGTAGCTAATTGGGATGCACTGGTTAATCTCGCACAGGCCTGTTAATCACTCCTCTGAGGACGTTGGTCTCTTAGCAGGAGGCCAGCGCTCTGTCTGTGTATTCAGCAGTGTTTGAGAACCACACAGCTGGATTCCCATGGCAACTGGCCTCATTTGTCCAGTTTAAATTCCCTGCTTGTGAATCGGCACAAAACTGTCAAAACATCCTGACACATACATATATATTTATATATTTGATCACAAATCCCACTGTGCATACCTAAGGGTTTCAGTGCTTATGAATCACTTGATGTGCATATCTATCAACTCTGTGCTGGAAAGGATATGTCCTTGAGATATTAGATAGATGTGTCCTTTATGAGATATTAAACATTTTCCATCCGTCACTGCTATGATTTAAAAATAACCTTATTTCAGATGTAAAACTAGTTTTAACTCTAGTACCCCTAAACTAAATCGTAAACCTTATAGTTCATTTTAGATATTTGGAAACTAAATCAAAGCCCTAATCTCTAATGTGATCAAGCTTCCTGATCCTTCTGGAGGGCCAGATAACTGCCTTTACTTTCCTATTTTTGTTGCAACATTGTGTGTACGCAATTTATATTTTTCTCATGTATTTTTTCATATAAATATACTGTCAGTATTTTTCTCTATTCCATGGCCACCATCACACGTGGGTTATTTTGCTTACAGAGACTGGCCATTTTTCAGTAACACACCTAAAACCACTGCTCAAGAAATGCTGCTCACTGGCTGGCTCATTGTCACGATGATGAAAACACACATACGGTCCCACACAGACTACACAGAGCAGTTCATCCTCCACTTTATTAGGTTAGTCCTGTGAAGGGGCTGCCATCAGTCTTAATATTACACTAGAAAATAGGCTAGCCTGGTCCCACAGAGGCTGTATGGGCTGTACTGTGTGTGTGTGTGTGTGTGTGTGTGTGTGTGTGTGTGTGTGTGTGTGTGTGTGTGTGTGTGTGTGTGTGTGTGTGAGAGAGAGAGAGAGAGACAGAGAGAGAGAGAGAGAGAGAGAGAGGCTGCTGTATTGGCAAGAGACAAAAATCTGTTCCCCACTGGATGTGCGAAAGCTATTCCAGGGATCTTGTTTTGGCCATGGAGGAGCTGTTATGTGCTTGTTACATGTCAACCAAGGATTGAAGTATGGAGAACAAAGCGGCCTCACACAAGAAACACTCGATTTGAGTTTCCTCCCCTCTCTCTTGAGTGTAGTTACTGACTTGCCTACACACACACTCACACACGAATGCCCACCCCAACTCATCCACTTCCTGGAGCGACGGCGTGCCCACTGAGTTGTGAAGGACGTCTGCATTCATGCAGTTTATGTCTCTTCCTTTCTCTCTTCCTTCTCTTTATGCATCAGTGAGTTCATGTCATGGAATTCCTAATGTAGCATGCGTGTGTGTCCCCTCTCACTGATAACATTTATTTTTTTTTCCATTGACACACATACCTTGCATTTAAGAGAGTTCAGTGGATGTGTAAAGACTAAAAGTGCCTCCTTTTTGGTTTTGACTCAGGCTTTATTGGGTGTTTAACATTTGGCAGGAAATAAAAAGGAGAGAGAAAGTTTGACATGAGGCTAGGGCGCCCTGACAGTGTTATTGCCATGGGGTGCCAAGTGTGATTTAGCTTTATTACATTCACACTGGAAATTAAAATGTTTCTAAAATGTGACATTTTGTTTTCAATCACCTAATCACAGATTGCCATTCAAATTAATTTCTCTAAAGTATGTCAGTGTAATTGACACTTAACACCACTTCTCACTTGTTTCCCACCAAGAGAGTATCCTGACAATCAATTTCAGACGTACAGTATTTTCATATTCAAGCTGGGTGACATTATTTGGTCCTCTTGGTTCTTTCATACACTGACATCTCTCTTTCTTTCCCATTTGGGGATACATTTCACATCAGTCTTACACAAGATGTACAGTATTATAAAAGTTGCTGCCAGATTAACATTAACAATGACAGACGTTCACAGTTTGTGCTATAGCCCACAGGCCACCAAGGGCTGTAGAAACTGTGGGAGTGTAATTTTAGTTGTGTCATATTTTTTAGCTTACTTGTTAACCACATGGGTACAAGAGGGAAAAAAAACTGTTGAAGTGAAAATGAGTATTCTCTAATGTGTGAGAGCAGAATGTAATGCACTAAACTAGGCTCTCTCAGAGGAGCAGTTCTCTTTAAATACAGACAGAAACAGTTAATTTACCTCACTGAACACCAGAGCTGCTGATCTACCACTGCCTCAATCAGTTATTTGTGTTATTGTGTGACTTTGGTGTTTTAAAGGTTTAGTTTGGATTCAGTTAAGTCAAACAATAAACAAACAAACTACTGATTGAGGCAGCTGTAGACCAGCAGTTCCTGTGTTCGTTGAGGTAAAATTACTGTTTTTGTCAATGGAGTCTGGCTTTGAATTAAGCATAGATAAGTTTCATGTTGAGTTGGGTTCGTCAGAAAAGACAGTTTGGGAAGTACTGAGCATACCACTGGATAAATGAGACTTCAGTTATACTGCACAGGGTTGAGAGTTTGTTCATGGATATATTGGTATAGTTTTGCTGTTTTTAAATGTGGACTGATTTTACTGTATCAAGATTTTTTTTAATTTTTGGGTTCTTTTTTCACCGAAGGTATGCAAGAAAAACAAGGGTAACTAACGTTACTTTTGTCTAAATGAGTGATAGGATGTTCAATATTTGACATTTCTCCAGTACGAAGCTAGGGCTGACCTGCCTGCAGCCCGTGAACATGCGCTATATTAAATAATAGGGCACTCAGACAGTGTCAAACAACGTGAAAATATGTCCACTAAAAGTGCATTTTTTTTACACAGATAGGCTCGGATTGTTAGTATAAGTATCCGACAACATAACGGAAAGGAGAAATGAACGTCTGTGTTTACCTTTAGCTGGATTCCGACATGTTCCTCTGCCTGTTGCTGCTCCCTCTCTCTCCTCGTCCGCTCTTCAGTTTCAATGAGCTCTGCCTCCGTGTACGTCCGTGTACTCCGTGTTCAAATAATACGGACGGTCATCAAATTCAAATGGCTCATCCAGATCCAGTTGGTCAAAATCAGGTAAGAATTCGGACATGTTTGTTGTGGCAAGTCAAAACACTCACTCAGAGAGTGAAAGTCTGGCTCTGAAATCTCACGTCTCGCGAGATTCTTCTTCCTCTTTAGTGTTTTACTATACAGTCTATGATGTTTTATGACAGTTGGTCTCACGAGTTGTTGCAGGAAGTTAATGCTGGAGCGAGCTTACAAATACGACTGTTTAGAGTAGTCATGGCTGAATTTTTACCGGATTTTGACCAACTGGATCTGGATGAGCCATTTGAAATTAATGACTGCATTAATTTGTATTTATTTGAACATGGAGTACACGGACATACACAGACACAGAGCTCATTGAAGAGGGACGAGGAGAGAGAGAGGGAGCAGGCAGAGGAAGCGTTTTGACGTGCCACAACAAATATGTGTGATTCCAGCTAAAGGTTCATTTCTCCTTTCCGTTATACTGTCGGATAATTGTACTAACAATCCGAGCCTATCTGTGTGAAAAAAAATGCACTTTTAGTGGACGTATTTTGATGTTGTTAGCATGTATAGCATGCGCGCATTCACAAGCTGCAGGCAGGTCAGCCCTAACTTCGTTCTGGAGAAATGTCAAATATTGAACATCCTATCACTCAATTAGACAAAAGTAGATCATAAAATAGGGCCCAGGTTGAAAAAAACGTTAGTTCCCCTTTAATAAATGCACTATAATGTGGGTGAGTAATTTATATACTAATGGTCCTTTGGGGATGAGTGAAGGGTGCCTTTAATGGATGAGGTTCTATAGTTTGTATATAGTTTCTATAGGTTTTTTCTCTGCTAGGGTCTTATGTTTTATGTCCTATGTTATTTTTCCCTATTACCCCAAGTGAGGCTGACTTCAGACAAATGACAGTCTAATCCCTCTGCATTATTGATTTACAGTGTCAGTGACAGTGATGCCTGTAGCCTGACCCCGAACAGTATGAAATTCAAACAAGCAATGAATAATCTCATCCCTTAGATGTATTGATCATCTGTGTCCTTCATAGATGACTTTAGTCCAAAGTCTGTGATGTGTTGATGTGGTGTTTGCTCAGAGTTGATGAGCAGTATAATTACTCGCAGGGCTGACAGATTTTCACTGACAGTACTAAAGGCTTTGATCTCATAAATAGTAAAATAACCTGGTGATTTTTTTTTTTTTTGTTTTATTCAGTTTAACTCAACTTCTGGGGCACTGGAACAGCCTTGGGCTTTGGGCACTAACTGCAGTCATTTTAGAGTTTCTGATTTCTCTCTCACATACATTATACTCACAGTGAGTAAATATACAGTACAAAGCCACCACTGTAGTTTTTACAGTCTCATTAGATGATCAATGATCTGTGGTCACTGCAGGCCTGTTTTGATATCCTTGACTTGAAAACATTTTGTAGCCTTGTTGTTTACAGTTTTCTAGAATACCTATGTGATTTCGGAACACGCTTTGAAAAGCAATGTTGAATTTCAACAACAAGAACCTTAATTAGTAAGTAATAAGAAATGAAAGTGTTTATCCCTGATGAAATTAATTTGAAACCTGTTTGTCAAGAATGTTAAGTAGCAGCATATATGCAGTGTGGTCAGTCAGGGTCAAGGAACACATGTTTGTCTTTGATGGGAGCTTCATTTGAATTCCGCTTCAGGCATATAATTAATAAGCTTGTGAACTTCAAAGCAACAAATTTGCCCTTGCCACACGTACGCCATTTCTTTTTAAATCCAAGCTTTAAGAGAAAAAAAATCATCTTGTTTATTCACTCAAAGTGATGAGGGTTAGCAAGTACAGGGCTCAGAGTACAAGAAAATGACGCAATGCAGTCCTTAACCCCAGACCATCACTACATTTGCATTCCACACTGGCATCACTGGTCACACTTTCTTTGGATAATCCAGTGCTACAGTGATGCTGCACATGAGCACAGTGCTTTCAGCATGTTGATGTTTGCCAAGTTAGTTTATCGTGTTAGCAGGTTAACATTTGCCAATTTACCCTAAGGGGGACCCCTTATAGTCAACTATAAAACAGTTAGATTTAGGGATGCACCAAATATATTCGGCTGAATATTGCAAAAAAAACCACACATTCGGTATTTGGAGGAATACCGTATATTTCCAAATAGTCACCTGGTGGCAAATAGTCGCCGGGCACCTAATAGCCACCAGGGGTTTGTCCCCATTTTGCATATTAAACGCCGGTCCGATTAAACACCCGGGCGATTATTTATTATTTATTCATTGCCTTATTGCTGTCCCTCCTTCAGGGACTATTTGCACTTTTACGCACAGGTCGGTGGTGAAGTGATGCACATGACTCGTGCTACGGACGGACAGACGAACGGACGGACGGACAGACAGCCATGTACTATATGCCATGCCTTTTAATAAAATTACCAGAAGAGTTCGCTGAAAAACAGGTAATGTCAGCCTGAATTACTCACGTGCGTCCCCTGTGAAAATCGCTGATATGCATGGGGAATACAGCTTTTACAGGCTCGCCATAGCTTACTGTCAGGACTCAGGTACCAGAATTTGGGATGGCGAACCGTTGGAATGGTGATATTTCGGTATGGCGGCTCGTTCGGTTGGTATTTGGATAACTGGGGCTTTACTGGTATAATGCAATAGCACCACCCAGCGGTGAAACCCATGTACACGTAAAAAATGACAGACTCTAAATGTTTAGCGATTTTTGTACACAAACTCACCCCTACATTATACAGTATTTTTGCACTAAAACCATACTGGACAGGAACTGTAACCAAATAACGGCCTGGTGCAGGTCGGTGCAAAAAAAAAAAAAAGCCTTGAGCAAATAGCCGCCTGGTTCTTTTAAACGCCTGGGGTCAAAATCGATTTTGTGAAATAAACGCCCGGGCTACTATTTGGGAAATTTCGGTAAGTGAAAAGCAAGGCCGAATAATAGCAGCATGTTTTAATGACACAATCAAACAGCGTGCGGTGACGGACTGAGTAAAATGTCAGCAGTGTGGCGATAAAGTGTTGCAGAGTGATAGAAGAAAAGCGGTTTGCAAAGAACGTAATACTGAACTATCTAGAGTAGTGTTGCAGGGTATACTGGTACCAACCGTAGACCACGGTACTAAAACATCACCGTACATATGATACCATAATGTTGGAATACCGTAGTACTACGGTACCTCAGGTACCACTACTGTTGGATAAGTTCAAAGTCCAAGTGAGTGTCCATGCGCCGTCCAATAACAGCACCCGCTGGCCACCTGGCACTCAATATGCTGCTGCAGTGGTTTGTTTTCCAGTGACATTTCAGGTATTAGCTGAGCTATTGAGTGTCTCTAAGCAGTGAAAGTTACTATTTATTTCTTTTTACTTGTAGGTTAGATTTGTTTATATATGCTACTGTGATTTGTTTTCCACAGAGCTCTACGGTGCGAGCATTTTACTTGCATTTGCGACTAAAAATTGTTTTGTGCAAGCAAAGAAATCATTCAGGAGCATGCTGTGCGAGTACAGATTTCAACCAGCAGCAGAAACGAAAGGCGAATCCTGCCGGTTGTGGGTTGAACGGGGGTCACTGACAAAGACAGGAATGTATTCCTGTCAAATACGGCAGCCAAAGTGCTCCGCGGCGCAAGATAACGGCTTACCGGCTCCAGGTCCAATAATTTCCTCTTCTTGGTGTCATGACTGCCCAAAAGTACCTGGACAGCCGAGCCGTGGTGGCACACAGGTATGTGGCATGTCAGAGGAGAAATGAGCCGTTCACATTTCTCTCTTGTGGCAGGTAAGGGCCCACAAACCTCACCGCACTGTAGGGACTGTTCTTTACTTATGAAGGGACTGTTCTTAACTTATCAGAGGAGGAGGAGGGTGGCTGGTTGATTTTTATTTTATTTATTTATTTTATTTTGATCCCCCCTATGTTAATCACTTATTGATGCTGTTTTTGAAGTATGGATAAGTCAGTAAGTAATTTATTCCATTGAAATATCATTGATGTATTATAGAAAAGTGATTTATCTTTATATAAATGACAAAAGGCACATCTGCCTCATTTTTCGCTATGGTATCGTGATACTACTCAGTACCGTGATACTTCCACTGGTATCGTACCGTGGGTCCCAGTTTTGGTACCGTGACAACACTAATGTGGAGGGTGTTCATCTGCAAAAGCTAATGAAAAACTAACCAACGGCATTCGGTATTCGGCCACAAATTTTCATTTTGGTGCATCCCTATTTAGAGTTAAGGAGCCTTATTTGACTGCCAATGATTGCAGTTATGGGAAATGTTGTTACGAAATGGTAAATGGACCTGCATTTGTATAGCGCCTTTCTAGTCATCCGACCACTCAAAGCGCTTTTGACACTATGAGTCACATTCCCCCATTCACACACACACATTCATAAACTGGTGGCCAAGGCTACCACCTGCTACTCAGTTTTTTTTTTAAACACACTCACACACCAATGGAAGCATCATCTGGAGCAATTTGGGGTTCAGTATCTTGCTCAAGTATACCTCAACATGCAGACTGGAGGAGCCGGGGATTGAACTGCTGATCTTCCGATTGGTGGATGACCCGCTCTACCTCTGAGCCACAGCCAAAAGAAAGGATGAATCTAACTGGGCTATATAGTGGTGTTGAATGTCTGATTTTACATAGGACTGTGTGGTTTTTCCAAATAAATCATGATATATGACCTATTTGGGTGTAAATTAGGCAGTAGGCACGTGGCGCTCTTGTAAACTTATGAACAATTCTTTGTCAAAATCAGCTGGGTTGGCGTGTAGAAACAACTGTCTGCAGTGCCCCTCTCATTCTCTCCCTATGAGGAAGTTGAAAGTTCTGTTTACAGTGACAGAAAGCAAGCAGGAACCAAACTAAGTGATGTGATGTGTTGTCTGTCTGTCTATCGATCTCTTCTACTCCCTTCTAGTACTGTGGACAGCACCGCTGCTGCACCTACAAACACATCTACACATACAAAAAACATTGCTGGGTGGATACTCTTTGTTATAAAAATAAGTCGACAAATTGTTTTACAGTAATTGAGTGTTTCAGCACATTTTTCAGGTGTGGAAATGGAAACTTATGTTTGATCAATGAGCAAAAAAAACATGATAGGCATGACTTGATCAATCAGGTTCCGCCATGTTAATTATGGGGAACCCCCCAATTAGCACAAAGTAAAGCTGATGCTGATGAGAGTGTCTTTACTTTTGCAGTTATTTGGTCTCAGTCAAGTATTGTACTTAACTATTGGCATGATGATGATGCCAGATGAAAAGTAAGGGATCATTAAAGTTATTATTCCATAGGGGCAACATTAATGTCTGTACGAAATTCCTAAATGACAATGTGTCCAGAACTACAAAAGTAAACCTTATGGTCATACTAAAGAAGAGGTCTAATTATCACCAATGTCAGTGGGGTTCAACCTTACAGCAATTAGTCAAACAGTTGTTGTTGTATCAGTCAGGACATATGTGGTGGACAGACCAATAAACCGGCAGACAGGCATCCTGAATCCTAAAAATAATTAACAACTGTGCAACATGAAAAGTACGCAGGAAGAAAAGGAAAGTTCTTATCTAACATTTATTTGATTTATTACTTTTATTGTCCTTGCTAATCCAAATGTTTTAATTTTAATTGTCCATTGTAGATATCCTTCACAAGTGAACAACGTAGAGAAGGATGAGATTTGTGTGATGTGAATGGCTCCCTTCACTTCACAGGTGTGCAAGTGGAAAAACAAATAGGCTTGCGTGGGTTATGTGTTGATACAAGCATCTCTGAGATGTTGTGAATTGACACATTTGTAGAAACAGAAGCGTATTTGTCCGTTAGTCAACACTCCAGAAGTGTTTCATAACACACTGTCGATGCTGATTGCTCTTTGGGCCCACTGTATGTAAGCCTCTCCTAATAGGTATTTTTCACTAATTCTTGATGGTGTGCTGCACAGGTCTATAAATATTCTAAACAGTGTTGAAGTATGAATAGACAGACCATGGTGATGAGTGAATCTGGAGCTATGGACAAGAATGAATTGTGATTGAATGAATGGATGAATGGAGATCATGCAACAGGGGACATTCCACAGTTTATTGTGAATATCAGAGTAACATCAGGGTCCCCTGTCACCTGCCGAAGCTCCACATATTGTATTCTAGCAACCCATTATAAAGAGCCTTTATATAACCGCAAACCCTTCACAAAATAATTACAGTGCTCACTTTTGTTCAGATGGGTTATTGAGGCTATGTGTACAGTAAATGTTTGTGATTAACATTTTTGTTGCAAATTAGTGCTGAACAATCCAATACAGAGGCTTCATCCACCCACTGCCTGCATGATGGAGCCAGGGGCACTGTGATGTTCCCTTTGAATAGGTGCATTGAGTTTGGCTGCTGTTTAGTACAGCGCTGGGTGCAGACCTTATTAACAGAGTACTGGGCTTCAGCATGACTCCATCAGGCAAATCAAGGCAACCTAGACCCAGGACCCCATTAGTATGCTAATAAAGTCACTTCTCTAATGACTGATTAGCAATTCAGCGGATTTTGTCCTCGCTCCACTTGTACACACAAATAAGTGAAATGCTTTCTTAGCGCGCACATATACGCGCACACGCAGCGTTAATAGCATGCACATTTATTTTTTATGTTTCTCATCACTGGCAATTTATTTCTAAGCCTCCCTCCTTCCTTTCTTTGGTTGTTTGTCTTGTCCACATTCAACTAGCACACAGAAAAGATCATTCAACCACATGAAATATACTGTGAATGTGAGGAACGTTTAAGCACAGTTAATACGAGTTTGATTGTTTTTATTTCAGCTCAGAGTCATTGTGCAACAAAAGTTTATTTTCTTTTCGAGTGTGACCCACTTGATACATGTCGATAAGGTGGCCTTTAGGGTACAGCAACAGCACCGTCGCCGATGATGCTTGTTCTGCAACAAAGTGTGTTTTTTGGACATGTAACACACGTTGAGCAACATGATCTAACTCTGGCATCTCTGTCTTCCTCAGTGCTCAGCGGCCTCTCAGATGATGTCAAGGTAAGAAATCTGTCTTTGTTTTTCTGCTTTTGTAATGACAGCATCAAAAAGTAAAACTGTTTCTTATCTGTCTGCCCAATGACCAGTCTGACCAGGTGTGTTTGTCTGGGTGTACTGTCTCGTACCTATTGCACTTATCTTCCCATGCATGCATACATCTTTATCTTCCTCCAGAGTCTGTACTCAGCATTTTTTTTCAGCAGGAAGAGAGAGATTAGAATATCCTGACTGCTGGCCAAACTTTACGTCTATAGGGAGGATCAACTTTATATTCAGGAAATTAGGGAAGGGGATTTGAATGGGTGATGTGTTTTTTAAGCTCTAAGGCAGTTTAAGCTCCTCTTTATATGTAAAGTGCCTATAGTGCAGCCAAAAAAGGAAACCACAAAATAAATGAATTTTGTTTTTATGCGATAAATTGCGTATAATATCTACCTGTCCATATCCCTCCCCAGACGCCTTTTCTCAATGGAAACAAATAACAGACCTCATAATACAAGTCTGTCGTCCATATTTACTGTGTTGTATCTCATGCCAATCATTTCACATGGCATTTTCCAGTAAAAATATCAGTATGACATTATTTTTTTTTAATACAAGACAAATAAATGCCAGGTGTATCTGTTTTCCAGCTCCTGTCCTTGGTAAGAATATTTTGGGGTTTGTTGCTTGTTGTTGTCTCAGGGACACTTTGACAGCAATGGCCTCTGCTGAGACTGGGTTTGTACTCATAATTTTATAACAAGAATCTGTTTGTATTGTTACCATCTGCTCACATTCTGGAAGTTGATGAGGTATCCAAGGCTTCACGTCTGCGTGACAAGGCCAGTCAGTGCCTATCAGTTTGATTCAGAAAAGCTTTAACGAAGTTCACTTGGGCCTTTCACAGCGCTCCCTCCGTGGTCTTAAGCTCCATTTGTGATGTTAGAATTTGTTTTATTAACAAAAGCTTGGTCAAGAAAACAGTATCCATACATGCTTGAAAGATACGGACACTTCAATGTACAAACTCAGAACAAACAACGACAAAAAATACACAGAAACACAGGTAACAGCAAAGGATGATCTTTTGAATTACTCCTTTAAAAGACATCAAATCAGCAGATTGAAGGCTGTTGAAATTGTGATCAGACAAAGCAATTACTCCACCTCACCAGCTGTTCAGACTGAAAACAGCTTTGCATAAAACTGCTGATGGGTACATGTTGCTTCAGATTCTGGAGAGAAGACGCAGTCCAGGAAGGCCAGTTTGATTAATAGATCTTCAGTTTGAGGGCTTCATCAGAGATGCCAAAACATTTCATTTCATTTTCATTTTATAAACCACAGCAGCAGTTATTTTATCCTCCATCTCAACAATCACAAAATAAACAGCAAAAATCTATAAAGTGATCCTCATTGAATGTGCCCTTGCATGTTTTTGCATTGCTGCAAAAAATAAAGCTAGGTTCAACTGTTTTGTCAGATGACCCTGCATCTTTTGTTTGTTTTGTTTTTGTAGGATCACTCTGCGTCAGCACCTTTCCTTTTATTCAGCACAGCCTCCTTGAAATGTTTTTCTTAGAGCGCTAATGTTGGTTTAGACACAGCCTCACTACTAGGTCCCTCATAAGAATAAACAACCCAAAGTTGAAATTAGCCAAGCACCATAAACAGTGTTCTACTATATTACAATATCTGATGGCTGTAGCTGTTAGTTAAATTGCAGAATAAGACCTCTTTCAGACAGCAGATGTGCGTGTGTCACAGGTCTGTTGGACATGCAGTGGGCCCATTCATGAGACAGCTGCCCCCCTGCTTATTACTGTCAGCAAAGACTTGTCTGCATTGCAGTTCAGACATTTTACTGATAAACCTGAGAATTACACTGAGCTAATAACCAGTTTCATCTATCTGTCTATCCTTGTGCACTTTTCCTGTCTCTTAATAGTCCACACATGCACACTTTCTATTTGTCTCGCTCTTCTTTCTCTTTTGCTCTGTCTTCATGGGGAGTGGGTTAAAAGACATTTAAATGTTGGTGTCTTTGAGCTAATTTTTGTTCCTGGTAGCAATGCCAGTTCACCAAAACCATACAGCCTCTGAACTGTCAGTCTGGTCGGGAGGAGGGTCCCTCATACAGATCGACACATGATGACTCACAACTCGCATCATTGTGTTGGTTTAAAGGTGACATAATGTTTTGCATATAAAGCATACAATGACTCTTTTGGAGTTAGAGGGATACTTTGTAGATTTTCAACCAACTCTGTGTCATAACTTTATGTAGTATGTGTAAATTAGGGCTGACCCAAAAAATTCTAAGCTTCGAAGCTTCATTCGATGGCACAGGATTCGATTGTGAAAAACACATTTTCGAAGCTTCAGTGCTTATTTTTTCGTTTTTTGGAGGAGGCCTTAAACGCAACACTAACCCGCACCAGTCCAATACTGACAACAAGCGCACTCAGAGCTAGCAGACATGTCCAAGAGGTCATCAGATGTGTGGTTGCACTTTAATATATGCCCCGACAACCCCTAGAAAGCAGAGTGCCAGACTTGCCAAAAGCAATTGGCATAACTCAACAAATTTGGGAAATCACTTGAAAAACATAAGTAGTAATTAAAAAAGAAAAAATCTCAGACAAGGAAATAGAAAGCCCGACGCACAATGGAGACCTCCTATTATCCTGTGTAATGAATCACTCACGAGCAGGAGACCAGAGTAGTGTTGGGGAAAAAGGTCCGTTTATTTGTGCACTCCAAAAACTCTGGTAACACTCCAGGGGGTAATACGTAAAAGTCTCCGTCCCAAACTCTGACTCTTCTAGCGTAGCACGCACACTTCATACACACACACTAACTTACAGTACCTAGCGGGGCAGCCCTCCCCCTCTCTGCTCCACCAATCTCCAGCCCGCACACTGACTGACAGCTGACTCCACTCATACCACATTCACCACTGTCCCAGGGTCGCTACACCTGCGTGAACAATGTGACTCAAAATAATGATAAAATAGATTTTATTGATGTAAAATATGCATTTTCCAGTTCCACCAGTCCGCTCTGAGAGACACTTCTGATGCTCTGAGTTGTGCATCTGTTTGATTCTGCTGCAGTATGCACCAAGGGTTTTAATTTAGTGTTCAATCAAAAGTTAAACACTACTTATCGCCGACCATTAGTGTTTTTTCGTTTGTGAATATTTTTATCTTAATTCTAGTGTTGGAAGAAACTACGTTTTCGCCATTATTTATTTTTTATAGAGATGTTCAATATTGGCTTTTTTACCGATATCCGATATACCGATATTGTCCAACTCTTAATTTCCGATACCAATATCAACCGATACCGATATATGAAAAGAAAAACTAAATAATTTTAGGCAACTAACATTACACATATTACAAACAAACAAAGATATCTCAAAAACTATACACCACATCTCTCATATTTTGACATTTTGAGTGAGAGGAGAAGTAGCTGAAGAGTTTGATGTATAATATGTGCATACTGTGTAAAAGTTGTGTCATTAAAAAAGTAAAAACCGATACCGATAATTTCCGATATTACATTTTAATGCCAATATCGGCCGATAATATCGGTAGGCCGACATCTCTAATTTTTTATTTTATTTATTTTTTATTTTTCTCTGTCTTCTCTGGTAATGTTGTACCAATTTTAGAAATATTTGTGGCTCTCTACTGCATAGAAAGCCCACTTTTATGAAAAGAGCATCATTCCAGCAGTTAAGTACTTTTTTAAATGTAGCCACCAATTTATGGAGCAGTTAGCTTTTAGTTTCTTTTATTTCCCCCCAAAGAGCTAATGTCTGATGATCATGTGTAGGTGGACAGAGAAATGTGACACAACTACAGCAGCCAATAGCATCTCTCCTTATGTAACCTTTCACCAGTGGAAAGCACATTAGCTTTGACATCAACAAGAGGGTGCAGGTATTAGAGTTGTTTTGGTTTTCTGTCTGTCTACTCTTCCACCCGCTTGTTGTCTAACTGAAAGGTATGATGAATGCAGTAGACTAGTGGAGCTCGCGGCTGTTTCTAGTCCTCTCCTCTCCCATCCATCACCCCCTCTATCTTTTCATTTCACTCTCCTGCTCCTCTTCTTCTTAGTCACACCTCTCTTCCTCTTCGTCTTTCTTTGAGCCCACTAATCTGCTCCTCTGTGGCTTTCTCATCTCTCTCTCTCTCTCTATTTTTTTGACCTCATTTCTATTCTGTCCTCACCCGACTGCTGAGTGTCACAGCATAAAGGGCCAAGTCTCTCTTGCAGCGTGCATGTGTACGTGTGTAACAAGCTCGTGATTAGCTGATGTAGAACGAAGGATGGCTCGACAGATCTCTTCATTAGTTGTCATCCTTTGGTAATGAAGAGATAAGACAACCTCTCTCAATCCGCCCACACAGGCGCACAAACACGCAGCCGTCACACTCATTTACGCTCAGTCAGATTCAAGCCAGCTAGGTCAGACATGTCACCTAGTCAAAATAAAACAAACAAAAAAAAACTGCTCAAGGTTACTCTGGTGACAACATGCCTGCCTGTCTTCCTGCCCACTCTCGCTCTCATCTTTCTGTATTTCTCTTCCACCCCTCCCCTGCTTGTTGCTCCCTGTCCTCTTTCGCCCTCACTGACACAAAACTGATGTGAAAGGATCTTTGCAAAATGTCAAAATCTTAGTTTTCTTTAATTTGTATTTGTGTTTTTGCAGCCTTTTGGTGTTAACCAGCCAGGGCCCTATGTCATGTACACCACAACAGACTCCAATGGCTACCTGAAAAACGCCTCAGGTAAGGACTCTCTTTAATGTCTTTCCATGAAAGCTTTCACTTCTTGTGCCAAACTATCCACTTCAGTGACAAAGAATAGCCAGAAAATGTCACCGTCTGGGCTTTCATACAGCCACCTTCGATTTATTAATAACTTAACCAGTGACAGCTGTCCTTAGTCTGGCTCAGCACCACGGCATTTGTTTTGGAGGATTTTAAGAAAGCAGAGAATGAAAAGAAGAGGGACGTATTGATTTTATTTGTTTGTTTTCCTCAAAAAGAAAGAGAGAAAATAGCCTCTATGCCTAGGCTGAAGCAGAAAGGGCAGCTGAAGAAATGTTCAGAGATTGTTGTAACTGAGGGGAGAATTAATCAGGTTGATAAGGCTGTAATGGCTGTTCCATGATGCATCTGAAGTGTGTGTTGGTGTGTGTGTGTTTACAGTAGCTCACACTTATTATATCTTCACGTTGAAGCAATTATATACCCATATAAATGCAGGTCTCACTTCAATTTGTAGTTCCTAAAATGCTGCTATGAGTCTAAATGTTAGATTATTACAGGAAAATTGATATTCTACTGTTGCTTGTTCGGATTCATTTTTAAAAGATGAATCCAAGTCTTCTGCACTATCAATCAAATATTCAGCCCGAAGTTACAGCAGTGGCATTGTCCATGGGATACCATTTTCTCATAGATTCTGCAAGACCATTACAGAAAAAATACTGTGAAAGCTGGCAAAACACTGGAGGCCTTTCCCCCCCGAAGTTTCTTCCACAGTGAAGCAACATCCAATAAGCTGTAGCTTCCTCATTTTTGCTTCTCATTAAATTCCAAGGTCCATATCTTTCCAGAAAGGAGCAGAATTTTAGTTACAGTTGCGACTTGTGGATGTGTAAAATTTCATTTGCAGCGCTTAGACACTCATATTTGTTAGTTCTTTCAATAAAGTTCACAAGGGAGGATGATGACTGTGCACAGAACTGGACACAGGACAGAGTGATTAAGAGTGTTGGAAGTGAATTTCTGTTGCCCATTGACTTGTCAGTGTTTTATCAGGTATTTTCAGTCTCAGACAGCTCCACTTCATGTATTCTCAAAGGGCTACTCCCTTCTGTTGTTGTTAAGCTGTCCTGTCAACATCTGGCTGTGTTGTGCACTGGAATACACAAGGTACCGCGCTGTCAGTAGGAGGTTTTGGTCACAGTGCACCCTCTCACACATTGTAAGACATGTATTTTCTTAATGTCAATCGAAAGCCCTGTGACTTCAGCTTTATTGATTGCTATATAGAGACACTGGATCTTCACAGGATGAGACATTCCTGCACTTAATACACCACTCTTCCACTTCAGTCTAATAAGGATAGAAGGATACATAGGTAGAGAGAGATAGATGCATACAAAGATAAGCCGAGACATTGTGGACAGCAATGCTGTGCCGTATTAGCCACAGTTAACCTAGTTGATGTTACATTGTGGGAAGGACACAGAGCTGGATGAGGACAAGATGCACTGACAGCCTGGGGTCAGGGATATATATAGTCCGCGTGTGTGTGTGTGTGTGTGTGTGTGTGTGTGTGTGTGTGTGTGTGTGTGTGTGTGTGTGTGTGTAGCATAATCCCACTTTGTCAGATTTCACTGTTTCATTTATCTGTTGGCACAGTTGGAGTATATACATATTTAAAGAAAGAGTAGACAGATCACAGTCTAACATCATTATTATTTCACCACGATTAGACAGGTGTAAGCTCTTGGCGACAAAACACTACTGAAACTAATCTTCCTATGGCTGTGGGCTTTTCAATTACGTGCTCTGTGTCCAAGCCCAAAACACAGAGTGGACAAAATATTACAGGGGACCCATCATTCTCATTTTCAGGTTCATATTTTTATGTTGGGTCTTTACTTGAACATTTTTGTATGCTTTAATGTCTGTCTGAGACACTCCATTTTAGTCTTTCTCATTAAACCTCCCTCCTAAAAAAAAAAAAAAAAAAGCCCAGTCTTCTGTGACTGGTCAGCGTATCTGTGCTCTTGTTGCCTCTGCACCACTATTGCAGCCAGGAAATGACTGTAACGGACTATAGCTGCAATTTCTACCATGAAAAATCACCAATAAAAGCGTCCAAACGAAAATCTTCACAAGCTTAAGTTTTTGAGCCGAAAAATGATATGAAATCAAGAAGAAATTCACAATATCTGCAACTTAGATTACATGTTTCCCCGCTTAATGTAGCAGCATATGTAATGTAAACACTATAGTAGCGTGACTGGAACAGATGACCATTTAAAAAATTTCATCACGAGCGAACGTTGGCTTGTCTCAAAAGTAGAAAAAAAGTATTCAGAGCATATTGAAGCCTAAGGTTTTTGCTCACAGGGATCACTTATACATACGTTTATCTCATTATTCAAAACTTTGGCTACATTTAATTTGAACGTCAAATACTGTGACCCCACAGAAAAGACAGGAAATGAGGAAAAGCATTCTAGGTCCCTGTTAACACTAGCTGTCCTGTATTTAGTCGTCTTTAAGCGTGAGATAACTCACAGTTTCACACACACACACACACACACACACACACACACACACACACAGCTGGTTTAAAATGTGCAGTCAAATGAGCAAAAAGAGCAACAGTGGAGAGGCAGGGAGAGTGGGGGAGGGGGGAGCTATCACCACCTGCACCCACGCCCACCGCAGAAAAGATGGAGAGTGATACAGAATCCCACTGAATGCGGAGGCTGTGACAGTTTTAAAATCGTACTAAGGTGAGATGTTGAAAAAGATTCAGTGATGTTGGTCCGTTTTTCATTTTCAGTCTGAACTTTATAAGAATTTATAAAAAAAAAGAAAAAAAAAAGACCTGAAACGTTGGCAGTTAGAAAAGGCACTTATGTATGTACATGTAGGGAAGTAGTGAACACATACTGAAGGCTCTGCAGTCCAACATGGCCAAAAGTATGTGGACACTTGAATATTAAACTTGTCTAACTGCAAGACCATGGGTATAACTATGCAGCCTTCACTCTTCTGGGAACGCTTTAAACAAGATTTTGGTTTTTTTAACCAAGCTGCAGCCACAAGAGCAGTTGGCAGAAATTGGCAGACAGTCTTGCAGACAGTGTTCCAATTCATCCCAAAGATGTTGGATATGGCTTCGGTCAGGGCTTTGTGCAGGTCAGTCATGTTGTCAGAAGCACATTATTATCTAAAACATTAATGTATGCTGTTGCAGTTATTTTGAGATTCCCCTTTCCATTCCCTATAATTGCTGTTTTTATTATGACAATGGGCCTCATGCAGGAAGCAATAAACAAACAAATGTTCTCTTATTTTTATTCATACCCATGATTTGTTCTTATTTTAATAGTACCCATTATTTTCTGTGATTCACCTGTTTTCTTATTTTTGCTCTTTTAGGAGAGAGAGCAAGAGAACATTTTACAAGTGATTGAGGCATCAATGTAGAAAAAGTTGAGTCCGCACACTAGATACAGCTCCCAAGATTTAATCTGAATATCACCACGTGACATTTCGGACACAGGCCCTTCATCAGACAAGTGATTGAGAGCTCTCTTTCCAAGAGAAATAAATTGATGTTCAACATGGGGAAAACATAAGTTTTACATTTGAGACATATTTTTAAAAAAATGCATTGATATTGTATTATCAAATTTAATTGTATGTTTTAGTGTAGCTTGTGGCCTAAAGAATTACTACTATATTTGGTGCATTGATCCCAAGAACTGTAATTGGAGGTGCAGTGCATCCCTCTGCTGACCAGTGGTGACTGAGTACACCTTGACCCAAGTGCTGTTTTCAAGTACAAATTTAATGAACTTTTTAATGGCTTGTTTCATTTTTTGCTGTAACAGGTAATTAAGAGAAGATATAAGAGAATGCCTTTGCATGAGGCTTTTTGTATCAAATCACAATGTGATAACAATATGACAGTGTGAAAGGGGTCGCTGGTACTGGTGAACCTACATAGTTATTACATGAATCAAACTGACTGTGTATGTGGACATGTAACTCTGGAAACCAAACTACTGGTGATTGGCAAAACTCAGTATTTGGCACTAACATAGGGAAGTTCCCTCCTAGTTATTCTGAGGTGAGCTGGAGTAGGATGGGACATACTACTGGTGATGACTCGCACCATTTAACCGTGATGCCCCTGGTTCGATTCACCCCATGCAGGGGATTTTGGAGCACAAACTCAAAAGATTCCACACACACACACACACACACACACACACACACACACAGAAAACAAAGTTATCAATTAAGGTAGTCTATTTCTTTATCTAGCTCATGGCAAGAGCAGACAGTCTTGACATTTTGTCCACTCAGCCAGTACAGCTCTTTCTGGAAAAAGTCTCCCAGTGTCTCCCCAGACTGTGTCTTCATGTTTCCGGTTTGGTATGCTCAGTAAGCAGAATCCCATTTATTTAATATCAGAATATCCTGGCGTATAACAGGCTGCCCATCATAACTATGGCTTATTTTTTCACTGTGTGTTTGACTGGAGTGCACGGAGAGAGGAGGAGAGCGAGAGTAGCCAAAGGCTTTGCCGGCACAACTCCCCAGACCCCTCATTTAACAGCAGCAAAGTGCTGCCAGGGAGCAGACTGCTTGTGTGTGTGTGTGTGTGTGTGTGTGTGTGTGTGTGTGTGTGTGTGTGTGTGTGTGTGTGTTTGTGTGTGTGTGTGTGTGTGTGTGTGTGTGTGTGTGTGTGGTGATTTAAAGTGTATTTATTCTGTAGCTTGTAGCTCGGGGAACAGCCAGCGCGGCTGCCAGAGATGAGCAATGATGGGGTGTGCACAAACACACACACATAGACACACACAATGTCTGGGCCTCTCCACTGGGGCCCAACGATCTTCACTTACCCTTCACCCTCCTGAAAGGGAGAGAGCACGTAGAGGAAAGGAGAGATTATAATATGCTGAGAGATAGAGACCACGGCCAAGAAGGCAGAGTGTATGAATGGAGTTACTGTAGAACAAGAGGACAGAGGGAAGGAGGGAATGGAGAGAAAGTTGTTTTTTTTTTTGTTTTTTTTTAAAAAGGAGGGAAATGGGTCAGAGGACGTCAGGAGCTGGTATGATGAGAGAGAGAGCAGAAGTAGAGCAATCATATTCTGGTGAGGTACCTGAGAAACACACTGCTAAATCACACACACACAGACACACACACACACACACACACACACACACACACACACACATACATACAGTACCTACAAATACTGCGAGCACACTCAGCCATATTACAGTGATAATTCCAGCCTCTTATCTGACAAGAAAAGGTCAAAAGCAACACTGACAAGGTTTTTCTCTAACTCTTTCTATGTGTGTGGTTTGTGCAGGCCAGTATGTGTACCTGTGCAGGTGTGTGTCCAGAATGTGTGTGTCTTTATGTACTTTTCTAAGCTCGCACATGATCTCCAGTCTGTGTGTACTTTTTGTCCATGTGTTCTGCATGTGTGTCAGCATGTGTGCCCGCATGCATACCCTGACATCTGTCTCTTGACCTTGTGTGTATGCATATGTGTGCGTACATGTGTATATGCATGTGTGTGTACGTACCAGACAGTGGTGTGCCATGCCACTTACTAAGCAGGTTGGATGGATGAGCATGGGCTGTGATTCTGACAACACAACACCTCATTATCAAGTAACTCCTGCTGAGACAGGGAGAGAGGGGGGGGAGAGACAGGTGGGATGGCGGAGATGAATAGTTGGAAGTTCTTCATTAACAACCTATTTATTCCTCTCTCTGTCTCTCTCTCTCTGTCTCTCTCTCTCTCTCTCTCTGTCTGCACTGTGTTTCCCACTGGGCTCCAGGTCACACAGGGTCATCCATTTATCTTTAGGTGAGTCAGGAACATGTAACTTTCAGGGGGACAGTCAATATGAAGATTACAGTCAACAAATCATTGCAACAGATATAAGATTTTGATTTGACCCACCCTTCATTTCTCAGTGGTTGTCATCGACTCAGTGAGTAAAGCTGACTTCCTTCTGTTGAAAGTGGTCCAACTGCTTTGATTTTATCAGGCAGATTGATGGCAGAGTGTGTGCTATAACCTTTAGTGTGGTTGTCTTATGACTCACAGGACAGAGAAACAAATTAGCCTCATTTTAAAGGTAACAGAAGAGAAAAACAATTTCTGGTCTCTAAGCCACTATCAGGAGCGATGACAAAGCAGAGTAATAACATAATTCTTGGTGTACTACTTGTTAAACCTTCCACAATCCTGTATTTCCACATCTAAGTTGGTACAAATCCAAAAACTAGAGACACCACCATACTTTTTTTAAATATATACTTTTGGGCATCTTTCTGTTTTCAGTTTAGGGAGGCATTAAAGGCATCAAAAGACTTAGAGTGTGAATATTAATTATTATTTCATGAACCAGAAGTTTGGTACATAGAACGATGAATTCACAAAAGACTTGTGCAACTTTTGTGGCTGCTAAACCTGCACAAATAAGACAAAAAGAAACTGTATAATTCTCAAAGGGTGAAATGCACCCTTAACTATGTTGCCTAACTAATAGCATCCCAGTGCTCCTGTGCTTTTTGTGTGTATTTAAATGAGCTAAATTGCATACATTTAGTGCAAAACTGGCCCCTTCCTATGCAAATACCATCGCTGCAAAAGCAGTTGAATTAGTCCTTTTTGCACAGATATGTCACAACAATGCTGCAATCAAGACCCTTCATTATGTCAGATTTTCTTTTTCATACAGATCCAAACAACGCCGGCATAATGCCACCCCAGTGTGCGATTTAAGATAGCTGCTGCCATTCTGGAAGCAAAAGAGGCATGACAACTAAGACATGTAGCACGACGGCATCTTTATCTAATGTGACACATAACATACAGGTCGGCAGTGCTTTCTAAACAATAACAATAACAATCAGTTACCATCCCTGTTATGTGGTGGTTCATCTTTTGCTTGGACAGTAAGGAGCTCCCGGACCTCAACGTCTTTCTAATTTGGAGATATTTTATATTGTTGTTCTGTTTTGAGTTAGCTGCTCCTGTCACCACTTGTAGTTACCTTTTAAATGTCCTGGCAGTGGGTCGCACACAAACTGTAGCATGTTGTCACAACTATACACCCATTACGTCCTTCTGTGTCACACTTTTTACCTCGATTCGGCTTTGTTACTACCTCCACTGCCGGAATAAAGGCAAGAAAACTCTGTCTCCCCATTCCATGTTTGTACCATTTATACAAAACAGTGAGGTGGAATAACAGCGCAACATTCCCACCTTGAACAGGCTGCAGAAAAGGGGGTCAGTTCACATATATCAGAACCAGCAGCCACACGCAGTTACATTGAAAGTATTGGTGTCTTCAGAAAGTTGGTGGTAACTGAAATGCATTTATAAAGGATGTCGCATCAAATCACGCCATCGTCTTTGACAGTTTGTGCTTTTGAAAAGTTGTTAAATGTTAAATCCCAATTACAGCTGCACTTCTCTATCACATTTAAATTCCATGCCTGAAATTTTGAGGAATGCCTCTGCTCCTTATATGGCGGGACCTTTAGCTCGCTGTCTGACAATTTCAGTTTTTTCTTTCTCTCTGCCGTTGTTCTTCCACTTGGCACAAAGGCAACATTATACTTTGCCACATGGATTATTTCAGTCAGTCACAAAAAAAACAGGGCAAATTGGAGCTGCAAGACTCTATGGACGTGTTTGCACTGTAATATCATTAACACAATATCTTTTGTGAATTGGGACCTTGAGATGGGGCAGATACCAGTTGCGAGTGGTGTGTAGTTCATGGTGCTGTCCGGCTGCAATCCGTTCATTGGAAATTTGCCCAGGAAGTTTGTCATTTGACTAGCTTATGTTTTGTACAGTGTCATTTGGAAACTTTTTTTCATGCATTTCCAATTTGTCCAACAGACAAACATATTTTATTGTCCACATTGCATTGAATTTGTGTGTCTCAGCTGATTGAACTCCAGTAAACCCGCCTGCTGGTGCTGTTCAGTTTATATGTTTTATATTTTAACTGATACGGCCATTTATGCTAGCTGACAACAAAGAAATGTCTCTGTTTATGTTCCAGTTTTTCTGAGAAGTTGTGGAGTCCACTTATTTTACAACTTTTGAAAGTATTGAGAGCCACTCATAAATGTGTCAGTTGTTGTGCAGTGAGATAAAACGCTCTATCAGAATTTCCTTAAAGCTTAAAGTCTTTTTCTCTTGTGAAATGAAGTGTGGTTTGTCAGAAGACACCATTTAAGTTTGTTTTTTTATTTGACGCAGCATCACTCCCATAAATATGCTTGGATGGAAATCCAGCGATTGTCATCGCCAACAGGCTGTTTGTGCCACTGAGCTGCAAATGGAAAAAGAACAAATAATGTTGTAACACCAACAGGCATAAGGAAAGAATAGTAACAACTCCAGGGTAGTTTACTGTGTCCAGACAGGACAAGTGTGTCCATGGTGCCAAAGATTATTATGCACGCAGGGGGAACAGAGGAGAGGGAAGACATCTGAGAGAGAAGTGACAGAAAGAGGGAGGACAGAAACAGAAAAGAGTGAGTGCTCATAAGGAGGAGAATCATAACAGGCCCAGATCAATGTGGAGCTCTCTGCAGACTGTCCAATTAGGCTAATGAGTTCAGGGGATTAGCAATGGCTCACTCACACACGCACACACAGCTCACACACTCATTGTACATGCACAACCTTTAAAAAAAACACATGTTCACCCGCAGTAACTCGTCCACAAACATATTTATCATATATTAACCTTTTAGACATTTAGAAGATCCACAACAACTTGGATGCAAATTCAAACGGTGTGTACTGAGTTGTGTTGACCCGCGCATTCACTCGAAGCCATTCATGTTGCTTTTTGCTACATCATGCTGATACCTCAAGCAGTGTCGTAAAACAGAGCCAGCCTATTGCGTTTGACATGATACTGATCCATGGCCACAGCACACCCCTGTTCTCAGAGACCTTGTCCATTCAGCAGTGCGCTTTACCCTATACTCAAACCATTTTATTGCACAGCATTTGGAATATAGGCTTGAAACACACAGGGAGAATTCACAATATGGGGAGATAGGATAAGATAGGAGAGTAGGTGGATGAGAGAAATGAAAAAGGTTGGAAGGGGAGAAAATGAGAGGGTGCAGAGGACCGAGCTGAGAGCATACAGTAGAGTTGCAGAGAGAGGGGGAGAGGAGTGAAAATAAGGGTGGAACAAAAGAGAAAGATAGGAGATGGGAGGAGAAGAGCACACAGAGATCAGAACAGAGGAGGGTAGAGGAGAAGGAAATATTGGTGTGGAGAGGGAAAAAAAAATGAGTGGAGAGGTAACCCTCCACGGAGACATGGAGAATTACTATTGATCGGGCTTAGCATGCTTTTTCTCTTCCCTGTTTTTCACTTCTTTGCCTCCCTCCCACGTCCTCTCTTCCCTCATCTATTTCTCTCCTCCGCATCCCTCCTCCAGCCCTCTGACTTTCATCTCTCTTTTCTCCTCCTCCTCTAACCCTGTAACCTCTCCTCTCTGCAGCCAGTACATAGATACCATAAACTGTCAAGGGATTGTTTACATTTTAATTTGTCACCACTATTGTCATCACAGTTGTTGATCTGTTGGTCTCCAGACACCCTTTGCTTTCAATAATTAACATGTTTGTATGATATGTTCTCTATCACAGAGAGTAATACTAACCTAATGAAGCTGACATGTATCTCAAGTTTTGACAGAGGCTGCCATTATCAGTTTGACCAAGTATTGTCTATGGATGGTAACATCTGTGTCTGCTGGTCCACCATTTCGGTCAGGAGTGAATTATCTCAACAACGAGATGGATTGTCATGACATCTGGTACACACACTCATGTCGTACTCAGGATGAATTTTGACAACTTTGGTTATCCACTGGCTTTTCATCTAGTGTTTTCATTGAGGTTAAAATTTAATTCTTTATAGCAGTGATGTTTAACTTACGGCCCGCAGGCCAAATCTGGCCCCTGATAGGGTGCTGGATGCAGCTGCCACCTGCCACAGGTGTTTTTCCTGTGTGTATGCGGTTTCTGTCTCTATCACTGGCAGCCATGACTCTTTCTTGTTGTTGAAGTAGAATACGTAATGTAGCCTGAGGAATACCAAGTTTCACTGCTATATCTCTTTGTCTCATTTTTGGCATTTTGTCATAAGCTTCGAGGAGATTACAATTTTCATTGAGAAACAGACTCTTTTTTCCATGATGATTTCAGTGTGCAGGCAGCATCAGCCTCAGCTAGCCAGCTGGAAGCAGACAGGTTACCGTGAGACACAATAGACGTGAAAAGTGAATTTATTTATTTTTTTTAAATACAGAATTATAGTTGTTATGTATGAGAAGTCCTAAAGTAAACATTGTAAGCAGGCTGCTTATTTTCTATAAGCAAATTATTTAAACAGTGTTTATATAGGAATGATTCTGTCTCAAGCTGTTTGATCCATAAAAGCAGTTGCATCAGCATGTTAGCATTGTCAGTGTGATCATATTGCCATGCTAGCATTAGAATTTGGCTCAAAGCATCACTATGTCTAGGTACAGTCTCAGAGAGCAGCTATACCGTAGCTGAAGAGTTTTACCCCTGTTTGCTGACTGTTGGTAAACCAGTGCAGAGATCTGTAGGCAGGCAGCTGTTTTCCAGTGTAATGGAGAAAATGAATGGCTTTTCTAAATGCATTTAAAAATCTCTCAAGATGAACTTAATGTCGTGAAGCCAACTTTCCACCACTAATGCAAGTTTTAAAATCTTGAGTGCACCTGCAGTTATAGAAGCAAATACATCCAGCACTGGCTGAGAGAATATTTTTTGGCACACTGTCAAGTTTCTATTCATTCTGCCAGTCTTGCAGTAGCCAGGTGTCATTCCAGATGACACTGCACTGCACTGAAACTCACTTGGTTAGTACTGCTGGTTCCACTGGGTTGTGTCTTGTCTCCAGAGTTTCTCAGAATAGAAGTATTTATAAATGCGTCTATTCTTCTAAATGCACAAAGATGAGGTCATCTCTTATATGAGACAGTGTGCAGCTCATTATGCTGTTACACCTTTTTACACCTGAAAGTCTAAACCGAGGTTCCCATTTGTTTACATTGTCTACATTTAATCCTATAAGTAAAGGTTTCACATTGCAAATTATGCAAGTGCACTACAGAACTATACATGACATATATATGTCCTTTCATCATCACCTACAAGAACTGCATCTCCAAATATCTGACACTGATTTGTTTGTAGATGGGCTCTCCCATCCTCTCATATCCTCTCGCTCTCATCCTCTGAAAGAATAATTGAAAAAGACATTTTTTGAGTTTTCCCACCTGACTCTTTATTGAATCATCTCCTCTCCTCAAGTGCTACTGTGACTTATTTTGTTATGTTGTGTTCTTCAGAGACAAACTGAAACCTTTACTTTGCATTAACTACCACTTAACCACATTTACTTCACTGCGCCAATCGCAGTCATCTGAGCACAACCACCGTCACTCTGTTTGTCACTACAACACACACACTTAGGCACTGCACTCATCACTTGACGATAGCCTAGTAAAACTTTCTGTAATTGGTCTGAAAATCAAAACCATCTATGAAATGTTTTCGCACCAGAAACAAAACAAATCATGGTTCAGTTTGATCCAGTTTGAGACCACCTTTTTTTCATCAAAGTTTGGCTGTTTTTCAAGGGGAAGTTTAAAACCTGTAATTTTGGTTCAGATCAGACTGAACAGTCCATTAGTCTGGACCAAACGAGGTGGGTGTGACAGGGGCCCTAAAAGTTCTATGATAATAATAATTTGTCAGACTTCCTCATCCCATTTTCGTTATTACCTCCGCCAAGGAGGTTATGTTTTCACTGGCGTTGGTCTGTTTGTCTGCAAAGTAACTCAAAAAGTTCGGAACTGATTTTGATGAAATTTTAAGGAAGGGTTGATAATGATAGAATTTTGGTGGTAATCAGTTGAAGCGAAGTGGATAAAATAATAAAATGGCGGGAAATCCGAGCTGCTTGGCAGAGGTCTGCGCTCTCAGAGTGCTCTAGTCTTGTATTGCTTTTTAGTCTCTAAACTGTTGCTGGTCTTTTATCTCTGAAACATATGTGAAAACTAAAGTGATGGTTGACATCATTGAATAGACACTTTGTAGACTTGCAGAATTTGTAGTGGACCTTCTAATTCCATCTGTTCTCAGTAGGTCAAACTAGGGTGATGACGGCTGTCTTTAGGTCTGCTCTCTCTCTCTCTCACACACACATAGTGTCATTTCAGTCATCGGCGTCTGGGCGCAAGTGTCAACATGCTTCAGTGCCGTAGTGTTTGAGAAGCAGTGCAAAGCTGGGTGGTGATAAGGACAGAACAACTATAAAGCCCTCCGGGTCCTTCAGCGTATTACCAGTCACACACACACACACATATACACACATTTATCCTCACAAATCAATGTCCAGATCTTGACACCATTGTATGGACACTGAAGGGAACTCTCCAGGCGAGGCAGACTGTGTGTGGATTGTGTGGGTATTCATTCTATGCCTCATGGCTCCACCCTCCATCTCTGCAATTTGCTCCTTTTATCGCCATCAGGGGAGCAAATGGTTTCTATAGCGACAGGCACTAGGAATTTCTCTGAAAACATTTTTTTTTCTTTCGGTTTTGAAGCCCTGGGGAGTGAGAAAGAGAGAGAGAAAGAGTGTGTGTGAGAGAGAGAGTGAGTGTGTGTGTCTGCGCTGAAAGCCAATTATGTTTATGACCCTTTTTCCTTTCTCTGTGGGATCATGATGCTGGGATTTGCACATGTCGTCTGTGTTACATATGTTTAATGTGTAGTGGTTTTTTTTTTGTTTAGATTCCTCATTTATTGTTTATTGTTCATTTTTTGGGTGGGGGGGGTCTGAAAATCCATATTCCCCTCTGTGCCCATACACACACACACACACACACACACACACACACACACACACACGCACTCACGTAGTTTCAGACTGTTGCTAGATGTCACATTGTCACTCTGCATGTCTGCCCAGAAGTGGTAAAACTTCCAGACAGGACGAGGTTTTTCATCAGGATATGTGTCCTAAGACCTCGGCAGATGGACACACACACACACACACACACACACACACACACACACACACACACACACACACACACACATTAACATCTTGTAGCTCCCTCAGAGGCATTCATGTCCTCTCTTTGTCTGTCTGTCTTTTTCTCTCTGTTTCTCACTTCTTCTTTTTTTTCATTTTGCTTTATTATGCCCACAAGGAAGTTAAGGTTGTCAGTTTCAGCATTAGGGGCAGAGCTTGTATCCCAAAATCCTGTCCTTGCTATCTGGCATTCTGCTGAGAGAAAAGTGAGGAACGATAATTAGAATTAATTAATTAATTAAATTAATTAAATTAATATTAAAATTACTTTAGCCATGCATAAAACACAACACACCACTGCAGGTAAAATTGAATAAACATGTCTAAAATCCAGATTCCACACTGCCACACCTAAAATCATTTAAACTGTCAATGCAGATGTTCGGTACTCAGGTGCTCAGTAACTAGCATGCAGGAGTCAGAAACAATTTAAAATCAAACTTGACTCAAAGCATTTAAGGGGACGTAGAGTATACATAATAGTGTATAACTCCAGACCAGTTATTATGTTGCCATGTCATAATGACGATGACACAGAACTTCTCTTCATTCACAAGTGGCTTTGCAAAGTTGAACACAGTTTGAACCTCAAAAAATGTTGTGTTGCTTTTGTCTCTCCTTCAGTGCCACTTGCAGTACCACAACTGCTGAAACATTTGTTGCCTCCTAATTAGTGTCTCCTTCGAGAGGAATTTAAGTGTGTGTATCAAAGAAAATGAAGATCACACTGCATGATTTTTTCAGTTATAAGGCTTAATCCACATGTGTATTAGACACATTGAGTAGAGGCTTATGAACCAATGCAGGCTGCCTTTAGACCCAAAAGAAAAGGCAGACTATCTATTATCTATTAGCCTGTAATCTATTAAATGTTGAATTTATATAAAGTTTATAGTTAATGGTTTTACTCTATGTTATGTCCTAAAGTCTTAGATTTGATTCTGGAACCTCAGTCCAGACCAAGAAGCAGCCTGCGGGGCCTAAAATATAAGCCATAGTACCATAAACCACAGTTCCTCTAATGGCCACTTGGTTGGCTCCAAGACCCAGTCAATCCCCACAGACACCAACTTAATAGCAGAAATAAATATGTTTACAGCCTGGTACCAAAAAATGGTTTTGGTCTCTATAGCTAATCTTCCTTTTCATGACAACTTTGAGAGCCAGAATTACTATACAACTCACCCATTTATATTCAATTGAGCCTTAATATTACACATAATTAAGAGCATGTCCTCTTCAGGCGACAGGCTTAAAATATGTTCACATCAGGCTCCAGAAAGCATGATGTGGACGACCAAAATGCCAAACTCAAGGCTTCAGAACGGGAGTACACGATCCAACGTGTGTTGTCACATTGGCTTTGTCTATTGTTTTATACAGTCTATGGTTCAAGCCAGAGATAGTGTTTAAATGTGAAAAAAAAAAGACGTCAGATGAACCTTATTGATGAACCACGTTATGATGTGAGTCAAATTCAATGAGAAACAGAGCAGATTTCATTTTAATTGCTGAGTTCAGTTGTAGAAAGAAAGGTACATTTTTAAACAAAAGCATCTCAATGATGAAACCATGCACACATAGACGTATGATATAAAAACACTGTGGATCAATCACATTGTGTGTAGTTTGTCTCCAACAGCCTGTATGCATTTTGCTAGGTAAAAACTTATAATAATATGATTCTCTAAAAAAACAAGACTGTACACCCACTGCATAGTTGCATGTCATTTTTTCTTAATATCACAAAAGTCAGCATCCTTTTCTCTAAGAGAGGGCTGATTGGTGCTCAGGTGGCATCTCGTCTCCTCCCTGTGCTTCTGACATGACTTGAAAAGCTCCTCCTTTTGCAGCAGGAACTCCCTGTCCTGTCAGGGAACCTCCTTCTATACAACTCAATTCTCTTCTCAAGAGGGACCACAATTTCAATAGCTTTGGGTAGGTATTTTTCTGCCTGGACCCTCAAAGCCTTTTGTTAATGAAGCATCTCAGTGAGCTCCATGGTTACTTGACCAAGACCTTCCTGCTTCTTTTCTGTCTCCTTCAGTTTGTCAGTAAGTGTATGGTTTTCATCAGAAAGCTTCTCTGTAATCGTTTGGGCCTCCTCCACTCTTTGGAAAAGGGCCTCCCCGATTTCAACTGGTTCCTACTCTTTCTGGAGCCATTGGTTGATCTCTTCACAAACTGCCTCCTTGATCTCAAAGTCCTTGAGGTATTCAGTCTCTGCCTTGTTCCTCAAGTCCTGTTCATTATGGAGCATTTGCTGCAGCTCCAGGATCTCCTGGTTAAGTCTGGTTTTTTTTCTAAATTGAGCTCAGCTGAAAGCAGCCGGCTCTCAGCTGAACGCTCCTCTGAGACCCTCTGATTTCTTCCAGTTCCTGAAAAAGAGTCTCTGCAATGTCAACTGCCTCTGGTTTTTCGGCCTCAACCTGGATCTTCAAGTCTTTTTTCCTCCTCAAGCTGTTGGAGAAGTTTCTCCACTGTTAAGGCCCAGGCCACTTTCTTTCTGCTCATCTGGCTGTTGATGACTTCAGTTCTCTGAAGTTCATTCTTCAGCTCCTCCATTTCAGGAGCATGGGGTCCTGCTCCTTCCTCTTAGCTGAGATCAGAGCCTTGTAGTGGCATTTTAGGTCCTGATTCTCAAGCTGAAGGGCCTCGATGACTGTGGAAAGGATCCTGACCTCACCCTTGTAGATATTACTGAGCTCAGATTTTGGGTCGCCAGTTCTTCCATTCTGTTGACTGTTGAATTTGCACAGTGAAAATCAAAGCATCAACACTATATAATCTCACAGCAGCTAGAATGTGATGATGGCTGCACTGGTGCCTGCTGCGTGGGTATTCAAATAATAATAATATTCAAATCAGTATCAGTATTTTTTTGGTCAATTAAATGACCATTCATAAGTATTTCAATGCAGTGATTATACAATGTATTATCACTATTATGCCTAAAAATCCCCCCCTACCATGCACACATCACAGTGGGATTTAATCTTTTATTAGTTATTTAAATTTTACCCTCCGATGAAGTATATAATCAGCCTCCTTTTGCCATCAGACTATAATCCATCATATTTTGTTGTTTCACTTTTAACTGAAAAATGCTTCCACCAAATGTAAAAACACACATTATGAGATGCTTACTGGTTTTTCTTATCTGAATGTGCAACTTTGTTTTCTTTGTTATTGGTCTTCAAACAGATCACAGATGTGTCTAGCAGCTGCATGTTAGACACCAGTTGGATCCAAGATAGCAAATGGTACCTTCTGTTAGCAGTTACATTTTTTTTCCAATAATTAACCAAACTTTAAACTGTTAAAAATATTTGATAATATTCAGGAGGTCTAACATTAGATTGTTTTTCCTATTATTGTCAGGAGGTAGCACTTGTAAATCAGGACCTCAGTCACTTACCAGTACTTCTTACTTTGTTTATCAATTAACTACTTTAGCATATGCATTTTGTTTAGCTAACGTTAGCCAACATTATTTCTGTTAAATCTTGTTACACTAATTTGGACCATAAACATCAGTAAGCAATAGTCCTGTTGAAGGTGTAAAAGAAACTTACAGTTAGCTGCAGTGTCAGTGAGTGATAGCAAATTTTACAGCCTCTTAAACATAATTGTCTTCATGAGTTACATGTTAGTGCAAGGCATTGTAGCATATAGACAAGTCCTAGTTTGGCAGATATTTACCTAAGACAGGCGATGTTATTAAGTCCAGCCAGAATAATAATCCAAGCCATTAATAACTGATCTGGTTATTATTGCAGTCTGGTTAGCGATAATAGTTTGGACCTGCCCCCTTTCTTCATGATGTAACGTTAGCTATCTTAGATTAAACAGGGACATTGAGTCAAGCTATATGCAGCTGCTGGACAGAGCAGAACATGATCTGTTTGGAGACTAATAACAAGAAAAACGTGTACATTTAGAAAGAAAAAAAACTTTAGTCAGCATTATGTAATGAGTGTTTTTTAATTTGGTGGAGGGATTTTTCAGTCAAAGGTTAATAACAAAGATATGATGGGTTATAGAGTGACTTGCCATGCCCGCCCCATTGACCTCAACAGAAGTGGCACCAAAATTTGGCTCATTAAACGCAGTCAATGAGGTCATGTCCTTTCCTTCTTTTTATGGTTTCCTTGGTTCAGCTTTGACCTACCGTACTGACTGTGTGCATGGAATATTTTCCTGTGCAAAACGGTCTATCAGTTATATTTTGGTTGTGCTCAGTTTCAGTTTTACCCTAAAATATAGCAGTTATGATATTGGGCCTCATTCACCACTATGTTCCTAAGTTTTCTCTTATATTAGTTTCCTCAGAGAAGTCTTTTTAAAGAAGTCTATGTCAGATTCACATGTTCACGTGTAAACGACAGAAGTGTTTGCACCTGTTTTCTTATCACGTTGAATCCAATTGTCTTCATAACTTGACAGCACGTGCCAGTTGATCCTAATTAGCAAAGGTAAAAGCCCCACATATCCCCATTAAAGGACATGAGACTGCAGGGCTGTGTGCATACAGGGAGACTCAAGAAGAATGAAAGTGGAGAGAAACCAAAAGTCTAAAGAGGGTGGAGGACCCGGGGCGTCGGTGGCTTAGCGGTACAAGCCCCATGTACAAGGCTGTTGCCGCAGCGGCCCGGGTTCGAATCCAGCCTGTGGCCCTTTGCTGCATGTCATCCCCCCTTCTCTTTCTCCCCCTTTCACGCTTACCTGTCCTGTCCATTAAAGGCAAAATGCCCCCCAAAAAAAGAAGGTGGAGGACCTGAAGTCCAAACATAAAATAATAAAATCTAGCTGTCATTGTGGCGTAAAGAGTGACTGTAAAATACCAAAAAATGTATTTGATGCTAAGAATACATGTAAATCAACCGCCTGAACCGCAAACTGCAAACTGTATGCATTACAGTAACACAGTTGTCAGGACTGAGGACAATGATGAGGGTTACTGTGCTGTTCAACCCGCACATATATGTGTCACATGACAGACAGAGAGAAGGGAAGAGTGACAGACAGAGGGTGAGAGAAGGTGAAGGTGGACTCATGCAATGTTTCTGTAAATTATCCCATTAATATAATAACTTAATCAGAATGCTGCTTTTTCACTTCATGTCCCGCCCACCCGATCCACCAGTGATATTTTCTAGAGTGATCAATCACTAATTATTAGATGGTGTGGTTCCCATTAACATAACTGCTGTCAATCAAAGAGTTAGTGTGGTGTTTATTATAAATGGCCATAATCTTTTTGTGAAATAATCTATTTACTAAAACGTATGATAAATTATAAAATATAGTTGTGATATAAATCAGATAATATTATAGAATTAAAGGAAACCCATTAACCATTTATTCTGTTCAAACATGTCAGCTCAAAATGTGCAGAGTGTTTATGAGTATGTGTAGATTCTGTTCTAACCTAAGAGCAAATCCCAGTTAAAAAACATTGGTGAATGTCAGAATCTTCTTGAAAACTGCATAAGTGGGTTTCAAGAAATTTCTTTTTAAGAGTGGTTGGTGAATGAGGCCCACTCTGTAGATTGTAGCCTGCAATAAACCAAACTTATTCTTCAAAGCCACTGCAACCTTCAGCTTTAAATCTTAAGTATATCTCTTCCACTAACTGAATAAATAAACAACAGAGTAAAATCAAACAATAGCTATCATTTATTAAGAGTTTAAAGGCACTCAACGCTCATGTATTTCTCTGTTAAACTCAATATTCCATTCATCTGTAAGCTTGCCAGGCCTCACATAACACATTGGTTTGTCTAATCCAGCAGGATAGTTTAAGGATAACAATAATTAAAATATTAATAATACTAATAACAGCTTAAATTTTGGTAATAAAGCGGAGATTACAGGATTAATTGAGTCCTTTGGCCGTGGTTAACGGGTAGGTAAGTCTTTGCGTGTTTCAGTTCCCATGGTCTAATATAGGTCGCAGTCAGCATGTCCAGCCTAAATTTAAACAGAAACTAGAAAAGCACTCAGAGAGTGCAGACCTCTGCCAAGTAGGTGATATTCCCTCCCCCTCTGCATCAGATTTTGCAGGCTGCATCACAATTAGGTTATTTGCATCACTATCATTATTGGGTTATATATGCCTTCACCATGGAGACACTGTGGTGTATTTATTTCGTTTTTATTTTTGTACCAACATAGTTTTTTTGTATTTTTCACTTTCTATTTTTCCAACACAGAACATTAATTGTAACTTTAGAATTACAACAATATTTAGCAAGCAGAACAAGACGGGCTTTCCGGCCACCAGATGGCGCTATTTTCATCGTCTTTAGAAATTGGAATTGCTGCTGAGGCTGTCAGATGATAGATTTTATTTATTATTTTATCCACTTTATTTCAACCGATCACCACCAAAATGTTAACATCTGTTTCTTGTCCCACTATCCACATTTCCTGAAAATTTCATCAAAATCCATCCATAACTTTTTGAGTTATTTTGCAGACAAACAGACAAACAAACAGACCAACGCCGGCAAAAACATAATCTGGCGGAGGTAAAAACATATGCACGCACACACACACACACACGCGCGCTTTTGTAACTGATCTGTGCATGTACAAATGAGTCACTGCTCACAAGCCAAGAATTCACTTGTAGCAACCCTGAGATTATATCCCTCAGTTGAATAATTTGAAAGTTTACCCTGTTTTGTAAAATAGTGTGATGTCCAACAAATTTAAGGTTAAATGCTGTTATTTAATATAAACTGTCTCTGATAGCTGAGTTTGAGTGCCATCATTCTTACTTCACATCCGGTACTAATTTATGTGTTTATGAAGTGAAATTTTGAGTTTTTGGTTATCATTACATATTTTGGTATCATATAATTATTAATGTGCTACTGTACATGCTACAATGAGGTGGCTTTTGCTGTGAAGAAGCCACAGGAGCCAGTCGCCATTTGTTAGTTAACACTGCACTTGCTGCTATCATGTTATTTGGAACAATGGATTTAGGAATCAAAGACATCTGCTGAAGTAGGTAAGATGCAGAGCAGTATCAGAGCAGATCGTAGGGGCAGTGAGATGTAGTTTACGTAAGATACGACTGTAGGAGATGACAGACATTTAAAAAATGGCAGAACAGAACAAATTGGTAAAATATTTAAAAGACAACACCGTCCACATGTTGCAATGTATTTAATGACACCACCTGTTAAAAGGTACATTATGATGACCTTCTCCACCATCGCCTCAGTTATTGTTGACTGAAACTTTTGACTCTGTTTTCTAGTGCCATCTATTGGCTGTATCTATGACAGCGTAAAGGATGCATGGAAGTATAAAGGCAGTGATGTTTACGTTTTAAATGGACATAGCTATTTTAGTACGTAAAGGTAGTATAATTGAGCCCTAAGCAGTATGTCAAGTTAATCCACTAGTTTATTGACGTAAACAGAATGAGCAGTTTGCCCATAAATTGATCAAGACATAAACGTGTAGGCTTTCAGGTAGGTAGCTGTTCCTGCTTTTAGCATGCTCTGTACATTAATTGGCTGACTAGATTTTTGCATGGATTCTGGCCTTTACTGATGCAGAAATGTATGTTACATTAGCTTGTTTTAAGTATTGTAAAGATTCCCAGTAGGAAGACGTAACACCAAAAATCTAAAATGGCAATGGCCAACATGCCAAACTTGAGCAACTCCACAAACCACTGGTTGATGTCATGGTGGCCATGACCATTATTTTTATGCAGTCCGTATGGTCCAGAGCTAGTTAAACACATCATTTAGGATCATAATAATTCACCTACTGTATTCAACTTACCTTTGCAGTTGGCTGCATTTTGTTATAATCTAAGGTCTTTATAGTGTTTTTTTTTCACTGGCATTGAAACTTCAGAAGTATAATTACTTACATATTTAGGGCACTTTTCAAACTCATGTCATCTGTTGTGTATTCCAGTAGTGAAGGTTTTGAATGAGCACATGAATGACCAAGTTCAGTCCACTGGAGACTAGAGATTGGGGCAATGCTTTTGAGGGACATAAATACCGAAAATAGTTGAATATGTAAATGAAGCACTCAGATTGAGAAGAGCAGTTTCCTCTACTTCCTTATGTGTATTTTAGTTTTCTTTCTTCCCCTTTTTGTCAGTGAAAATTGGGCTGTAACCTTTAGAATCTGTGTATTTACTTTCATGTGTGTGTGTGTGTGTGTGTGTGTGTGTGTGTGTGTGTGTGTGTGTGTGTGTGTGTGTGTGTGTGTGTGTGTGTGTGTGTGTGTGTTCCCTTGTTAGTATTGTTGGCCAGGCTTTAGAACTCTAATTCACTGAATGTGATGCATATCGTGCCCACCTTAGTGTGCGTGTGTGTGTGTTTAGAACTTTGTGAAAATGAGATATGCACACACACAAACACACACACCAAAAGCTGTCTGCTTGTGCTAATTTGAATCCGCTTTGTGTTCTAAGAGATGGATTGTAGGCTGTCAGTCATGTGTACAGGGTGGATTTCCCTGCCAAGGCCTCCACCGGCTCTGCCACAGGGAGATAGGACAAAAACACACTAACATACACTTTTACACAGACAAACACAAAACAGGGACACTCTGATACACTGCTCTGCATAATACCCCTTTGCCAGCCTTCCCATGTTGTGAAATGGCTTTGCTCCAGCCATGGCCACATTTCCGATGCTAAGCCAGGCTCCCTGCCTGCAACGTAACCCTCCTTGATCCTCCATCAGACACACAGACACACTCCACCCTGCTGAGTGGCCGAGTGCAAGCCATCCACCTCTTGCCTACAGACAGAGAGCAGCAGTCTGTCAAAAAAACATCAAACCAAGACTGGCTTAAAGGTCCGATCCCCTCAAAAATCCTGTTCTGTCCAGCCCGATGGATGGTGTTCATTGTGAAGCAGTAAGCGGCCGTGGGCTGATTTAAAACGGCTTCCCCTGCTGGATCCATCTCAAAGTAACACTCTGTATCACTCCTGCTCTTTCTTCTGTGGGACAGTCAGTGCCCGGTTAGTCTGTCTGTCATTTGAATGGTGGATATCAACAACAAGAAATGGCATTACCAAAAGGGCCACTTCATGGTTCATAATAAAATCAGGCATAGAAGAAGGGATTAGGGGCGTTCATAGCTGACAGGTGCTCTGTGAAGTTACTCAGCATAAGCAGCAAAACTAAAAACCTAAAGCATTAATCTGGATGTAGGTAGTTTTCCTTCATAGTTTCTTTGCATATGGTTAGGGTCTGAAGTGACTTGTTGTAGGTAGACAGCCTACATTAGTCGGGCTTCTTGTGACTGTTTCATGTTCTTACATACATTGTTTAACTTATTTAACTGGAAGCATAGCAAGGGGAAATAGTTGTGGGATTGTTCTATGTAAACTCATTAAGGTCTACTTGTGAGGCCTATATGAAAAACCAACTTGGACTTGAATAACCCTAAAAAGTTTTGACCTCCACAGCTTTCAGTTTTGTGAAGTTTCCTCCTCGGTTCAGTTATGTGGAGGTATGACAGCTCCCTGTGTGTGTTTGCTCCTCAGTAATGAATATATTATGTAAGGCTACGCATGCCGCTGGCCAGGATATGACTTTTGTCACCTCCTGCAGATTCTCAGCAGTAAGATGTGTGTGTGTGTTCATACATTATATTAAAATACACAGACTTCTTGTACGTTTTGTTTTTCTTCATCAGGCTACAAGTCACCTTGGAAAAAGGCTTACATCTTACAAAAGTCTACAGCCATGGCGGCTCTGTGAAACTGTCCTGTGGCACAATGCTTTGGGATGGATGCTAACATAAGCATGTTAACATGCTCACATAATCATTGGTGACATGCTGATTTAATGCTTACCATGTCCACAATCTTAACTTAGTGTTTAAGCATGCTAAAATTTGCTAATAAGTGCTGATGGGAATGTTATTTATTTTACAACCAAAGACATTTTGTGTGTTAGATACAGAATGTGTAAGAGATATGGAACTGGATAGGTTGTTAGTATTCATGCTCTGGGTATGTCTTCACCAAATTTCAAAACAGTACATCCAAAAGTTGTTGAGATATTTCATTGAAAACTAGAAATGTGTATGTAAGCGCTAGAGGAAATGTTCCATGGAAGTCCATCCAGTGGTTGTTAAGATATTTTAGATAGTTGTCAGTCTGCTTTGATATGTCTCCCCTTTCACTCCTCTTCTGTTGTGGTGAATTTTTTAGATCATAAGTAAAAATCATATACAACATCCCGTACAGCACTGAAACAGAGCTTTCCTCTTTACCGATCTGGTACAATTCCACACACACACATACACACACACACACACACACACACACACACACACACACACACCTCAGTAAATGTCAGATACCCCGGGATTCCTCTTAAACGTTAGAAGCATGGATGTGGTACTTTTTGTTTAAGTACTGAAGTGCACCTATGACACGCATGCATGCATGCACGTGTTTCGTTAAGTTGTGGCTAGTTTCGAAAGTTATGTAACCGCTCTGTGGTAGGAAGTTAACATACATGACCCAACTATTACTGATCACACGATCAAATGTTAGACAGACTTTATGAATAGTTTTGTCATGTTGGAAATATTAGGCCAAACGGGCAGCAGGATGGCACAGTGCTTAGCACTGTTGCCTCACAGCAACACATCCGTGTTCGAACCTGCTGGCCAGCTGGGGCCCTTCTGTGTATGTCTATGTAGATATGTGTGGAGTTTGCATGTTCTCCCCATGTCAGTGCGGATTTCTGACTTCCTCCCAAAGTCCAAAAACATGCAAGTTAGGTGAACTGGTGAGTCTAAATTGCTGGTAGGTGTGAATGTGAGCGTGAATGTATCTGTGTGTCATCCAGCCCTGTGATAATGTGGTGTTCCCAGCTGCTGGCCCAATGTCAGCTGGGGTAGACCCTAAACAAGAGATTATACTTAAGTCAGCCAAACATCTAGGATGCAGTGGGTTATAATTATCTTGGCATCAAGCAATATAGGCAATACATTTTGGTTTTGAATGGTTTCGTTTACTTACATGCTGTGAAGTCACATTTGAATCATCCATTCTGAAGAAAGGTTGCAGTGCTGGCAGAAGTCTCATCTAATAGGCTAGACCATGAAAACATAACCAAGCAAGCCTTTATTTCCTGCAGGTGTTTTGGACGCAGCACAAGGTTAAGTTAAGGTTAAGTTTACAGGTTGGCTTTGTAATGTTTCTTTGCAAATGCATCACAAATAAAGAAATAGTCAAAACAGATTACTGGAACTGCAGATGTTCTATTTTTCTCATTTGGAGAAAAAAAAGTTGTGGAGTGGCATTTTTGTGCGCACTGGCAGCGCTGCACCTATGGTTAGAAGCCAGGGCTTTTTACTACCCTGAATAAGTTAATGTCCATGAAACTGTGCCCAGCTGTGCCTGGAAACAGTGATGAAAAATAGCGATGCACAAAACTCCCAATAAAAGACAATATTAAAAATGTGCATGGCACTGGCGAAGATCAAAAAACAGACAGAACACTGGCACTCATAGCAGAATTCATTTATGTAATATGGGTAAAAACATTTAGACACGGATGCGTTTTAGCTAAAGAGCCATCATCGGGGCGTCGGTGGCTTAGTGGTAGAGCAGGCGCCCCATGTACAAGGCTGTTGCCGCAGAGGCTCGGGTTCGAGTCCAGCCTGTGGCCCTTTGCTGCATGTCATCCCCTCTCTCTCTCCCCCTTTCACACTTAACTGTCCTGTCCATTAAAGGCAAAAATGCCGAAAAAAAATATCTTTAAAAAAAAAAAAAGAGCCATCATCATCATCATCATCATCATGACTCTCTTTAGCTAAAATGCATCCATGTCTATTTGTTTTTGTCCATACTGAATAAGTGAATTCTACTACAAGTGACAGTGTTCTGTTTTTTGTTCTTCCTGGAAACAGGCAATATTTCTGTCCATCTCCCCCTCTCTTTTGCTCTCTGTGGTGTGCGATTAAGGCAATTATGCTGCCTCTTAACAACACCCAGCAACCCTGCACTAAAAAAGCTGGGAAAATAGAATACATAGAGCGATCGCAAGCGAGAGATAAAGAGAGACAACTGATGAAAAGCTTTCTCGGGTAGAAGGTGGCAAAAGTCGATGAGTCTATTCAGTGGTCAGACCGGCTGGAGCCAGAGCATGTAGTACATTACAGAATCATGGACAAGCTTTTATTGCAGTAACATACAGTCTATACAACAGCCACTGCTTGTTTTACCTTAAATTTCTCACTTTCACCCACTGGCTGATGAATTTTTACCCCTATATGTGATGTCCCCAAGTGAAAATGCCTGCTTTACTTGTATATTATGAAAGAGAATAACAGAAGAGAAACATTGAGCTGCAGTGACCTGGACTGACCTGACCCAGGTTTACCTGAGATGACTGAAAATTAGGTGGACAAATCTTTTTCTTTTTAACTGAACTGAGGTTAGGCATGGATTAAACAAACTAAAGAGAGAAGCTAAGCTGTTGTGCTCCTCTCGGCCTGCAATACGCAGTCCATCCACATTAGTTCTGATCACTGGCTGCCTCGAGGCTTTCTCTCTCTCTCTCTCTCTCTCTCTCTCTCTCTCTCTCTCTCTCTCTCTCTCTCTCTCTCTCTCTCTCTGTTTACCACGTAGAGGTTGATTTATGTCGGCTGCACTTGGCAGAGTTGGGTGGCGTGGGCGAGATACAGCAGCTGAAGGGGAGAGAGAGGGGAGACGAGCAGGAGGGAGGAGAAGAAGGGGAAGCGAAATGAGTAAGGCCAAGACGGAGTGATGTATCAGGGGAGAGGAGAGAGACATGAGCGGAGAGGAGAAACAAGAGACTAAGGGTTGGATGAGAATAGTAAGTAAGGAGGGAGAGATTACAGGGTGGAGGAAGAGGGGGAAGGTTGTGTGAGGAGACGGGAAGAGGTGTTGGACTGGCCTCAGGTGTCTCACTCTGATTTGTATCTTTTATGATGCGTCTCCATGTCAGAACACAAGGTCTCACGCTGCAGTCCCCCTGGCTCGGTGGCTCCCGTTGTGCGTTTCTTCCTCATCCCTCTCATTACCTTATCTTGTACATTTTATTCTTATCACTGACAGTCATGGTCAGGATAGGTTAGGTTAGAGTGGCTCACATTAAATAAACCTATAACAATTCCTTTGGAAAAGCAGGGCAATTGCACCTTAAGTATCATAAGATCACTAAAGCAAATGGGGGTTATGTCTGCACACACAGCTGACGGTTCAATCACTTGTATTGAGCATGAATGGAAAAAGTGCAAAACGTTTGGACTGCCTTGTCACAGAATGTATAAAAGGGGCACAAAACACAAAATATTTATGAGACAGAGATATAAGTCATGTTCATAATGAAAATTAATTGAAATGATTTTTGTTTTAAACCTACATGTGAAAAATATGCAAGGCCAGGTACAAGAGAGTGACGGGTCAGACACAAGCAGGAATATGGGTAAAAATTAATTTGTTTTGTGTCCCTGTTGACCATCACGGATGATTCACAGGAGGCTACAACAGGTTTTTTCCAAATGTATTGAGAAAAAAAGAACAAAAATAGTTACTCAGAAAACTGCTACAGTAACTTGCCAAAAGCATGAAACAGTATTGGCATCACTCAGCAAGGAAACGTTGACCCTTACACAAAGCAATGCGTCTTCGAGAATGTCAAAACAATCCATTTTGTGCTAAAGTGCAATACAAAATACAAATGCATTAACTGATCCAAAACAAGACTGATAGTCTACAGCCACACTGGCAGGTCTGTGAGGCTTTACTGAGGCACAGCAGTGCTTGGAGCTACACCTGAGTTTTACACTTGGCATGCCAACATGTTTAGATGTAGATGTGTGGTTCGTATGTCTACTGTGGTCACCATCTTTATATAGCATGTTTGTATTGGCGAGTGTGTTGGGAATGTCATTAAATTAGTAAGATTATGTCATTATCTTAACTTCATGATGGTGTTAGATGAAAGTGAAGGGATCGTTATAGTTAACATGAATGTGTGCACCCAAGTCTGTGCCAGTCCAAAGATGTAAAGATATTTCAGTAGTCAGATGAAAACTTTGACCTGCTGGGGGACTCAGAGGGGAGTGTAATTGTCCACCAGTAACAGGAATGAAATGTGTCTTAAAAACAAAACACTGGGGCATATTACGCTTTTAGATTAGGCTTTTTCGACATTTAAAATCATCTTTTCTCTGCCTTTCTGCAGCTGGTCAGCTGAGCCAGTCAGCTCACTTCTCCCTCCAGTTGCCCTACACCGTGCTGGGCCTCGGACGCAGTGCCAACTTCCTGGACCACCTTTTCGTCGGAATCCCCCGGAAGCCTGGAGAGACGGTGAGGAAATATGAGAGGGTTATATTACCTGGACACTTCACAGCACTCCTGTAGGAACAGCCACAGGCTGTGCAGTCTCACAGAATATCTGAGAGAAATGCATTTATAGAGGTGCATCGAGGACCTACAGCAGATAGAGAAAAAGAGGTAGGTGTGCTGAGCAACCAAAGATTTACAAACCCCTTCAACCCTCTGGGTGAAAATTCCATCAAAATCCTTTTTTTTTTTTCTCCAAACTATCTTATATGTTCAACACCACTCACATGCCCAATTAAGTCATTTGAGCACCCTAACTTGTCTGGAATATAACAATGAATGGCATGCGTGGCTGAGACATTTAATGTCTATGTAATAATTCTAGGAAAAAAACAGAGTGAGCAGTGAGAGGAAATAGCCCCAGGATCATGGTGTTAAGAACTAGAAAAGTTTCCAAGAAAAATATCAAATGATGGGCTAATTTAGGGTAAATGCAATTCAAGCACTTTCAAAGTCAAAAGTAGAGTAAAACAGTTATTTTTCTCCTTCGGCTCAGGCTTTATTTCACAGTGGGCTGGATGTAACACATTTCTTCTGAGGATTGTGAGACTTGTTTGAAGGGTATTTTGTGAAGATGCAGAAGAGGGATTTCCCTCCATGTATTTTCTTATCAAATTAGAAATGCTGAAAAGAACAACATTGTCTCCCTAATGTTGCAAAAACATTTAATGCTTGGTTGTTGTTGTTTTTGTTTTTTGTTTTTTTCTTATTTAAGCAGTAGTCGATGCAACAAAATCTGCCATAACAAGATAACAATGTTTCTATCAATGGTCAAGAGTATGGGAGAATCCTGTAGTCCACAGAATTCTTTTGAAACGATCAATATGTGTTTAGCTTAACACAAAAAAAACAATTAAGACCTACACAGTTCTTCATTCTCTCCAATTTTCTCCTGGAAATGTTTCATTCGCCTGTGTTTTTATGGATCCTGTTAATTCTCTTAAATACAAGTGAGTAGTATTTAGGGGCTGGGCAGCCTAAGCTGCCAGGACCCTATTGTTATCCTGCATGTTCTTCTTCTTCTTCTTCTTCTTCTCCCTCTTCTTATTCTTCTTCTTCTTCTTCCGAGGAAATCCTATTTCCCATGCGCGAACAATCACCAAACTTTGCATAAAGGTCCAGTCCCATGCCAGATTGCCTCAGCTGCAAAAACAGGCCAATAGTCCTGATGGTGGCGCTACAGCAAGCCTCTAAAGTTCAAAATTTTGAAAATTCACAACAAATCAACCATATGTGCTACAGATTTGCAACTTTCAATACTGTAGAAACTGATAATGTTTAGCTTTAAGCTAGATCAGGCCAGTTTGTTCATAATTGCTCGCATTTAATGTTATTCTTACTTACGTCTGATCACTTCAGCCACTCATCCACAATTTGAAGGGCATGCCATAATTATATGATGTAACCTCTATGTTGTGATATGCTTTGTTTTAGTGTGTGTGCTGCTCAGAATTGCCTAATTTTGCCTAAAATTGCCCGGCCCCGACCATTGCTGCACAGCAGCTATAATTTATATTTATGCTTCCACACCAGTGACAGCCATGACTGGAGGCGTTGTTTTTGGGTTGTCCATTCATCTGTCTGTCCCATTCTCATGAACATGATATCTCCAGAACACCTTGAGGGAATTTCTTTAAATTTGGCACGAACATCGACTTGGACTCAACACTGAACTGACTCGATTTTGGTGGTCACATGCTAATTATGTCAGTATTTTACACAAATGTGTAACAGGATAAAATGATGTTGCCATGATAGTTTATATCCAAAAGGTCAAAGGTCAACTTTGACAACTGGGACATCAGAATGTTGTGCCAAAACACTTTTCTGGCCATTATTCAACATCATAACTCAAGAACAGAAGAGGGGACATTTGGTCAGATACATAAGTGGTGACACTAATCTTGGGTGCCCACTCTGAAATTGATTGTATGGATCCTCTGCACTGCTGGGGGAAGATGTGGGTAAAGCATCCATGTTGTCACAGACATAGAAGTAAACTGTGATTGGGCAGTAAAATGGCTGAGACTGAAAGGGTTGACTGAACAGTTTCTTTATAGTAGATCGATTTCACACCCCACTTATAATGTATGGGATGAATGATGACATCACTCAGGATTGATAAAGGTGCAGCGACCTCCCCACTTTAGCAGAAATAAAATCTATGCCCCGCCTTTGCTTTGCCATTCAAACATCTATTTAACAGCTCTGAGAGCAGAGGATGTACTGTATGAGTGACTCTATGGATGCAGCCTGTGTGTGCTGCCTGTCATACTAGAAGCCACCATTATACTGATATTGTAAATAATTTATCAGGTTTATGTTTTTAATGTATTCGTCAGCCACATTTCTACACTACATTACTTCAAATGTCAGTGTTCTTCAGTTGCACTATCTCCATATCCATCTCATCTCTTTCTCTCTCTCTCTCCCCCTCTCTCACGTTGCACTTGTCACACTCAATATTAGGCAAGACAGGGCCCTTTTTTTCTCCTCCCGTGTGGTACCAAGATCTTCGTCAAGCAGCTGATTAGAATTGTAGATGGGTCGATCCGCGACTCAGAAGCTGTAGTGCACCAAGAACACTCATCTCAAACAAGCTGCTTTGTTGTCCCTTTTCCACACACTCCTTTTCCTGTGCAAAGAAATGTGATCTTTTTTTTCCCTCCTCCTCGCCCATTCTCTCTACAAAGTGAATTAATGAATGCCTAAAGATGCAGCCCATTATGCGGAGTAGATATTTTTTACCCAGGGGGACTAGGGAGTGGAGTAACTCCATCAAATCTACCTGTAATGAGGAGGAGAAGCTTTGGAAAGCTCTTTAGGAAAGAGGAGAAATCCTGACCGCTACACCACCCTGCTCAGTCGGCAGGTTTGAATCTTTCTATTTGTGGACTCTCTTCATCTATCCCTCTCTTGTTTTTTGTTTTCTTTCTCTGTCAGTCTTTATATCTGTCCTGCTTCCATTCTCTCGCTATCCCCCCTGTTGTGCCCTTAACAATTTTCCCTTCCACAATGAGAGTTTCTGCCTGCTGTTTAACAGAAGGAGAGGTTTTGTAAAATCTACTTGGATATCTTCCATCTTCTGTCCAATCATTCCTCTCTTTTATCCCCTCCCCCCCACCTCCTCATATTTCTCTGTGAGTCTCTCTCCTCCTGTTCACTTATCTTCCACCCAGGGGATTCCCTTTGCTGCTCAAAGTGGTTTACTTCACTAATCAGTCCCCTACTTGTCACTCTCACTCTCTCTCTCTCTCTCTCCCTCTCTCTCTCTCTGTCTCCCTCACCCTCCATCTCTGTGTCTGTCTCCCTCGCTCTCTCATAGTGTGCCAGTTTCCCTGGCTTTGAACCAGAGTGTCTCTCTTTCTCTCTGAAGACTTGGGAACACTTTTCTCTTCCAAACAGCCAGATCGGATCTGCTCCCAGGCAGCAGTAGTGGAGGCTGATTCGTCTCCAGCTCTGCTCCCCCGCCAGTTGCCGCACCGACGGCAGCGCTTTCCAAGAGCTAAGCGACAATGGCTGGCGGCGAGAAAGTGCTCGTTATGTAAAAAGCAATGCCGTTGTTGCACGCTTATTCAAAATAGCTGCGAGATGTGGTTCCTCTCAATTGATGAAGAACGGAGAGCTACAATTAAAGAGCAGTGGCACTTTCAGATTTTGCCAAATGTAGAACTGGAAATTCCTCACAGCTACGAGCATGATTACAGCTTTTAAATCATTTATATGATGCCCCCTCCCCTGTTTATATCTCTGAACTCTTCACCCCTAATGAGCCTGAGCAGGGGCTGCATCAAGTCACAAGGAAGAATTCAACTCAGAAGAAGGTGAAGAAGAAAGGAAACAGAGGGTATCGATGACAATGGGCTTTTCCAGAAATCAAAGTACTGTGTATGCAAAGTAATATGCAGTCTGTGTCAGTCTGTGTCAGATGCCATTGTTGGGTGTTGAGCCTGAAGGCTGCGCACTACTAAAAATGGAACTTGAACTTGTGCAAAGTCAAACTGCTGTCAAACACAGTGCTGCAAGCAAATGTCTTAAAGATCACTGCAACTTCACTTCTGATGTTTAACTCTTCCCAAAGGACATGCAAAAACTGTAACTATTTATGGGACAGGGCTGTTCAGGGATGCAGGGTGAAGGGTTGTGTTAAATTTCATACCAAACTCCCTTAAAGAAATATAACATATTAACAACTCCCTTCATGTCAGCAAAAACACATTACTCTAGGATCACAAGATAAGAGGCGTCATATGTCAACAGTATTCTTGTGAATTCAGCATCAATACAATCATTAAACATTAACTGTATTTGTGGACGAACTTTACATTTTTGTTTTAATACCAGCCTCTGTTGGTTAACCACGTTGTTTTAGTGGGAGGAGAACGGAGGAATGAGAGGCAAACTTTCAAAAGTTAAAATTTCTCACTAAAACAAGTGCTGGTTGGTGGATCAGATATGCAGCAACTGTTGTTCACTCCACAACTCCACCAGGTTCTCCTCCTTTTCCAGTCCAAGAGAACCAAGACTTGTTCATGTTCTAGCACCTCCCCAGAGTCCCCTCCATGTTTACTGTCTTCCCCAATTCGCTGCTTCTTGTTTGGCGCTGGACACAGCGCATCTATTGTTTGTTGATGATGTGAACATCATCAACAACCAATAGGTGCGCTGTGAATTGAACTTCAGTATTTGCATGAGCCACGACTAAAAAAGTATGATCATTTTTAAACATGTTTGCTTTTATTGGATTGTCAACAAAAAGGACTGATTTTTATGACCACCTTTTACTAAGCAATGGAGATTACAGGACACTCCAACCCCGATGAAACTCATGATTTTATTCCAACATTGGAAATTTGTCTGCAGTAGTGAAATCGCTTGAAAAGTCATTTGGTGTAAGGCCGGCATGACGGGAGACTGAGGCAGTTGTCAATCATGCACAGTGTACACCCACGCAATCTGGAGGGGCGGTCGTCTAATCAGGCAGCATAAGTGAAAACACCTTTGTGGGTCAGCTGTGGGTGTGTAGGGTCTTTAATGTAACAGTGTGGGAGGTAAGTATATGTCTTTAGAAACTTCTCAAACCACCTCTCCACTGTCATGACTGTGTTTTGTACAGTAAAACATTAATATGACAGACGAAGCAGAGAAGACAAGTGAGTAGCAAGAAATCATGAGTGTACGTTCATCCATGTAAGGGGGAAAAGACATAGGAGACAAAACCAAAGCAACAAATATTAATTGAACAGGAAGTGGCATTTTTTTTTGTCAAAATATGGTGAGGTATGGTACTACAACCCTGTTGCATGAGTTTGTGTTTTAGAGCTTCCTGTTCTGGTATCTTGATTTTTACATTTGGCTTTTGCCCAACTTGACACATTCTAGCCATAGAGTCTGTTGTCTTTCACTACTTATAACCTGTTTCTTCAGATCTTGTTTGACGGTTGCTTTGCTGGTCACAATATTCTCCTGTCACACACAATCATAAAGTCAACTGGATTATATTTCCCTCAATATCCTTGTTATGACCAAAGATCCAGTCAGTCATCACTGGACAGTTTAAAAAAAACATGATAATAATCACCTTAAGTCACCTCAGAGTTTGTATGTACTTTATTGTGTGCTAACACTCCGGCAGTGGTTCCACTTTTCTCCCATGAATTCTGTCTTCAAAGCAGACCTCAGTGCTGCTGCTGCTGCTGCTACGACAAGCTGAGTTACAGGACGAGAAAAGACGATGTATATTTTAGCAGAACAGAGACTGAGATTATGACTTGTTCTGCAGATGGCTGAACTCTCTCACACATAGCCACACAAATACTTAATCACACATGCAGATATACACACCCATTCATACACACGCTAGAAAAACTGTGTTGCTCCCCGCAGTCGGAGTCATTTATTTCAAGGAGCAGTTTTGTCTGTGTCTTAAATGCGCAGCTTAAAATAGCCACGCCGCAGTAGCTAAGGAAAACCATGGGACCCTATTATTCTGCCCCAGAGGACTTAACATACATATCCTAAGTGTGTGTCTCCATGGGAATCTTGCTTATATTTTTAACATAATGTATTACCATATGTGTGCATACTAGGGCTGCTCAGTTATGCAAAAAACCTAATCACGATTAGTTTGGTCAGTTTTGTCATCATGATTATGTTGAACTCAATGACTTTGGAAACAAAGAAATTTAAATATTTTCTTGAACCTTAAATGTGAACCTTGAACCTCAATGAATATAAATACAATGCAAGAGGAGAGGGAGAGACCCTAAACTGATGGCAGAAGAACCGTGGACAGTGATTACTCTCGGCAGCATGTAGGAAATTGAATTACAATATAATATACACCGATCAGCCACGACAAGAAAACCACAGAGATGATATGAATAACATTGATCATCTTATTAGGATGCAGTGTTTGGCTGGGAAAACCTTGGGTCCTGACATTCACGTGGATGCCACCTGATACGGTCCATCCCACTCATGGCTACAGCACTCTCCGAAGGCAGTGCCCCCTCAGCAGAATAATGCACCATGCCACACCACAAAAACTGTTCAGGAATGGCCCAGGGAATGTGACATGGAGTTCAAAGTCGCAACCTGGCCTCTAAATTCCCCAGATCACAGTCTGATTGAGTGTCTCTGGGACTTGCCGGTAACCCACCTCGCAACCTACAGGACTCAGAAGATCGGCCGCTAACACCCCAGTTCCAGAAACCACAAGACATCCCCCAGAGGTCCTGTGTCCATGCCTTGACAAGTCAAAGCAAACTCCAAGGATGCCTCATCATGGATCGGAGGTACCTCTGGGGGGCCCTTTGTCATGTACCTCCGGCCATTCCTGAGGAGTTTTTATGGTGTGGCATGGTGCATTGTCCTGCTGGGATGCCACTGCCACTGGGGAGTGCTGTTGCCATGAGGGTGCGTACTTGGTCTGCACTGATGTTTGGGTGGGTGGAGCACATCAAGTGGCATCCACATGGATGGAACCAAGGTTTCCCAGCCTGATATAATCGAAATAGTCTGAATAATCACTGTATTTGTCGCAAGTCACTTTCTAGAAAAGGGTCACTAAGAGGGTCTAAAAAGGTCTAAAAAGTCTTAAAAGTCACTTACTGTAGCGAGAACGTAGCTAAGTTGGCAACACCATGCACAAGGGGTGCGCTTTACAACTCGAGACAAAACAAGAGCATTATTGTGCAGCCCTTGTACATACCCAGTTCATGTGTTTTTTTCTGTGTCTTTTCAGGAAATAAGGAAGCAGGAGTGGACGGCCATCATTCCCAACTCCCAGCTCATTGTCATCCCCTTCCCCCACAATAAGCCCCGCAGGTACATAAACACTGATACTCCTTGCACTGTAAATGCCAGTTTTCCTTGCTCACAGCGGAGTGACTTACTGTAAGCACCACTAATGCTTGTTGCTAAGGATACCATTCAACACTTTATCCCTCATCTTGGTGCCACTTAACAACATATTCAACTTATTGTTACATCAACTTAATGCAGACAGTGTCTGTGTGGTTTGTCTGTACAAAACAATCTCTTATACTCAGAGACACCTCACAGCATGAGCTCTCATGTTATCATGACGCTGTTCACATGTAGCTCAAACCCCAGGGGGAGCTCCAGATGGCTGTTTAACACACACACACACACACACACATGCACCCTCCTCTATATAGCCACATAACACTTATGTCCTCGCCAGGTCTTGCTAGCACAGATACACACCTACATACACACCATGAGTGAGATGGGATCTAAAAAGAAACAGGTGCCTCGGTATTCTTCTCACATACAGTCTAAGCTAACAGATTGTGAGATGATGAATTTAATATATCAAAGTGGTTGGATTGCTGGAAATACATAAATGTTCTTGGAAACCAAAAAGAGAGCAGTGCTTCATTCTGTTCAGCTGTGACAAGAAAGTGAGAGAGATGTTCGTTTATTTATTTTAACTTAATGAGGACACAATCCCTGCTAATGTGTGCAATTTGGTAATTACATTGTTTTTCTGTCAGATAAAACATAAAACAGCATATGGCAAATTCTCTCTGTTTTTTGTCTGTCTTTGTCTTTTTAGTTGGAGCGCTAAGTTGTACCTGACTCCTAGCAACAGCGTGTTGCTGACAGCCATCGCACTTATCGGAGTGTGCGTCTTCATCCTCGTCATTATTGGAATCCTCCACTGGCAAGAGAAGGTCAGGACACACACATACATGCACACACACACACATACATACAATGGTGTAGTTAACGCTGGCCTCTTCCCACTGATTTACTGCTTTAGTCTGGGTGTGTGTGTGGTAGAGAGAGAGAGAGCAGATTGGTCACAACCAGCAGCAGATGGGTCTCACTGTCCCTGTCCTGTAGTCCTCTAGCCTCCCACTGAGACACACATACACACCCTTTTTGTCTCTCTTCTTCTATCTAGCTATCTCTCTCTCCCCGGGCCACAACCTGGAAGGACGTTCAGCTGTAATTGCCTGCTTCTGTCCTTTCAGCATGGCAGATCTGCTGTTCGTTATTGCCATAAATACGCTCTCCAGGGAGTTGATGCATGTTTTCATCTGTGTTTTGGGCTTCCTCCTGGTCCAGTTGTTGTGTCACTCACACACACGTACACACAGTACGGTCACAGCAAAAGGTAACCAGATATAGCATGGTCAAGGACACACAGACACAAACAGTATTTAACAGTCATCCTTGCACATTTTCTTTTTTTGGGGGGATTCTTTGGATTGCTTCCTTTTTCATCTACACGCTGTGGTAATGCTGTCTGCTAGGCTGAGCGGTGCAGTAAGTTGCTGGCATCTTCTCCAAGCCATCTGCTGTGCGAGTGTGTGCGCTTATTGTGTGCCTGTATGTGTGTTTGTCTACACACAGGATGGCATGTGTGCATGGCTACACACACAGACGCACTCTAATTGCCCTCTTTTTGGGATACGTGGGCGTGAGCATCAGCTTCATCTGAACCAACACTGCATTTTTTTAAAAAAAAAAAAAACGGGCTGGTGCTTGAATCAAGCGTCTTCATATACCTAGCAGGCTCAGGTGGAGGGAAGGACAGATGTGTGTGTATGGGGGTGGTGAAGGCTATGCGGAGCCATGTTTGGGTTGAGGAACAAGAGAGCGAGAGGAAGAAAGAGAAAAATGTTCATTTGAAAAACTGTTCTTTCACACTTGCAGCGGCTGGCAGTATACTTAACATGAAATCAAGTCCTCACACAGGCAGAATTATGGGTTTGAAGCCACAAAAAAGCAATGTATTTGGCTTTGATCACTGTAATATGCTGAGGCTGACCAGTCAAAGTAATCAAGAAATGTCTGCCTTGTTCACTATTTCCCCAGTACAGATGTAAAGCATGAGGAACCACTGGTTCTGGGAGTATTTTTGCCACTTTGATTACTCAGTTAAAATAATTCTTTTAGCTTTATCTTCAATGTCCTTCAAACACACGCACACAGGAGCCATCTGGATAATTTAATGATGCTGCTGGTCTGTCTTAATTACAAAATCAAAATATGTAGTTTTCCTCTTACCTGTAGTGCTGGAGTGTTGGAGATATCGGCCGTAGAGATGTCTGCCTTCTCTCAGATATAATGGAACTAGATGGCACTTGGCTTGTGGTGCTCAAAGCACCAAAAAATACATTTGATTTCTCTTTCCAGAAAACATGACCCGGTCACTCAAGATAACCCACAGACCTTATTGTGAGCAGTTCCATGTAGGAATTATTTTCTTACCACCTGACAAGCGTATCACCTCGCAGAAGGAAGGGTGCCCTATTTGTGGACGAGAGACTCTGCTCATGACAGTGCAAGATGGAAACATTAACAGCATTCTCCTCAGCTGAGCTGAGCTGAGCTTTGATGTTCGCTAGCTCAGTGGTGATAGGTGAACTGGCAGTAGATGCACGCTTCCCTCTGTGTGTTGATATGGTTGGCGGGTGCAGTCCAGTAGAAAGAAATAGTTCCTGCATGAAACTGCTCACAATAAGGTTTTTCTCTTTTTTTTCCAAATTTTTCTTTTTCTTTTTTCTGCTTTGAGCACTTTAATTCGAGTGCACTCTAGTTCCATTATATTCAAGAAAAGGCACGCATTTCTATGGCCGATATCTCCGGCAGTTGACAACTCAGACCAAAGCAATCTAGATTTATAAATAGCTTTAAGGTAAGGGGAAAAATGTGTAGTTTTGATTTAAGAGTGAACTGTCCCTTTAAGGCTAGTAATGATTTCAACTTCGTTTTCAACACTTAGGAGCCCCTGTCACCACTGCTGCTGTGGAGCAGAAGCTGGTCAGAGGCATATTTCAGAATGCTTTGCTGGTGCAATTCACACAACGAAAAAATGTGCTGCCTTTGCCGAACATACATTTATTTAATGCTGACTTTAAACGGCTGAATGTATTATCAGGTTTCTACAAAACATAATGTGTTGCTTCTGTTCCTGTTACAAGTGCACACAATAGAATTCCATGTTGTGTTCAGATGTTTCACACTGAAACGCTCCTTCAAATTCACAAATGGCTTTGCTCTGTACATTTTAGCTCCACAGGCTTTTGGCTTTTTATGAAAGAATGAGAATTCCTCATTTTCTTGTCATGATTCAACCAGGAGGGCCTCATGTCTATTCAAGTCATGGAAGTTTGCCAACTGTGAGTCAGCTCTCATTCTCTGTGCACATATATATGAATGGGACTTTTATTCAGTGAACCTTGAGCTTTCGGAAAAATCTTCCTCCATAACTCTCTACACACATCACCTCAAATGAACGTAGAAGAGGAAGAGGTCCAAACTCCAACTAAACTCCAAAAAAATAGATATAAAGTGACCTATCATACGTAGTACATATGCATGCAATACAGCCAACTGAGTTTGTTATGTGGCCATGTGGTTTAAGGGCAATCGCATAAACATGTAGAGAGGCATGGGATGTGTCCATGGATATTGGCGAAATCCAAGCTGCAATCTCCGTGGCTGAAAAATGAAGCCGATCCGAAGTGCCAAAAAGTGCAGTGCATTGAAAGGCCACTTGAGAAAGTCACTATAGACCCCCGTGTTAAAATGCCCAACTCTGCAGCAGATATAAACATATTACCACTCTGGTACAAAAAACGGTTTTGGTCTCTGTAGCTAATTTCAGCATTCATGACAACTGTACACAGGTGATGATTTTTTTATATAACTCACCTGTTTACATTTTATAAGGGCCCAAAGTTCCATGTTTAAAGGCAGGGCCGCCTGAGTGACAGGCTGTCTGTGAGGCGCCACTACCTTCTATGAGTCAGATCCACCCTCTCGTCCAAATATGGTCCCTTCTGTCTCCAAAAAAACAAGATGTCAATGACTGGAATGCTGAACTGAAGGCTTTGAAATAGGAGTCCACAAACCAATAGGTGACATGACTGAAGCTACATCCATCATTTATACATTCTATGGTGACATCCTACTTAATCCATCTGCAGTGTATCAAAGTGCAGGGGGAGGCACACAAGCTTGTAAGGGAGGTCTTTACCCCCCAGAAATTATTAAGTGGTATCTATGTATAGGATAAAGAGAACCAGCAGTGAGATACATTATGAAAGCACATAAATAAAGGACTGGCCCCATTCGAGAACTTATAAAACACAGTTTTAAGAACTTAATTGAGAAATCCTTATTCATGACTCCTGGGGGGAAAAAGCACTTCTGAGGTAAAAAAAAAAAAAACATCCAAAGTGCTTCTCTCTTTTTTTCTGAGCTGGGTTTAATGACTTTTATGGCTTAAAAACAATGATGAATTAGTTAAATCATTCCTCCTGAGCTCAGTGATCCACTCCACTGACTAGGTGATGTTTCACCTCGTCATTTTTTACCAGAGGGACACTATATCTTAATAACAGTGTTTTTAGTTAAACATGTAGTGAAATTCTGATGCTCTTCTCTTTGGTACAGACTTGTGATATGCTGACACTTTATTAACCTTATTAACCAATTTCTAACCATGACTCAAATTTTTTCCATTCCTAATTTAAGCAGTTGAACAGCGGTAGTCTAAAACTGTGCTGCAGCAGTTTTGTCGCCAAACAGGCCTCTAGTGTCCCTGAATTGTAGCACTTTGCTCAAACTGACAGCTTTTGAAAACACAGCACATTTGATTTAATTTGGAATACCCGGCCAGCCTCAATAACCAAAAGATACGCATCAGGAACGACAGGCTAATGTGGCGTAACCCTCTGCACCATCCGGGGAATCATGATTGAGGGTGAATCCCGTACAGCCGTCACCAACATCCTCTTTCATATCTCATCCTCTCTCACCTCTTTTACGGCGAGGCATCCAGTAAGGTCAGGGCAAGCCCGCTGATTGACATTTGGCATTTCTGTGTGTTTGCACTGCCGCCTCTGGTATTTGGTCTTCTAATAACAAAGTCAGGTGGAGGGCAGAAGCACAGGGGGCAAAGACGTGCTGTCCTGCCTAACAAGCTAACAGGGCTTTAACACAGCTCTCGTGAATGTCTGTGCAATGCAATATTAGCTGAGGTAATAGGGGATATTAAACAGAGATACCCATATGAATATGAATTGGAAAGGAAAATAGATGGGGAAAAACATGTAATGAAGCAGAATGTAATCAATTTCCTCACCTAAGATCCATCATCTTCACGCAGGACATGTAGGCCAGACTTAATTAGTTGACATCAGAGCCCAGTGAGAGTACAACATACCTCTCAGTAGCTTTCCACCTGCTTTTTAGACACTGACGCACCAGTGTGTCATTAAAACTTTTAGATGGACACAAATCAATGCTCTGCTGCTTAATGATGAATCAGGCCTCAGGATGACAATTTGGTGGTATCCCCTGGATAGTCAATTAGACCAGGCTTCAACAGCAGCACAGCCCAGTGGCTCGCATATCCAAAGGAAAGAACATCACATCAATCCATCTGCTCCTTAGAAAATATATTGCCCTAAAAACGAAAAAAAAAAAAAAGCACAGCATCAATCAATATGAGGCGCTGGTATCTTGGAAGATAGATGAAGGCTTTATTACAAATCAAAACTGACGGGATAAAAAATGCACTAAATGTGTTACTGCCCATCTTTTGGGGTGCAGCAAATTAGTCAACATCAGGGAAGCATTGGCTGTCCTTTAAAAGGGGACAGTCTCCTCAAAAAGTCTTTCTAATGTCCTGAGTCTGGGTTCAGTTGTTTCTGTACTTAAACATGAGCTGTTCTACTGCAACATTTAGGCAAAGTGTTTAGGGAATGAAAAAAAGGATTGTTCCATTCAGATGCTTTAAAATTGATGCCCATTTTCTCCCTGTCCGTCTCACATAACAGATCTAAATGCATTATTGACTGCACTGTCACCAGTCCAGATGATATGGGATCTTTTTTTTTTCTTTTGTGCTCAACTACAGTCAAACGGCGATCTCTAAAACAGTATGACACGCTTCACTCCCTGAATCCTCGGCCCCATTAAACCTCATTACAGTCTACTGCCAAGTGATGTCCGATCTTTTCTGAGTCATTATGGGCTAAAGGAATTAAAAGTTATTGTGAGATTTAACCCTTTAAGTGATATTCTATGTAAAATCTATCTTTTGAGTATGACACACTAACCTTCTGAAGGCTTGAAAGTTAAATTACTCAAATATTGTATGTAAGGGTCCAGTGTGTAGGATTTAGGGGGATATATTGGCAGAAATATATATAATAAGTATGTTTTCATTGAGTATAATCACCTGTATTCAATACCTTAGAATGAGCCATTTATATCTACATAGGGAGAGGGTCCTCATCTATGGAGATCACCATGTTGCCCCGCCATATTTCTACAGTAGCCCAGAACGGACAAACCAAACACTCACTCAAAAAAGGGACATTCGTGTTTTCACGTCAGCCACCATAGTTAGCAGCCCCTCCATGATGAGCAGCATTGGAAAAACAGCGATGTCTTCAATATGAAACTGATTTATTCATAGTTTTTAATGGTTTAAATCACTGGGTCCGTTTGTTTTGGAGTGGAAGAGACATCTGTGGATAATTTAACTCCTGGTAAAAAAAAAAACTGCCTAAACATCTGGATCTAAAGTTGTCAGAGAAAAAAGGTGAGCACACATTAGCAGGTGGGAGGGTAGCAGCCCATGTCCGGCAGGCCAAACAGCACAGGAGAAACACTGATTTGTAACATGTAACTGCTGTATTCCGTGTTTTCACCAGTTTTAATCACCTTGTCGAGTTGTTTTGGAGAGGAGGAAACATCTGCGGATAATTCAGCTCCCAGGAAAGCCTGAACAATGAACACTGAAGAAAATCTAACCAGGAGAAGTTTCAGCTGGTTAAAATCTGCAATCCTCACGGCTAGATTCCACTAAGACCCCCTAAATCTTACACACTGGACTTAAAAGTACAATTGTCAGATAGTTGTACATTTAATGCTCTGGTTTTACATCTACCTCATTTCCACAGAAACTTTGAAAACTATGGTTACAAGTCATTCGGCGGATTAAGATTTTACTTACTAAACTTATCAACGTGTTGTAAGATATTGTTATGTATGACACTAAGGATATATAGTATGTAAAATGAGCTCCACCTGGCCCAGCAACAACATTAAAGAATAGGTTTGCAATTTTCCTGAAAACGATCTTCACGTGCCCTCAAGCCCCAGACACACCCAACCAACTTCAGAGAACTAGCAGCAACAAAGGCCCCCTGCTGCGGTGCCTGACATTGCTGTCTCAGCTAGAAAAATTGCACATGAACACACTGCAAAGACTACAACCAGAGGTAAACCAGCACATACGTTCTGCACCTGCACAATAGGAAATGACTCTCCACACCAGCAAATGGTGGTCATCCATAACCCTCGTTCAAAAAAGGAAACCTTCCATTGCTCTTCTCATGCGCTGAGCTTAACTGTCAATCAGTGATTTCATTCACAGACGAACTCCACTGTGCCAACAGTGTGGGACACATCGCACCGACGAAGGCAGCAGATGCTTAGTTACAGCCCATCTTTGACCAACGGCTGACCATCAGCTTGTTGTGTCAGGGCCATTATGCAGAAAGAGTCGTTAGTCACTGCAGATGATCCTCCTGTACATACAGGTTGTGAAAAGATCCCTCCGTGATTCCAGTGTAAGAGATGAAGGACAAATACTGAGTCATCGCTCTGTGTAAAAATGCAAAGTTCAGCAAAGCTAATGTTAGTCAAATAAAGTGAAGAGCTATGTGCAAAATTTCCTCTATGTGTTACTGTCCCTTCAATGCAGCTCAGCAAGGAAACAGTAGGTGTTATCGGACCTAGAGAACCTTTTTCACAGTTTAAACAACCCCACTTTTTTGTGTGTCTGCACCATTAGAGCAAGGAACAATCAGTCAAATGACAGAAAACAGACAGATGGACCAACCATGGATGTACCAACAGTTAAGTCCAGGCTTTTCTGTATGTCACACAGAGGTGACGTTGCCAAACCAACCGCTGACTGGCTTGCATCACTTCAGTGTTCCTATTAGTGGTGCAAATGCAAACAAACAAAAAAAGCCTAGGAAGGAATGTAATTCTCAGGGGAGCTCTCCAGTGGACAGTTCCTCTCAGGGAGTACTCAGAACTGTTTAATCCAAAACGCCTATTGTCTGGGGCAACAAGAGAACATTGTACTAAAAAGACTGTAACTTTGGAAGGAGTCCACTTGGTTTGTTTTAGTCTGCAGGAGCCTCATGTCAGCTCCAAGTGGATTTTCAGATGCATTTTTACACAGAGCAAGGACTGTGGCCGTTGTCCTCCATCACCTACTGCTTTCAGGGACAACTGTCCTCCATAAAGAAAACATGAGTGTGTGGACATAAAGCTATTACTGAGGCTGGCTTCCAGTGCTTGCCCAAGTTTGGTCTCTTTTCACTGCTTTTTATTTATTGCATTGTATCTTATACGACTAGTGGTTTCTTAATGACATCTTGCATGTCTGTCTGTCAGCTTGTTGTCAGCTTAGCTCGCATCCAGCCATCACCTGCCTGTGTGTCTCCATGCCTAGATGATGATATTAGACTGATGGCTATAAATACGCATATTGTCCCTTTTTAAACCCTTATCCTTAGAGGGCCTTTTTATGTTGACTGAAGGTGTGTGTGATTGTTTGTGTTTGTGAGGTGTTTTGGGCTGGTTTATTACTATATCCCATGTTTTCAGCAGTTTCTCCTGAGACTGTACAAGACTTGGATTTGCCAAGATGATAATAATTGAGATTGCTTTATTTTCTACCTGTGGCACTGTAAATGAACATTACAAGGTTAACTCCCCAACCAGACATCTAATTGAACATTTGCTGCATCTATTTAATTGCTCATATGTGATAATTAGGCTACAGAGTTCACTATACTTTATTTCCTGCTCATTCCCAAAAGGCTTTTTTTCATTTTTAACCAATTAATTAGTCGTTGTTGTTGCACAAGCAAAAGGGACTTAATACACCACTAATCTACCAGTGGGTCCATTTAATTAAGCAATGTAGGCATGTGTAATAAATTAATATATGACAGCAGGTCTGGCCCTTACACAGCTGACTTTAAAACTGTTCAGTTTGGTCCTGATGGATGGGAGAAACTGCTGATCTGGCCTAAAGGGATCACTGAATGACATATTGCTGCTTGTAAACCCAGATTTTGGCTGTTTTCTCAGCTTGAGGTTTATGAAGAATAGTGCACTCACATACACACAGATGTACACGTCTTAATTTTGACACCCGATTACCAGTGCAGCTGGTGTTGTTTCCACCTTGTGAGTATCTGTGTGTCATCATGGCAAAATGTGGTCCTGGTGACACCTGTTGCAGTAGGAACTACCACACTGTAGCTGACTTTGATCCTGCAGTCATTCCTACTAGCAGCAACTGAAAACTAGCGAATGGGAAGTCAAGTGAACTTCACATACACAGTCCTTGATAATTAGCCTACTTTTAATGTTCCTTATTTCCAGCTGTTTGGCTGGTTTTTGTTTGACTTGTAGTGGGATTGTGAAAAAATGTAGCCCATTCATTTGTTAAAGTTTCCCCCCAAGAACTGGTAATGTTATCCAACTATAAAGGCAGAGACGTCATGTTACTGAAGTGCAAGATGCTGCTTATTAAGTGTGCAACAGATCAAGCAGGTAAACTAACTTCTGAAGAGGATACTGTTGTACCAATTAGGAGCTACTGTGTTTGATGTCCCTGTATCCATCACTGCAGAAGGAGTCGAAGGATTATGTTACTGATTGTGATACATTAAGTGAAATCAAAAAACCTTTAACTCTGTGTATCTCTCTCTATGTTTATTTGTCTGTTTAGAAAGCGGATGACCGAGAGAAGAGGCAGGAAGCCCACCGTTTCCATTTCGATGCCATGTGAAGGAAGAAAACTGCATCGTGGGAAAACATCATTTCCTGTGCTCCTCCTCCTCCTCACCCTCCTTCTTCCCCCTTCACACACACACACTTTCACTCAGTCTCATTTCAAGGGCCAATAAATGGATCCTCATTTGCCCTAAAACGTTTCTTTTTGATATTTTTCAGTCCTTCAGTCAGATGTGAAAAATTTATGTTCCTTTTCATTTATTCATTCCAGTGATAGATGTACAGGAGCTGCAACAAGGCCATGGAGACACACAGAAATCCTAATGGAGATCACTCACAAGTTTAAAGCAGGGATTTCTTTGGAGTGGCTGTAGTCAGCTACATGATCATCAGTGGTGTTATGAGAGTATATCATTTTTGACAAAATGACACAGATTTCTGTTGAATCGCCAACAGTTACTCCAATATCGTAAGCTGTTTGTTTTTACACTGGAAGGGAAGCACCTTTGACTCCGAGTGTTAAATGTGTCATTTTACTTGAAATCCATGTGTGTTACTGTCAAATGTCTTCGTCCGGCTGAATAACCTCTGTCTTTTTTATTTGACTGATAAAGTAAAGAAATTCCTTAGCTTTTATCACCTGTGAAATGAAACTGAATGGTATTCTGTGATATCAGTCTCAGCCTTGCAACTGTAGCAGGAGCTGGTGCAAAGTGAACAAAAGCGGACACATGCAACATCATGAGTTTGTGTAACATTTTTCTGCTACCAATGATGAATTGCCTGTGGGTCGGCTGAGTGCAAATTAAAATTTTTCCCAGTTGATCGTATCACGGTGCATCATGAGAGTGCCAAAAAAGAGTTTCTATGTTGCATCCTGCAAATTTTGAATTCTACTGGCTCAGCAAAATAGTCTAATAACCTTTTCATTTTGAACCGCTGAATAACGGCACAGTTTACTCCAGCTTGTTTCTATATGTAGTTTTAATTTTTGTTTTCTTTTTAAAATTAATCCGGCCAAGCTCTTTGGTGTGTTTAGGTATTTATTTCACAAAACTGAGCTCATGCCTTTCCAAGGGGTTTGCACTTTTTAACTCATGATTAACTCTGGGCGTGTGTAATTTATTTTGTTTTGTAAATTTGATTTTCAAATGAATGTTCAAGCTACTAAATGTGTTTACTTACTGAGGTTGAGAATAAAGATGTGCTTGCGAAATACAGCTCTGTGTTGCTTAATTTGTGTATTATTAGTCTTCATGTCTTTTTAATGTTGCACTCTGCTTTAAGCTGCTCGTGAAATAAATAGATAGACGTTAGGTCCCAAACCAATTATTCACCACTTATTCTTCCCCTGAAAATAATTTAAGGAATCATCCGCTGTTTATTTTGTTGCTGTGAAGCTAGGGGGAAATTTACACTGAAAATAATCAACTTTACATGCGCTCATTATCTGAATACGTTGTGAGCTGAAGCAGCAGTGAAATTAAACTGCCTTTAATTTTCCTGAGGACCCCTGGAGGCCTCTTTGAGCACCCCTCTGGGCCCGGCACCCCACTTGAGGAGCCACCCTGCTAAATAATGCAAGGAGAGAGTAAACCTTCCCTGCATGGCAAATGAGGGTAAGATTGTCTCAAGCTTGGTAGCCTTTAAGCAGATCACAACTGATGCAAACAGTACTGATAGTCAATATCTCTCTGTGTGTGTGTGTGTGTGTGTGTGTGTGTGTGTGTGTGTGTGTGTGTGTGTGTGTGTGTGTGTGTGTGTGTGTGTTCAATGGGAGAGAGACAGAGCGAGAGAGTGAGCGACTCAAGCAAGGAGTAGGTGGTGCACGCTACACGCTGTGTTAAGTTTTACAGGGAGAGCCAGAACAAAACCGGAAACACGGTGACTTAGCCTCAAAATTAAAAGCATGGACAGACAAGTATTGGGATGCACAGAAGAGTTGTCATTAATACAGTCATTACTAATATTTCAAAACCATGCAAGCAGATCAAAAAGTAATTTGTTTGGATTTTTATATTTCCTTTAACATAATCAAGCACCATGTGTTTACCTCACACATAAAGGCCTACTCTTTGTTTTCCAATGAAGAATGTTCAGCTTTTACCTTTGTACATTAAACACATCTCTTTATTTGCCACTTGACCCTTTTCCCAGCAGTACCAACCAGTCATACTTAGATAATGCATCCCCTAATAATTAACCTATAGCCCTGAAGTGTTCATAAAAAAGGGTAATGCATTTAGGCTATTTGAGGAAAAAGGCCTCGTTTTTGTTTAGAAATACCACATTTTTTCACAGAATCAAGAGAAAAGTTGGTGTTTTTTTTGTTATTTCCGAGATAAAAATTTGAAATTTACATTTCGTTTTTCCTGAGTTAAGAGATTATTTCAGGAAAAAACGGCCAAAAAAAAAGAACCCATGACAACTTCTCATCATTTTGGGAAACTTACATGTTTATTTAAAAAAAAAGACCATATCTCACGTTCTCAGCGTCCAGGTACATTTTTTATTTATTTTTGTTAAATTTTATTTTCTTAGTGGCAACAAGTTCGCCAGTGACGTTTTATTTTGAAAGACACGACCGGAAACCTAATTTCTTCATTGTGTCTACCTTGACGATGCTCATGAGAAGCCACTCATTGATGTAAGCAGCGCCCACGGCTTAAATGAGCCTCGTTCAGGAGCATTTCTTAGTTCAGACACGGGCGGAGAGCAGACAGAGACGGACTCTCCTCCTCCGTACTCTTTCTCCATCTCTCTCACTTTCTCTCTCCCTCTCCACCTCTCTCTCTCTCTCCATCCATCACCCATCCATATGCGTCTTTTGGATACCTACCTCTCCTAGAGCGCGTCAGCCTGCCTGGATCAGTCCATCCTCCACATGTCATCTCCACTGTAGTCCCGCTGGAAGCTGTCCTCATGATGCCTGGCTGAAAGGCTCTCAGCAGTGTGTTCATCCTCCAGCCAAACGCAGCGGGATCGCCCACTGAAGAAGAGCTTGGTGCTGCTTTCCTTCTTGGAGCGCGGCTCTGCGTAATGGATTTACGGTTGACGGAGAAAAGTTGGATTTTGTGAAGAGCCGCCGTGGAGCCCTAAAATGGACAGAATAGGAGGGCGTTTTTAGAAAGGTGCTTTTGGGTTGGAATCACACCGTGAGAGGAAATGCACAGAGGTGAGTTGGATACGAGCTGCCCGAGAATCCGTGATGCGCGTCAAGGTCCAGTGCCTTGGGCAGAAAGAATCGACTGTTTATTTTAAGCATGGATAAAACGCATTTACCTCGTTGCCTTTTCTCATTTTGTAGCGCAGTGGATGTTTCATTTGCAGGTGATGGTAGATTTCAACACCTCGACAGAAATTAGGGTGGCGCGAAATTCTTAAATACTATGCATCAGCTTCAGAACAGATTAAAACCACCTCATATTGTTATGCATTTATTCTAAAATGAGATCGCTAATGCAAATTACAGGTAAAAAAAAATGCAATCTGACTGATCTCTCCACAGCTCTCTGCTACACCTTCTCCTTCTGTCTCGTTTATTTGTCTTGTGCATCAACTTGCCCTCCTGTGACTGTTTAAATCTGATTGTCTTATTGCCCACATCACTTATACACATCGCCATTAACCACTGACCGCTTTATGCAAGTTCCAGCATCTGTTGATCTGCTCCCCATTTTCTAAGATTCAGCAAAAGCCACGCAGGTTCTTCTGAGTTTGGTGTGAGCCTGGTCAGTGTGCACAGAAACTAAAACAGCAAACACCAAATGTTTCCTAAACGTGGCATTAACACTCCTTGCAGGTTTTAATGTTTCATCAAATTAAGATGATCCATTATTTTAATGTAATGCACATTTACCATCTGAGCGTATTGTAAAGAGGGAACAGAGGTTTAGCAGCCGGCTTGGGCACTGCGAGGTGTGCCTCTCTCCACACAGCCTACGTGAGTGCAATCTGATTGTGATTCATAATTATAACGGACAGCAGAGGTTAAATGCTATGTGAAATCTATCAGGGAGCACTGCTCCAATAAGCGGACAGTTTGACTGTCTGCATGTATCTCACTGACATTAAAACATCTTGTCTGCCACATATAGCCTACAATGTCCCTATGAATGCAGGTGCCATCGTTTTAAGTTATTATTAAAAATAAAATAGTCCCCAGCTCGTATTACTCCAAACTATTCACAACTACGGTGCTGCGATCGCCCTCCATGGCGAGTAAAGCTCTCCTCTCCCAAGTTCAGAGCCAGACACTGACGCCCGTTGTCGTGTGTGCGCGTGCTGCTGCTCTAGTGACTCCCGCTCCAGCCACTGTCTCGCGCCATCAACACCTGAGGCACGCGCCGCAGCACACGGCTGCAACACCTCCAGTGAAGCGGTCCTGATGCTTTACTGCGGCTCGGTGCGGAGCTGTGTGATTGAACAGGTAAATATTTGTAAACGGTGTGGTCTCAGGCCACTAGCTACTGTTCAAAGGCAGAGTTAACTGTTTAAATGTATTCAACATGGCTTAGTTCATAGCTTTATAGTGTAATTAGCTGTAAAGTGGCCACAGGTTAAGCCTACCTGCCGGAGAGGCTACCACAATGGCGTCATTCTTCTTTTTGACTGTTACGGAGCGTGACGATACATCACTTCATCTTTATTTGAAGCTTCATCAGCCCAGTAGCCTGGCCTTGCCTCCTCAAGTGTTAGCTATCTTAGGTGTACTGTCTGGGAGCCATTTGTAGCTGCGTGGTACATCCTTACAATTGACGTCATACAGGCCTAATTAAGGCCATGGTTCCTTATTGGGACAGATAGCCTACAGCCAAATCTCACATTATCAGCTCTAATATTATTTCCAATCCATCTTTAGGCCTGTGTTACAGAAGGCAATGGTGGCCTCTGTGTTTTTGTAATGTAAAAGCAGATTACAGCCTTAACTTGGCTTGTAAGCCGAAGTGAGAAGTGATGTAAAAATGAAATGACATGACCTAGAATCGCTGGGTTCAACCCGCGGTATTTTTTTTCTCTCTCGTTCTTTAAAATGTCCAGAGGTCAGACAAAACTTCTCTCAGTGGGATGTTACAGTGCCTTCAAATGTCGGGCTTTTTTTCAAAGAGATAGCTGCACATGAATGACCCAACCTTCAGTATGTGTTGACCCTCTTTATAGTGGATTTAAAGGGAGTGGAGACCAGATAGTAAAGAGTGATGCCCATTGAATGACATTCGTTGTAAACTTGTGTTTGTTTCTGCTTTGAAACATTCATCATCCGTTTTTATACATATTAACAAGTTGTTCTCTTAGTGTTGAAGTGACAATGCCTCTATTTAGCTTGTGATTTATTTATAACAATACAAATGGTATTACAAACGCCAGCATAAATTATGCAACTTTTGCCTAATATGTTCATTTAAATATTTATATGCTTGATACACACTTCTGCCACTGCAGCTCATGGCAGCTCTCTGGTTTATAACTCAACAACATTTGTCCAAAACAGTGTTTCCTGCAGAGTTTGATTTGTTAATATTTCCAACCAAATGCATTTGAAAGGAAGACATCATAGCTCCGTTTAGAGCAGTGTTCCTGCTTTCTACAAGATTTAATGACTGGCTTATATTTAAGCCTCAGTGAGAGCCTATAGCATCACTCTGCTACGTGGTGCTTGAGTTTGGGTGGTCTGTTCTCTAAATGTGCTTGTGGTAGTTCATACACCCACCTACAATTCTTTAATGCAAGATAATGGAGATAGAAGTAGCCTAATGAGAAGCCCGGAGCCTTGGGGCCATGTGTGTGTGTGTGTGTGTGTGTGTGTGTGTGTGTGTGTGTGTGTGTGTGTGTCTGTGTGTGTGTGTTTGCATATCAAAATCAGTCCATTCAAACATGCATGGTCATTGGTATGGTGAGGTTCACCATGCACTCCTCTTCATCAAACACCCACCCCTACATCTCTCTCTTTCCTCCTCTTTCCATCTCCATCTCCCTCTTCCATCCTTCCTTCCTGGGTGCCATTATGCAACGTGCCAGGCTCACGCCCGCTCTCTAATTCGATGTGAGTGGGCCAACCTATTATGAACTCAGTAGGGATCAGGTCTACAGTGGCTTATCAGAGCAAGACAGTGTCAGAAGCTGTAACATGCTCACGCTCAGTGCAGATATCATTGTAATAAAACATATTTCACCTATTGTCTGTAGCCGTGCTCTGCCCAAATGACTCTCCTCATCAGCGCTGTAAGCCTCGCAGCCCGTAATCCTGTTTTTTCTGCTAATGCGTTATGTTCCTGGTGCCTAGAGGCTGCAGATTAGTAGGTTAGAGTCTCATGGTTTGGATGAGAGTTGATGGTTTAAAACTGTCTTTAATGAACTACTACTTGCTGCTCCTGCTACTACTGACATAACTATTATTACTGCTAGCCTTTTCCCATGGCACAGCTGCCGTTCTAATGGTGTGACAAACTCAAATAATTCTGCTATATGGGCCTATAGTAGTAGTATCAGTATTTCATCTGCATGTACATGTATTACTTTACAGCAACTATTATATTACACTATATGACTCATCCAAGAATATTTTACCATTGCTGCTGCTGAAGTTAACAAAGCAATACCTTAAACCACTCTGACACTACACTTCTAACCCTACTCAGTATACATCAGCATACTTCTACAAAAATTAATTAATTTACCAATAAAATAAAGGCAGCTTAATCGAGAGTAAAAATAATGATTAGTTGAGACTCGTTTCAGTGTAACAAGTACTGGACTATCGACTCTGAATATCTGAAATGGTTTCAATACTCATTTTCCTAAGTATCCATACTATTGATACAACTTTCTCGCCCTCTCCTCTCTCCAACAGTGAATTGACAAATGCACCGCTGCAGTGCCCCCACAGCTCCACCTCCTCTCACTCCATCACACTGCTGTCTTCTCATTACTTGTCTCATTTGCCACTCTCCTCTTTTGCAGCATGTTTTGTTAATGTGCACTTTATTGCCTTTTGCATGGGTGACAGTCTCAGAGGCTTTTGTCATTACTGCAAAAAAAAAACTATTGTTTTCATTAGTGTAAAAAAAGTTTTAATTACTATTAAAGTTAAATACAGTCATTCTACTGTTCTTTGCTACTGACCAAGAAAGGGGAAGTCATCTTCATGCCATAGCCTTGTTATATTTATCTTTTAACAAAAATTTGAATTTGTATACCCTCAGTGTTAATTGTTTCCCCGATAAAAATACATAAACTGTCATGGAAACAAACATGCATTTGCATTTACTAATTAAACAGCAGTGGAAGAACGATGATGAATAACACTGGTTACAATAACACAACTGAACCATATAATATATATAGGTGTATGACATTCCATCTATCCCCAGTCTGAAGTTAAAATGTTCACTTCAGTAACTGCAGCCTTGTAGCACCATCATTTACAAGATGATTTATCACTGAATGCCTCTGCGGTATTTTTCAAGCATTGTCCTTTCATGAAAGCTTTGTATTGACAATGATGTGATTATATCCTGAACTTACACCAGTATTATGAGAGCATGTCTACACTGATATATACTTTATGGTTATCTTTTCCTTCACAGCTCTCCTCTTCCTTTCTCAGCAATTCGACTTATAGATTTAACAATCCTATCAGGGATTAACTTAAAAAATTGTATTGATCTATATTTTACTCGCTATTCATCAAGGTCAGGGTAAATTAATACTGCAGCTTATCACATGCACTTGTTCTCTGGGTGTTTAGGGGTTTCCGTGTTTTCATTGTTGAACACAGATATAAATTAAGTATTATGTCACTAATGTGTCATATTTCTGTTTTGCAGCGTGGATACTCTTCTTTCTAATAGAAGAGGGTTTCGCTCTGGCACAGAGGACTAAAGGTAAGCTTGAGCTGATATCCATCAGCGTTGTTTTAGTCTGAAATAAGCAGAATTATCTCGCCTTGTATCATAGGACAAAATGGTTCTTTTCTTAATTCTGTCCTGCATTTCCTCCCTCTTTATTCCCTGCCTGCTATTTCCTTTCCTCGCACCAACGATCCTTCCGCTCTCCCTGCCTTCCAATCGTTCCCTCATTGATCCCCTGACTCAATAACCCATCTGTTCGTCTGTTCTATGCCTTTCTGCTTCAAGATTCCCCAAGCGATCATGGCGGCCAGAGCCCTAACCAGAACGAGTGTGGCACGTGGGTCCGCAACATCAATGGCGGGGTGTTCACATCGCCAAACTACCCCAACACCTACCCGCCCAACAAGGAGTGTGTTTATATCCTAGAAGGTAAAGCAGGGTCCTTTTCCATCGGAACACTTCATCTTGTGCTCGGTCGCTGTTGTCATCAGAACAGCTGACACAGTTTCCCGCCTTTCAGCATATTGCCTCCTTCAGTGAATGTCATTAGTCTGACTGACATTGTTTTATATAACCTCGCCCCTATCTGATTTTCTGTTCCTTCGCTGGCGGGCAATCAGCCTGACATTTTTCGAATGAGCCATCCTGAGTTTGTTTCGCCCCACAGATATAACCCTTTGAAAATGATGGAGAGTGGCGCATTGTGGGTAGCCCCTGACTTTTGGTCTAATCAGAGTAGTGCTGTGTTCATCTCTATTGGCAGGGTGTGCCAGAAGACTGCACTATTGAATGGAACATTTAAAAACATGAACATCTGCTCTACAACTTACCTTCAGTGGCATATCACTGAACTCCAAGTGTCCTTGTCAACACTTTAGTGTTTACCAGAAATATCACATCCATCAGTAATTTGGTGGCCTGCCGCACGGGAGGCATAATGGAAGTCGCATCATTAGCAGCTATATGAGATAAGGTCTGGGATGTTAGTTGATGTGTTTTCATACTAAATTGATTAACTGTTTGTCCATTGAGTTGAAGTACAGCCTTTCATGAGATGTGTGCGTGGTACTTTCCTTGCTGTGGTGGGGAAGAGATTTTTTTTCACATGGCTCAAGGGCTCCCCCTGTGGACAAGTGAAGCCCAGGCCTATTGTTGATGAATAAGCTGAGGCTCTATCACAGACAGGCTACTGGTGTGTGCAGTAGTACATCATCACAGTGGGCCTGAGTAGAGACAGATGGAACCTATCATTTTATGTTATTTGGTCTTCAGAATCATCTTTATCAGCCAAGTGTGTGTACACATTCAAGGAAGTTGACTTGTTTGTTTGTTTCATTTCTTTTGTGCACTTACACAAAAACAGGCATAACATGTAGGTACATGGACAATAAAGCTGGGCAAATAAAGGTAAATAATAACTATTATGTACAAAGTATGTGACAGAATAGGTGTTTATATGAGTATATAAAAGCACCAATGACTGACAATACACATATAATGTAATGTAACAATGTAAATCAAGTTTTCTGCAGGTTGTAAGCTATACAAATACTGCAAAGACATGAATACTGAAAGGATATGCATGGACTGGATCGTTTGGTACGGTATGTGCATGTATACATGCTTATATACTGTACATGCAGCATGAAGGATTTTTATGGACAATGATAGATGATATGTACAGTAAAATTATAATCTATAATAACCATAGTAATAATATTCTTGAATGGCTTTAGTCGTATTCATATTCAAGCTCTAGTGTTGAGCCTTTTGTTCTGCGTCTCGTAGAAACAGAGATGCTTGTGTTTGGCACAAGTGCTAATCAGATAGCTTTGTAATCATAATTTGTGGTTAGTGAGACTCATTGATTATGTCATGTCCCCCAGTTCATCAGCTCAATAGATGGAGTGATTGTAGTTTCTGCTCTTTCTGTATCAAGCTGTGTCATGTGTGTGTCAGTGCGTATAGAGAGAATGAGACTCAACACACCAGGGAATGAACACACAGATAGCAGGAAGTGCAGGCATACAAGCTGCTCGTTCGAGCAGAAAGGGAGAATGCTCAGGCTCAAATTCAAAGACAAGAAGAGAGACACAAATTCAGTTGCACACTGTACCATACACGTGTACCGCCCTTGACATGGCTCTTTTTTCTCTAATGAGGCATGCTTGCTTTCTCCATGCCACAGATGATTCAGCGCCCCACCTCCCACCCTCACCATCTTTATTTAGTATGATTCATCTCCCAAGGCAGGCATGAATTGCCCTTGTTGAATACTTCCTCTGTGTATGTGGGGGGTATTGTTGTTCGAGAGCTCTGTCCATTCAGTATAGACGTACTGTGGATTTGCATGACAGGTGAACTTGTGAACTACAGTTGATGCTGTGGTTGCAATGTTCTGGATTCACTGACTCAGAGATAGCGATGCTCACATGTCAGACTGTGTCTCTGTTTCCGTGTCTATGTCTGTGTGCTTTGTGCATGCAGCTGTGTGATTCATGCTTGTATGTGTGAATATGTGTTTGTTATCTGTAAAGAAAATGAGAGTGAGTGTTTAGCATGTTCTGTTCTTTCACGCTTTATGCATGCATAGTTCCTAGTTGCAGTGCTTAAAATGCTGTCAACCACAATTGGAAAGCACAAACCAAAGCATAAACATGTGTGGGTGATCTAATTAGGTTTAACATCTATGTTAATCTGTGTAATTGTTATTTGTGCTGTTTTGGGGGAGCATCAAGGCAGATTCTTACTCGCAAGTTAAAAGGGAACTACGCCCATTTTTAAAATGCATACATGCTATTCCTATGGTCTAAGACAGTCCAAAAATATTAGTTAACATGAATATCTCTATCCCAAATCCAAAAGCTAGAGTACTAAAACTCAAATTTGCGATGTCATAAGATATAAAGTCTGCAGCTGCTCCACTGACAATGAATTAGAAAAGATGTTCTAGGTGACACTGAGAGCACCCAGGAGGATGCTCTGAGCATATGGGTACATTTTTTGTCTTAGGACTGAGAACACTACAATAGAATAAAGCACATTTGGGTAAAAAAGAAAACAAACATCCTGTGGCTCCACAAAAGCAGGCTTGCCATTCATCGTCTATGGAGCAGCTCCAGACTTTATTCTTGATTACATCACAAGTTTTTGACTCACTTCTCCGGTTTCTGGCTTTAAGAGAGAGCAGATCATGTTCACAAATGTTGAACTTTTCTGGCCACAGAAATATTATATTGGAATTAGGTGGTGTTTCCCTTTAAAGCAGAACAGGTGCTTCACTGGGTTCATCCAGTTTATCCAACACAAAGAACATATGAAGTACATGTAAGTGGGGCAAGTGTCCCTTTGCTCACAATGGTCATTAGTCACAGCCTGTGAAAAGACATACCATTCTCCTTCCTTTATACTAATACTTGTTAACGCAGTGCTTTTCTCCAGCAGTGCATGCTCCCTCATGAACAAATATTCCTTTGTCATTATGGCTTTTTCCATAAATGTCCTGTCCTGTAAGGAATACTTACACATAGTAAAAGTCAGCTATGTCTGAATGACAAAAAGACCAGCAATGTTACATATTTCATGTCTGAAAAGGGGCTTTACTTACCTATAGTACCCTTCAAATCAGACTTAGCCAACTTCTAAAAAGTTTGCTCTCCACACAGTCAGCTGAGGGGTTAGAAGTAACAGCTGATGTGCTCAACTCCAGATTAACTCATATTTGACTCTACTTTGTGCTTTAGAATACCATCCAGATTTTCCTTTGTCCCCCAAAAGATAGATTTAATTTTATTCCTGTTGTGGATTTACCCCTTTTGTTTCCTTTCTCTCCCTACTCCCTTCACCAAAGCTCTGCCTAGACAAAGGATTCAGCTGGCTTTTGATAAGAATTACTACATCGAGCCATCATTCGAGTGCCGCTTCGATCACATCGAAATCCGTGACGGGCCATTTGGGTTCTCGCCGTTCATTGATCGCTTCTGTGGGGGAAAGAACCCAGGCCTGGTTACATCGACAGGACGTTTCATGTGGATCAAGTTCACCAGCGATGAGGAGCTGGAAGGCCTTGGCTTCCGCATTAAGTACACCTTCATTGCAGGTAAGGCCACCCAAACTGTATGCAGTTCATGTAACTCCACAGTGCACCCTCTGAGAATGTGATCTCACTGTGAAAAAAACATTCTTTTCTAAAATATTTTTTCTTGCTTGTGTTGATTAACAATGAAAGATTACTTAACATGGGCTAGCTGGACATCCACAGGTTGCCCATCCAACATCACAGCCTTCTCTCGTCACTTTTCTTGCTCTACAGCAGACACGCTCAACATCAGAGCCTCCTGAATCTAAACCCAATATACCTAGAAATCAGTTTCTCCCATCAGGCGACAGATATTAGCTTCAAACGGACCCCTTTCTGCTTTATCTGGCCTGCCTTAATGGGATCTTATCTTGTGTTCTCTGCTTACCCATTTCTGCTGTGTGGATTGAGAGTAATGTGCCTCCCAAATCTTATCATTTCAGACCCTGATTTCCATCTGCACGTGGGTGGACTGCTAAACCCCATCCCAGGTAAGCTCTTCAGCATTTCGCCGATTTGTGTTCGATCCTTTTTGAAGAGCTCCTCGGTGCTCAGAAGCTTACCCGAGGCGATCTCTGCCTCTGACGTGAATGCTGAACGTGCAAATGTACCTTGACAAGCACACAATTGTACATGAAGTGAAAGGATGTACAGACACACACATGCACAATCTGAAACACATGAAGGAACGCACACCTCTTTTATCCCGCTCTCTCCTCTATCTCTTTCTGCCTTTGTTCCCTCTTATTGTCCTTTGTCCTAATCCGCTGTGCTCACTTCAATTCCACCTTAAATCCTTTACTTCTTTAAATAAAATCCTTCATCTGTCCCTCTGTCTGTCACACTCTTCTTCTCATCCTACCCCTCTTCCTCTTTATCTTCTGCTCTTTCTTCTCCCTCTCTGTTTCTCCACTCTTCCCTCTGTATTGCTTCTCTCACATGCCTCCATGTGACCCCTTTCTCACCTTCCCTGTCTTTTACCTTCCTCTCTCTTTCTTTACCTTTCTTCTTACCTCTCCTTCACATTTCCTCTGTCTCTGTACAGACTGTCAGTTTGAAATCGGTGGATGGGATGGGATTATTCGCTCCAGTCAGGTGGAGGAGGAAGAGAGAGTGAAGCCAGGTGATGCACTGGACTGTATCTGGACCATCAGAGCTCCTCCTCAATCCAAGGTCAGTACAAGGGACCAGATCAGTCATCAGAAATGATGGAATGCATTGCTTTGATCCGATTTTTCAACATGTTTGGTTCCTTTAAAATTATACGCTTTAAAATAGCTCCCATTTAAGGATAAGTCTCTGCGTCTGTTTGAATGAATCCTATGCAAAGCCATTTTAAAATATCTGCCACATGCACGTCTTTATGTACTTAAAGTAGTTATATATGTAAACGTCCTGACATCTCACAACATATTAAAGTATTCAGAGTATTGTTAATCTCATCTCTTCGGAATATTTGTTTAAGACACTAGCTGCACTGAAAGACTGAAGGATTTTAGAGGCAAATTTTACATCTGAATCATCAGCAACATTGCTCTGAGTTATGTCCTACCATTTCACTACCCTTGAAGACACTGACTTATTTTGCTACACATCCTTCTGACTGCATTTGATAAGCTGAATGTTTATTTCAGTCAAAGCACTAATGTTTTCTAATTATTGTAATCAGTGTAAATGTTTTTCAACTCTAAGCAGGACTACATTACAAGTGATACAAAATCTCATCTGGCTGCTGACGCATGCACTTTATCCCAGAATAGATATGAATAGTTGTTGACAAAAAAAGAAATCTGATGAGGAATCATTTAGAAATTTACCATGACGTCTTGCAGTGTAAACACAGTTGAATTGGGGTGATGCTCTGAATATAAACAGAAACAACTCAGAACTTCTGAAGGGTTGTGGAGTCAACTCTAAAATCCCCCAAAGTACTATCATTCTGTTGAGCATGTTCCCCTCTCTGTTGGTAGATTTGCTCTGGCACTTCACCTTGAGAGTGTTCTCTATTTTTTTCTCTCTTGCTGTAATAGCAAATGTAATGTCAGTGCATGTTTCAATGGAAAATTCCAGTATCAACATACACAGTGGATTTGGTTGTCAGTGGTTTTCCTGATTTATATGTTTTGTACGAATGCATATAGTTGCATACAGTTGTGTTCTTCTGTCATTGAGAGCAGATCTGTAAGTGGTCTTGTATGTATTATGATCTTGATTTAATACATAATGCGTATTTGAGCAGTGCAAATACACAGAGAGGCAGCATAGGAAAAAAGCAATGCAGGCAAATTTTATTTATAAAATACGGCCCTGGAGATTCATAAGCACATTTTCAAGCCAAGAGTGAAAGCCAAGAATTGTGTTCTCATAAGTTCTGATATTTATGAGTGGATATCCAAAACCCTGTTGAAATTACAACCATAACTTGCTTAGCCTTGATTCATTGCTGCTCTGTTTCTCCCTCATGACTAAATGAGTCATCAGCACGCTCCTATGCTACTCACTTGCCACAATATACTGACACACAGAAAATTCATGCACATCTAATTAGGTATAAAACTGCAGATGTACACATGCAGTCACAAATTACATAATATACTGCCACATAGAGCACTGTAAGCAATTACCCAAACACATTATACACTCATATGTTTACAAAGTAAAATTAAATGCACAAGTAAACATTCATGCATGGCTCACACACATGCTCTACCTAACTTCTCTCTCACACACACGTAAGTCTCCACGGTCATTTTCATTCCTACATGTGCTGTGTGAGGCAGCAGTGAAGAGGATCTGAATTTAGCAACAGCACTGAGTTGCCTAGTCAGATATTAGCCCAACAAAGCAGAAGGAACAGAGCAGCACACTCAGCAGCAGTATAAGAGCAGCTACTTAACTGCTGCACGTTTACAGGTGCGTGTGTGCTAAATGTGCCGAAGTTTCATCTAAGTTGTCTCCCTGTGGCCAAGCTGTCATCATGTAATTACTGCTGACTTATTCAAACAATTTAAAGACATTATTTTGTAATTACTTTGCAGGTTGAAGCGTTACAATACGATATGTTCAGGCTAACTAATGTGCAAATGAGAGGCTGCTGTTAAAGCAGGTGGCTGGGCAAGTGGACAAACCACAGGCTCTGTCATTTTTAACAGGTGACACTTTTACATGTCACAGCAGGAAAAGCACAGGTTTAAATAATAAAATGAAAGATGGCGAATGGCGGATTCCATTCAGCTGCGTCAGTTTCAGGGTCTTGTTAATGTGCACTGTCAAACTGTCATCACAACTTACTGGGACACAATAGAGCTGAGCTGTCATTAATGTTATTAGTACCACCTGTGCCTTTTCTATACTAAGACCAGTCAAAATGTCTGCTGAGAAAGAGGTCTGTGTAAACACAGGACTCAGGCACAAACTCAAGTTGTTTTGAATAGACCTTTTTACAGCAGACTTTTTGACATGTGATGGTGAGAAAAGCAGAGGTGTAACTACTAACATTAATAACAACACAGTAAGTTTAGGTGAGCCAGTTCCAGAGCTCTGTATTTGCTTAATATGACATGGGTGAGGTAAGGGGACTAAATCATGATTCGGAGTGATGACATTGTACTGGCACAGATCTTTATCTAAATATAGGTACTCTTTCTGTTTAGAGAACAGTTCCAAAATTAATTGCAGCCTAAAAAAATAAAAAAAAATATTATAGAATATATTGAATGAATATAAGAATGAATTAATTGGGGATTAAGGAATGAATAAAGGGGGCTAACTTCTCTTCAAGAATATCATATTAGACAGTACCAGGCTGATGTGTTTGGGTTGTCATCATCACAGGTAAGAAGTTCACCAACTGTTCACTCACACTGTAAACCTGAGTATCATGAAATTTTACCTGACATTTCCACTGGCATTTACTGCTTTGTTAGCTGTTTGACCACAGCTTCTGACTTTATGAGGAACATCCAAGCACACCGCTAGTTTAACACTTTGAGGCCAGACTCTCTCATGTGGGGAGGATATGCAGGTTCAGCTCACTGACCTTTAGTCCCAGAGGCATTCTCTGAATTGAGACACATGAGAGAAAGGAGGAGGGTGAGGGGGAGAGCAGGCAGCAACATAACACATATTTTCAAAGACTGACTTTTTCTAAGTAGCCAGTTATTAGTATATGAATGATGCATGCTTGATCTTTTCTATTTATTATCTGTGTCTGGGCATTTTTGCTTTACTGCTTTAATGCAATGTAATATTTTTTCATGTATTTTCCTTCATTAAGAATTCAGTTGCTGATTATGATTAGACAGCTGTGAGGTGAAACTAAGTATTGCTGTGGAGGTCTGGTGCTCATTCGCCTCCACATTGATTTGCATCTTTTGTCTATCTGCAGATCTACCTGCGCTTCATGGAGTACCAGATGGAACACTCTAATGAGTGCAAGAAGAACTTTGTGGCCGTGTACGATGGCAGCAGCGCCATCGAGAACCTCAAGGCCAAGTTCTGTAGCACCGTGGCCAATGATGTGATGCTGGATAACGGTGTGGGAGTCGTGCGAATGTGGGCTGATGAAAAGAGCCGACTCAGCCGATTCCGCATGCTCTTCACTTCATTTGTTGACCGTGAGTACAAATCTTCTTGACATCATACCTCAGCCTTGACCCTGTTTTTCTACTTTGTTCCACCAATATGCCTGGAGGGGATTGTGCTTTTGGTCGTGTGTGTGTGTGTGTGTGTGTGTGTGTGTGTGTGTGTGTGTGTGTGTGTGTGTGTGTGTGTGTGTGTGTGTGTGTGTGTGTGTGTGTGTGTGTTCGTTTGTCCACAACTGATCTCACACACTACTGGACCAATCAGCCTAATATTTTGTGTGCACATTTATGACTGTGTGCTCAAGGACCTCTCCTGGTTGCAGTGAATTACATTTATTGAAAATCCTATTTTATTGACTGTTTTATACCGTCACTGACTGCTGACTCCTCATTCTTCTTAATCAGCAGGTAGGGGCCACAAGTCCTAAGCAAAATCACTTTGCAAAAGCATTGAGCAAAAGGCATTTCCAGCAATCAAAAACTGACATCCATAGAAAGGTTTTGTCTCATATTGAACTTATCTATTAAATTCACCACACTCTTTCACTGGTGTGATGTCATCAACAACAACAGGAAGAGCTACATTTCCCGAGTGTGTCTTTGGCTTTAAACTGATTGATTTTGTACTATTTATTTATCTGTATTTCATTACAAATTGATCATTATGATGAAGCAAGACGATAACATCCAGTGATAGAGGTAGGTCCATCTGATTCCATGTCCTTGTTGCACTTTGATTTGAATGTGTTTAGAAGAGTGGAGATCACCAATAGACAAAGCTCCATCCCAGTTTCCCTCACCCCTTCTGACTGTGTAACTCTCTGTTATGGACTGAAAGCACCGTATGTCATTACTTTACCAAAACAGCCACGACTTTATCCACCCACACACAGAAACAGACACAAAACAGTTGATTTATGAGGTCCTGCATTCTGTCTGCATCAGTAGTCACTAACAGACACTGTGTCAAGTGTCATTTCAGCGTGGAAAGCTAATTACACTGTGCCATGTTTAGAGCATAGATATGAGAAAACCAATTATTTACTCCAGCATTTTTAAATAACTGAAAGCATCAAATAATTTTCTGATATGCATTTCACGGCATGATACTGTGCTAATTATAGGCCACTTACAACAGGAAAACAGGAATTTATCTATTTTGGTGAAAAGAAAAGCTGAGTAGGGTTAATGGATCTACTGGAAGTAATTATACATTAAGCTTCATCATTTTTGAAGGACAAGAAACTTTCAAACAGATGCTGTTAAAGGTTGCACATAAAGTAGCAAGAATTGCCATGCAGGAAACAGTTTTTCTGTTGGCACACCGTAATATTTTCATTAAATGCCTGAATAGACTGAGATATTAATTGCCACATTCTCCTACACACTCTCCAAACCCTGGGTGAATGCTAATGTTGTTTTCATCAGCAAACCCATAACCATTGCAGTCAGAACTTAATGGCCTTTTAAATTCAGCAAGGGTGTTTTTTTTTTGCTCCGAGAGTCCTTAAGACCATTTGGATCCTCATTAATTCTGATCACACAGTTCATCTCAGAGAAGTCTGAAGTCTCTTGAATAACTCCCAAACTTTATTTGGTCAGAGTCAGCGACTGGCTCAAAGTTTGCTTGGAGGTCAGAGGGAACCATTAATCTTTGTCACTCAGAGAACAAGATGAGTTTTGCCTTCCGCACTCCATCATCCTTAATGTGCTATAATCTTCCGGCAGAGCCCCCTCTGACATGTAAACCAGACATATTAAGACTTTACCTAACACACTCACACTCACGCGCATATAGTGCATGCATTCAGACATGAGTTGTGTCCGTGTGTGTGTGTGTGTGTGTGTGTGTGTGTGTGTGTGTGTGTGTGTGTGTGTGTGTGTGTGTGTGTGTGTGTGTGTGTGTGGAGGGAGGGTGAAGTGTTGTTGACACCCTGTGAGAGGCTACATTTTGAAGGCGGGACACGCATAACGAGTTTGGAGGCAAGCACAGTGTCAGGGGAGGGAACCCGTCTAAAGGCTCACTGGGAGATAGATGGGGTGAACACTCTAACACACACTAGTTCACACACACCCTTACACACATATACATATCCCTTTGTCAAAATGATTTAACCCTGAGGCAGAGGACGCACACAGGGAAAGGGAAGTGGAGGCTCAGAGCTCTCATCACGGTGGACCTCGGAGCAGTGGGTGAAGCTGGCAGGGCGGACCACAGTCTGTTTCAGCTGTGATAAAGACTCAGAGAGAGTGTCTGTGACTGCAAATCGAGAGGTGGAAAATCATTGTCAAAGGGTCCAGGGAAGGACACAAGCCATGAGACAGGTTGAATAGTTTGTACATGCATTCTCTTGTCATAATGCTTTTTCTTTGACACTGATAAAGAAAATAGTGAGATATCTTGTTGTTTTTTACTCAGTCTTTGTGGTAGAGAGGAGATTGCGTGGCTCAGTTCCTGCCTGTTTTGGCATCACATTCTGGGGCCGTATTCATGAAGCTCCCTAGTACAAAGAGCTGCTCCCGTCGAAACTTCTGAGAATTATGACGTTTTCTAAGAACTTCTCCTTATAGTTAAAACTTGATTCTGGTAAAGATAAAAGTTATTCACAAAGCATCTTAGCCCGTAGGAGAGCTCCTAAGGAGAAAAACTGCCAGGAGCAGTGAGGAAGACTTTTAAGAGGCTTACGAGTCTGTTAAGCAGAGGAGAAAATGCAGAAAGACAAAGAGGTAGGAGAAATATTCTCCAAACGCTGAATGACAGTGAATTAATGAAATGCTACAGATTAGATCATGCAGGAATAATGTTTGTGGTTGATCTCAGTCACATCTTCCACCCAACATAATAACGCTATAACACCAGGAATTAAAGTGATCACAACACTAAGATATTTGGCAGTTTGAAAAATGCAACAGTGCAGCGAAGCAGACTTGGGTCTGTCACAACCTTCCATCAGGAGAGTGATCATACACTTACTTTCAGTCTCATACTGTGATGTAATTCATTTCAATTCCACTGGGTGTCCACACCTTGCAGGCTCAATCAATCACACATTTTGTATGAATGCATCATACCTAGCAACTGGGTCAACAACACCTCCTTACTAAATTAAAGATTCTGTCCCTTCTTTGCTCAAAGATACTCTGAGAGTTCTCCTAAATCGCTCTAAAGCAAAGGCTCCTTGATAAAATTTTAGGCTAAGTTAGGAGCTATCTGAGTATTCTCAGAATGTTTGGTAATGTGACCCCTGGATCCATTGTGTTTGTACATGTTTGTAATCAATTGACCAAATATTGTCATTGTGATTTTTAATATTATAATTTTTCTGTTATTATTACTGTCTACTCTGCACACACATGTGTTGCATGTCCTTCTTCTGATGCTCCCTCTGAGAATTCTGCACTTTTTGTTCCCTGTTAAAGTTTTTTTTTGGGACCAATTTGTAAAGTTTAGATTTAGGATTGGCTAGACTTGACTCAATATAAAAGAGTTAACAAAAGAAAAAAAAAGGTTATGCTTTATATCTCAAATTAGCATTGTGTTGTTGTTAACGCCTCAAAATAGCAAAATTGTGATTTCATTGGATCACAAAATGCACTTACCATACGCATAGTGAAAATGTGACAACACAGATTAATTTTACTTTTTACTTCTTCTGCTCTTCATTTAGTCAGAGGATGATTTCAGAAAGATTTTGTCTTTAGTCTTGGACATCTTTCTGTATGTGTTAGACCTAACAAAGGGTTGGACATCAGATAGGCATCTGGTTCTCATGTATCATCTCCAGGACTAATTTGCTTTGTATTCAAGGTAAAATCAAGACTATTCAGCCGAAAAACACAGCCAACGGCTTTGTGGATATACATTTTTACCTGTTAGATCTGTGTTCGGTCCAGTACATCAAAGCAGGAAAGTAACTCTCGACCACAGCACATAATCAGTGGTAAATTTTGTGCCTGCCTGTTACAAAATTCCTCAGGCCTGATGAAAAAAAAATCTCATTACAGGACACATAAGAAATGTTATGCCACTGCTTTTCAACTGAGTTCCACTTCACCCATCTCTATCCCCACACCACACATAGCTTTTGCTGCAGCCCCAAATGGTCTATACCATTATCTGGGTTTTGGTCTATACCAACAGCCAGACATCTGCATCTTCCCTCAGCCTTGCAGCTCTTCCTTCTGACTGGCAGTGCATCGATCTCCTGAGCCCAGCAGCCAGCATCAATTACCAGTCATCTCCGTCTCTGCCATCAAAGCCTTCATACGCCAACAGTCACTTTAATGTGGGGTGTCTCACGGCACTTGTCTGACTATTTGCACCACATGAAGGCATTTCGACCAACACCCCACCCTCTGCCTTTCTTTTCATTTTTTTCCATATTTCTCCTCTCTGCCTGCTCCTACTTTTCCACCCTCCCCCCCTCCTCTCAAACTCCCCTGACATACAAGCTGCAGTTCAGTGAAGCTGCCATCTCCTCCCCTCATCACCCCCTGATGTTGTGTCTGCAGGAAATGATGATGTATGGCCTTGTGTGGTCTTCATTAGACCTCTGGTGTTTTTAAAAAAGAAAAAGAACATTACATATTTTTGCTACATGACTACACGTATCTACATCCAAATTATCGATTTTTACGGTTTTTGTTATTGTTTTATCATTATTACTGTCAAAATAGCTTCCAGTCCTTTTCCATTGCAGTCATCTTTTACTCAGCACCGTTACACAGCTGTTTTCCTGCTGCTGTTGTTGTTGTTGTTGTTGTTTTTTCTAAATTCTATCGTCTCTGTGTATTGTCTTTTGCCCGCAGCCCCATGTTCAGCCAATACATTTTTCTGCCACAGCAACATGTGTATTAACAACTCCCTGGTGTGCAATGGAGTTCAGAACTGTGTCTATCCATGGGATGAGAACCACTGCAAAGGTAATTGTCTTCTTTCTGACAGCTTTTCCCAAATGAGGTTATTAAGGTTAATGAGGATTTATTTTTGCAGGTTTTCAGGGTTGGTATTCTAATTTTCTTTCTGTACATATTTTTTTTAATTTTGTGTTTTTTATTCTTCCCTCTCTCGTCACCCTTTCCCACTGCAGAGAAGAGATCGAAGGGGCTTTTTCATCAGATTACCAAGACCCATGGAACCGTAATTGGAGTCTCATCAGGCATCGTTCTGGTTCTTCTTATCATCTCCATCCTGGTTCAGATGAAGCAGCCAAGGAAAAAGGTAACTCATCCTTTGAGGCTGACCTTTTGTTCAGCAGGAAAGCAGACTGAGCCAGAAAAGAAGAGACACGTAATTGAAAGTGATGGTGAGACTCTAGACCAGGTGGGGGGGCCATGAAGCTCTGGAGACAGGGCAGAAAGATAAAATCCAATGCTGTATATCAAGAGAGATGTTAAGCTTCAAGGTGATTTTATTTTGGGTTTAAACTGCTTTCTGTTAAATTTATTTTCACTTGGGTTTGTGAAAAACATTGTTTACAGCTTGTCTGTTGAGGCTTCTGTAGGTAAAGAAATGTGTGTGTCTGACTGTGAGACTGCTGAACATAATGTAAAATGACGATACTAGAAATGACTTCTGACTTTTTTCCCATGTTTTAGATAGGTGAAAAAATTGCCTTTCATGCCTTACCCTCTTACCACCTTTTTACACCTAAAAACTGAAAGTTTCAGATCTTAAGTATTGTAAGTGTTCTTGTTGATCAGATGTGTTTGACAGTTGTCTGGCAACATAGGAAACAATCCACCAGCTGTCATCAGATTCTGATCCAAGTGTTGCTACACTGATTGGAAGTTTTCAATGTCTCTTTTCCTAGCTGAGCCCGCCCATTTAAAACTTAACCCTAAAACCAGACAAAAACACAATTACAGAAATTTGGCAAAAACGTTTTATGCTGGACCCCTTTACTAGTGGGAACCCGAGAAAATGGGGTGTCAGTTGCAAATCTGATGAAGGTTTTTCTATTTACTATTGTCTTGATATATACTCATCGTTGCCAATCATTGAAGTTGAACTGTCTGAACGGATCCTCTTCTTTTCAAGGTTGTAGCTCGCAGGCCCGGTGTTTTCAACAAGGCAGGCTTCCAGGAGGTCTTCGACCCACCCCACTACGAGCTCTTCTCTCTACGTGACAAAGAGATATCGTCAGATTTAGCTGACCTGTCTGAGGAGCTGGACAGCTTCCACAAGCTGCGGCGCTCCTCCACCATGTCCCGCTGTGTCCATGAGCACCACTGCGGCTCACAAGCCTCGGTGGCTACTGGCGGCGGCAGTATGAAGCACAGCCGCACCACCCTGAGCTCCATGGAGCTGTCCTACCACAACGACTTCTCCAAGCCACCACCCATGAAGACTTTCAACTCCACATCCAGCTACAAGAAGAGCTGCTACGGCTACAAGCAGCATTCACAGACTCACGACTGCGACCAGCAGGTCATCGAGGACCGAGTCACAGAGGAGATCCCGTGTGAGATCTATGGGCGTGGTGGAGGAGGAGGAGCCACAGGTGGAGCAATGGGAGGAGGAGGAGCATCAGGGATTGCAGGAGGGGGGATTGGAGGAGCAGTGGGGATAACCGGAGGAGTGGCGATGGGAGGGGGAATGGGAGGGGGAATGGGAGGGGGAATGGGTATGGCGGGAGGAGTGAACATGGCGGGGCCTAGTGGCATCGCTGGAGGTATCGGTGGTGGGATGGCAGGAGCCTGCGGGACCCTGAGTGTCCGCGGCAACAGCGCTCGTAACAGTACCACCATAGTTGACCCACAACAGCGCTCCATGTCCATGGACTTCTAGATGGTGAAGGGGGGGAGGAAAGGAGAACGGAAATGCAGAAAGAGCCGGCATTTCTCTCATGGAAAGAAGAGAAGGAAGAAGAGCTGACAGGAGAGTCACAATAATGTTTAATTGATCACTCCTCTCCCTCTTCTGCCTTTGTTTCAAAGCAGTATTAAAAGTATTGCACATAAGGATCTTCTCTCAGAGTCTCTTCTGAAGGTTTGGGGAAGTGGCAGACAAGAAGAAAGGATCAAAAAGAGTCAAAAACAGGAAACTGTTGGATCTATTCTTCAGGGTGCTGAAGGATGTAGGATGAAGGGAGGGTAGAGACACCTTGTCTCTCCTCCAGTCTGATACTTATTTAATCTCTCCTTTTCATAAGAAACATATGAGAAGCGGGTTCTCGCATGCAGACCCAGACTTCATTCTGTTTGGAAGCCTAGAAGATCAGGCGACCACTCAGAGACAAGGAGAGGAAAAGATGAAGAGATGTCCAAGACTGAGTTTCTACATTTATTCACCTGCCATGCACAGATATATGATATATAGTGCGTCTTCTAATAATTTGAGTCTTTATTTTTGTCAGTGTACTGTACTGTTAAAACCAGTATATATCCAGCCTCATGATGATGCTTGGCTTTTAACTCTTTAATCTTTTTCAAATGTTGCTCAGATGATTTTACGAGGATGACCTATCCACGACATATGGTGTTGATGATGATGAGGATTAAGTTGCTGTTGTTGATGATGATCAGAAAAATGATGATGATGACAAATGTTAATGATGTGATATTACTATAATAATTCTGTAATTTTCATGGTTACCTCACACATACACAGAGGGTACGCTCCACTCAGTCTCTCCTCAGGAAGAGCACATGAAGAGACTGTCTTATTTTGGTAAGAAATAGAGAAAACAAAGTCTATTTCTGCTCTGTGAGCTTTATAGGATATGGGCATTCAGGCTACGAGTGATCATTTATGGAGTATGAAATGATTGGGTGTGAGACCTGGACTGAATCAAAATAGCAACCATCCCACTCCCAAACCCCACCCTTACCAGGAGAAAATGTAATTTCTCAATTCCCCCATGAACTGAGTGTGTAAAACAAGCACAACCTGTTTCCCTAAAGAGACAGACATGTAGCCTATATGGGACTCATTTATGATTTAACCACTGGTTGTATAATTTCATTCTGTTGAATTAAATGAGAGCTTACTCACCTCCCCGTGTGAGCTTTTCTGTTCACTATAACCAAGACAGATGGCACCACCCATAGGCTGGAGATGTCGCAGCAAGGTAAGGCACACATAACGCAGATAGAAAAGAGGCGTTTGACTTTGCAGAGAGAGATATTTACATGCAAAGATGTTTTAGGCATGAATTATTTTCTGAATTGTGTGAACCTTAAGATGTAGTTACAGGTTGAGTCTAAAATTTAACGCTGATTAAGTCCAATTGTTGCAAGATGAACAGCTCTGCTTCAATCATCATTGAGAAGAGATGTATAAAGATAGTGCAGCTCCTCGTGACGGCAGATTTTTGTCTGTCACTCACACACACACACACACACACACACACACACACACACACACACACACACACACTCACTCCACTCACCCCACTCACCCTTTGCTGTCATGATGCATTTGTCCTGTCTCATGCTTAAGGCACACCTAAAATATTTAACCTTCAGATACTCATTGCCACATGCATCAGGCTCTGGTGATTGGGTCGTCAGAGATGACAGAGATGCATGTAGCCAATGGAGCCTTAAGTTAGTCTTGATGTATAATAATAACCAGAACAGCAATATATTCTGCTGGGATCTGATCAGATGTTACTGAGCATCAAATTCTACTGGTTAAAGTGACAGAAATCACTTGAAATTAGAATAATGGTAACCCGAGCATCATGAAATTGGGTTTTTGAATATGAAGGCTATGAAGGTTATACATCACTCAAAAACTATTTATACCTGTTAGAACTATGTCATTATTTATCTGCACAATTCACAGGATTAGCTGCAATTGCATCATAAGATACCACGTGGTGTACTCAAAATTAACCCATTATCCTTGCTGGGTATTTGTACAGCAATAATCCCACATGGGGCGCTCTAACACCATGGAGAACACATGAATATCACTCAGAAGCTCTGCAGTAGAAAAACATGCAGCCCTAACTGTAGCCAGACTGTTCTCCATCTTTTCATCTGCTGTTGTACACCTACTGAAGAGTTTAACAACAGTCTGGACATAAGGAACTGTTTTTCTACACAATATGAACAGTGATATGTACAACAGCATTTGAATGAGCCAGACAGATTATTAATTCCCCATTATTTTATATTCATTCAGAGACTCAATAAAAACGTCATGGTAAAAGTATTGTAAATACTGATGTATCATTTTTGATTTGTATTAGAACATAATGGCAGCCATAATGAATTAGCCTAGCATTTTGACAAGTTATAATAATATAACTATATATGATTAAATATATCACAATACCCAAAAGTGTCAATCTGGTCGAGCTAATGAATATACAGCTTACTGTATTCTGTAACATACATGTTAAGTGCTATTTTTATACAGTCACACCATAGCCAGAAACTGGGAGAGAGGAAAAAAACAGAAATTACTGTTGGATTTTCAAATTTCCAACAGTCCATGAAAACATCATGTGGGATGAACCTTCTATCAGAAACATCATAACCAAATATAAGCTTAGAATAGTTATATTTCATCAAAATTACTTTATTTTACATCTTATTTGAAATTTAGCCCAAAATAAACTGTTTCTTTGTCCTCAACTTTTAACTTTCAAAGATCAAAGAGTTGTAAAAATCTAACAACTAATTTATGATGGATGGAGAGTCATGTACTGTATTTTCCCAAGTTACTCAGGGAGGCTCAAGAGAAAATGTAACTTTGGGGAGGGTAACAAATAAAGTCACACCCCAGCTACCCCTCCTCTGATAAGTGAAGAACAGTCCCTTCGGGCCCCACACCTACATGTACAAAACAAACCCACACTACAGCTTATGTTTTATTTTATTTATTTAGAAGGGACAGTGCACATTAGTGAACATTTGCATGTAAATATGCCGGATTATAGCCCCAGGCTAATTTTCATCCGTAGTCCCTTGGCAGGTTGATTTTACAGAGTAGTAAAAACGTTATGTTCAGGCAAATTATGTGATATGTACTTTATCATACAGAGGACTATACATTACATTGACCTATTTATCTGGCTTATTACTTTTTCTATCCATGATAATTTAAAGACACGAGCTGCAGTTTGTGTGGTGGTAGATGGTATCAGCAGTCATTTAGCACACCGGCAGCCTGGAGGCAGCAGCGGACACGCAGAGCGTCTACTGTAACTTTCCGGAAACTGAGACACGAGGCGAGCAAAACATTTTCCACCGGCTCCTTCTCTTTGTCCATCCACCTCCCTGCTGAAGCAACATCCACAGCAACACCATGGCGACTGTTGTAGATACTAAACTATACGACATTCTCGGAGTGTCTCCATCCGCAACTGAAAACGAGCTTAAGAAGGTAATTAAACAAAAGCGGCTGAACAAACCAAGGAATTATACCACGTTTCTGTTTCGAGTTTCAAAAAGGTTAAAATTGCTACAATCAGGAAATGCGTCTGTATGCAGTGCTAGCTAGTTAGCCGTGAGACGGGCTAGCATGCTAACAAGCTAACCGGCCTGGATGCTCATGTGACGATGCGGCTGAATTGTTTAACGATTATGGCCCCTGTGAGAACAGGTCATTCTTTAACTTTAGCTTCAGTCAGTCTAAAATTTCAATTGTCTCAAACAGGACAGTTCATGTTGGTGAAATTATATAAAACGCGAAGTTGAGTTAATATAGCTAGCTTGTGACGCTACGAATCAAGTGATTGACCTCACGTTAGCTTTAGCTCAGGTGTTTGTCATGTAGTTAGCTAGCTAAGCCCATCGAAGGTTGTAGAAAGAGGTAAGTTAAGCTAACGTAAGTTTGATTTTCCCGAAGGCTCGAAACTACTAACAGCTAACGTTAGCTGACTGATAAGCACACATTTATGTCGTGTGACAAATTAATCAGAAGATGCGACTCGAGTGTCGATCTTCCCATCACTGAACGCCAGTTTGACCGTACAGTGACGCTACTGTTAACGTTTGACAATAAGAAGGGACAACTTTTTTTGGCACTCGCAGTGGGGCCTGGATGGTTTTTATCGCCTTCAACCAGTTTATGACATTACATGCTAAAATGAAGTTAAACGGATCCAACCTCGGCTAGCATCAGCTAACGCCGGCCGATTACACATTGTGTGTCATTTTAAGCATTTCCTTGTGAGCGAATCTAGGTTTAACTTAAAGGTTACACGCTGGTGTCAAGTGTGTAGTGTTTAAGATCTTACTGAACTACATTAGACGGAATAGTAAACGTTGGTAACTAGGGCGGTTTGTCCTAACGCCGTCTGTGGTTGCTATTAGCAAGAAGTGCTAGTTAGCAACCTTACGTTTACCCAACCGTTAGTGATTAAATTGTCAGACATTTTGAACTGCCATTTTTGACAAAATGGTAATTAAGTTACGGGTGTAATGTAGTTAAAAGTCGTGAGTAGTAGTTAAACTGTTGGGTATAAACGTCTTTATTTAAGTGCTTCACGCAGTTACAGGTAGTGTTTTGCCGGCAGGAACATCTGGTTCATGTCAGGGGGACACGTGAGATTGCGTAAACAGTATATAAGGTTCCGTCATAAGAGTGACTCATGCCGGTGTGTGATTCCAGTAAACCTGTCTAAAAAGACTCCCTCTTCTGTGTACTTCTAGGCATATCGAAAATTGGCAAAAGAGTACCATCCTGACAAGAACCCAAATGCTGGTGACAAGGTAAGGCATCTGTGACAGTCACCTCTGGTTTTCACTGAAGGGTGGCTGTGGCTCAAGAGATGGATAGGGTCTTACACTCACAAGGTTGGCCCCCAGCTCTTCCTGTTAGCACGTTGAAGTGTCCTTGAGCAAGACACCGGGCTGGCCAACACCTTGCATGGCAGCTCCATCACCATCAGTGAATGATTGTGTGAATGAGAGGTACATTGTAAAGGGCTTTGTCTGGTAAGGTGTAAACACATTATATAGATGCAGTCCATTTACAGTTTTGGTATTACATCATAGGCAGGTTTAACTATGGATGGGAAATGTTGTTTCTATACAAATTACAGTGGGGAGCAAACAAGAATATGTATCAGAAGAACAATATGTTGATTTACGACTATTGCTGCCTCAACAAATCTGCAATTTGTTCTTGAACATGCAATTGAGTTTTCTCAGCCCCTATCACCAAATACCTCCTACAGTGCTACATGATATTGTCATTAGCTTATAATGTAGCATTTTTGGAAAAATCAGTGGAAACATTAAGAACTAGGAGCCTCCTTTCCATCACCTCCCATATGGCAGAATGCCTTTTTCTCAGCAGGGGATCACATTGTTAGCAAAAGGATGTGGCATCTATAGAGAATTAAGCCTGAGGGCAGTAAAGGTAAAAAGGTGAAGTTCCACTGATTGTCACACACCTGAGTGTGTGAAATTTGTTCTCCACATTTGACCCATCCCCTGAGGGAGCGGTGAGCAGCTCGGGAATCATGTGGTGATCTAACCCCCCAATTTCAACCCCTGATGCTGAGTGCCAAGCAGGGAGGCAATGGGTCCCATTTTTATAGTCTTTGGTATGACCCGGCCAGGGATTGAACCCACAACCTCCCAGTCTCAGGGCGGACACTCTACCACTAGGCCACTGAGCTGGTCACCGAATTCAGTATTTGTAATAGGGAAAAACTTGCTTTTAAGAAAATAAAGTGCCTAGTTCATCCTTTAAGGACACATAACTGATGTTTAGTTTGTGTTGAGATAATGTCAATGAGAGGTATTGATTGAACTCTGCAGTATGTTTTTTGAATGGAGTCTTTGGCATCCTGTTGAACTGCCTTAGTATCTTAAGTCTTAGATTTAATGGTGTAAGGCTTTTCTATGTTAATGCTTCAAACTTGAATCATTTTTTAAATGACTGGCTCAAATTTGGTGGTGTGAAATGTACAAATTGTGCTTGTGCTGATAATATTTTAGTTTTCAAATTCAAATAATTTGTATTCATTTTACAGACTTTCTTGTCTTTTTGGTTTCTAACTCAAGGACTTTTTTTTAGAGTTATATAGGATGTTGAGTGACAGGGCATGTGATTAGGTGTGGAATGACCTTTATGTAAGGATATTGCAACCTGAGGCATGCTTTGCCCAAGATTGATGTCACTGTTGTTCCCACCAGAGCTGAGATGAAAGATTAATAGAAATTTCGCTGGGCCCTGAGCTTTTCATTTGCTGTCAAAATGGCTCCACTGTTATGACAGTTGAAATTACATCTTGTTACAAGTTTTTGTTGTTGTTTTCTGTCCTCCCCAAACATAGTTCAAAGAAATCAGTTTTGCCTATGAAGTGCTGACCAACCCTGAAAAGAAGGAACTTTATGATCGCTATGGAGAACAAGGCTTGCGGGAAGGAGGTGGGGGTGGCCCTGGGATGGATGATATTTTCTCCCACATCTTCGGCGGTGGACTTTTTGGATTCATGGGTGGCCAGAGTAGTCGCTCCAGGAATGGAGGTCGGAGGAGAGGAGAGGACATGGTCCATCCACTCAAGTAAGACCAAGCTTGGTAATGGGAAAGCAGTCTACAGGGTGTTTTTAGTGATTTTTTTCCATATTTAAAACATCCTGCATACACGTATTAATTTTGGTGGGATGGTGGATTTAAGTCTCTGGTGTTCAATAGAAGCCAATGTGGTATACCATCTGTTCTTTGTTGTATCTTAACATGAAACTTTTTCTACAGGGTGTCACTGGAGGACGTTTACAACGGAAAAACAACTAAACTACAACTTAGCAAGAATGTACTGTGTAGCACTTGTAATGGGTAAGTTGTAAAACAAACACAGTGCTTAAATCCACACTGCATTTTACTTTGTTGATATTTTGTCTTGTTTCCACAGTCTCTCATCATGAATCCATCTCTGATTTTGTGTGTGTGTGTGTGTGTGTGCAGGCAGGGAGGCAAGACGGGCGCTGTACAAAAATGTACAACATGTAGGGGGCGTGGCATGCGCATCATGATCAGACAGCTGGCCCCTGGAATGGTCCAACAGATGCAGTCTGTGTGTACTGATTGTAATGGAGAAGGTAAGGAGCACAGTAATCTTAACTGTGATCAGTCATTCCATCTGTATTATAGCACTTGGCCTGCACATATCCCTCACCTTGTTCACTTTAACCCACTCCAGGCGAAGTTATCAGTGAGAAAGACCGCTGTAAAAAATGTGAGGGCAAGAAAGTTGTGAAGGAGGTGAAGATTCTGGAGGTCCACGTGGACAAAGGCATGAAGCACGGCCAGAAAATTACCTTTGGAGGGGAGGCTGACCAGGCACCTGGCGTTGAGCCTGGAGATATAGTCCTTGTCCTGCAGGAAAAGGAGCATGAGGTACGTGTGACAGTTCCCCAGTATTGTAACTCTATTTCCCATTTGCACTCTTTGTCATAGGGGTAATGTTTTTTTTAATGTATTCAGAACTCTGTTCATAGTTTTATATGTCAGATACTATTTCCTGCTTATAAAAAAGTGACCTTAGTTCTAAGCCAACTTCCCTCACCTGCTCACAACTTCCTGCTGATGGATTCTTTTGAGGTTAATTTTTTTTTTGTTATACTGTTCTGTGAAATTCTCTTTATGCATAAAGATATACCATGTGTGCAACACGTATATATTTTGGTACCTGCAACATCAGGCACAGGCATGTGGGTGCAGAGGTGACTAATATGCTGTTCAAGAAGCTGTATAGGAGTAGAGTTTGTTTTTTATACATCCAAAAAAATCCCTATGAATTGCTTGGAATAGTTTAATCATGTTACTTGATGGACTACTTTTACAAAAAGAAAAATCAGTATCTTAGATTTAAACAAAAGGTTAAAGTTTCTGTAGGATTGAGATTACCAGGTCAGTGTAGGTATAAACTAGTTGTCTTGTGTAAAACTGTAAAAGCAGCAAAAGATGTGCAAATCCAGACCATGTGTAAAACCTTACTAGTCAAAGCTTTATTACCATCAGTGAATATACAGTAGCTCAACAGATCTTACTGCTGCATCATGGTGAAAGCCAAACTCAAAGTTTACTGAGATCCCAAATACCATAGTTTCTGTTTGCTCTCTGACTGTTGTCCACTGTTGTTGTTCTTTCACTTTGCTTTTCCACTTTGATGTATTGCACTTTGGCTGAATGTTTTTAATTGTTTTTTATCCTCATTAGCTAAGACAGATTTATCAAATGCATTCATGGCCTGCCTTTGATTTAGTTGGGTTAGAAAAACATTGATTGGTGGAATCTCCTGCCTTTGCTACTACTCGTGTGCAGTGTAACTGCATTGGACGTATCTGGCGTTTTGTATGACAGATTGTGAAAAATTGCACCAAAATCAAATAGAGCTGTCAAAATACTTGTTTGTGAAGAATGTTGGGTCTCTTGATAAAATAAAAAATGACTAAGATGAGTGAGGGTAGGTTTATTACTAAAATATTGTTTTGTTACACATTTGGAAGCAGTTATGGGAGAACACTTAGAGTTTTCACATCCTGCGCAGACACGTGTTCTCAGGTACGCTAGACTAGGACAATACAGCAGATGGATGACATGTCATTGTGGTTTCCTGCTTTCAACCTTATGTTTTGGCTGTATTCCATCTCCCTCTGGATGAATTGATAGTTTCTTTTCCTGCAGTGTTTAGGGGAATGATCACATACTGAACCAGCCAACTACTGGCAAATGCATTGCTGTATATCAATACATTGGGGATAACCGAAAAGTCACACATAGTCCTACATGGGTTGAATTGCCTGAATGCATACTGGTTTTTCCAATATGTGGTGAGAGTGCAGAACCTGTTCCATTATAAATTCCATTTTCCTTGTACAGGAAAATAAGTGATATGCAATTTCTGCGACAGGATTACAGAGTTCAGTGAGCACATAGCAGTCGGGTCCAGCTGGTGGTGCTTCAAACCTCTCAACTGTCTGAGTGCTTAGAACCAGATTGTCTTGACATTGCTTCGCTGTCAGAGCTGTACATCGTATTAACTTAGCACGTGGACTTACTTGAGTGGATGCCTGCCAACCTGTAATAAGCAAGTTCTCTTGATTTCACATGTGACATAAATTCAGAAAATTTCTTGGTATGTTCTTGCTGTTATTGGGCCGGACACTAGACTGCAAACAGACTGCAATGTTCAGTGCTGCAGTCATGGTGGGCTTCACTGTGTAGCAAGAGTTGTGGTGTTATCTGCAAGGTAAGGTTACTTACTGAACATGTAGGGGAACTTTGATGACAATAGGTGGCTTGCTAGTTTTAGAATGTGTGGGAGGACGTTTGGGATCAGTAAAGAGTGATGGAAAAGACATTTTGAAATGTGATATATGCCGCCGGACTGAGACACATATGTAGAAGTCCAATTAGAGTAGCATTTCAAACCAAATGTGGTCTGGATCGGATTGGCAAAAAAATTTAATTCATGTGTGGTTTTTTTGCGGTCCAGACTTACAAAATCAATCTGGATATGCTAAAACACAAATTTGGGCCTTATTAACATCCTACCTAATAATGAATAACAGTTCACTGAAGCACGCAAACACTTCTGCACTGTAACAGCAGCAGTTGCCACTAAAGTTTTAGCTGATTAATTGTAAGCGGTTGACATTAAGCTGGCTGTCCCTCTCGGTCTTAATTGGGTTTCCTCAGCAGTAAGTGGCGGCTTGCACAAGTTAGGTCGCCTCTGATAATACAGAGTAAGTTTGGTTCAACTGGAACAGCAGGCTGAGCTGTAGCAATGCCCCTGGGTCTTTCTTTCAGGTGATATCTATCAGATCAGATGTCAGAATATGTTAGTGTATGGTGTTTGCAAAATGAGTCGCTACAGTTGGCCATAGCAACACAGATAACACTGACAGGTACTTTGGGTATTAACTGACATGCCACACCTGTGATTAATATATGAAAATAAGGTACAAACAAACAAATAGTTGTTGTGTTAATGGGGTGGTTAATTTGGTTCTCTGTGTTTTCAGTAACCTAAGATAAGCCAAAGAAGGATTTTTGGCTGGCAAAAAATTAAACTAACACAAACATCAAGATTGCTTGGAGTAAATTGCACAAATGAGCTATCCAGATAGTGTTTAATTCTGTTGCTTTTTCACATTCAACAGTTAGATTGTGTCAAGACTGTGGTCATTGGGTCATTTAATTATTTTGGCATCTAACTAAGAAACTATGCAACGGATGTTTTCAAGGCATTGACAAAAGAAGAATGAGCCATGGTGTTTGTACAATACCATTCAGCAACCAATATTTTAACAATCTCTTTCTCTCTATTTTCAGACATTCAAGCGAGATGGCAATGACCTGTTCATGAACCACAAGCTTGGGCTGGTGGAGGCGCTGTGCGGCTTCCAGTTCATGCTGAAACACTTAGATGGGAGACAGATCGTTGTCAAGTACCCTGCTGGCAAAGTCATTGAACCAGGTTAACACTCTTGATACTTCATCTGTTTCTCTTCTCCAGTCTAGCAAATTTCACCCATCAAATGTAAACATTGTATATTAACAAGGAAAAGGCTGCAGTCATTTAGCTGCAGGACAAAGGAATGGGTTCTATTAACATGCCGTCACACCTGAACACAATCCAGACTAACTTTCAGGCTGTATTTCCTAAAAGTTGTGCAGAGAATGTCTCTGTGCATCACTACAAAGAAGTGATCTGTGGCTAGATTCTATTTGCACATAAGGGGTGTAAATCACGAGTTTCATCACGATACAATGTTGTAAAGATTTCCTAGTCAATGATTCAATATTTGCTGATTATAAAGTCAGTCACAATATGATTTCGGTTTGATTCGGTGATTGATATGGAACAATATTATACACCCATTCAGCACAGTCAGTTACAGAAGAAGCTGCCACCCCTTTCTTTTTTGCTTTTGCCCAGTGTATTCCAGTACCACACATTAAACAGCACATGGGATTAGTTAACCTTCAGGGCTTCTGACAGAGAGTCAGATGTCTGATGATTTCACTTTGCATCTATGATATTCAGTCATTGATTATGGGATCAGTCCAGGTCAATGGATCGTTACACCCCGATTGCACCTGTGACAAGTGTTAATATTTAATGGCACTGTGCAGATTATTTGAAGGAGCTTTATAAACCCTCAGTGCATTTATACAGGAGCAAGAAAACATTTGCCATGTAAAGATAAAGTGGAGTAATAGCATCCTGAGCAGAGCGCTGAGAGCTGAATAAAAAAACGAGGCACATTTAGAAGGCATGAGGCAGCTCCAGTGACTTTGGTGTGTGATTCAAGGACACATCAACAGTGCTTGATAAATGAGGGAAGAGTGGGATCATCCACATCCTCGGTGCAATCTCTGGAAAAAACAGTCTAACATGTTCCTCCTACACCCTTAGGCTTCTTTACATGGCTGTACACTACACATCTTTGGGAGTTGTGGAATTGGCTATACAATAGTATGTGGCATAAACAAATTGGGGTGTATAGAGAGAATTGTTGTGAATAAACCTTGTTTTTTAACATGCTGCATCTTTTCCAGGCTCAGTCAGGGTGGTGCGAGGAGAGGGCATGCCACAATACCGAAATCCTTTTGAGAAGGGAGATCTGTACGTCAAGTTTGATGTCCAGTTCCCAGACAACAACTGGATCAGCCCAGAGAAACTTGCGGTACGACATCTCTCTCCTTTAATTATTTGCTGTCTGTCATCTTCTGGTAATCTATGGCACATTACAATGAAGATACAAACTCTCAGAACGGCTGTTGGCCAGAACTAATGCTTCATACTACCAGTGTTGATTACATTGACCATGTGAATTTGTCATGACCTAAGGTGTCAGATTAAGAATTTAGAAGTGAGAATCACAGAGTTATTTAGCAACATCTGCAGCTATAAAGTCACAAACACAAATTTAGGGTCGAGAGTTTCAGTGTCTCTTTCAGGCTCCTTTTCAGATTTTAACAAGGGAGAACATACAGTGTGCTGATCATCACAAAGACAATTAGCACTAGTGTCAGGGGAATCCTCAAAAGTGCACAGTGAGCCTTATTACACAACTAATAAATCTCATCACTCTCTGCAGTCTTTTTAAAGTATTGTTGAAATGCTGCTCTTCAGCCCTCAAGCCTTGTAGGAGGCATCACAGCTGCCAGTGCCACATAGACACAATGTAAACACACTTGTTCTTTTAATTGTGGCTTTGAATAGAAGGTACAGACGGCGTGTTATTGGCAGTGGTATTGAAGAGAGAGGATCAAACTATTCTTCACCCCAACAACCAATGCTGTAAGTTTAGGTTTTTAAGGTTTTCAAACAGCTGCAGCACATTACTCTACTACTACTACTACACAATTTCCAACATATCTTAGTAAAGTAGCTCTCAGGCCTCTATTATTTTAGCAAGTGCACTTTCCCCAGTGAATGCTTCTATGCTGGCTTTTTTAAGCAACTTGGTTGAAAAACAAGTGATGCAGGCAAGGAGAAATGGGAAAGAAAATGACAAAATGTTTGCTCCCATTCCGTAGCCGTTTTCCTCCTAAGATATGCCTTCATGAGGCCAGTAAATATCAACCATGAATTGGTAATTAGTCGATTGACAGAAAATAAATAGGCAGTTATTTTATTAATCATTTAAGTGTTGTTTTTAAGCAAAAACTGCAAACATCTAGTGGTTTCAGCCTCTCAAATGTGAATATTTTTTTGGCTTTTTTAAGGCCTTTGCACACAAAGTCCTTTTTTTTTTTCGTTGTTTTTTTTTCCCATGCTTTTTTAAATCCATGAGTCAGAAAAACCTGTTACACGCAGAAACCTTGCACACTGACTCCAGTGCCTTTTTATTCTATTCGCTGTGAAAATTCACAATCCAAGTCAAGTGGAGTGTGGAAAGACACTTTTGCTCCCTAGCCTTCTCGAGAGTGGAGGTACGTCCCTGGCTGTTGCCACTCTGGTTCTGTTTGACAGTGCAGCTATATGAAGGGGCTGAGTTGTCCTCCCTCTCTGTGTCCACTCTGTTTGGTCTCTCTATGAGCGGTCAACATCCTCCCCCTCATCATCATCATACACCTCAACATTACTATCCGACCTGTTGAAGTGCTATCTGAGTTATGAAATGACACTGTGCACTCTGTTCCTCTCTCTTGATGCGAATGTGTCCAATAGGTGACACCACATTGTCTTCACTGCTTCTTGGTCTGAAGGCTTTCGATGGATGTGAAAAAAAGCAGAAAAATTAACCTTTTCTGAAAACTTCCATGACGGTCCAAGTCTTGGAGTCAGGGCGTAAACATGATTGACATGTCTGGGTTTGGGACTGTTAGTAGAACAAAACAAATGCACTATGGGCTCTCGGGACTGAGGTTTTGCTCAAATTCTTCAGACTCTGGATTTAACCGAGAAAATAGCTTATAGATAAGAGGATAAGATTAGATATTTTTTTAGAGGTGTATTTAAGTACACTTTATTGCAAGTAATGGGACAGTGAACAGGGATTTTCTTCTCGTACCATGGACAAAGAACCTTTAACAAGATGTTAGTATTTCCAGTTGGACTTCAAATTATTATTATTATTATTATTATTATTAGACAAATGACAAATTGATTGGTACTGTATATGTAGTTGTGCTGCACTGTAGATCAACCAAAACAAGAAAACACGCTTCTTTGAATGAGAAGGATTGGGCCTCAGCCACTAAGAATTTGCAACTATATTCATACCAGTAATTCCACTCAGGGATTAGAGTTATTCTGGTCAGAATTGGGTTACGTATTTAGCGCTTGTATTCACATGGCAACACTTCATATTCTCCCTGAAGATGTTGCGCTCTGAATACAGTCGAGTTTTGGTCCTCAGTAGCAGCTGAATCCCCTCTGCAGCGCTACGCTCTCGGCCCCACAACAGTTGGACACCACCGCGCGGTTATGAAACATGATGCGACTGTTACAGCTGCGTTATGATCAATGTTTTCCATGTGTAGGAGCTGGAGGATATGCTGCCCTCGCGGTCAGAGCCGCCCATCATCACCGGAGACACAGAGGAGGTGGACCTGCAGGATTACGACGCCAGCCAGAGCTCGTCATCGGGTGGCCGCAGAGAGGCCTACAACGACAGCTCCGACGAAGAGGGCGGCCACCATGGGCCGGGGGTACAGTGTGCCCACCAGTAGTCCCATACCCGCTCACATACACACACATATGACCCACGTTCTACTTGGGGAGAAAATGTATGAGTTACAGAGTAAACAAGGAGGTAGGTCAGACTGATGAGGCTTGGTAGTTCCTCAGACACAGATCAAATAAACATATTGAGTCAAGGCACCTGGAATTGTTGATTGTTGTTATTGACTTGTGTGCTGGGATTATTTGGATCTGTGTCTTAAGAACTGACACTGGGGCAGCCAAAGACCTATTACACTGCACCTGAAACAAATTTAGACACTTTAAACTTCAGGTAGAAGTCATATAATGTATTTAAGATGTATCTAAAGAAATGGATGCCCCAGTGAACGCCATGTAGGACTATGATCTGGTGTTCAAGGTGAAGCCCTCACCCCTCTACTCCTCTGTCACCCCTGTTAAAGTCCATTCCCCTCCGCTCATGGGAACTCCAGATCAGTCGAAGAAAGGAATGTTTCTTGTTTGCTGAGTGTGTGACTTGCATTTTGTTTTCATAGTATTTACAATAATTAATTTAAGAACTAACCAATGTGCATACACAGACAAAGCAGCTGAGCAATGTGACGTGCAGATCCTTGGACTCATGTATTCATGGATTCATCCTCTCAGCGCCATTCGTAGGGTTTGTTTCTGATTTTTACAGCTTTATTTTCTTTGTAGGTTTTTACTTGTTTTTCCCTTCTTTATATTTTAATTCAAAGAGAAAATTGGTTATTGTGTATATCATTGAACTGGTTGTTGGTAGCTCCATCAGCTGCTGTATTCAAAGCTGTGTGATTTTTAAAAAAAATGACAAGTGAAATGATAAAAACGTATAGCCTGTGTCCGTGCTGAGACCATGTGCATGTAAAAAGCTTTGGTTCCCGCACTTATCAAACATCAAAATAAAGCAGCACACTTCTTAAGAAATGTCTATGAAGTTGTTGAATAAATTGTTGAAATATCACGTGCTGTGTGTGGTGCCTTGTTTTTGCTTTGTTCTCATTAATAATCACAAAAATATAAACCGCCTCTGCTCGTATCTAGCCGAGCAGATTGTTCTCGACGTTATGAGATCTTTGCTGCTGACACTTCTGACACCACCAACACAACAGGGATGCACAGACTTTGCTTTGTGGGACTCAAGAGCATCAAAACTTTACACTGGAAAGCAATCAAGTGTTCCCTTCCAGAAACTATGTGTCAGCTAATCCACAGATACCGTCAGCACTGATTGCCAACTGTTCTTAATAATAGCTGTTGACAGCAAATACCACCTGACCAAAATGACTTGATGCTCATTTTAGATCCATTCAAAGTTTCCATCATCAGTCACTCGCCCGTAAAATGAATGAGATCACACTCCACCCTCGCTGCAGTCTGAGTAATTGCAAAGACTTTCCGACAAACAATACACTGTAATGGCTTGTGCTGAAGTCAGAGCGAGAGGAAGAGAATCACAATGTCCTTTGTAATGTTTAATGTAAGTTTACTTTTTCTATGTCAACATGATGTTTGTATTGCACAGTGAGAGATGAGGCCGATGATCGCACCACTTAATGAAAAGTCGTATTATGAAATATATTGTCATTAAGAAAAAGCATTTCGAAATAAAATTGTCAGTTGTGAAAGTCCTGTTAAACTTGAATAAAATAACCTTTTATAATATGGACTTGAATGTTACTAATTCAGCTCGGCTGCTCAGAGAGGAGTCCATAACTTATTCCACACCTCTGCCCTGTGCAAATGTTGATCTGTCGACGAGCACCAGCCTGAGAAAACCATATCGGCAATTAAAAATCATAGTCGTGTGTCGTGTCTTCATGTAGGCCTGTTTCCTCTCCTCGAAACAGCGGCGCCGTGGCTTAGTTGGTTAAAGCGCCTGTCTAGTAAACAGGAGATCCTGGGTTCGAATCCCAGCGGTGCCTTTTGTCCCCCTCGTGGACAAAGTCTCACCAAATCCTGTCAACTGTTGTTCAGCGCTGATGTAATATCTCTGTCATGTACAGCACAACATAAAACAGCTCTTTTTTCTCTCTCTAGAAACAGACCCAGTGTTTTCTGTGCAAATGCAGAAATTTCATATAAATGTCCTGTACATCCACTTTGTCAGAGGAGACTGTAATACACCCATCTGACCACATGGGGGCGGCAGTGAAACGGCCTGCTGGAGGGACTGGGTGAAGAAAACCATGAACCAACCGTGTCTTGGACGCGCTCTTTATTTTAACGGGCAAACGCTGTTCGTGGTGTGATGTATACTTCCGCACGGTGTCCACAGTTAATGTCCACCTGTCTGTTACGGTCAATCCGGCTGTGAGGGTGGAAGAAGACGTGTGAATAACGAGGACCACTTTGTCCTGTTACATGCGGCAAGCTGAACACAGCGAGGGCGACCGCTCGACCGGAAGTTAGACAATTTTCTCTTCAAAATAAGACCCACATAACTGTATTTAAAACAAACAAACAATGGTACCATGGGAGTTCAATCTATAGGTTATGAACATGAGCTACTCTCTCTAAAAGCTATAAACTAGAGATGTAAGTCTCAAACTTGTGACACAACACATACATGAACACAGATACACACAGGGGTAACAAATATAGGCATTAAAATAAAAACACAGGAGTAAAATGATGATGTAGCCCCTGATCTACCACAGAGAGCTGTTATGACAGTAGATATGCTTATGATGGTAGTGCACAGGGAGTTGACAGTGCAGGTATTGCAGTGTGAGGTTATAACAGAAAAACTCCACAACAGATCCACCAGGTCTGCACTTCCAGGTCCAGCTCCTTCAGCCAGTTATACTTTTCTGTCAGAGCTTCTAAACTATAACGATCTCTCATCTGAGATAAGAAACTGCAACACCTATCATACCTTCAGACAAAGGCTCAAGACCTGTTTTTTGGACAATCAGACCTGTGAACATTTCTTTTTTTTTTCTCAAGATATTTTTGGGCATTTTTAAGCCTTTAATTGATAGTACAGATGATCTTGAGGGGTGGGGGGAGAGAGAGAGGGAGAGACATGCAGCAGAGGGCCACAGGCTGGGGTCAAACCCGGGCTGCTGCGGCAGAAACCTTGTACATGGGGCACCTGCTCTACCACTAAGCCACCGACGCCCCAGACCTGTGAACATTTCTAATCAACACAATACATTGCTCACTGTAACACTGCTATTGTTATTTATGGTTAACCTGCTGCTAACTTGCTCTATGTCCTTGCCCGTTGCCAAGCAGCCAACTCTCTATTTTATTAACAGCACAGCCAACTTTGTGTCGCATTGCTTGTGTGTTACTGCATTTGACCATACATAATGACTTTTTTAAAAATCTATTTTTACTTTCTATTGTTGCTCTGTATGTCTAAGTGTAATGCTAATCTGTGTGTTGGTGCTTTATGTTGCTTTCATGTCTGTTTGTGCTAACATGCTGTTTGTTGTTGTTGTGTTATTATATTGTACTGGTGCTCTGCTGCTGCTTGTTGCTTTGCATGGCCTCTGCTCTGTCTTGACGATTTGTAACTGCTGTAGTTAATGCTGTCTTTATGTCTTTATGTCGTCTTTGTCCTGTGAAATTTCCTGGGATTTTTTTTAATCCTTTTAATTGGTTTTCAAAGCATCTTGCCAACGGACTGCAGCTGAAAATGAACCAGCTGGCTAACGCTGTCACATTTACAGAAATGCTGATTATTGTGTGTTTTCCTTATGAAAAAATAAATCTAAATCTTTTATTTATTTGTTTACTCTGATCAACAAAAACATGCCTCATTATTTTGTGGTTTATATGTATAATTAATTTTGACATCACATCTTTTTTGGCTCAATTTTAGAAAATTCAGACATCTGCTCTAATTGAATGTTGAATGTGTAAACATTTGAGAGGAGACATATAAACACATCTGCAGATTGCTGAGCATAACACAGTATAACACACCGCTGATGTTTAGTTAATGACATATTACTTGGATGAAGGTTTGTAAGTAGTAGCCTAATCCAAGTACGTCCTGAAAATGTTGTTACAAGCAGACCATGGTTAAGGGTTGATGATTGAACATGGCTTTTATTTTGAAGACGTAAACCGGAAACAGTGTGGTTTCCCTTGGCCAACTTGACTCTGGTGTCTTGGCCATCGCTGCAAAGGACACAATGCTTCTCCACGGTGAGGACCCTTCGGTGTGTCGGAGCTGAACACAGATGCGGGGAGCGTCTCCGGAGGACACAGATGTCCGACAAACCGTGGAGAGAGTGTCCGAGATAAGAGCAGAAGTCCCCGGCGGACCATGGTGCTGAGGGAGCTGCTGCTGGGACTGCTGTGGTTCCGCTCTGCTCTGCTCTGTGCAGGTGAGGAACAACAATGCATCTGCTGCTCTAATGTTTACATGGACAGCTGTGCACTTATTTATCTGTGCTGTTCATCCTGATGGACACATGTTTGTGTGCAGGGGGTTCAAACAGGCAGTGACATCCAGTGAGTAGATTTTATATGTGTTGGTGGTTGTTTATTATCATCTGAGGTCTTGTAGTTTATAAAGCTTCTAACATCACTGTCACAGCAGAGCTCTCACAGAAACCTAATGTTCACACCCGGGTAGCTGTGGCTGATATTCAGCTCTGCTCTGTCCTGTGTCTCTCAGATAAAGTGATGAGACAGATGAAGACTGAGGTGTTTTCATTGCTGGGAGAATCTGAGGCTATCATGCTATGCAGAAACCCGCGGGGGTATCGATCTGTGGTGGGTAAATGATCAGGGTTAGTGTGGAAACATGGATGCTCTTTCACAAATGTGATGCTGCTATCAGCATTACATCACTGCTTCTCTGCAGCCAGTCAGCCCCCCCCCCCCCCCCCCCCTCTGTTATCATATCCTGCACTCTATTGGCATGAAGATAAAGCAGATGGCTGCCAAGCAGACAAACGGGGGTCAAACTGTTTCACATTTCAGAGGTGTGTGTGTGTGTGTGTGGAGGGGGGGGGTACCCGCACACACCATCCCATCAAACACACACCATCCCAAACACGTGTCAGTACTTGTTTTGGCACCTTTTCATACACAAAGTATAGTCTCTGTCTCTGACACACAGAGCAGTGTAGCTGCAGGGCTCTATAGCAGAACATCTCATGTTTGTGTCAGTGAAGAATCACACACAAGATTCACAGGATGCATTAAAAGCTCCAGGCAGTTGTTACTGTGCAGCGTTTTGATCTGACAGAGATCTTCGTCAGACATGACTGATTCTTCTTCAGTTTGAGTTTTGATCCAGCATCTGCAGGATTTTGGATGTGTATACCCCACACCCTGTGTGTCTGTGACAGCAAAGCAAACTCTTTATTCGAACTCATTTTGTAGACATTCCTCTAGAGCTTCAAGGGATTAAATATTGTTTTTGAAAACAACACAGATGAAAAATTGGAAAGGATTATTACTGCAACACTTTATCCAACTGATGCAACGAGGGACACCTACTCAGTGTACTCTGCTTAATTTCAGGTTTGAAGTTTTTCTAGTTGATGTTATTTTATATTTTTTTAACCACTACATCTCAGAGCAGAATGTTTTACTTGTTCGTCCACTATATTTATTTAACAGCTATATTTACTAGCTTCTGTGGGGTTTAAGATTTTACCTAAAAAATATACTATTCACAAGGATCATTTTCTGCATGAGCACTTTTACTTTTGATATTGTGGGTACATTTTGCTTATGGTAGCCTAGTTATGCACTTTTGCTTAAGGTTTTAAATTTAGGACTTTTACTTTGAAAGTAGTGGGGTGTTTTTGTTGTTGTTGTTGTTGTTGTATGGGTAATTTTACGTAGAACTGCGGTAAGTTGTCAATTATTAGATTAATCGCAAATACTTTAATAATCTATTTATCGGTTTGAGGAATTTTTTAAAGAAAAAAATTCTCTGACTCTAAATTCTTAGATGTGAATATTTCTGGTTTCTTTACTACTGTATAAAAGTAAACTAAATATCTTTGTTTTGATGAGAAAACAAGACATTTGAGGACATCATTGTGACAAAACAGAGACCAAACAACTAATCAACAAATTCATCCACAATGAAAATAATCATTGGGTGCAGCCCTACTTTTACTTAAGTAAAAGATTTGGATACCTCTACTGCTGACTTTTATTAATAATCATTTTAAGAAATCAGAAAAACTGATTCACTTATATTAAATCTCCTTTGAGTATTTTCATGAACTTGTTGACAGCGTAACTCATTGCTTCAGGTTACTGGAAGAGTAAAACAGCGAGGTGTAGAAACTTCAGTCGAGGAAAAAGCTGCAGTGCATTCTGGTCCTTTGGGCAACTATGGGTATAAAGAGAAGTCATTTATATTTGCTGCTGTGATGAGAGTTTTTAACATTTGACAGGTCTGTGGCAAAGCAGACAGACCGTGGTTAAATGGTTGAATTTTGTTCAGCCAAAAAAACAATACCAACCTGTTTACTTCTGATGCTACATTGAAGCACAAAGATGAAACTAAACACCGCTGAACTCCAACAGGTTACTCTGGCAAACTTTGATTTTGAGTTTGGAGGCAGAGGAAGTAGCAATTACAAATAATAATTTGTGAAATACAGTCACAGCTGTGCTCAGAAACTCGTCGCACCAAACAGCAACATAGTGCAGCTCTACTTTACAGACTTCTCGGTCCAGTTCAGTTTGACGTCTGTGTATTTGTGTGTGTGTGTGCGCTAAGGTAGCCGTGTCTGCGTAGTCGATATCCATCACTGAGCTCTAAATGATTCCTCCTCCCGCCCTCTTCTTTCACTCTGCTGACTTAACTGATTCATCAATAAAGCCTGAAACAAACACACACACTCAGCAGAAGTGAGCAGACTCTCTGCTGTGTGACCATGTTGGCTAATCATTGTTAAGCAGTGCAGCTGATGTTCTGTCTCTGTGGGTCTGCTTAATTAACAGGCTTGTTAGACAGCTTCTTCTTACACGTGTGTCATGGCCACTCTGCCATTAAGCTGTAATGAGATGATTAATAAGAGCGGCTTTATATTCTTGTTCTCAGCGTAAGAAGGAAAATGAAATCCATCCCACTGATGTTACATTTACGTCACAGTTTAACTTTCTGTTTTAACACCAACTCTTCAGAAATCTAACTGTGATCCTGATGTCTTTATTCATTACAAAACAATAGCACCCATTGCCTGCACTCCGTAGATGTCTGTGTCATTCCTATTGCTCTCCTCTGCCACCTCACACTGTGTGTTGTTCCCTGGAGCAATGGTGCGATGGCAGCAGCGATGTTGTTGCCTTGGCTGCCAGTTTGGTGCTGCTTCTGTTTTAGCCCCCATGTGATCAGCACAGAGCTTCCCTGAAAGGCACTAAGGTCATTTGTCTTGTTGAGGCATTTTTTTAGGGTTTTTGCACCGATTTAGACAGTATACATGTTTGTATAATACAGCAGCGATGTGGTAACGCCCTTTAAAGCGTTAATGTTCTTGGTGCTGGCATGCTAAGGTCATGACAAATTCTGCTCAGGGGTTTGAATCAAGGAACTAATGCGAGTGAGTGGAGTGTGTGTGCAGTGTTCTGGCAGTAGCAGTATGGTTCCTGCTGAGCATGCATAATTCTCAGTTCATCATGAATAAAGGAACAGACCATATCTCTCTCGTGCAAGGTAGTGTAGTTTTCCTCTCAAGAATTCAAGATGATAAGGATGCCTCATGGTTGCATAAAATGCTCGGTAAGAGAAAGGTGACGTTTACGGATACTGTGTGATATCTGTGCAGAGTTCTGTATTTCTCTTTCTGTTAACAAATCCCTTGAAAAGACCAAAAACCAACGATGAATTAATCCTAGGAACAAGTATTATCTGTGTAGCTACAGTAAAGCCTTGTATGAGCTCCATTGTTGTCAAGAAACTATTAAAAACACATCAGTGGGCCACACTGTTGCCCACTGGTGTCTTTATTTTGACTCATTTCCTCATCCACCATTTTGCTGCTGGAATTACTCACGCGCCACCAAGTATATATTAAAGTGCAGCTGAAAACCATCCACATAAGATGCTCTATATACACTTGTTTGAGCAAGGCAGTAATTATAGTGTGTACTGGAAGGGACAAATCCCCTCCTTCAATATTTAAACATGCTCAAAATGTCCCTCCCAGTGTACTGATAAAAAAAAAAAAATTAAACTAGAATTACCACTTCATGGTTGTATGCCTCTGTGAACCAGTCAAGTTGCAGTTTACATCCGTGTCTGTCCAGACTCATATGTCATTATGGCTGAAGACAATGCTTCAAATATGGATGATGCAGCAGAGAAGCTACAAATTCTAAAACATGGATGCTCACGCACATCTTCAACCAGCCAGCACAGAAGATCTATACCATCAGCACAGGTTTAACGTGGGCGCCAAAGATTAGAGTCACCCATTCAGTATCTGACCAGATGTCTCTCCTTCTGTTCCTGAGTTATGATGTTGATTAATGGCCAGAAAAATGTTTTATATATTTGAATATTATGATGTTGTGGAGAAGTTGACCTTTGACCTTTTGGATCTAGAATGTCATCACTTCATCATTTTATCCTATTAGACATTTATGTAATTTTTTTTTTTTGCAATGATTAGCGCATGAATTCTTGAGTTATGGCCCAAAACATGTTTTGTTAAGTCACAGTGACCTTGAGTTTTCACCTTTGACCACCAAAATGCTGTACCCCAGTGGAAGCCGTAGCATGACTGCTGTGGGTGCAGCCAGGTCCCCGGGATAGCCACTCAGCCTGGCAGCCAATTTTTCCTACTGGCCACTTTCAGTACTGCAGCAAAAAATCCCCCTGCAGGCCAAAAAGCATTTTCCCCAAAGACCACCATATTAAAAAGCCCCTTTTAAATAGGAATTGTGCAAATTTGCAGGAAAGCACAGTTAGTCTTCGTTCAGCATTGGCAGTATAAAAACAACGTCGGGGAGCGCAGCGAAATGCCACCTGCCTATTTTTGTTCATACAGAATGTGCCTTTTTCGGGGCAGTGGGGGGCGTGAGCTCGAGACCCAAATGCTCTGACACAAATCGAAATATGGCCAGTCGAGCCGTCCCCTGCCACTCCTGCTGTTGTGGTCGTTCACTTTGTGAAACTTTTTCTTCACATTCTTTAACTTACTAATGTCTTGTGCCTTGCTCCGAGGGAAGCCGCAGCTGGTCGGTCCGTGCAAATCCTGTCTCCCCAGTTGCTCATCTTTAGTGTCTTTCAGGTTTGCGTTTCCCTCTTACTAATAGCTGCTCATTCCTGCTATCAACTGTTTCCTATTAGTCCACCGCCAGTGGGTCGCACGTGCAGCGTCATCAACAGCTAGGGAGTCAAGCGGGAACTCACCATTAGCTAGCAAACAGCCCATACATTCTGAGCATATTCCACTCTGATGCGTAAACGTCCACTAAACGATAACGTAGACTGGCCTCACTAATGCGTGTGCTCCCATCTCCTCCCGTGTCCTCGTCACCCAGCAGGCTGCAGTGAGCGAGTGGAGGTCCACACAGAGCGGAGAGGTGTGATCTACAGCCCCTCCTGGCCTTTAAACTACCCACCTGGAACCAACTGCAGCTGGCATATCCAGGGAGGTCAAGGAGAGGTCATCACCATCAGGTAGAACCCCGTCACACATACAGTACGCACATGACCTTTGTTGTGGAGTAAGCACCTGAAAGCATCCATTTTCTGCTCTAGCTTCCGGAACTTTGATGTGGCGGAGTCAGGAAGTTGTTTGGGAGACTGGCTCCTGCTGACTCCTTCAAGGAACGGGGAATCCAGGCTGTGTGGCTCCATGCTGCCGCCGCCCTTCATCTCCACCAGGGGGCGCGTTTGGCTCTATTTCCACTCTCAGGCCAACGGTACTGGGCAAGCACAAGGTTTTCGCCTCTCTTACATCAGAGGTAAGCAGGACAAAGGAGGATATTTATTACACTGACTTAAATGGTAATACCCTCTTAGGTCCTGTGTGTCATTATGGCAGTATATTGTATTCCTGTTTTGCTTGTATAGAAAAACATTAGGCTTCTTGCTAGGCCTATCACGACAGGGCCCAGCAAATGACTATGAGGGCTGGGACACTGGATCAGGATTTATATGAAGTCGGACAGAAAGGACTAAAATTAAAAGTGGGGATTAGCTGCCAGACTGTGCTGAAGAAATATTAAATCCATCAGGGAGTGATTGTTCTTACAGTAGTGACAATGACGTGCCTTTGTTTAGGCAAACTGTTTGTATATGTTTTGGAGGGATGTCACTAAAGACTAATTACATTGTGTATTATGGAAATCACTATTGACTGGGTTGTTGTGCTCAACTAAATGCGAGCATGTCAGTTTGTGTTGCAGTCTGTCATTTGCTCTCCTCTGTAGGTCACCTGGGCCAGAGCAGCTGTCAGTCAGATGAATTCCTGTGTGGGAATGGAAAGTGTCTTCCTCGCTCCTGGAAGTGCAATGGTCAGGATGAATGCGGCGATGCCACAGACGAACGCAGCTGCTCCCCCCCTCCCACTGAAGCTCGGCCTGGCCTCTGCCCCTTTGGCTCCCTCCCGTGCACTGAGGCTCAGTCAACCCGCTGTCTACCTGCTGCCCTGCGCTGCAACGGAGCCCGTGACTGTCCTGATGGCACAGATGAGCTGAATTGCCCTGACACCACCTGTGGCAAACGTCTAGGGAACTTCTACGGGTCTTTTGCTTCCCCAGATTTTTTCCGGGCTAACAGGAGCGCCGCCGTAGAGCTGAGGTGTTCGTGGTCACTGGATACTCAGGACCCCAAGCCCATCGTGCTGCAGCTGGACCTGCAGCTGGGACCTGGAGACTCACTGCATGTCTACGATGGCCTGCTGCAGCGTGCAGAGCACCTCTTACAGGTGTTGTCATATCATAACAACCGGCGCCCTGCGCTGTTGGAGTCAAGTCGGGGACAGATGAGTGTTTTGTACATGGCTCAGCCTCACAGCCCTGGACATGGCTTCAACGCCACATACCAGGTACTGTAAACTGGGAATACTGCATCCTGCTTTTCAGAAAACTTGTTCCACTGTCCTCAGATATAAACCCTTCATTCATCTCCACCTGTCTCTCCTGACTTATAGTTTAAACCTTCTTCTTTATGCTTCTCCGTCCTCTTCATCTGTCTGTCAGTAGTGGATGTTTGAAACATCCTCTTTTCACCATTTCTGTCTACATTTAGAATCAACACTTTTCTGATTAGTATGGTTGGAAGACAGAGGAGCTGTTCTGTTTCTGCAGTGGCCGCTATCAATCAAGCAGAGTACAAGTTGTCCTCTCTGTGTCTAGACAGTGATGTATTTCTCTTCCACCCACTTAGGTCAAAGGTTACTGCTTTCCCGGCGAGCATCCCTGTGGTAGCGATCAGGGCTGCTACTCTGAACGCCAGCGTTGCGACGGCTACTGGCACTGTCCATCTGGCCGTGACGAGGAGGCCTGCCCAACGTGCCCAATGGGTGAGTTCCCCTGCGAGGGTGGCACTGGAGTGTGCTACCCAGCCTCTGAGCGCTGCAACAACCAGAAGAGGTGCCCAGATGGGTCGGATGAGAAAAACTGTTATGACTGCCAACCTGGAAACTTCCACTGTGGGACGAATCTGTGCATTTTTGAGACATGGCGGTGTGATGGCCAGGAGGACTGTTTAGACGGGAGTGATGAGAGGGACTGCCTGGCAGCGGTGCCCAGGAAAGTGATCACGGCCGCCCTGATCGGCAGTCTGGTCTGCAGTCTCCTGCTAGTTATTGCCCTTGGCTGTGCCCTCAAACTGCACTCCCTCAGAAGCAGAGAGTACAGGTAGGGACACCTCTGTTTGTCTCTATATCCAGTATTACTGGTCCCCCACTTACACTACTGTCTCATGTAGTGTACTCGTTTATTTCATCCCTTTGATTTATTCAAAGCTTTGTTTCTGAATAAATCTACCACCATAATATCTCCGACAAGAGCACATTGCCACACTGTCTGTTACAGCATCTAATTGCTGTTGATGGTGCAGAGGCCACAGGTTTCTTCAGAACTAATACTCTTCTCCTAAATCTCGCTCACTCTCTGATTACATCACTTAAGGTCTTTCTCTTTTCTTCTGTCCTGCCGACTGTCTCCTCACCTTGCTCTCTTTATCTCTCCCTTACAGAGCTTTTGAAACTCAGATGACTCGCATGGAGGCAGAGTTTGTCCAGAGAGAGGCTCCCCCTTCGTATGGTCAGTTAATCGCGCAGGGGCTCATCCCTCCAGTGGAGGATTTCCCAGTGTACAACCCCACCCAGGTACTGCATACACACACAATGATGCACTCTGGACCTTCAAACTCAGGATTTGTGCATAACTGGTGTGACCAGGTTATTTTGGTAACCAGGAGCAGCAGTGCAATCCTGACGCAGGCAATGTTCGCAGTATCTCTTTGAACTCAATTTCTGTTTCAGTAAACACTGTAATGCCTGTGTGAACAAAACCAATATTTTGTTATTTACACAAAAGAAAAGCTAACACTTTGAAAACTAAGTTTGTTTTCTTTCTTGTCGTGAGTTAGATGTTGACTCAGTTTATATATCTTTATGGTAAATATCAAGCTACAGCAGCCATTTAGCTTTGCTTTGCATAAGGTGTGGAAGCAGAGGAAGACGGATAGCCTGGCACTGAGTGGAGGAAACAAAATCCGCCTACCAGCAAATTAGGGGTTTGAAAAATATCAATACACTTGAGTTTTGCAATATTTTGTTTTCATTTTGTTTTTATCAATTTGTAAGTAATAGTTTATAGACAAAAGTTTGTGACAGTGGCTCATTTTGTGTTGTGTTTAAACCCTCAACCTCTGGATCCCTTAGTGTAGTAATCTGTCTTCAGCTGTTCAACTCTTCCACCCCAATGTTACAGCAGTAACATAAACACAAAGAACACTGGCCTATGAAACAGACAGAATCATAAAGGGTGCCCCGCTAGTGTTTACAGTTTCCCTAAAATTAGATTTAAAAATAACAATATATTGCAATATATTGAATCATGAGCCCTGTTTTGTGATGCATATCACTTCGCCAGATTCTTGCCAATACACAGCCCTACAGCACATCTAAAGATCACACATTTTATCTTGTTTGTACCATAGACTGCATAAAAATCGCCATCTTGGATTTTTAGTGCCATATTTGGGCAAGAGGGTGGAAATAACCCTAACAGTAGCTGCTAGCTCAGTTAGAATGGTAGCAACTTAGTAAGGGACAGCCTTTATGAAATGTATACAGATGAGTTATATAAAAATTCAGCCCCTGTACAGTTGTCCTGAATGGGAAAATTAGCTAAAGACACATTGCACCAGGCTGTAAACATGTTCATTTGTGTTGTAAAGTTGGGCATTTTAACATGGTACTCTACGGGGGGTTAACTCACTTTTAGAGCCAGCCTCAAGTGGACAATCAGGGAACTGCAGTTTTTGACACTTGCTTGTTTTTCAGCCCTGGAGTTTGTTGCTTGGTTTGTTCTTGACAGTTAGATAGAAACAGAGTTATAGTTTCTCTGTGTCTTCTTCTCTGTCTGCCCTTACCCTCCTCCAGGCCTCCGTGTTACAGAACCTGCGGTTGGCGATGCGCAGACAGATCAGACGTCACTCGACTCGGCGCTCCACCTCTTCCTCCTCTCGTCGACGTCTGGGGCATCTGTGGAGTCGCCTGTTCCGCGGTGGAGGGCGAACTAGAGGCCATGCCCCCCTGCTTGACTCCCCTGGACCCACACAAATCACACTTGGGCTCCACAACTACCGAACTGTGGGTGTGCAGGGGCCTCAGGCAAGGGCCAGGTCTGGAGCTGGGCTCGGTGATGAGGCTGATGTAGCGCCGGGCTCTTGCTGCTCAGCCAACATGGACTCACAGCCCTGCACACCAGAGAGCCCTGCATCACCTCTCTCCTCGCAGTCAGTGGACAGTCCAGAGGAGGAGGAACTGTCACCTGTCAGCAGGGACAGCAGCAGGGCCCCACAATCCGAGCCCTCCACCCCTGTTCAGAGTGAGTCCTCAGCCCATAGCGGAGCCCCTCTCACTCCCCAGGAAGACTCTGTACCCCCGTGCCACCCCAGGGCATCTAGGAAACTAGTTCTGGAGCTCGCTGTCAACCTAAAGGGTGTTTCCTTGAGACGTTACTCCCCCTTGGGGCCCTTGTCCCCTATCTCACCCCCTGTGTTCTCCAGCAGCTCCCAGACACCCACAACCCACCCTCACTCCCAGGGGCTCGAGGTGACCACACCCTCTGAGTCCTCGTCCTCCTCTGTGAAGGCAGAGGACTGCAACAGCCACTTTACTGTGGAAGTGCCAAGCAGGGAAATAAGAAGCAGGGATGAGAGAAGGAGAGAGGGCAAGAGCAAGCTCTGCAGGTTCAGCAGGACCCTCAGTGATGAGGGAGGAGATTCAGGGAGGGAGACAACGCCATGCTGAAGAGTTTAGGAAAATACTCTCCGTCCCCTCACTCTGTTGAGACCTGGCGTCAGCAATATCCGCTCTGCTAAAGTGTCCTTGAATGTGTCCCAACCAGATTCAGAGGTGTGAGAGAAGTACATTAGAATATAATTCGCTCATGTTCACTCAACACTTTGAGTGCATAAAAATTTGCATATGCACCAAATTATGCACATGCAGTGTTTTGCTAAGATGAATAAAACCAGCGTTGGTTGTGCTTATGGTCTGTGTTGTACAGTAAATCTCTTTGTCAAACAGGAGCTTGATGTTGACACCCACAATTAAATGCTAACAAATGCCCCTGTTTAACCTGTTTGGACACAAACTCATCATGAGCCTGTTCCAGAAAATCAAACTCAATTCTGGCCACCAGTACCAATACAATATTGGCATCATGTCCTTACGCCAAAGCAGCCTTTGTGTCGTTAACCCAGAGCCATTATGCACCGCTATATACTGTGAACCATGAAAGCCTGTTTAGTGATCCAATATAAATTTACCTGATTAATGATCCTATAATCTGACTTATTCCCATTTTACTGTAGGAGGTGGTGTTTTTATTATTGTATGAGACTTCTGTAAAGTCAGAGTTGGCTGTCGCATTGAAGGATAACAATAGTGATATTTTATGTTTTTGTTTTTAACAAATCAAATGAAAAGGCCAAAACAAATGCTTACAGACGTCACCAGTCTGTGTGTGTACTTTTAAAAAAGACAAAATAATTTCCTAAAATGACAAGGAGTTTTCATGAAACGTTATTCAAACAGGAGTAAGTGCAAGTAGTGCAATTGTTGGCAATTGTCGTTTTCAGCTGCGGATTAATACACGCGTGGCGCTCTAGTGAGTATTTGCGGCAGTAGGACGATGTGTGTGTATGATGTGTGTGGTCATGAGGCTACCGATGTGTTTTGAGACAACACTGAAGCTCTACAACACAGAGGTATAAACTATATCAGGCTACACAAACAATACTTGTCAGCAGAACTGATAGATTGTTGGTTTTGGCCTTTTTCATGGGATTTGCTAACAGTACGAAAACATAAAGCATCACCAGACCTTCTTTTTAAACACAACTTCGATGCACAAAAGTTTGACATTTTGGGAAATACAATAAATTTTAGCTTTCTGGCAGAGAGTTAGGGCCCTCACACCAAGCCAAAGGTCAGCTGTTGATCAATGCCGGGCCATTGGTGAGTATCTGTCGCCCTAGTTTTTGTGGTGTGTCTCTCACTGTTGGCCCTCGTCAGCCCTAGTCAGCCTTTTTTGGACAATTCAGGATGTTGAATCAGCATTGGAGATGGCGGAGCCCATTGATGAATGAGATTACTCTGATTGGTTGTTCACCTCAGCACATGAGAAGAGAGGAAAGCAAACAACTAAGGTCAAGATGGCCAGATATTAGGCAAGATGGTTTTTTTAGCCATCAGGCTAAACGGCTAAGCAGAAATGATTAATTGTTTGTGTCACTGTTCCTTAAGGCACAGTAAATATGCTTTGTTTTTTCAACGTCAGTATGTGTTGTCAATGTGCTAACTGGCTAAGTAGCGTCTTGAATCCGTCCTGTCAGTCTTTGTGTTTCCCTTTTTGAATGACGAATACAGACTATCGCTCCCTGCTTGTGTGAAGAGTTAATTCCTTTCATGCAAACGTAGAACGTCATGCTGGTTGGCCACTGGCTATAGTTTTTGCAGTGTATTCAAGTGCAACTTTTTGGACGAGATACAGGCAACTTGAGGCAACGCAAAAGTTGGCTTCAGTCACCGCCAGTTCTTTGATGTCGGTTTGGTGTGTCTGGGCCTTTAGATGAGGAGATCAATGCCACTCTCAGATCTGTCCATAAAATATAAGGCTCTACCCACCAGTCAGTTAGCTTAGCCTAGCTTAGCACAAAGACTGATAACAAGGTAAAGCAGCCTGACTTTGTCTAAAGGTAGTGAGTGAGCAGGTTCTGTACCTTTAGGTAGAGCCAGGCTAGCATTTCCCACCTGTTCTCGGTCTTTGTGCTAAGCTATGCTAACCGGTCTCTATATCTATAGGGATATGTGATATGAGAGTGGTTAAAATCTTGTCATCTAACTCATGGTAAAGGCAAATAAGCATATCACCCCAAAAATGTCAAATTATTCCTTTAACAGTGCAGCATCACTCAGTCATTCAATCATGCTAAACCTCTGTCACTATTTATTTAACATATACTGTACGTTTCCAGCGCTATTCCTCTTTAGTGATACTTTAGTGACCCCTTTTAAACATGAAGAACTTTTTCTTTATGTTTCATAAGTTGTATGAAATCAGTTTTCCAATTAAGCATTTTTCTCTTGACATATCATCAGATTCAAAAAACCAAACTTGGATGTAAAGTGAGGCAGTGTGTCCAAGTATAATGCCCGTAACTCTGCTCAGCTCCTCGTCCTCCTCAAATCGAACCCAAACTGTCCTCTAAAGGAAGCCTTTCCTCACCTGAATGAACTTGACGTGTCTGTGTCTGCTCTGATTTCCATTCAGTGCAGTGAAGATTTTATGTGAATGTCCAGGAAGTGTCTGGAAGAGAGGTTTCACTTCAGAATATCGACTGCTTGTCGAATCCTGTTCATCGCTCTGCAGTACTGCTGACTGCACACTGGTCACTGCAGGCTCCTGGACTGCTGGTTTGTTCCATTGGAAATTCATATCTATGCTGTGGAATTTTTACAACAGGATGTAAAATCAAAGGCCTCTATTTTTCAGTCTTCAGCGGAGACCTGTACGAGTCCTACTTTATATTTCTCTCTCTGCCTTGACAAACACTGAACTTGATTGAACTTGATTGCCTGGTGTTTTTTGTAAAGCTTGTCTCTCTGAGGTGACCCTGGTGACCCTTTACTAATAACTGTTGGTCCTCTGAAGAATGTATCACTTTCATTTTTCTTGAAATCAATGGATTTCTCCCTCTTTTACTGCAGGACATTGATACTGAACAGAAAGAGAAGTGAGCAGAAGCCAGATGCTGGTTGATTTGTTAGGGTTCTGTACTTAATGCATCGTCTTTACTGCTGTTTTTCCTTCTTATAGAAGTTTTCTCATGAACGGCTGCTACATGTTATGTGCCATTAGAGATGTCTCCACAAGTAATTTCTGCCTAATGATTTCCTCTGATTCCACTTCACATCAGTTTACTCATTCCAAGCTTTATATATTTTGTGCTTTTTTGCCCTTGTACCTTGTTATTTAAGTTCAAAGCCTGTCTGTCCTTAAATGATTTACGTTAATTAGTTTAGAAAGTAAAAATCACATATCTGCAGAATGTATTTCCTTACCTGCTTTGTGATGTACAGAGGTGTGTTAAGCTGCCTTAATGGTTTTCCTTGCTGTTGTAAATATCACGGACAGTTTCACAGCCCACAGTTGTGGTTTACATGTTGGAAGAGATAGGATGTGTTTGTGTGTCTGGACACAGCTTTATGATATGACGTGATTGATACAACCGACTGCTCTGGAGTTAAAATGCACTACTGCATCAGGAATCTCTGGGATTATTATGGCGGGGGAGTTAGCGAAAAAGTAACTATATAAATTCAGTGTATTTACCTGTTTATTTAAATCTGTTAAAGTCTTGATGAAATTCATTGCTTTGATATTTTGCAGACTGCACTGACACACTGACTGCTAATGTGTTTAAGGTGATGTTTTATTATCTGTCAGCTAAGATCAAGTGTTTCTGTTCTGGGTTTTACGGCTTTGATTAAGTTGTGATGAACTGCTCGGCAGAAGCCACGTCAAGATCTTCTTAACTGTTTTGTCAGTTTTTCTCCTTTGCATTTATTCAATTTATCAAACCCTTTCCAATATGCTGAGTAATAACTGAACTTTTCAAAGGGTTAACACAGGTAAATACACTGGATCGATGCCACTGGAAAGTAAAGTGCTACTGAACCAGGTTTTCTAAGAATGGCTTACCCTCTCCTTGCTCTTTGATTTTAAGGCTTCTTCCCCGTCAAAGGCTGACGTCAGCGTTAACTGTTTGTATGAAGGCACCTCTCTTATTTTGAGAACTATATTTGTATATTTTGTGCTGAAAGAGAAATGCCACCATGACGTTGTGGGGTTTGCTGATCAAAACCCTGTACAGCCTTCTGCTGGTTATTAGTCATTGTTTTCCTGTGCCTGCAATTAATAAACTTCAAGCTCTTTATCATTTACTGAGTTATTTCAGTGTGTGAAATATTTTCAATATGATTTCCGTTTTTGCCTCAAACACTACTGCTGGTACAACTACCACCATAATACTGGTAGTTTATGACCTGTCATTTATTCATAACATTTTGCTAGTAAGTTGACAGAGCTTGTTTTGTAGTCATCAAAGGGTTGGGCTGTACATCTACATTACATTAATATTGTGATGTGAGACTAGATATCGTCTTGGATATCGTTATATCCTGAGTGTTGTCTTTTCCTGGTTTTAAAGGCTGCATTACAGTAAAGTGATGTAATTTTCTTAACTTACCAGACTGTTCTAGCTGTTCTATTATTTAGTCATTGTATCCACATTACTTATGATTACCTAACAAAAATCTACCCTACAATATTATCATATCAATATCGGTATTTAATCGGTATAAAAATATATTTTATTTTCTCCATATTGTCCCGCCCTGAGTTATTGGTCACCTCTATCATGTATCTCTTAGGCCGTATGTGCAGGCACAGCAATACTTTTTAGCTAATTGCTAATTTGTCATATAATGTCAAAATGCTAACATGCTCACAGTGGCAAAGCTGACATGTTTACCATGATAATGTGATAGCATGCTTTGCTAATTAGCATGTAACACAAAGTACAGCAGAAGGAACCATTTTTAACCTGATGACGGCGCTAGATAAAAAGTGAGAGTATGCTATTGACACAACACCCACTGGGATTATCAAAAAAGAAAAGATGCATTTTAGAAGTTGCTATATTTAATAAGTAATTACATTGTTATTCTTGTACAACTTCACACTCTTTTACAAAACACATAGGTGCACCCATCAATTGTACAGTATGCAAATGTATCACAACATGTCTGAGGAATGTGATCTTTGTAGAGTCCCTGGCGCTTGTAACAGTTTGTTTTTCTTTACAGAGTATTTACAGATCTCAACTGAGCTAACAGCGCCTGGACGTGGCCGGCAGACGTTGTCTGAAGTGTGAGTCTCTTAGTGGATTTGAAGCAGGGGGGATATCTGCTGGCCTGGAAAAGGACCGAATGTTCAATTCAAGTTCCGACCTGCTGGTTTACATCATGTTAAAAAGGCCTCTGGCCCAAACTCTCATATGTTCTGTTGTATGTACAACATAAACAGCTTATACACAAGTGCTATAACAGATTACTTAAATACATGTAAACACCAATACCACCTGAAGCACCGGTGGTGTCACAACTCCAGTACTGACATCGATGTGACCATAAGAATTTGGGGGCAACTTAGTATTTCATTGTGACCAAAATAAGTATTTTGAGTGAACAGAACCACAGGAAGTCCATAAGGTCATAGGTCAATTCAACTATAGAATGTCAACAGTACCATAATAAGTCAGTGGATCTTTAGAAAGTCAGTAGGCCTGTGGTAAGTGTTGTGATGTGTCTTTGTGGAAGTGGGAGCAGGCTCATGCACAAGTAAACATCTATTCATCAACATGTGTTCTGGTTATGTTATCCGACATGTTAATGGTAAGCACTGTATCATAACATCAGGTGAGAAATCTGAAATCTAATAACTGTCTTGGCAGGTCAAGCACCTTGAAAGAGTTCACAGTGGCATTCCCAAAGATATGGACATTTCAAAAGCAAAACAGCCTGTCGACATGTGTTGTAATGATGCAGCTTATTCATTTCTGAGCGAGGAGGCCATTTGCCCAGCTGACAGCCACAAGCTTCCCATCATCCTTTCTCCTGCGCTGTAAATATTGCTGGGATCGATGAGTGCTGTGTAGATAATCTCTCCAGTAATAACATGAAGGCACCAAGAGTATCTCTCAGGAGAAAGTAGTGATATTATAAAAACAGAACGGGGGTGTAAAGTTAAAAGAATGGCCGGATACTGTAGCTTGGCAGATACAGACAGAGAAATACTCATCCCCAGTTAATAAACAGTAAACATCATGTGAATAATTAGTGAAAATGGAGCTGAGGGTAGCAGCTGTAATAGAGAAGTATTGCTAGGGCGCAGAAACTGCTTGCATATTTACCTCAAAAAAGTTATCACACAATCAAAATACCCGCACAAACCAACACACTATACCAACACATAGATTTCATAAGGCACATTAGCTCAAGGATTTAGTTTAAGTCAAAAAAGAAGAATAACTCGGAAGTGAAGCAGAAGATGACAGATGGAGTTTGTTTGAGTGAGTAGAGGGGAGAAGATGAGATAAAGATTGGTATGAAAGAAGAAACTTGGTATACTGGTGAGGAGAACGGAGGAACAGTACCACCCAACAAATAAAAACAGCTTTAGGGTTTAACATGCTAATGCCCTAAGTGTAACCATCTGCATCTTTAACTGTGGAGCTTCATCACAGCCCCACTCAGGCAGCACCTGTGCAAGAACATGGACGAAACCATCTCTTCACCATCCACAAATTGACCAATGTAAAAAAACTGTAATGCAAAAACTGGAAGTACAGGTGCTGATGTAAAAAATGAATTCCTGGTTTGACTGCACTGCTCAGTCAATGGCTTTGGAGGCAGTGAGGGGTTCAGTCTCTGAAGGGTCTTCCTGAGGAAACACCACATAACACACTTTCTGGCCCATGTATGTGACTCTTTCTGCAAAGCAAAAGACAACAGAAGGGGTTTTAATCACAGGAATGTCTAACATATCTATTCAGTTAAAAAAAAAAGCATTTGAATATGTACTGCACAGTGGCATGGACCAACTCACCGACTACCCTGTAGACCCATTTGGGTTTGTCCTTCCAGTGAACACCCACAAAGTATACAGGGACTCCAGTCAGCATGATGACCATTCCCAGCCCACAAACCACTGGTTCAGAGTACAGACTGAAGCACAGCAGCACAGCCCAGAATATCAAGTAGGCGATGGGGATCAACAAGCTTACCTGCACAGGACGAAAATACACACAATCCTGAGGACTTTCTCTTCCCTTTTTTTGCCATGGTACAGCAACTGCTATATTCAATCCTCGGAGATGAGAATTTTTACATTTCTTCCATCTGAAACAAGCATACTACAGTACACTATCCAAGCATAGGGCCTGGACAAACACATATCACGTAATTCACCTTACCGACACCAGGGGGCGCCCAAATATGACTCATACCCATGCCCAGCCAAAAGAGTGCCCCAGGAATGAGTCCTAAAACTGGAAAATGAGTTAGCATTTTTGCACTTCTGGTTCTCCCAACTCCAAGTCCATGGATTTTTTGAGTGGTTTTTCTGCAACATAAAATATGTCAGTAAAAACACCACACATGAACTTTGAAACTTCTTTGTGTCTTTAAAAAGACAATTGCTCACAATTGGCTAAATGAGACTACAGAAAGTCATCACGTTGAGTCGTGCCAAACACACAGCCCAACGTTAGCCTTTTACAGCTGGCGATTGCATTTAGGCTTCAATAATCAAAATTTCCAGCAATAATCCAAAATCCAATGGCTTTTTGACGAAGGAACCAGTGCAATGCTAACTTCCACGTCAGCCTACCGTCAAACGTCATCCCTGGGGCACTCTATTTCCCATAAATTATCTTGTAAACATCTCCCCAATGTGGCTGCTAAAGTAACGATAGCATGACAACACAAGCTGCAGCTAAACTACAGTGAGCAGCTTAAAAATACGATGTGTTACTACAAGTAATGAGTCGAAGTCTAATGAAGCTGTGGTGCTTTCTTTCTATTTGTGACCAACACAACAACCCAAAAAACCATTTGAAGCTAAGTTACAGAACTTCAAATGCACAGTGACAACGATACAGGCACCGGCTAGTAGTTAGCTAAGTTGCAACAGTTGTTTTTTTATTTATTTTTTCACACCAGTTACCAGTTTCAAATGATAAGCTAGAAAGTCAAAGTTTCAAAGTGTTTTGGCACAGGGGTCACTGGTAGGTAATGTAAAGCAAACTGGGAGCTATGTTATGTCTTCAACAACACCATTCATCAAATACTCCAAGTTAAAATGAGTTCCCACAGTGAACGTGTGGTTCTCAGGTTTCTGTACCTTGATGGGTCTGGCCAGGTGGGGTCTCTTCTTGCGGAGGTAGAGGAGGCCAGCAATGGTTACACCGTAGGACAGATAGTTGATAAAGGACACATAGTTGATCAGGTTGTGTGTCTCTCCAATGCACAGGATGACTATAGTGGCAATGCACTGTGGGAGATGATGATAAGGTCAAGAGACACAAATCTATTAAAACAGCTAAAAATAATGACAAATTGCTTCATATTAATATTAAAGAATCATTTCTGCCGATGACCACTTTGTTTGAGCATCCCTGTGAAGCTAGTCAAAGAAGACAAAAGTGTGAGAGGAGCACTCACGCAAACCAGCAGGGCGGGGATTGGAGTGCAGTTCTTTAGGTGGATCATTGCCAGCAGATACGGCAGGTGACCCTCTCTGGCTCCTGAGAAACACAGCCTACAAATATAGAGACAGACATTATGCGTCTGCATTTATGTTCAGGTCTACTACACTTACGATATATTATCTAATCATAAAAGGGCATTAAAATGAAGTTTCAGCTTGTGGTGTGCAGCAAAGCAAGATATGTTTTCTACCTGGAGGAGGTGAACAGATATCCGTTGATTCCTCCAAAGGTGGACAGTGCTACAGAGATTGGCATGACCCAGGAAAACATCCCCAGCAGCTTTTCCCCAAATGTCTGGAACAACATGTGATTATTGACTTTTATTCATTATTCATTTAGTGCCAAACAGCAATGCATTCATTGATTCATTTCACTGAAAGACGCAATTTGCAACACCTTGCATAGCTCTTGTTTATCAGACTGTGTGGCTACACAAATAAAGCTTGCATGTACAAGATAGAAACAGTTTTTTTAAAGTCTCATAAGGTCATTTTTTTCATTTAATACTCTAGGACACTGCGTTTAATTCAAGATGACCGAAGAACACTTGTGTCAAACTGAACTCATGACTGTTTCCCAGTTTCACCTCAGAGAAAAAACACTTTAATCTTGTTGACTGATTGAATAATTGGTTGGTTAAGGTCTGTCTCGTGTGCGGATTCTGAGCTTCAGCATTCCAGTTTCAAGACTACTGAGACTCAGTCCTTTGTCTTGTTAAACAGTATATAAGCTCCCATTAGTTGCTGTAGGAAACACAAAATCATGGAGAAAGAGAGCTGCTCACCACTGCCACAGCATTGGAGGCCAGCAGCTCCTCAGGGGTCATGGAGGAGAAGTAGGCAATGTTGGTCATAGTGTAGACGAGGGTCACCAGTGGGATGGAAATATAGATGGCACGGGGCAGGTTCCTAATAAAAATAATGATATAAGCAATGGCCAACAATCAAATGTTGGTCTTCCAGTGTTTTAAAGAGCATTAACTAGACATTATGTAAAAATATAACTCTATAATGCAGTTCTGAACAAAGGGACTGAGCTGTACGTTATATTCCACTGTAAAGGTGCAAGTGTAACCATTAAGATTAATACTGTGTGTCTTCTATTGTTTATAGGAAAACATGTAGAGATATGAAATACTATCTGTGCATGTGTGTGCCGTACTTTCGTGGCTCCACGACCTCCTCTGTGACATAGTTGAGGAAATTCCAGCCGCTGTAGGCAAAGGAGGCCTGAAGGAAGGCCAGCGCTATCTGTCCCACTGAGGGGTCCTGACTGAATTCAAAGGCCACACTGGGCCTCAGGGCGTCATAGTGACCTGGAGAAGATGAGAGGAAAGGATCATATTAGAAAATCCATAGTTACATTTTTTTAACAGTTAAAATAAAATATTTAAACTGTTTAGAGAACTAAATTACGTCCTAATGCTTTTCACTGGAAAAAACTTAATTGTCTTTCACTGGTCACAATTTTATTTCTTATTTTTACCTGTGAAGTCACTTTCTAAATGTATTTTTCCTCAATTGTCACTATTGTTTCTACGTCAATGTTATATCTAGTTATGTGCACCAGGGGTCAGCAGTGTCAACATATTATAATCTGCTGTGACAGAATTTACAGTCTGGCAGCAGCTTCCGTCCCAAATGACCTCATTAGAAACTCATTTTCTGTCTCGGTGAGCTCTCCCGCTGTTATTTTCCACATTACCGTAAAAATGAAAGTTGTCATTATCCTGTTCTGTTGTTGAAAATGTAAGTGGTATATTTAATTTGCCGCCTTCTTTTTTTAAACAGTTTTTTCTTGCTTTGTCAGTATTTGTCATTTTAATCATTCTGTTTCCTACTGAGGATAAAATCAGTGATCGATCGAAATATACAGAGTAAATGTATGTGTTTACCTCTGAAGATTTGGATGAGTCCGACCACTATGATGAGTACCAAAGCGAGGAGTTTTCCTACAGTGAAAACATCCTGGATCCTTGTTGCCCAGCGCACACTGGAGCAGTTCACCCAGGTCAGGAACACTGCGTAAACACACAAACACACAAATACACTTAAAATAATTTAAAAGCATCATGTTTCTGACAGGCTTTGCCTCATAAATGCAGAGTTTCACACAGCCCAGTGTAATGAATTAGTATCCTTCCCCACTATATTAATAACCTCCACTAATATCAGAGGAAATAAATACTCTAGGGAAATAAAATCATAATGTTAATGGAAAAGCAGCATACTACATATTCAGCAGCTGGATGCTTGGACTGTGTGTATTCTGCTGCCTCTTTCATATTTAGGTTAAAGCTTAAGGTCTGTACGTAATCACCCTCCCCATGAATCCACATTCCTCTTGTCAGCACACAGAGGTAAAAACAGACAGCAGTGTATGGAATTAAAACACTTCCTACTTCCCGTTTCCTCCTGGCATTGACTGTGTGTGTGTGTGCCCTTACTCCCTGAGCCACTGACCTTCACACTGACCCTCAGTTTTACGTGTTTTTGCGAGTGCCACCATTACAAGGGTTGGCCACATTCCAAGTGAGCCACTTTGAGCAAGTGCAAGTGGCTCTCCAGCTGCCCTCAAACTCAAGTGCAGGCTTGCAAGTGAGAGGTAGACCCAGTAGGAAGTGTGAGTCGGGTGAACAGCACAGAGAGGGAAAACAAGACTTTTGTGTAGTTGTACTTTTCTTTGTGAAGTTTCAAGTTGTGCAATCCTGTATGCATAATACAACACAAGTCTGACAAACAATGTACTATAACTGTAATTCAGTCAGCCAACTCAGGTGTAAATGTAGAGCATGTACAGTATAAATGTTTGCCGTCTAGGCTCTGACCTCGTCTCTTTCCACAAGGAAACATCAAGCTCAGCTCAGCAGAGCCTATTCTGTAGGTGGATGCTGTGTTAGGTAGAGTTAGGGAATGTAAGGTATGTGTTGTAGTGTGAGAAATATGCTATCATGAGGGTAGCAGCAGACTCGAGTCGGACTGCCTGAACTGTTTTGTAAAATAACACTTTTTGGGCATTACTCAGGAACAGAAGGGGAGACATTTGGTCAGACACTGAATTGATGACACTAATCTCAAGTGTTCACCATAAAACTGTGCTGATTTTATTAAAGCATTGTCTCCTGTCATGTCATGGCCACATATGAGTCTGGACAGACATGGATGTAAAGTGCAACTTGACTGGTGGGTGGATGCATTCAACCATGAGGTGGTAATTCTAGTTTACACATCAAGGTATCAGCATAATAAACATGAAATACTGTGAGGAGAAGATTCTTCTGATGTCAGCTCACTCTAAAAACACATGGCTTTCTAAATGTAATATTTCTACAACCACTTTTAAAGTACTCATGATGATAAAGTTCTCTGATTAATCCTGATTTAAAAGTGATCCGTGTGTTTGCATACAAGGCTTTGTTCAGTGAACATTAATTATACTGTACATCTAGCTATATAATGTTTATGTTCTATAAACAGTACAAATGGACATAGGTGTGAACAACAAGCTATAACAAGAATTCCCACCTTGCAGTTGTATCCTTCTGAAAACCAGTCAAGTTACAGAGCAGATCCATGTCTGTCCAGAATCATATGTAGCCATGACAGTAGACAGTACTTCAAATGTTGCTGCAAAGAAGCTACATGTTCTTAAACATGGATGCTTTACACACATCTTAAACCCAGCAGCACAGAAGAGCTATGAAATCACCAAAGTTTCAAGATGGCCAATCAAGATTGGTACATTCAGTATTTGGTCAAATCTCTCCCTCATAGAGTGTATAAAACAAGAGACGTTGTTACTGTGAGCATTAAGGCCGTTACCATCTTCAAATTTTTAGAGCCAGACTGTAGCAACATGGTGACAAACCTCAGACAGCCTGTCAGTCAAGCAACCCCGACCTTAAATATGCTCAACTTTGGGCCTTGACAAAATGTAACCCCCATGTCCACTGTGGAAATTAGCAATAGAGACTAAAAACGTTTTTGTACCAGGCAGTAAACGTGTATTTCTGCGGTGAAGTATATTACTATTTTAACACCAGAGTGTATGTGGATTTACTCTGTTTTGGAGTCAGCCATTCAATGAGCTGCAGTTTTTGGCACTTCTGCAATTGGCTTCATTTTCAGCCTTGGAGGTTGCCGCTTGGTCTCTCTATGTGTTCCTCAGTTATTGGTGTTAAATAATGCCCAGAAAAGTGTTTTTTGCAGAACATTATGATGCCATAGCCACAATGAAGTTGACTTTGGACCTTAAGGATATAAAATGTCATGGCTTTATAATTTTATTCTAATAGGCATTTATGTGAAATTTTGCCATAATTAGCATACAAATTCTTGAACTGTGGCCAAAAACATGTTTTGTGAGGTCATACTGACATTGACTTTTGACCACCAAATTCTAGTCAGTTCAACCTTGAGTTCAAGAGGACATTTGTGCCAAATTTGAAGAAATTCCATGAAGGCGCTCTTGAGATATACAGCCGTACAGATGGACAACCTGAAAACATAATGCCTCTGGCCACGGCTGTCACCAGCATGGAAGCATAAAAACAGGTACAGAATAAAAAACAAGACAAGGTACAAACTTAGAGAGTAATGACACACATTTAGTGCAATAAAACATAAATATAACTAGTCAAAATATATTTTTCTATTATTGCACGTTTGTCATTGCACTATACGCATACACACTTTTATATTTGTCTTCTCAATGATATACTGTACCATATCAACAGGAAACAGTGGCAGAATTTGTATGCCCCCCTACCTTAAGCCCTGTACATACTCCATACTCCAAATTTATACTTTTTCTCGAGGTGGCAAGAACTAGAACAAAGTTCGTTCTGGCCAGGACATTTCATACTTAACAAGAAACTCCAGTGCAGAACTCCTGAGAAGTCCTCATAGGCCATGCCGCAAATGTCACATGGGCTAAGCATTGGGGGAATCTGACACAACAACAACAACAACAATGGCGGAGATGGCAGTTTTTGAGTTGATGGAGGAGGGAGAGGAAGAGGAGGAGGAAAACAACATGTTCGAAGCGGAGGAGGAGGAAGAGTTGTTACTATTGGCCATTGCTGAGGAGGTGGAAAAAAGGAGTGAATGCAGGTGGCATGTTCGACCACTCGATCAGAGTTGAGCAGGGCGAGTACAGCGTCTTGGTTTTCTGCATCAACCATGCCCACTTCAAATTTCTGACCAATCACACAACAGTTCTCGGACACCACACAAGGAAAAAGTTCTGCCCAGATGATGTGGTGAGAACAAGCTGCAAGAACTCCCAAAGCGGGGCTGTGAGAAAATAAAGACATCATTCTTTTCGAGAGAGAACAAATTTCTCTGTTCTTGCAGAGTATGTAAAGGCCTTTAGCCTTCATCCACTCACTGACCATTGCTTGTGTTTCACGTGCACTCTGAACAGTGTGGCACATCAAATTGAGAGCTAGAGACTATGAAGCGGTTCAGGCGACAGAGTGTACATTGACACTCCATCTTTCTTTTCTGCATCTTTGCTCCTGTTGTTTCCTGCATCAATTTATTTAATTTAATCTCGCTAAATCCTCGTGTTAATACATGAACACGAGGATTGTGGACTTTTGGCACAAAAGTATGTGTGTGAGTGTGCGTGCGAGCAAATATGGGCGAAGGGTGTTATCGACCATGTCATCCATCACCGGGGCAAGGTTCCCCTCCCACCACAGAATTCTGAACAAACTGCTTCCGCTGGCACGGGCACACACACATACACACACGTGTGAATGTTTGGCAGAAGGTTTTGGTGGCACCGGGCAGAGCTTTCTCTCCCCTACAACACCGCGGTGTTTTATAGTCAGTTACCCTCAGGGTGTTGCATGCATTTCCGCTCCTGTGTTCCTGTGAAACCCCCCCACTACCACCACCACCTCCTCCTCCTGCTTCCCTCTGTGTTAACCCTGACAGGAAGGAGGTGCCAGCAGGCTTTGAATGCGACAGCGCAGGTAAATCTGTGTCCTGCCATCACAGCTCCTATTGAAGGCAACCTCAGCACTAGAATACTAAACTAATTACTGCTTTTACTCTTAATGGATTCTGATCCCAACTTGGTGCAGATTTATCAGGGGGCTTTAACCTCAGGAACGCCTCCTCTTGGTCCAGGATCTGGTCACAGGAGTCTCTGAACTGGAAATAACCCCGCAGTCCTGTCTGTTCACTGCAAGGTATCTGACACCAGAATCCCTCCAGACTACAGTAAATCTACAGCAGTAACTCTGGGTGAAATACACGCAGAAACACGCCAACAACCAACATAGTGCAGTCTGTGATGTAGTGTAGAGGTAGATAAAGGGAGGCTGCACCCAGCCATCGCTGTTAATTTGTCTTTATTTCGCTCCCATTCAGACATAAACTCTTTTTCTGGCGAAGAGGGCGACACACAGACGGTTACTGATAGATGGCGAAGCACATAGTTATATGTTACCTGGTGAAGGTTAGATTGGTTTTGAAGAAGCAAACATTCATCTCTGTACCCACAGGGTTTATTTTTGTTTGTTTGTTTTTCACAAAAATCCCTCTCGTTGGTTTTGATGTACAGTGCAAATAACAGACTCTTGAATGAATAAATGAATCACCTATATCATACCTTCTACCTCTCATCTCCATTCATCCATCCTTAGGGGAAAAAAGTCATCATGAAGACACTGAACAAATACACCTTAGTTGGACTAACAGTCCTTTGATTTGTTGGCTAATTTGTGCAATTTTCCTCTCAGGCATGAATTAAAAGTTGTCTTATTCCCGTGAACACAATATCTCAAGAAGGCCTGGAAGGAATTTCTTTAAATTTGGTACAAACATCCACTTGGACTCAAGGGACTCAAAAATTTGGTGGCCAATTTGGTGGTCAAGATCATTTGTTTGTTCTTTTGTTTGTTTTGCACTGTGACCAGGGAAACACAATTTCGTTCCTCTATGTACTGATCTATAAACAGTACATAGCTAGACGCACAGTATAATTAATGTTCACTGAACAAAATCATTGTACACAAATGCCTGACAGGATGAAATGATGACATCTTACATCCGAAAGATCAAAGGTCAGCTTCATTGTGACCTCATCATGTTCTGCAAAAAAATAAAAATTCTGGTCACTATTAAACGCCTTAACTCAGGACAGAAGGGAAGGCATTTGGTCAGACACTGAACTAGTGACACCAATCTTGGGTGTCCACCTTGAAACTGTCGTGAAGATCTTCTGCCTGTGAAGCATCCACATTTTAGTAATTCTAGTTTCTACTCTGTAGCTCTCATGATGACATTCTTTGTTTTTATTGGTACGTTTCTTGTTCCCATGGTGTATTTACATTTCATTGTATTCACTCTTTAACAGACAAGATGTAATGCCATAAGAAAAAACTGTAACGTTTTAAATATGATCATATTAATGCAGAAGGGACCCTGACAACTATTTCCTCTGTTCATATTTGATGCATTAGGCTAATGATTCCATTCATAACAGGTGAACAGATAGCGTTTATGTTTTATTTTCTTAACAGAACAGAGATGGGAGAGAAGGACCAATGTGTGCATGATGTGAAGATCTCTTTATCCTCAGATTCATTTTTCTTCTTTTTCTTTGAACCACTGTGAGTTGTTCATCTGCAGAGCATTTGTCGCTGGTAGTCTGCTGACTAACCATGATCCCCCAATCACCTCTAAAGTAGCTTCATGTTGCATTCAATCTAACAACTCCAGCATGGCCAATAAATCTGTGGAAGTCTGGAACTGATATCATTAAATTGAAATCACTCAACCACATTGAGTGTAATTTGTGCATGATGTCTGTATTTATTCTTAGTCTGCACTGCTTGAATTGTTTGTATCTATGCTTGGCCTATAACTGATTTTGAAAGGCGTTAACATTTTTTTTCCTAATAAAATGAAATGAATGTATTTGTATTTTTATTTAAACAGTGGTGTAATTTCTCAGGCATATTTTGTGGCATATGTCAAAGTCATCCATCATAACCAGTTGGCAGGATTCAACATCTGACTGACTGAAACATACTGCTCCTTCTGTTTCTACCACTGCTGCACCACCACACTGATGTGGCACACACAAGTAGTGACAACTGCTTCCCTGCTGCGCTGGAATGAACAACAGACTCTGCTATTGCTGTTTCTCAGTAAACCTAAGACAGAACCAGTGTGTATCTTTTAATGTTTCCAAAAGAAAAATATCATTTGATTTCTAGTGATTGTTGAGTAAGATTTGAAATTATTCATATTCATTCATTTGCAGATTGGAGATTTCTATCTAGTAAAAGTGATCAATATTTGACAAAATACAGTGGTGTGACAAGTAAATTGCCTGAAATGGGAGAGCTAGGCACATGACTGTGCTCCTGTTGGCTGCCCAGTGCTCCTATTCTTAGAGGAACACTACCAACCCCAACTGGACCTGTCTGGTTTTCACCCCCACATACACACACACACAGTCACACACACACCTGGGTCAGCTGTGCCTCTCATGCAGTACACTCTGCAGGGTAGGAAGGAGGGAGGACACATGTCTTGGCTGACTCACAGTCATAAATCCTTCACTAAGAAAAGTTCAGTTGACATAACAGGGACCTCGGTAAGACTCAGCAGAGCAGAACAACATTTAATCCAGTCGATCTCGCTGAGTGCTTCAGACAAATACTGTACACCAAACGCTAGAAAATGATAGCATTTATCCCTGACTGACAATACTTCCACTTTTTCTTTCCTTAAGTTATTTAAAACTGAGATCCAATTTGTTAATTTCCTTTGGTCAGATTATGAGAAACCTAACAGGTTTTTCCCCTCAGTGGTTCAGTTTATGGTCCTGAACTTGATGAGAAGTGCATTTATGATGAACTCTACTGCAAAGTGACTCAATGTATACAGAGCTGTGTAAGCCAAAGACTAAAATAATGTGACCTTTGAATGAAAATAGCGACCCGTCCTCCATCCTCCAACCCATCCTCTCCTCTCAGTAAAAACTGTAGATGGCGATAACCACTGTCACTAATTCAGTAGCCGACCAAATGTCTGAGCTCTGCCCTGAGTTATGATGGTGAATAATAATAAGTGTTTTTTTGCACAACATTATGATGTCACAGTGAAGCTGACCTTTGGCCTTCCAGATATAAAATGTTATCAACTTGTTTGTGAAATGTTGTCCTCGGTAGTGCATGAATTCTTGAGTTATGGCCAAAAACAAGTTTTGTAAGGTCACAGTGACCTTGATCTTTGACCTTCGTCCAAATTATAATCAGTTCATTCTTGAATCCAAGTGGACGTTTGTGCCAATTTGAAAAAAAAAAAAAAATCCCTCAAGGTGTTTTTTAAATATCGCATTCATGCGAACGAGACAGACAAACTCTCAGTGACCTTGACCTTTGACCTATGACTACCAAAATTCTATATAGGGTATTCTTGAGATATCACGCTCACGAGAATGGGACATACATACATACGGACAACCCAAAAAGATAATGCCTCTGGCCACGGCTTTCGCCAGTGTGAAGACATATACAAATAAATAGAAAATACATAAATAGATGGATTTATGAGCCACTCCAACTAATGTGACTGTGCACTTTCTGGGATGATGTTGCTCCTGTCCACATTTTAATTCAATTTTATTTAATTTTCTGTCTTCTGTCTCTCATCCAGAAAGCTATTCCCACCAGTTAACCACTCACTGCTAACATGTTGGTCACTGGGTGCTCAGGTTTATCCTGCTGGATGGACAGTCTGTCTGGACAGGGACTTCTTGTTCGTTATTTGTTTTCCCAGCACCTATTTTTAATCTACCATCATTCAATACTCAGTATTTCTTCTTTAATATGCTCTGACCTTTTCCTCTAAGATCAGTTGCTCATGGGGTTAGTCTGGGAAAGGAAGGTGGTCTGACGTTTACCTCCGTCCATCCACATCTCCTCCTCTGTTTACTCAAACTTTCTTGAGCCAATCAACCTGACAAACCTGGCCAACAACAACAACAACAACAACAACAACAACCATCTTGTCAGTTTTGAGAGGCTGAGCAAAGCCTCTGACAAAAACTCATCAGTCAATATTCAATCAAAAATCTGTGTTGTTGTTTTTGTCATTCCAACAAGACAGCTGGTCAGTTTGGAGCAACTAAGAGGACATAAGGGAGAAAAAAAATAGATTGATAAAAATACAAAAAGATGGGAGAAAAAATATGTGAAAATAAAAACGATAAACTTCTGCATTCTCCCTGAAAATGCCTGCGTTGTCTCGTTTTATTTTGCCAATGGGTTATCATTTAAATCCTAAATATTGCTGTTTCCAAAGTCCTCTCTGAGGTCCTAAAAGAATATGTGTTTATGCATGTCCTCTTTCATGAACATAAATTATGATATTAATGATATAATAGAAAATAAATACAAAATGTGCAATACATTTCACTCACCACTTTATATCCGAACAGGCCGTACTATACATAACTACATCCTGTATGTATCTACCTTATTCCTAGCCTCCATGATACTTTGTGTGAATTACAGGAGCTGCTTCCGGTGCTGAATCAGAACCGGTATTTTCCAAAGGTTATTGTTAGCTAACGTACACTAACCCTCTTTCCTAGAGTGATGGGAACACACCACCTCATACACTGTCACGTGATCATACCTCTGCCATCTCTGACAGCCGTCCCAAAGCATTGTTGTTTTTCCTTTTTACCCCGAGCACCATAGCAGTTAGCTTATTGGCTTGAGTTTACAGCTGAGGATATCTGGCATGAGACTGGACCTTTGTGCAAAGTTTGGTGAGTTTTCACCCATGGGATGATTTCCTCAGAAAAAGAAAGAAGAAGAAGAGGAAGAATACCTAGGATTATAATAGTGTCCTGGCAGCTTAGCTGCCTGGACCCTAATTACAGCTCCATTTGTTTTCCAACTAATGCCCCGATTGTCTGCCTTAACGACGCAGTTTACACATTCTTTAAACTGCTGATGTATTAAACTGGAGTTCAGTTACACATAATGCCAAATAAAGCAGCAGACCTCTGTGATAAAAGTAATATCAAGTGGTTGTAAAATAAATAATTTTAGGCATTCATTTATATGATATAAAAGAAGTATGGCAAATCAGTAACACTTCCTTTGCCTCAATGACTAAAGTCATGGGTCCCTCAAAAACAAGTTTTGTAAGGTCACAGTGACCTTGATCTTTGACCTTCGTCCAAATTATAATCAGTTCATTCTTGAATCCAAGTGGACGTTTGTGCCAATTTGAAAAAAAAAAAAATCCCTCAAGGTGTTTTTGAAATATCGCATTCATGCGAACGAGACAGCCAAACCCTCAGTGACCTTGACCTTTGACCTATGACTACCAAAATTCTATATAGGGTATTCTTGAGATATCACGCTCACGAGAATGGGACATACATACATACGGACAACCCAAAAAGATAATGCCTCTGGCCACGGCTTTCGCCAGTGTGAAGACATATACAAATAAATAGAAAATACATAAATAGATGGATTTATGAGCCACTCCAACTAATGTAACTGTGCACTTTCTAGGATGATGTTGCTCCTGTCCACATTTTAATTCAATTTTATTTAATTTTCTGTCTTGTTTTGTCTTAACCTTTGTTATATACACTTTTGATGTAAGTTTGTATGAGTTAAGTCTCATTATCTTATAACACAATGTAAATGTATTTTTATATCTTAATAATTTAAATGAATGTATCTGAAAACTTTTGAGGGACCCTCTGGCAGAGTGCCACAGACCTTACTCTGAAAATCACAGATTTAAACCACCAGTTTTAGAGGAGTGACATGCCTCACTTCCACGCATCTGCTGTTGGTGTTTGAGGCTGATGGAGCTGTAGGGAAAATACTTATCAAACCATTAATTGGTTTCATTAATTCTCTTTCATCCAAGACTCTTGTAGGCTTCAGATGAATGTCCTCAGTCTATTATGAGTTGACACTCTTCATGCTCACAAGTTGCTGATAAAGTGTCAGACATAGAGACTGACGCTTATATAACTGCTGATTACAGATAGATGATAATCTGTACTGAGGACCAGAGAGGAGGACAGAGAGAGTGTCAAGCAGCCAATAGGAACATCAAACGGCCATCCAGAAAGTCAGCTGGCCAATGGGATCTCCCTTCCTTGATGTGCAAGGTGTCCTGCCCATTTCCTGTTTCCATGGTGCTCAGTGACAGGAGCGTCACGGTAACCACTGTGAAACAATGCACAATGGCGTAGCCACACCCTCTCATTAGCGGCGTCCACAAAGGCTGGCACCATTATATAGTCTGACACTGATACTGACACACACGCACATACACACACTCGTACCACACTCAAAAGAAGAATACATTAAAACACTCACACACAGAGGGGGCCCCTGGCCTAACTGCAGTTGTAGCATTCTGTCGCCAAAAATAGTGGCAATCCACTGGCGTGCTCTATAAATGCTAACTCCAGTCCAACACGTGCACACGCTCACAGGCACAGATGCACAGCCCTCTCTCGTCATTCCCCGGTTTCTCCATCCAGTTCAGACAAGACCAAACTGGCTGGCTTGTTGACCAGATACATGCACAGTCTGCTTTTGCCACCGGCTATTTTAATACAGATTGCTGTACTGAACAGCATTTCAAGGGAAGGCGCTGCTCAGATTAGAGGCTGTAAAATAGAGCACGACACTTCATAGGGAATCATCAAATGACAATGACAGCCGTCAGCCCACTGTCAACTATCACAGTGTCAAATATCTTCAAGGCATGGGATCAAAGTAGCTGGGTTTGGTTTGCAGAGTTGTTTTTTTTCACTCTTTGTAATTTTTCTTTTCCCTTGCTTTACACTCACACAGCTATTCCCACCAGTTAACCACTCACTGCTAACATGTTGGTCACTGGGTGCTCAGGTTTATCCTGCTGGATGGACAGTCTGTCTGGACAGGGACTTCTTGTTCGTTATTTGTTTTCCCAGCACCTATTTTTAATCTACCATCATTCAATACTCAGTATTTCTTCTTTAATATGCTCTGACCTTTTCCTCTAAGATCAGTTGCTCATGGGGTTAGTCTGGGAAAGGAAGGTGGTCTGACGTTTACCTCCGTCCATCCACATCTCCTCCTCTGTTTACTCAAACTTTCTTGAGCCAATCAACCTGACAAACCTGGCCAACAACAACAACAACAACCATCTTGTCAGTGTTGAGAGGCTGAGCAAAGCCTCTGACAAAAACTCATCAGTCAATATTCAATCAAAAATCTGTGTTGTTGTTTTTGTCATTCCAACAAGACAGCTGGTCAGTTTGGAGCAACTAAGAGGACATAAGGGAGAAAAAAAATAGATTGATAAAAATACAAAAAGATGGGAGAAAAAATATGTGAAAATAAAAACGATAAACTTCTGCATTCTCCCTGAAAATGCCTGCGTTGTCTCGTTTTATTTTGCCGATGGGTTATCATTTAAATCCTAAATATTGCTGTTTCCAAAGTCCTCTCTGAGGTCCTAAAAGAATATGTGTTTATGCATGTCCTCTTTCATGAACATAAATTATGATATTAATGATATAATAGAAAATAAATACAAAATGTGCAATACATTTCACTCACCACTTTATATCCGAACAGGCCGTACTATACATAACTACATCCTGTATGTATCTACCTTATTCCTAGCCTCCATGATACTTTGTGTGAATTACAGGAGCTGCTTCCGGTGCTGAATCAGAACCGGTATTTTCCAAAGGTTATTGTTAGCTAACGTACACTAACCCTCTTTCCTAGAGTGATGGGAACACACCACCTCATACACTGTCACGTGATCATACCTCTGCCATCTCTGACAGCCGTCCCAAAGCATTGTTGTTTTCCTTTTTACCCCGAGCACCATAGCAGTTAGCTTATTGGCTTGAGTTTACAGCTGAGGATATCTGGCATGAGACTGGACCTTTGTGCAAAGTTTGGTGAGTTTTCACCCATGGGATGATTTCCTCGGAAAAAGAAAGAAGAAGAAGAAGAATACCTAGGATTATAATAGTGTCCTGGCAGCTTAGCTGCCTGGACCCTAATTACAGCTCCATTTGTTTTCCAACTAATGCCCCGCTTGTCTGCCTTAACGACGCAGTTTACACATTCTTTAAACTGCTGATGTATTAAACTGGAGTTCAGTTACACATAATGCCAAATAAAGCAGCAGACCTCTGTGATAAAAGTAATATCAAGTGGTTGTAAAATAAATAATTTTAGGCATTCATTTATATGATATGAAAGAAGTACCGCAAATCAGTAACACTTCCTTTGCCTCAATGACTAAAGTCATGGGTCCCTCACATAACTCAAGGTCTGATGATGGTTTTACAGACATTTTTCTAATGTGGGTTGAGAAAGACCTCAGACAGGGAAAGACACACCTGTCATTCTAGGTGTTATTTTCTTCTACTGATGGTAATGTATAACTTCCTCACTCTCAAAACTTTTTTGGTTTAATCATTTTTCATGTCATTCCAAGTATGTGAAAAAGTAGTGCGTGCATTGGAGCAGGGTGTGCACAAAAATACTATCCTATGTTGAGCTAAGCTAACCGTTACCTGGATGGACAGCCGGGTTACCATAAAAATGGTACTGATTTTTCCAACAATATTGAGATTTTTCTGCAAGACAGCTATTTAGGACATGGTTATTTGCTCTTCAGTGAGCTGAAACTCAAGTCCTACCACACAAAATGTAATCGTACCATATAAATGTAACATACATATATCAACCAAAAGTGCCCTACCCATTAACAACAATGATGTAGATGTGAAGATACTAACAGAGTCACTTCGTGTACTGTCTGGGCCAAATAAAGTGGATTGCCCTTTACAGTTTAGAATTTATTAGAGCCTTACTGATGTTTGTTTAGACATCAGTGAGTTATTAAATGATCTCTGACACTGTTTGTTGTGCCTGTACAAGTTTGCTGTGTTCCTGAAGTGAAAGGTCATACATTCCTGGCTGTCAGGCTGTATATGTCCTGTGCATTGCAGTGGCAAAGCTCTTCTCCTTTCAAAAATTTCCTGACATGAAGAATGAAGAATTTAACATAAATTGCTGTATGTAGTTTACAGAGTGCTGCTATTTTGATGTGGCACAAGATGACTGACTGCATTTCAGAAACCTCACAAGGAAGGAATCCTGCCAAGGTTTGCTACTTAAAATTCTGACTCTGGCATCGGACGTTAAATTTAATGAAAAGAAGCATCCAGTGTCCAGCCTTTGCCCTGGAAAGCTCCACTGCACAGGACTTAATGTTTCAGTTTATCTGGGATCAGTGGAGGAACTGTGTGGTTAAGACTTGCAGCAGTAGTTACCCTGGCTGATCAGAAAGAAAAAAGCGCTACCTATAGAAACCCAAGCCGCATCAATAGAAAATCAGAGGACACAGACCTAAGAGTTTGTTTACACTGATTAACAGATTATTTATGGGAGGCACAGTTTGGAAACATCGCAGCAAAGACCCAAAAATAGACTAAGAAGAACTCATGAATCATGACTGAAACTGAACTGGACTTTCAGAAGGCTTTTGGCTGTGTGCGTGACTCACAGATACAGATGGTGGCGAGGAGTCTGGTGGCGATGTACGGAGGCAGGCAGTTCTGGAAAGCTGGCTGCAAGACGTAATTGGAGAAGGTGAGAGCAATGACAGCCAGCGTGGTTGGATACATGATGAGGACGGCACTCCATAACAACAGGAAGCTAGAGGACGAAGAGACAAAACACACAGAATTTCATATATGAGTAAAACAGCCCTCTCCTGCTGTCTTTCATGTCACAGTCTCTCTTATACCAAGAGCTGCTCAGCTCAACTACAGTTTTCTGCTGGTTTCTATGCAGCTCTACTGCAGCAGATGGGGTTGGTAGTGACTTGCTCGAAGGCATCTTGGCATCACTTACAAGAGACTGGCGCTCAGACATGAGAAAGAGACAGTGAAAAAAGCACTAGCAGGTGGAAACCCACTGAAACCAGAATACAGTATGCCTTATCTTACTGTGAGCTTTGACCTTTATTTTATATGATTTTTCATTATTTTGTTTTCATCATGTTCACATGAACGAGCCACACAGAACTTAACTAGTGCCTCCACACGCTTCACACTGCAACGCATGTTTGACCTTCTCAGTCTTACAATACTGTTCTGTGATCAGATGACATGTCACATGACATCATGAAAGTCACAAGACTCTCAGAGCTGATTGGTTCCAGACAGGCAGTATTTCTAAACCAACCCTCGTGTACAGATCCTGGACTGCTGTAGTATAATCCATACAAAGTGAGAACGACTGCTGGAGACCAACACAGTCGACATAAGGATTCGCTGTGGTAGAAACTGCTGTTGTAGCTCAGGCACAGCAGAGTTTTAAAAAAGGATAATCAGATAAAACAACAACAGTGCTTACCCAACTAACCCTCCAAAGATTTCCGTCACGTATGAATAGTCTCCTCCAGATTTTGGGATGGTGACACCCAGTTCAGCATAGCACATGGACCCGAGGGCACAGATCCCCCCTCCACATACCCAGACGATGAGTGACAGCCCCACTGAGCCTGCATGCTCCAACACTCCTTTAGGTGAGATGAATATCCCAGAGCCAATGATGTTACCTTGAGAGAAAAAAACAAAGATTAAGGAGGTTATTTACAATTGGTACTTGCCAGCGGCTTGGCAAACAACGTTTATTAACTCAGAAGTCATACTGGGATTAAAACCTGTTTTGTAAGATAGACCTAAAATTACACTTACAGTTTCTCCATGCGACACTCAGGAGTCGTCTGGACCCGGTTGTCTACATGGAGGTTGCTGAGCAAGCCGTGCTAAACAATGGCAAAAGTACTGACAGCTAACTGTGTTGACCGAGGGGAACTGGAGGGTGAGCACTATGCTTCCACAACAACACCATCCCAATAACAGCAGTATGCACAATATGAGCGCAGTGCAAAGCAGCGGCAATGAGCTGCTGACAAACGACAAACTCAAAGGCTGAAAACAAAACATGCTTCGATGAAGAAAAAACAAAACAGCTGCCAAAAAGTCCCAAGAGCCTTGTTTAAACAGTCCAACCAGAGATGTCTCAACTGCCTGTTGTCTGATCTAATGACCTGTGAGTCATTAAACCACAAAATACTGCAACTCCATCATTAACATTGTGTCTGTCTTTTGGTGTGCTGTGAAACTGTTTTTGATCTGGCTTATTAATTATATTGTGTATTTGAAGTATTGGTTGATCTGATGAAGTTTTTGGCATCAGTTTATGAACGTATGTCTTTATTTATGATGAATGGTAAATGGTCCTGCACTTGTATAGTGCCTTTCTAGTCTTTCGACCACTCAACACACTTTTACACCATGAGTCACATTCACCATTCACAAACACAGTCACACACTGGTGGCTGAGGCTACAGTATGAAGTGCCACCTTCTACTCAGTTTTTAGACATTAACAGCCATTGGGAGCAAATTGGGGTTCAGTATCTTGCCCAAGGATACTTCTACATGTGGCTGGAGGAGCTGGGTATTGAGCCACTGATCTTCCTACTAGTGGATGACCCACTGTACCTCCTGAGCCACAGCCGCTCATGTGTCCCTTTTTTATGTAAAGAAAAAGACAAAGTTCAGGCGATATGTGACAATTCAGAACAGACTGTAATGGAATATAATGCAGCAAGGCTCTCAGGCATTGTGTATTGCTTTCAAATATTTATTCTCCTGCAGACCAACTTTTCTCATTAAATCTTATCTCTGCAGACTCAAAAAACATGTTGACTTTAGTTTATTTTTGTTCAACACTTTCTGCACATTCAGAACATATCCCAGATATCTGTGTTCCCTGAGAGGTTGTGCATACATTTATACTATTTTGAGAAAAAAAGTTGTAATATTTGTGTAATTGAATGAGAAATGAATCATAATGCCTCATTATGCTCTGCTGATATGGTAGAATCCTCTTCAGACCATCTGATAGACACAAAACACTGTTTGAGGCTCTCTTTGGAGGAGACAAAGTTTAGCGACAGTGTGCTGCTCTTTTGGTCAGACAAAATACATGGTCGTCCCATACTGAACAATATAATGCACTGTCCCTTAGTGATCAATACAAGATGCAATTTGTCCCGTATTTTAATGCACAGAACTGTTAGAATGAAGATAATGCAAATGAATTCACCCAAATATTGGTAGTGACAATTCTGTCCTCGCAAAATATTGTTAGGGACATGTCCCTACCGTCAATACGCAAACCTATACGTCCTTGACATCAACATAGTCTGAGCAGGTCAAAGCTCTGTTCTGTCTCTTCAGTGATGTGTTGACTTATTTTTCTGTCTTTGCTGTCAGATGATAGCATGACTATTAAATAGTGAATTATCTCGTAAATCAGACCAGAAAAAAGAGGCAATAAGAGACTACATCTAATTATTTAATGATTCTTGGGCTGCTGCACTGAAACCATCAATGGTTGTTTAAGATTGTTTAGTCGCCTGACAGCACAAATATAAATACAGGTTAATAATAAAATCTAGTGCCATTTGATCAGCTTTTTACATATAAATCACAGGGGCAGTTGAATTTTAACAAACCGTCATGTCCATCAATGCTGTCAGTTATACACTAGAGTCCCATTCCCACTGGACAAAACAATAAACATTAACACCCACTAACACCTGGCTTTTGTCTTTAGCGGGTAAAGTTACAATCAGCATTCATTTCCAGGGGGAAATGACGCTTCAGTTGCCACAGGTCTTTATCGGCTTCAGCTCCAATCAGCAATGATGGAAACATGACACCCCACTAATTTTCACACACTAATTTTCTCCCCTTTTCTGGCATGACCACCGGTAACTCTGGGACTCTGTCATCTCAGCCATGTATTCCACCTGTCTCCATCCTAGCAGTGCTCAGAAGTTGTTCCAAATTAGTCATCACCATGTTTGACAGAAAGACTGAGTAATTAAAAAGAACAAAGACAAATAAAATAACCGCCACAACATTTTCGGTGGACTCCATGGTGCTTCCTCCTATTGCATACGTAATGTAAAACGTGACACACCAGATAAAAAACAGGAAATTATACTCATCTACTGACAATGGGAAAAGCTGTTGCCTATTTTTAGCAGGTATTTAAACAACCTGCATAAATGTGCTAATTTTAGTAAAAAAAAAAAAAAAAAAAGGTTAAAGTCCACTGCTTTGGATTTTTTTTTGTAATGTAGCCCACATTTTCGTCAGGGAAAAAAGCCCAAATGGTAAAGTGGAAAAAGCTGCACAGTGATCTAAGAACAACTCCCAACTCTTAGAAATACGTGAAATGGACATGAACAGTACGTGGGGGTTGGCACGAAATGTGTTAAAATTATGTGCTGGCAGCAAAAACAATCTCAAAGAAAAGTCAACAGGGATCTTTTGTCATGTTGGACACAGGAAGTAAGTATAAAAATTGAGGAAAGTCAGCATAGGGCAGGCAAGAGGTTTGGTGGATGGGTCCAAAAAACATGGACTTTTAACCAGGAGACCATTGTTCATGCCCCGTGTGAAACCAAAAGTCACCCTAGTTATGCAATCAGCAGTAGTTATTTGAACCAAACCCACCATCTTTTCTGACCAAACAAGTTGTGTGTTGTGCCAGTCGAATCAGATTTGGCTGTTCAATACTAATGTTTCACTATTCTGTCCTTTTCTTACCAAAAGTTTGAAAGTTTGAACGGGGTTTAGTGGGGCGTTCAGTGTGGCAGTTACAATCCCGGAATTTGCCAAACAAGCTAACTACGCTGACAACGGAGCTGAAATGTGCAACATTTTTTGCCGACACAGAAGCCTGTACCGAAGAGCAACGTGAAAAATGAAGAGCCCTCACTCTGCAGGAAAATCCAGGGACCAAAAGGTCTCCACTACAATGCACACTGACTGGCCAAAAAAACCTGACCGCTTGACTTGAAGCAATCAGGCGACTGAGGGGTCTCCGACTGATGATTCAAATGTCTGACTTTCAGAGGGCAATCCTACCTGTGGAAGGAACCCATCAGTACAGCTGCAGCAGAATTATTTTTGTTTAACTCGCTCGGCTGCTTGTATCATTTATTGTTGATAGCAAACAACAGTGCAGGTTGAGGCAACACCTGTCCCAGACATGTAATGACACAACCATAGTTAATATCTGATAGAAGAACTTATCCAATTTGGCCTCATGGAGTAGTGGAAACATGGCTCATTGAGGTCCTGGCTCAGCTGCACCACAAACAGTGATAAACAGAAGTCCCCTGGTGGCTCAGTTGGCTAAGGCACGTGTTAATACGCCACCATGTCATGAGCTGAAATCCAGCCTGGCACTAATAAGTATAACCCCCCTACGAAATGAAAAAAACAAAAAACTTAACTAAAACTAACAAGCACAAGAAAGTAACCAAACAGCAGCTGTCCAAGCAAAGCATGTTTTGCACTGCTGTCCTTGTTTTTCCTTCTCTTTAGAGAGCTTTGGGACAAGAGGAGTCCTCACAAAAAAATATGACTCTGTCCACTCCACTGTAAACATTTTAACTGTCCTCTGTCCTCAGTGAGGCACGCTATCACAGTTTCCCCGTCAGAGCAGCTCTGAATGCTCCCTAATGATGCAAAGGGAAAAGAGAGGTCCGAACGGTGCATTTATCACTGTCAGATTTGATTGTGGAGGCCATGGTGAGATGCAGAGTCGTTATATAATGCCTACGTTGTGTTTGTTATGTCATAAAGTTTGGCATTGCAGGCTGAAAGCGTGAATCAGAGTCCTACTGACCCTCTCAGCCTCCCCGCACTGCACTATAGCTGAGCACTGTTGTGAAAATGTCTCCTCAGATTAACCTCCAATTTATTTAAATCATGGCAAAGACTGAGGAAATTCCTGAACACTTTCCTGTGTGAAACAAACAAAAAAACCACTGTGATTTCAATCTGTAAGATTCTGTGGGAAAATGTAGTGACAGCCAATGCAGTCTTTTATCTCTCTTAGGAAATCTGTCCTACCAGTACTAACAGGCACATCTGTCCCACTAGTATTGACAAGCATGACACACAGAGTGACGCTAGCAGACTTGCCCTGAGGGAAAACAATGTGCAGGTGCTCGCTGGAATTGAGACTGGGCTAGTAAAATGTGGGAACACTGATTAACCATGATGTCACTGTCATTTTTAAATGTGATATATTCAGTTTGATTATAGATTAATATCATTTGTCACCTGACACATTTGGTTTACTTTCTAGCCCTACATGTTAGCAGTAGTAGTTGCACGCAGAAAGGCAGCAGTCAATAGTCCACCCCCCTGGAGTGGGGTGTTGGGTATGTGAGTAGGCTGTATCTGGTGGGTAGTAGCATGACTCAAGTCGTATGTGTGTACTGACTGCACAGGCTTCACTCCATCTGTGCTTCATACAAAAGACTTGGCAAGTGGTCGGTATCAACCTGAGTGATCTGAGCACTCATTTCACACCAGCAATATTAAATTAGACCAAGTGTATAACCCTTAAGGCTCTCTGACATACTGTAAAGCATAGTCAGAACTGTGGGTGTACTTTGAAAGTTTAGCAAAGGATTTGTGCAGCTACTGCTTGCCAAATGAACAAAAATTTGAGGCAGGCAGGCCAAAGAATAAGAATTAACTGGGACAATATCAGTCTCTATCAAAGCGCCATAGGCGGGACTGTGGTTGTAAAGATAAGCTCTTAAAATGATAACAGCACTTCCTTTTTTAATACACTTCGCACGTCACAGATTGTTCTTCATTTTCCACCAGTTTGTTGTTTTAATGATAAAACTGCCTCTCTTATTTGTTCTGGGAGGTATGTACTAGTTTGCTCAGTGACATACTTTTCCATTTTTCTGCTTTATATCATAAATTTATACTGTAAAACACAAGGATCTGTGAGCTGCAGGCACAGGGGGTAATTTACATTGTAAAAAAAACTGCTGTGGAAATTACAGTTTAACAGGCTATAATGTCTGACATCTGTCTAAAACCTCCAGTCATCATTCCGCAATCCCTTTTACCATGAGGGGTCCGCCTACTCGTGGTGTACTGTAGAACCTTATCATTTGGTGATCTCGCCGGCAGACATACACTTGGGAGTTATGGGAGTCATGGCAGTGCTGTATGTTTTCACTGGCACATTCCTCATGCCCTATGACATGTAGCTGGCACCAAAGACAGCCAGTTAACGTCTGTTTTATGACTCTACTACCCCTGTTGTGTAGCCACACATATACTAGGTCATTCACTGAGGCTGATAAATGAAAGCTGGAAAACCACAGGCATACTGTACTCCAGGATGATCTTAAATTGTAACTTCAGAGTTAAAAGCAATTAGTGAGGAATGTAAGGATTCAGGGCAGACCCATACACTCTGTCATTTATCCAGTCCTCCAAATTCCATATGTTCATGTCCTGTCCTTTCATCCTGCATGCTCATAGTTCAAATTCTAATGTGACCAAAAAGTGAATATGGATATATTTTGAGTAACCAGCCAGAATGTTTTAAGGAGGCAAAATAACTGAAATGAAAATAATGCTGAATTCAGTCCCTAAACAGGTGTTAGCCTGCGCTCTAAAACATGCAAGTGAACAATCTGTACTGTACATTAACAAATAGTTATGTTAAATCATCTCTAATAAACCAAATCCAAGAACACAATGTGTCACACAAAAATAAAGTCATGACCTCATTACAACATTCATTTCCATGAAGTCATTAGCCTGTCCTCCCTTCACCCCCATAGCGGCTGGATATGAGTCTGGCCACAGGCTGGTTATCAGCTGGATGTGGTGCTTGGGGAACCCTCTGCATGACTGTCAGATTATTATAGCACATACTGCAACCTGTTGAGTTACCACTGCACATGAGGTGGTTCTGTAACACTCCATCACTGCTCAGCACATTGTAATGTACAGGAAACCGTTTGTAGCAACGCAACTTCCTATATACAGACTTTCTCTCTCTAAAGCTGCATTTCTCTAATGTGCAGGCAGAGTGTATTTTTTGGTTTGAACAACATTAATGCCTTGCTTTACCCAGTTAAATCCAGGGGGAAATGGAGCCCCTGATCCTGGCAGTGTAACTGTGTTAATGCTCAACAGTCCCACGGAACCATATGGAGGCTGTATTTTGCCTCTGCATGCCTTTCAAGTTCAACATGAAGAGATCCAGCCACGTAGGCATGTCCATATTCAGACCATCGCGACTGATGCAACAGTTTCCATACAAAACCTAAAACTGGACCGAGACATCAGATGTGGAGCATCCGCGCGTAAAAAGCGACTCTATCTGTGCGTATTTGGCGGTTTGTGCCAATATCTGTTAAACAATCTCTAAACGACAAGTCACAATAATTTCCCTACAGAGTCCTCACTGTACATCAGGATCCCAATAAAAACGGACCCATTCTGTTACTGTCTCCTGCTGTGTGTCATGGTATTGTAACTTTAACAACTAGGTACAACTGCACACCCGCCACGTTACAATAGTAATTCTTCTAGCCGGCTGCTCAAACACGTTTTCTCTTGTAGCTCAGATCCCCGGATCGACCCCGCTCTTCATGAACACACGATTTCAGACAAAAGCTGTCACACACTCACCGATGATAATAGCGCAAGCGCTCAAAAGTCCAATTTCTTTTTTCAGAGTGACTCTGTCGCTCTGGGATGAGTTTTTATCCTTCTTCTTTTTCTCTTTGTCCTCCATCTCCTCCGCCTTGCGAGTGTGCTTCCTGCCCGCCTCGGTCCGGTCCAGATACTGTAGACTGAACCGCGCTCCGCTGCCCGGGCTGCCCTTATAATATCCTACTGATGAGGAGGACACGCGCATGCGCACGACTCAGCGCTGAAGGCACCACCTTGCCTCAGGTGGGCTGATGTAAAGGTGTGACTAGATTACAAAACGATGATAAATGAATAAATACACAATCAAGCTGTTCAAAATGAATAAAATAAAGGAAAATCTTCATACAAATCCATTCTTTTTTGTATTTGTCGTGCTTTTGGACGTTTCCAACGCCCCGACCCTACAAACAAACAAGTTGACTCTGCTTGTTGATAGCCAGACAGGATTCAAGTGAGTCAGTTTTCCCTCGCGTCAGCTTTGTAAGTGCAGGAGGGTTAATACAACACTGTCTTCACTCAGTTGACCGAGAGTATAAAATTAAGTTAACAGTCAGATGCTCTTGATTTATTTACTACTTTTCCCTTGTGGTGTTGTACAGCTGCATTCTGTTGACTCAATGTATCTCTGAACAAGATAAATATGAAAACATATTCTAAACAAATGTCACTGATGTAAAAGTGTGTGAAGATTTAGGGATCTAAGAGTAAACACCTGCAGTTGGTGTGATGTCTTGCAAACCTGTGCCTTGCATATCTTCAGCTCTACTACAACACTAACAGTGTGTGACACGAGTTAACGTTGGCTAAGAAATGGAGTCCGCGAACCTCAACCACTGACTGTCACCCACCACAACATGGGTAATCACATGCTGTGTTTCAGTTATTTTGCAGTGGCAACCTAGCAGAGATGGATCTTCTCTTAGCGCCCTGTAACAACTTCATTTCAGCCGGTGCAAGACTGAGGGTCCGAGCACCGGGGGTCTGACCCCGGACTGCCCTGAGTCCAGATCAGCAAACCTCTGTTGCTGCAGTTACATGGATTACACCCAAACCACACAGGCCACTAGTCCCCAGGCTGGTTTTGGGGGTGGCTGAATTTGAGTGGCTACAGCAGGTCCAAGCTGCTGTCCTCTCCTGGGTAAATAGGGTCCTAGTGGAGTGAGGCGGAGGGTCCATGGGTGGCAGGAATGAAAGAGACCTGGATACAGCATTGGAAGTGGGCCTGTTCTTTCCTATGAAAGCTGCTCATGACACATGAGGGCACATGAGGCCAAAAAAGCTCTATTTCCACAGTATGAAATCACCCGAATCTTCCACATCATGGGGCCCATCGAGCAAGCGCACGAGATTCTTATGGCAGCTGAGCGTGGCTGAGTGCAGCTGAGCAACTGATGGATCGGACGATGTAGTTCCAATATGTTTCCGGTTCTGCGGAAAACTTGCGTGAGTTCGTAGTTTTCACCAAAGTCTGTACATTTAATGGAAAAACACAGGATTTGTATTTCTTTTAAAGTGCATTTTCCCAATGATTCGATGATTGACTACCATGTTAAATTGGCTTCAGAGCCCAGGGCTGTTCCTGGGGGTTTGATGCAGTGCTAGTTTGTCTCATTTGTTGTCTGATAAGCAGTTTAGCCAATGTTTAGTTTACCTTGCTAAATAACTTGGACATATTGCTAGCTAGTTAACGGCATAATACTGTCTTGAATGGTTAACGTCAGTTCATCCAGTCTCCAGGGCTTATCTAGCTGGTAAATTAGTTAGCTTGCCATTTGCGAATTACTTTATCAGCTACTGTTATGAAGCAACAAAACACCAGAGGCTAGTTACAGCTAACTGGCTAACTTAGCTTTCTTGCTTGCTAATGTATGAAGTACTTCATTCGTTGTTCTGATAATGTCGCTAATAAAAAAAACAACTCCTCTCTGAAATGAGCAAGCTTATGGCTGGGTAGGAAAACCCAGAGCTGGCTGAGCTATTTGATAACCAGCTTCATGATGAGGTTAATGAAGCCAGATAACCAAACGATATGCTAGCTTTGTCGAACTAGCTTTGTAGTACCAGCCTCTGGTTTTGTTGGTTGTTGAGCCTGTCTGTCTTCTCCTAATCTGACAATATCAGGAGCATAATTGCAATGTTAGTGTCACTATGTCAAAGTAAAAATGTCCACAATAAAACTACTTCATGACTTGATGCATTTAAAAGAATTTTGGCAGCTACCGTAAAAATTCTGAACAAGACATGAGATGTGTGTGACAGCTAACGTTAGCTCGCTAGGTCTGGGACCGGCAGGGGGTGTGATCCCCTCAGAGTATTAAATCTTATCCATTCGTCTTTGCTGTGTTTGGTGTAGTTTACTGCTCAATATTCAGCTTGGCTCTGCTAGAAATGCTGTTAAGAGTACGGCTTTCTGCCCCCCAGTTGTGCACGCATCTCAGTCAGTACGTTTACAGGCACAGTTAAGTCGAGCTATGGTTATAGCTTGACTAGGCCATTTTGGGCTGCAGATGAAAATAGCCTGTATCGCTTAATCTGGCACATTTACGTGACTTAAGTTATCATGTTGATTAAAGTGCACTGCCCCTTTCTAAATAAAATAAACATAAACATATTTAGACAACTGTCCTTGTTCCAGTATACAAGCACTGGAGTGGAATCAATTTATTGACCGAAGTATGTCTGACTCCGCTACAATAGGTGGCGATACGTCCCCGATATGCTCCCTTTCAGCTTGTTAGTATTGGACTTTTTTTTCCCATTGATCTATTATGTCACAGACCAGGCATTCAACAAACAAGTTAGCTACACTTAGGTACAACTGGTGCAAACTTTACAGCTCTGTACATTTCCTCCTCCCAAAAGATGCATGGCTCTGGATGTAAATTTCGCCATGTTGTTACCAGTTTCTTCTTTTGTCACATATTTAATGCTTTCGACTTATGGTTGAAAGCCTAGGGCAGAAAATGTGGAGTATGTGCCGAGGGCCTCGACCAGTTAGGGTCGCATTGACTATATGCAGAAGGAATTTGACTCCCAATCACATTATCTGGGTTTGTCAGCCTTACTTTGAAAAATTAAATTTTGTATGAATTCAGTCAGACTAATATGTTTACATGTATTTTAAAAGTCTGGTTTTAGTCAGACTAACACAAAAAAATCAGTTTCCTCTAATGTCATATCGCACTGACTGATGACGTTGCACAGAAACCCATTTATCATGGAGTCATTAGCCATGTTTCCATCAGCCTGTTTAGATGCGCATCTAGAAGTATCACATCGGAAAATTATGATGGAAACGCCAAAATTCGAATTAAAATCCCCTGATTCGCACAAACTAAAATACGCTCGCTTTAGCCGGGTTTTGGTTGATTAAAAAAAATGTTGATTTGCAAAACGGGGGATGGAAACAGTTTGAATTAAGTCTGACGTAGCGCATCTCTCTCCATGGTGATATCCAAACTCCGGGTCGCTGGTTTCCAACCGCCAGAAAACGTAGAAGAAGAAGAATGTGAGACTTGTTTGTTTCCGGTTCTGCCAGTTCGTAGTTTTCACCAAAGTCCGTACATTTAATGGAAACACACAGGATTCGTATTTCTTTTAATGCACATTTTCCCAATGATTCAAATCACTTCTGGATGGAAACATAGCTATTGGTCCAAATGAAATATATAAACACTGCAGACCATATCAACATGATGATGGTCAGTCACGGTCAGTCTGGCTGCTTGTGCAGGACTGCATTAGTGCGCGAGCAAGTGGATGCTGACTGCAGTTGACTTAGCCTCGGAGAGAGGGCTCACTAGAATCAAGGATTTTGGGAAAGTTACATACAGAACCTTTAAAAATCCTACAGTATATGTTCTACTTTATTTTGATAGCATCCAGCAAAATAAAAATATAAACGTGGGTTTGTTTGATTTTTACCTCTGAAAACATGCTGTATCCTCATGACAAAGCTCAGTTTGATGCTGCAAACCCAAATGTGTAGTTTTAATATATTTTTACTATATTGTGGTAAACCCACAAGTGTCAACTGGCCTAATTAAAAACAAAAGATAGGCTAATAAATGAATAAATAAATAATCAAGCTGTTTGGTCCGCTTTAAATAAACGATTTTAAAAAACAAACAAACATATAGCCATATATTGTTTTAATTTTCTTGCTTTACTCCTCCAACTTTACAAGCAAACAGTACAACAATTTCAGGCTGCCCCCTCTTGGAAACTGGTCATTGTTAGTCAGACAGGATTCAGGTGAGAGTGTTTTCCCTCTGGGCCACTGTAATATGAGCCTCTGCTCATTCTTTTGAAAGAGGAGGAGTGTCAACACAACACTGCTCTACATATTGTAGAGTCAGATGCTCTTGAAGACAGATGTTACCACAAATGTCACTTGCAGGCTGTGTGATGAATACAAAAACAAACATTAGAGTGATTAGAGTATTTTTAATACTAGATAAAAACAAGACCATGAATTTACAGTCACATTATCTGCTCTTTGAGGCTGTATGTCAACACAGCAATGCATAGATGAATGCCAATGTCATGCTAACTTGCACACAATGACAATACTGACATGCTGATGTGTAGCAGGAAAAATGTTAACCATGCTCATCATCCTAGTTAAGCACATTATTTTGATAACAACTGTTGAAGGAAAGACTGAGGGACATAGAGTGTGTCTATGTCAGTGGGTTTTTTTTTGTTTGTTTGTTTGTTTGTTTGGTGCCTGAAATAAGGTCTGTGGTTAACACAAGCATAAGAGACTTTCACATTTAGTTCTACGATATAAAATACGTCTGTAAATACCACACTTGTGAATGTGAAAGTTTTCATGTGCCTTAAAAAGTGCAGTTGCTAACTGAGACTACAGAACATCATCACGGCAAACACAGCTTTACAGCCTCACTGTGGTGGCAAAGTTGAAGTCATGTGAGTTCTGTGCCTCTGGCAATTGCATTTAGGCATCAAACGTTATAAAAGTGGTGTTCATTTGTGAATATGATCTTGCCTAACAAAGTATCATAAACATTTGTTTGCCTCAGAGCTTATTATTGACTAACATACAGCCGCACTGTCAATATATGATATTCTGACCTTGGGTATGATCATTTAAATACAATGGATCATGTATGATCCATATGAGTTGATGGTGTTATGCCAATCACAGCCAAACCAAATGCTACCAGCTAGACTAGAAAACAGTCTAAATGTAAGTCTATTTATGGGGCGACAGTTAGAACATGTCAGCAGAGAAGCATCAATTCATCCTCAGTCTATCATTTCAACTTTGGCAGAAATCTGGCATGCAACACCTGGGAGCAAACACATGACTGTTTGCTCTCATTTGACTGTCAAGTGTTTCATCATTAGTTAGCCTACATGTAGCCTTCTTAGGTCGCTTGCTTGAAACAGCTACAGAAAAGACAGCTAAAGAGCAGAAAAAAGAACAAGAGAATGAAAAGTTATATGTGGCTGCGTTCTTCACAGATGACATTCTGACACGTCAAAGTAGGAGAAGCACAGGTGTAAACAGCGACATGAACGACGGCTGAGTTCTTTTCAGCCGCTTTGGTCTCAGGGTCCTGGTATGCTGGCTCAATGTCACACTGCCATGACTTACTGGGACACTTAAATAGAGCAGAGTCATTGTTAATGTTAGTAACACCTGTGTTTTTTCTAGTATGACAAATCAAAATGTCTGCTGTGGAAAAAGGCAGCTGTAACAGGTGTATGAGTTCACAACATTTAATTAGAGGAGATCTTAACAAAGGCCCTGCACATCCACTCAGGTGTTTTGACTCACCTCTGATCTCTTTTCAGAACTGGGTCGGAGTGTACTGCTCAATCAACATCTCCTTCATTCTCTCGTAAAGGCTGTTGTATCTGTAAAAATAAAACTCTTTACACCTTTATGATTCTTATAAAAATACAGAGTTTACTGACCTCATCGTGCAGTAAGCCTTTGTACGGTAGATTGTGGTAGAAGGAAGGGCGCAGGTGTAATCACGGAATATTAACAATAGCCGTATTCAATTTTGGTGGTCTTTGCGCTGGCTCACTGGGAAGGCTTACTGGCACACCTAAATGGAACAGAACCATTGTTAATGTTGTAAGCTGCACCTGTGTTTCTCCTGCTGTGAGGAAGTCCATTTAGAAAATGATGTATTAGTTATTCAAACGTTGACAATGACTTCAGTTTGTTTGTGCGTCTTCTCATAGTTATAATTGTTAGTAATTAACAAAAAATTACCTGGACTCCCAACCAAATCTGGATGGTAGAGCCATGTTTTTGGATTTAGCAGCACATGACAAGTCTCTTGCTTTGTGTGCAGGCCGGGGGTGGTCGCCTGGTCTCCTCCTCAGAAGGACCGTTGAAAAACTTCACACTCATACCAATTAGCCAAATAGGCATATATGTGCCAGAGGGACAGAGAGAATGAAACAATACCCCAGAATGATTAATTATTTCCCCTGTGGTGTATTTGTGGTAGGGTTAGGGTTGGTTTTCAATAAAGCCCCTTGGTTTTTATATGTCAGCGCACATGGACACACATATACACACACATATACTGGTGGCAGACGAAGTTAAGGTGAGTGCTGTTGGGCATTTCTGGGCATTCTTTACTTCTTCTTGTTGGAGGCAAATATTGTACTTTTGCTCCACAATTATATTTGATAGCATTAGTCATTTATTATTTTACAGATTCTGATTAATAATACAAAATATAACCAACTAATAAATTACAGTGTATTAATGTAGATTAAGCTACCCAGCAATATATAAACTGATTAAAATGAGCACCACCATTACTAGCAGCAACATTCAAGTGATGGCACATTAATGCATCAATAATTGTAATCCAATGATATGATATATATTATTCTGCAAATTTTGCAAGCAGAGTACCTTTACTTTTAGTACTTTTATGGTACTGTAAGTACATTTTGGTGATAATACTTTTGTACTTTAATTAAATAAAGATTTAACTGCAGGGCTTTTACTTGCACTGCATCACTACATTGATTTAAATAGAAGAGCTGAATTCTTCATCCACCACTGTTTCTGGCTTGATACAGTTTATCGGTAATATATGAATATGCCAATCAAGAAAGCTCATTTTTGTCTCATTTTCATAGTTTTGGCCATTATTCCTACCTGTACCTGTTTATGGGTATCTTTATTTATTCTGTGACACTCTCTTGATAACAAGTGTGTTAATTCTCAGTGGTTTTTAGGCACTACAAGCAATTGTGCCACACACACACACACACACACACACACACACACACACACACACACACACACACACACACACACACACACACACACACACACACAAAACATCCAAAGTGCTTTTTTTAATCAGTCAAGACACAGCCTTGACTCTCTGCCACATGTGATGTTTTATTCTGCCTCTCTAACTGGCAAAAAAAAGCTTGACTTTTGTTTAACCAATCAGTTACGTTTTCTGGTAGATGTGGCTTGTATTTTATAGCCTCAACAATTACTTTCTTTAAAGACCCTATGTGTAAGATTTTAACGTTTCTTACACTTCTACTATTAAAAAAGACGATGTAGTGGACTGCAATCCATGCCATTCCCCTAATTTTTACAGGGACGTTCTCATTTTTCTTCAACATTCCACCAATGCTATTCAAATGATTTAATTAAATGAAAGTTAAACATGAAAGAGCTTTAATATAATCAATTATTTTCAATAAACTATTAGGGAAAATCTCGTTGAGATTTTAAATAGGTTCATATTGATTTAAGGAAACCATAACAATGAGCCTGCATGACCAGCAATCTGTTGGGTGTTTTTCTTGACTTGGCTGAGGAGATTATCCCTCGGGTTTTGCTGGTGTTTAATTATCCAAACAATCCAGCTACTGTAAGTTAGATTTTTAATATCTGTGGCCCTTATTTTCTGCCACCAAGCTGGCCAAGTTTAAGTTGCACAAATAAAAGATTTTCCGGTAGACTTGCTGTCACAAGGTGTGTTGCAGTTTAAAGTAACAACCCTTAATCTGATTTATAGCAACAAGTTGCCTCTGAGTTCCCTGGAGAGAGTGTGTGTGTTGGAAATCTCTTCACTTTTCTTCCTTCCGTGCTCCTCACTTCCCAGCAGCTATATAGCTGGTGACAAAGCAGAGGAAGATAGAGATGATCAATGGTCAAAACAATACACATGAGAAAGGTAGAAAACTGACATGTCAGGTGTAATACTTTGAGATGACGGTTGGTGGAGGACATCCCATAGATATCATACTGTATGTTAAATGAGAAATAGAAGGAGAGATAACAGCACAGCGACCGACTCTTTAGCAGCTAAATCAGTAGCACAAAGCACACTCCCAACCCCACCTCCCTATCCCCCAAACTAAAGAACGAGCCCCTTTGCAGCCACAGACTTTGGTTTGCAGCTAAGCCAGTCTATAGTATAGCAAACACCCTTTCAACCAAAGAACTCAGCTGCTCCAAGGCGACAGACTCTCATTAGCAGCTAACCCTGTTACGCACACAGACTATTTGTACAGTACACACCCTTTGAACCAGGGGACAACTGCCCCAGTATATAGCCTATAGCCTCTCGTTTAGCAGCTAACAGCAGCTAACATTAGCACAAAGCACTCACCCACAGCAGTGAGCAGTAACTGCCGGTGGACAAGGCAGCTGATTCGGCCAGAGAGACTGAAAGGTATGTTAGTGATGGCTGTTTTGCTTGTGTTTATGTGACTGTCGCATTTAACATGGTTATCCATGTATTTCTGGACACTTGCTGCTTACACTCAGCAGGTTGAACGAAACGGCACTGATGCTATGCGCTCTCATGTTACGTTTGTAGATACGTAATTTTCATATAGGGGAGGGGTTATGTAACGTTATTTGCGCCCCAACCGTGATCCTTTCGAAACTTAACCATGTCGTTTTGGCACCTAAACCTAAGGAAACTGAAACCTAACAAACTTGTAACGACCATTGAATGGGCTGATAACAGCCTTCTGAATCTACCAATAGGTGTAATAGGCCCCTATGATGCTTAATGGAGTGATAACATTTGAGGCTGGTGAATTTGGTACACATATTGTTGTTCCTGGTAGAATTCATTGTAATAACTTTGATGAACCCTTAGCTGTCTCTCAAGTCAAACTTAAAATTTTTTCCAATACTCTGGTTTGTGACCAAATAACCTGCAAAACTACTGACATTCTCATCAGCCACTAGTATCCAATATGTGAATGTGAGGAATCCTATCTCTTTAAGATTGTTTCTTCAATAAAATTTAATATGCAAATTGATATTGTTATCATCGTTTCTGTTGCATTTAGCAATGTGTCTGCAGCCTTAAACAGAAAAGAATGACAAATACTGAAAACACACACTCACACCACACCACTCCATCTACAGTTTAAGGAGTGAAGTTGTTAAGTTGTGGCAGGCGAATGCTAACGAATGCACAATTAACTTGGAGGGCGGCCTCCCCTCCAAAAGGAGGCCCCAACAAAGAGAGGAGATGCTTTGTTGGCGACAGGAAGGCAGGCTGAAACACTGGCTTCAGTGTGATGGCAGGAGGGGATGAGGAAGAGGAGGAGATGGAGGGGGAAATAGCCAAAATACTGTGTGGCATAAGGGGAGGAGTTGTGCTGTAAACAAATACATCACAGCATCCCAATACAGCAGCAGGAGGAGGAAGAGTGTGTGTGTGTGTGTGTGGGGGGGGGGGTTGGAGAAATTATTGGAGAATAATGGGAGAGAGGGAGGAAGAAGAGGCGAGGTTTTGAGAGTGCAATGGAGGATGAACCAAAAGATTTGTGTGTCGATAAGAAGCTTTCTCTTACCTCAAAACAAGAGAGCTGTCTATAGAACTGGATATATTTGACACCATCTGATAAAACCCTGTGTCCCAGTTAGGAGACTGGATCCTACTTGGCTGAGGAGGCCTGTACTGTTTTAAAGACCTGTCTTAATGCAGCCAAGAAATTGTTACCAGCCGAGACAGCTTCATGATGGCTGGTATTGTTTCCATCATGGCGAAATGTGGTCTCGGTGACACCATTGTAGCAGAAACTACCACAGAAGCCATTTTGAGTACTTTGCCAGATGTTTATACTGTATGTCTGCACGTCTGTCTGTCTGTCTGTCTGTGGACAGACTTTGTAAATGGGATAATGTCCCAACCGTGCAAGATGCAGTCATGAAACTTTAGAGGTGTGTTGTCAAGATCACAGTGAAGGCTGAGTTCAAAGATGAGTGTGGTACAAGTGTTAAGGGGAAATAGGGGGGTAGAAAGTAGGGAAGGGGCCTTTTGCTCCCCCTCTTTACACCCCTGGCCAACATCTGCTTTAAATAACAGATTGCTCTATCGTGGCTGGAGTGATCCCATTGTAAGATGGTCTGTAGTTTTTTGTCTATATTTGAAGGACATTTGTTTTATTTTGTTTTACAATGAATACAAGTTATATCAGTGGTTAAAATGGTTTTCTAATGGAAAAATGTATTTCATAAATTATTGATGATCAACCAATAATTTATTTTTAAGCCAACCCACTATCAGTTAAATAAACTACTTAAAATTTGCATCCCTTGAACAAGAGATTATATTTTGCGCACAGCTGGTGCGCTTGCTATGCGTACAATCTGTGTGATCATAAATTTTGGGCTGCACGTGTACGTCCACATAGAGGTCTGCATGGTATGGGTAGATGACGACATATACACCATGCAGATCAAAGCAGACCCGCGCTGACAAGTGGACACGGAAGTATGAAGTGTACTTAAGTGTGCTGCTCAGCTTGAAGGCCAGTTTGACCTTCGGTGTGCAGAGATCTGAAATAAAAGCATCCTCTTTTATTCCTGTGAGAAGCTGTTATCTTTCTGCTCTCACACAGATAAATGAGAAAACTGTGTCTGTGAAGGAAGCAGGGAAGATAAGACAGCCAGCCTGTATCCATACCAAAAACCTGTAATAAAACTGTAAACTGCTTCTTTGAATTCACTTTATTACATTATTATGCTTACAACACACTCCAACTTGGCTGGACACTGTCATGCCTTTAGGCTTGTGAAATGCACCTGCACTGTCCAACGCTGATGAATAAAGGCACTGGCAATTTGTATGTTTACATGTTAGCGTACTGACATTAGCATTTAGCTCAAGAACAGCCCTTACAGCATTGCAAGCATGGCTGTAGATCCTCAGCTTTGTTTGGATTCATTTTGCATCCATCCATCACCATGAAGTGCTCCAGAATTCTGACTTATTTTGTACTACATTACAAAGCGGACTGAGCACTTAGCAGCCAAATCAGCTAACCTCGATCCCCATACTATAACTTTACACTACTTAAGTGCACAAATTAGTACTTAGAGGATGCACAACATAATAATAATTATTATCAGGAGCTAATAGCAAATGGGATATCACGTTCTCTCCAAATATCTCAGTTGCTGTTATTCTACTAATATCGTCAAGGCCTGGTCTTACCTCGAAGTTACGATGGCCTATCAAAGGTCACCATCTTTGAAAAAGTCTATTAGCTGTTGTAATAAAGGATTGGGGGGATTTCTGTTCAATATAGGGGAGCTCAGTAACTACTAAACCATCTCTGCCATAGTGCAAACAGAAGTCTATAATTACTGTATTAAAACTGTGAAAAAAAATCAGATGTGATATTAATATGTTTAAATTGTAGGTGGATGTTATAGAGTAGGAAGGTTAATGTATATTCTTCTTGACTGTGGTATGGCCTAATCATATGATATACCGAGGTGCTGGTAATTTACTGAATCATCTCCTGTGCAGCATTTAGACATAATGATCAATACGTAGCAAGTTTCAGAGGCAGAAATGGTGAGAAAGAGGAAATTACAAATAAAACAATGATGGGAGGGGAGATACGTGGTTGGAAGGAAAGTGGGTTGAATATGGGAGGGAGACTAGAGACTAGCAAAGGATGAAGCAAGGAGACAGGAAAGGAGGGACAGATACAGGTAGTGGTGAAAGAAAACCAAAATAGAAGAATGAGGAAAGACGGACCAAAAAAAGGATAAAGACAGAAAGGAAGGAGAAGAGGCCATGAACCCAACACCACTTTGCAGCCAAGGATAAACTATCACTTTCTCTCATTCTCTCTTTCATCCCAGCCTTGATCTATTCTTACTGTAGAGCTTCTTGAGTGCCTGCTCAAATGGTTTGCCATACTGCCCGCACCACACATCATTTGTTAACAGGGAACCCAGAGTTCTTGCGGTTGGGGAGCAGAGCTGCATAGCAACCCCTTAGCACTTCCTGTCGGGCCGGGGGTTGAACGCCGGTGCCCGTTGTTCACTGCAGTGCCCCCTCTGCCTTTTGAAAAGCAGCCGGGAAGCAGTTCACTTACAATCGGCTTTGTGCTTCGTTGTGAGGAGAAGAGAAATGAGCGGAAAGGCAAAGCACCCTCAGTTCACTGCACTCTTTAACAGGCAGGGACCTCTATATGGTTTAACTAATATGGGTCTCTGAGGGCTGACAGTAAGATATTTGGAATGATGGTGCTGACAGCTGAGCACTTCTATCACTATTAAGTGCCTTTAAAGGAATACCTCACACCCAAATGACCATTTGTATATCAGTTACTCACCTGATGTTACATTGAATTCTGGGGAATTTTTTTCCCCCACATGCCTCCATGGTGAACAAAGAATCCAAAAACTGAGAAAATTCTTGGTGAATTTAAGTCATAGGGGTCCAATTTTGACAACACTAAAACATCTGTTCTCAGACTCTCATACAAGTTGTGCAGTATGATCCAAGTCTCATTATTCCAGTCAAATGTCCAGTACTTCCCAAAATTATGTGAAAACCTTGCAGGTGCGCCACATGTCTGTCAAAATGCATGTGCTTTTAAAGTACTGAGCATACAACTGGATGAATGAGACTGGGATTACACTGCACGACCAGTGAGCATTTGTAAGCAGATGTTTGGACATAGTGTTGCTGTTGTTAAATGCGGACCTCTTTTACTTTAATTCATCAAGAATTTTCTACATTTCTGGAGTCTTTGTTCAGTTGATATACAAATGATCTTGTGGGGGGTAAAGTATTCCTTTAATTGTGAGTATAATTTTCCAGGTTCTTGGTTCCCCTTTGAAACATTAAGAGCACGTTAACAGTGCTGGTGAAGGGTGTGGACTGCCCCTTTTCAGTGGCAAAACACTGTAAAATATGTTGTAAATAATAAAAAAAAAAACATGCTCCCTTTTTAACCCCCCTTTCAAGTTCTATGATTATAGGCAAGACATTCAAAGTGGTTTTACAGCCATAACTGCCAGGGCCTGCTGGGTTAACTCATATAAGCAGCTTAAGTAAGTTCAGACATTTACTTGACATGCCCTCTTGACATTGTATGCAATGTCAAAGGGAACTTGGTTTTTTCATCGTTGCTTCCATGGTCATATGGGCACATATGATCTCTCAAAACTTAAGTGTAGACTCACACTGAGCTGGGCGCATAAATCAAAGTACAAGAAGTCTTAAAACACTGTTGACCAAGTGACAGTTCAACCCAGGACAGTAGGCAAACTTGTGCAAAAAGAGACCAGACAATACTTGATTTAGGGACTAAGTATATATGCAGACTGCAGGAATTGAATCTAATGCTGTTCCTTTGTCTGTGAACTATTTATTAATCCTGTCATTCGATGGGCTATCTAGCATACATTTGACCCATAGAGGTCAGTGGAACAATGTTTTTCCCCATATGAGATAGTGTGGAGTTCACTTTAAAACTAATCTCTATATTGTTACCAATTTATTTACCAATAAATTAAGAACAACAAAACCACAACATCAGCTCTTTGTAGGTTTTTTTTTTTTTTTTACTGCAGACGTGTCATAGAAGGAAAAGCACAGGTATACTTAATAAAAGCTAATCTATAAGGCTTATCTTCATGAAGTTGCGAACGTTCCAGAGACCTGGTGTTGTGCATGCTGGTGCAGTGGCATTGTTTACTGGGACGCTTTAAGATATTTAGCATGATAGATTTTTATGCATTTTGTAACCGGCATTGCAGCCTGTGATCAGTGGAATAGTGAAACATGAGTCATATAGTGGGCTTTCACTTTGCACTTGCATTACCATATACATACATGGGCATCCTTTTCTGCATTAAATTAACCTTTAAATGGAACAGAGCCATGATTACTAGTGACATACCCTTTTCCTGCTAAGGCAATATCCGCCATGAGAAAGGCTGGCAGGGAAGCAACAGACAACAGACAACAGACATTTCTCAAACACACTTGGCAGACATGGTGACACAAAAAACAAAGCTGTAATTAAAACTTATAATGGCTAAATTTCATTTAGGTGTGGTCGGTCTGGGAACTGACATTATCTGTGGCACACCTAAATGGAATTTTGCCACAAGTGAAACAAGCATTTTGGCTGAGTCACGCTGAGGGCCCGTAAATGATACAAACATACAGTCACATTTTCAGAGAGAGGAGAGGAAGATGGACGCTATAGTAATGATAAATAATTTACTTTATTAATTTAAAGCTAAGACTCTTTAAAAATGTGTAAATGTGATCTGGAGTACAATGATAACATGAAATGAAGCACCCCATTCACCACAAGCACCATACAGAGTGAGTCAGTGTCGACAGTGTAGACAAATACAATGCTTAAACTTTAACCTCTGGCCCCGCCTAGTGGCTGATATTGTTTAATACAACAACTGTGATCTAACAAATCTTCACAGTTCAGAGGCATTATTAAAAATGACATTCTGTTTGTATGGCTGCACAGAAGCTCCTGCACACTTTAAACCTCATGTTGCAGTATTTTTGTGCAACCAAAATCCAGACCTCTTAAATGATTTTAGAAGCAAGCAGTGATACCAGCAATTATTTTGTCACTTCATGTACAGTTTTTCAGACCATCATGTCAATGTCAATTTGAATGCCGTCAGCCATAACAAGCAGCTAATCCTGTGTTGATGGTCTCTGTAAGCTGGTCACCAACATAACCAGCTTGACTTGTTTGTTCAGGGTTGTGACATCCATCAGTGCTGTGGAAAAGTGCAACACCTGACCTGAATAGAGTGAATGGTCAGACAGTTACAACCTGAACTTTGATCTTCAGTCTTTCCCTCTTCTGTGAAGCATTTGTGTTCTCTGCACAGGAGCACTAGCCCATATTTGTACAAATGTGAATGTCTTTATTAGGCTATAAAACATTTAGACTAGTTGAAAACATTAGTTACCATTCACCTCAGTGTTTTTTTGTTGACAACACCAAATCACAACCAAAGTTATCTCATGACACTTTCCATATAGACCAGGTCTAGGCACCAGTCTTTAATTTACAGAGACCAAACAATTCCCCATGAGCACTGGGTGATGGTGGCATGGAAAATTTTCCTTTTTAACAGGCAGAGACCTCAAACAGAACCAAGCTAGGTTGGCTCCATCTGGACTGACTTACTGTGCGGTATATGGTCAAACTGATATGAGTTCTTTAATGAGCTTAATTCTTTCCATTTTTAATTATGGTTCTTGACAAGCCCAAGAGGAAACGACACAGGACACAGAAAATCTGTATGCAATTCTTAGCGTGTTCTAACATTCATGAGTCAGATGGAAACAAAATGATTCTGCCACACAGATGTTGAACGAGGCTAGGAATAAAAATGTTCCGTATTAGCCTTTGTCTGGCTTTCAGATGCAGAAATATCCCAGACAAAGACAGCCATGGCCTAGTTTACAGCCACAGCAACACCCTTGCTCTCCTGGCATCGCCTCTGTTTAATTGTTATCAATAATCCTCTCATGACATTAATAACCACCCCTTCCACAAACTGGAATTTATCCTAATTCTAACTGACCAAACCAGCCACACACAAACAGATGGCTCCTTTTGTTTCACAACAGAAACAAACAGACGATGAGCTAAAAATACTACAACATGATGCACTGTTGAGGTAGCTTTATACAAGACACTACCAAAAATTAAAGTTATCTCAGGGGCAGAGGCCAGTTTACCCACAAATCCTCTAACTGCTGTTTCCAGACAAATAATTAAAACTGCAGTTTAACGATCATCATAGGTATCATACGTTGTTGTTGTTGTTTTTTATCACTGTTTGTATCGATGTGTCTGTTTATGTCAGTACCACCTGTCTTTCTCACCACATTATTGTAATGTCAACACATCAGTGTTGAGCAAGTATAATTCTTGCTCAACAAGACACACACACTCCAAACTAAAAACACACACATTGTTTTCATTTATATCTTTTTCTCGTGACAATGATGAACTTTTTTGCTAAACAATTTTTAACAACTTCAAGTACATATTCTTGAGAGATATGAGGATATTAAATTACATACTAAAAGTCCTGCTCTAAATGCTGCCATGCCAGCCTCAGACAATACAACGGTTGTTTTCACCAAGGCATTATTACTGCAATCATCCATGTGAGAATCACTGATGTGATGACATATGTGTTAAGCACCATTTTAGTTCTTCATTCCAGTTCAACAACTTGTGTAATTTGAAGTCAAACTATCATCCTCTGCTCTTAAAGATACAGTGCAGTAGGCCTATACAGTATTATGTTCCACTTATGTCAGAGTGCAGACAGACTGAAAAACAGGTTTGATGCTAGACCTTGTGGTTTTACAGGGAAGCAGAACTTTTGCATAATTTCTGTGTAACTGGCACGTCTGCCAAAAACCATAAATGAGGGCTGTGTTAAACTACTCCTGCAAGTGGCACTGCACGTAACACTGGCACAGGGATCAACATGTGACATCCTTTAGCCAGGCTGGGTTTGGCATTTGGGTGATTATTATTTTTAAAGCTTCATATAAACACCGTAATTATTACTCTGTAGGCTATAATTAGGGTTTTATCTCAGCATGGGGTGAAATTTCTATTTTTTAAAATTTGTTTTTCACTTTCTGAATTAGCATTTTAATGACAGTTAATATAAACTGCAGATACAGCTTTTTAACAAAACCACGAGGCCTTTAACCAAGCTATTTTTGTCATAACAGTGATTATTAGGGGGAGCCGGTGCACCAGATGGTACAGCTTTACTGACTTAAACTGAGGAGAAATCTATTGTATCAGTGGAAAATGTTTTATAAGTGGTAGCTTGTTAATTATGTCCTAACGCCATTTTACTATAACGTCGGTGAAGCTGTCTAATGAAACTGAAACAGGTGCCGTCCGGGGAGGGTTTTTCGGCCGTGAACGCACCACCCAGTCCTTTTCTTTTCCCGTTTGGGCGGAGTTTCTGGTTTCAGCTGGAAAAGTCCCCGAGAGAGAGGAGTGAGGGCGGACAGATACTCTGTAGGAGGAAAGGAAGGATACACACCTGTTGAACAGCAGCGGTCTGCTTTCAATACACTTTTATTTCTCTTGTTTTGTGTGTTTTTCCTCGGAGAGTGTCAGAGTCTGAGCCTTCAGGATGACGGACACGCTTTTACCAAACGGTATCAAAGACAGCGGAGGAGACAGCAGCTATTTCAGAAAGGTGAGTTTTGTTTTACGTCACTTTACTTTGGGAGCAAAATATATATGCGTGTACACTGACGGGGAGATGCCAGCGGACATTTTACAGTAAGTTAGCAAACTGACAAATAACGACTTTAGCTAACTGTTGTCTTACCGTTTCTGATGCGTTTAGGGCTTGACTGGAGCTTATACATATTTTATATTTTCAGGAATATCTGACCTCATTAGGCATTTGACGATGCCCTCTTCACTAGATATAATTATATTGTCATTTTTGCTAACGTTATACGTCGTCATGCTCGACTCATTTAACTGCAGGATATAATTTAGCCAACTCATGTTCACAGTCTCGAGTTATATGTTAATTGACGTGAGAAACTATATTTTGGTAATGTTATTAGACACAGTGGGCTAAAACATAATTCAAAGGTGTATGTAAAACACCATATGGAGAAAACAAACAAAAAAGTCATAAAACTAATAAAGTGTCATTTTATTTGAAACAGCAGCATGGTTTCAGTCTTAAATTTAGCATAATAATTACTGCAGCCCATCAGCAGCAGCAGCAACCACAGCACTGTCAGCTTCAGCTGTGTGTGTGTGTGTGTGTGTGTGTGTGTTTGTGTTTGTGACTCCAAGAATAGCTGCATCTCCTGCAGTTACTGATAGAGGGAGAGACAGAAAGGTCAGTGAACAGATATCCCATAATGAGCATCATCAGTTCCCTGCTGGTTGACAGAGGTGTGATGGCGATTGACATTTAACAGGAAGAGTTGTGTATGAGGGATTCCTCAAAAGCTTTGTCGACTCACCTGGTAAACTTAGGTCAGATTAGCCTCCTGCCCTCAGATCGTTTGTGCAGGCTGCGATTTGTTCTTACTTTTGTAATGAGTTCAATTTGTCCTCAGAGGTCTGTTTTCATTTCTTTGTTACTCTTTCAGGACAGTCGTGTTTAATGGAACACTGAGACCACTATAGCCCTGACCTTTGACCTTTTTATTGATTAACCCTATCTTCCAGTAGCACACACGGGAGGTGCTCTGGATAACAGCATCAGCTAAATGATTGAAATGTAAATGTCAGTGCCTTGTTATCTAAGTTAATGGATGAGATAAGAGGAGTATTTTCCCTGCCGATGTTGATGCATTTTAATCATGCCAGTAAGCTGATGAGCTATCATAGTGGCATCACTTCACGGGGACCAGCAGTGATACCTCTCTCAAGTTAAAATTTTCTGTACCTGTAACTGTTTACATTTCAAGAGCTGTGAGTTTGAAGCGATGAGAAAAGCACTTGGCAGTGGTTGAGTGATTATCTAATGTGTTTTCACTGAGTTGCCTGTCTGCCATGCTGTGGTGCATGTCTCATTCCTCCACATTTGTACTAGTGTCCTCAACCAGAGTGTTTTTATAGACAAGCTTGTTTAGATGGGCATCTGAACAGGGCCTTTGTGTCTCTCAATCCCCCCGAATCCCCCTCTGAACGCTGTCTGGATTTAGGCTCTGTGCCGCACTTCCTGTGTCTATAAAAAAAAAATGTCAGTGGGAGCCAGGGTCTGGCACTGTCACAGGACATGATGGGAGACTGGAGGGCCTAATACCTCAATCACAAACTGTCTATTACTGTAACAGACGTTGTAGAGCCCTACTTTCCCCATCGTTCTCACTCACTTCGCATTTCCTTTGTCCTCTTTATTTCTCAGGGTTAAGCACTCAGGAGTCTTTACTTTCATTGCGGAAACCCTTCTCAGTATAGAAAGGCTTGCACATTCACCGAAACCACAAAGCAATGAGTTCTGCGCTCTCATTGTGTCATGTTAAAGAGATTTGCAATTTGGAAACTTTTTGGTCAAATTTTAACCAAGTGGAGCCAAGATGATCTTTGCTTCCAATTTTCTGTGCCCCTCTTCCTCTTGGGTGAAAATGACTTTAATGATTTACAAGGCCTCACTGGGTTCGACCGATGCTCTGGGGAGCTGTTGTGGTTCAGGGCTGCCTTCCCAGCCGTCCACTGTTTCACCTCCAGCTGGCTGAGGCTCCACTGGACGGCTACAGGATGGAAAGATGGCAGAACAAAAAGCCGAATCGGCATGATTCTTCTCCTTATCCTCCTCGGCCAACGAGAGCATTGACGTAGAATCTGGCCCGAGGCCGTCCTTCAGCCAGACCACAGACACAAATTGACAACATGTGTCCTGGTTCAGAAACCAGACAAGCTCCCTTGACTCAGAGACACACTTAGACTCCTTTAGCAGGGTTTGTATTGGAAAAAGACATATGAGAGATTCGGCTGTGATCTGATGTTGTGTCTTTCATTGTATTTCAGTGAATATAAAGATGTCTTTCTTTGGACTGAATGAAGCACACCCCCGTCTGAGTGATCTGTCAAAGTGTCCCCAGTGTAATTGGAGTAGATTTAATGTGTTAAGTCAATTAGGGAACATAAGAATTCAGCTTGACATTCACTTCATCGTTAAGAGGCGTGGATATTGAGATACTGAGCACATTCTGTGTATTCATAGGATGAACAAGCAATTGTGAGTCCATTCTGCTGTCAAAGCTGGTTGGTGGGTGAAGCCTCTGCTTGGATGGCTGCCACCAGTCGTTAAACCAACTAGTATCCCATGAACCATTGCTCCACATGTTCTTTATGAAGCCTTAGTTATACAACAGCAGAGTGATTGGCTGTTTGATGGATATGGTAATGGACAGGACTGTCTTTGTATTTTGCTTGTAGAGAAAGGCCTCAATGTGCTTTGTGGTTCAGTAGGTTAGGCAAGGCAGCAGCATAGCCAGAGCAGGAGGTTCAGTTCCATGTGATGTAACGTTAATCAGGTTTTTATCCAAATGGTCTGTTATGTAAAGTGACAGTCAACAATGACCAAGACAGTCCAACACACAGAAGTCATCATGTCTTTCAGCTCACCAGAATTACAGGTGTGGTATTAAACCATTAATTTAATTGACTAATCATTGACATGCTATAAGCGTCACTGACCAGCTGACATTCCTACACAGAATCAGGATCATCACTTTGGAATGCATGGGTTGAAGTTTCATAACGTCCTACATATCAAAAATGGAAACAGATTGTACTGCTATGGTTACTATCAACCATGAGCCACTCCCTTGTCCTTTAACACACGCACACTGTACTTTTGATGTAATAACTGACGTGACAACATACTGCATCAAGTCCACGCCTTCTCCAATTGCACGCTGACGTTGTCGCACTGCTGTCATCCTAAGAATAGCTGCTGTAACATCCAGCTGGGCCACACCTCCGGCAGCCTTGATATGGCGCTATTGTGCAATTAACGCAGCTCTTATTTGTGTAAATGGTTAATCATTACACCCTCAGGTCACTGAAGTGTTTGTACAGGTCCACCCAGGTGACTACAGTTGAGTGGTTGCAGAGAAAATATCCAGTTAAAGTCAACCATTTTACCTGAGGTATTGAAATTTGTATTCGAGACACTGTCAGCTATCTCTGTCAACTTCTGCTTGCTCATTTAACAGGAAGTCTCACAGTTAAGAGCAGGAGCAACATAGTTCAAGTGTAAATGTAAAAGATTTGACGGGTGATGCAGGGGCAAAACACTCATCCACTGCTACACTTTAAATGACTTGAATGAATAAAAATGATCCCTTCGAGCAGTATCATATCAACAACTGATTTGGTTTTCTTTTCAAGATTACTTTTGGGGTGGTTTTGAACCTCCTTTGGACAGTTGCCAGTGAAAATACAGACAGGAAACAAGAGAGCAGAGACAGGAATGAAGCAATAAAAATCCTCATCTGGATCTGAATGTAGGATGTTACAGGTATGCGGCACGTCCCTCTAACCATTTGGCCAGCAGATACGCTCCCTTATCAATAGATGATGAATCCTGTGGAGCCTTTTGGTCGACAAATTAAATGTTTGTGTGTGTGTTTTGTTGATATTTTATATAGATGTTAATGTAGTGAAAAATTATGATTTTGTTTTTTGTCACATGCCCTGTAGTTAACAGTGTCAGCTGTCAGGTGAAAGGTGACATCATGTTTGAACAGTGATCGTGACTGCAGTTCAGGGGAAATGGGCACTCAAAACTGGGAAGGAAATGAAATTTTTAACAAAACAAATAAGTAAACAACAAAAAAGAAAGTTGTGACAAGCAATAAAATTTCATTTTTAAATTCTTTTTTTTTTTCATACCTCCCTAATTCCATATATATAACTTAATTTCTTCCTTGGTGTAAGCAATCTTGGGTGTAATGTTTATTCACTTTGTATATACAAGTATTTTAAAAAAACCTGTGTCTTTCAAGGTAACAGACGAGTTATTTGTAAATTAGAGTCAGGCTGTCTGCTCTGCTGAGCACGAGCCCGTGAATCCTCCCTGTTACTGATGTTTATCAGAAGAGGTCAACTTGCACTTTGAGATTAAAAGAATATGAGAAATGAATATGTAACCACACTGATGAGTTTTCTATTTGTTTTTGTAATCATTTTATGGTCACAGGAATATTTATCACATATGTTGTTTGAGTGTTAAGCCTTTGTTTACCTTGATGTTACTAATGTAGAAACTGAAGCTCTTTCTGCTGCTGACCTCACACTTAATCAGATAAATAAACACAATGTAATGTTCCACTCCGAAGACTGTAAACTGGTTTTGCCGAGCTAACTGGTTTCTGTGCATCATGCTACTTTTTTGCCATCTGAAGTACAGTACAGACCACACCTAAGGTACGCTGTGAGTCAGCCAGTATGAATGTCTATGGCCAGTTTATCTGTGCTGGTGTGAGTGACGGCCTGTTGACTTAGTAAGGCTGGGACACTTGTGGTTGTGATAGGGACAAGGACACACAGTACAGCTACGTACAGGCCATTATGTGTAAATGCAGAGAGTGAGAGTATGAGTACAGTATCACAAGGTGCAGCTCCTTCCACACCCCAAACTAGGTTTATTTTTATTGTTGTATTAGGGAGTAAAAATAAAGCAAAAAAAATCCCCAATTCATGTCAAACCCAACATTTCAAACAAATTCTGTGTAGTCGTTAAGCACATTGACCAAATAATATCTTGCCAGCTCTGCTGTAGTGAATTGACATATCTGGGTTGGAAGATTTCAGAATAAACCTGTAAAGCTGGTCAGTTTTGGCCCTGACTGAACACTTAAGTATTCAGATTCAAACATATCATATGATTGCAATGAGGAAAACATTCTACTTTTCTTTGTAGTATGCACATTTATCTTGATGCCCGTGTCTTTTTTTTTTTTTCAATTATCACACATGATATTATCTCCTGCTCACATGTTTGTTCCTGTATCTCGTTGTCCTCAGGGCTGTAACCCGTTCGCCCAGACTGGACGAAGCAAACTGCAGAATAAACGAGCCAGTCTGAACCAGCAGATCATCAAACAGATGAGGATGAGGGCTGGAGCTGAGAACCTGCTGAAGTAAGAACTCCACTGATGACTGATAATACAAACTTGCATGTGAAGTATACACTTGTGTGTCTGCTGAATTTACTTATTCCTTACAAAGTGTTTTTTTTAGTGGTATGTGCAGCATGGTTTAAACCCACAGTTACACATTTGCATATGTTGCATAAGGGAAAGCTAGCTGTTCTAAGTTTATCTCAATTTGCAGACACCATTCATTCATAAATCACTCATTTTTCTGTATTGCCAGTCAGTTATGTCACTGTGTAACATGCGACCTTTAGTAAACCCCAGCAGGCCTGTTGATGCTGGGACAAGTTCGGCTTCATCTCTGTCATTGTTCTGTCATGACTTGTCATGAAGTATTGTTGACTTAAAACAACACGGGGGAAGATAATATGATGTAAAAATCTCAAAGATGAGCATTCCATGCACCATGAAAACAAAGAGCTACTGTGACATGGTTTGAAAGAAAAATCTGAAAAATGTTAGTGTTTTGCTGAGCGGGATTTTTGATAAGATGTGGGTGCTCTTTTGCTTTTTGTAATTTAGCACCTGTTGATTTTGTTGCCTGTGTAACTTCAATACTTGAAACACTTTTTCTTTTTTGATTAGGAAGAGATTGACTTTCTGTTGTGTTGTCGTGTTTCATGGGGCTGTAGAGCTAAAAGGTGAATTTAGTGTGGAGGAAGATGTGACATAAGTAGTCAACAGCTCCCAGACTCAGTGTGTGTCCCCATCCACTGGGATAATGTCCTCTTCCTGCTTGAGTACCTGTTCTTGTAGGATTGAGTGGCTGTATTTTAGATCAGGTTCCTCGGCAGGTAAAATGCAACAGAAAAAATGTGGAAGTTTACTGTCCTGTCATACACCTTGCAACCCCAGGCTTTGTGTTCAGTCTGACTGAGGGGTTTAGTCTTACAGAAAAGCTATTAGTCTGAATGCTGTTTCCGGCATTTCTACGTACATTTTGGGTGACCTGTTGACAGCACTTTGTTTTTAAACCAGCCATCATGCTTTGCTTAAGGGTTACCTGAAAAGACTAGGATTGTGCAACGTGTTGTTGAAAACAGAGTGGAAGGTCAGCCGTCGTAGAAAGAGAGAGAGAGAGGGGGATGGCAGTCTTTCCTGGAAGACACTCAGCTGTACACGTGAAAAGTGGCAGAAATGGTTGTTTAAAGAATGAAAAAACACAGCTTGACAGAGACGTCCAGACCCTTGCTCCTTTCTCACCTCTGCACAGCTGGCTAATTACGGCGTGTATGTCACATTGTTGGATTTGGAAGGTTGTGACCCCAGTGTCAGCCAAACGTATGACTAAACATGGGATAATTTGTGTATCGGTATTGTACTGATGCTGTAAAACAGTTTAGTTTAACTGAGATATTGTAAAGCTGAACCCTTTTTAAGTTCAATGCTTGTGTCTTGATATGCACTCACCTGTAAAATCAAATATATTGATTATGATGTATTTACTGTAAAAAAAAATGTTGGTACATTGGACAGAGAAAATATATTTATTCTTTTTTTAGCAGTCAGCAGAGCTTAAAGCCAGGCTGTAGCTTTGCTCCACCAGTCAAGAGGTGAAAATACATGTCTGCACAGTTTCTACAGAATGTGTTAGGGCCTTTATTGCACTTGACCAACAATGCAGTACGTACCTCTTTTACTTTTGTTGTTACTCTCCTCTGTAGCCTTGAAGGGAGATGCGTCAGAAAGGCTAGGTGACTCTCGGAAATACTTTGTAATCTGATACATACAACTGTCCTGTGATTAGCCTCTGCTATTAGTGACTCATTTAGACAAATCCTTGCTTGCAGAAGTTTTAGTTTCCTCTGATGAGCTGACATTTTTGCTCATCATTGTATGTTTTCATTTATTTTGTTTTTACTTGTGAGATTTAAGGCCACCATTGCTTTTTTTTTTGGAGAACGATAAAATTTGTTCTATGCAAATTGCTTAGGATAAGAGAGAGAAGATCAGTTTATTTTCTATATTTAACACATATTTGCTGGTTAGTTTGATATCCAAGTTATGCCTGAGGCGGGTGAGGTGTTTCCCTCAACACTTTAAATGTCGCACCACCCAAACCTGCTATACTGGAAAAAACCCAGTCTGTCAACAGCTAGCTGCCTAGTGAGACAAAATTAGGAGTTAGAAAACATCTAGAGCCATAAGTCATCTTATTATAACTTTTTATTGTTGTTAATTGTAGGAAATCTACAGGAAAACGTGGGAAAAGTACAGCCTCAAAAATTTCCAGAGTTGAATCAACAGCTCTCTGACAGAGTGTCAACAGAAATGGAGTATTATAAGCTACATAAAAGAAGTGTTTACTGCAGGCTCACTGTACTGGATTGCATTAGATTATACAGTTCTTTTTGTTAGTGTGTCCACCTTCTGTTTGGCAAGGATAATGTGCCCTGCAGCAGTCAGGATTGTGTTAAGTTTAGTCAACTGTAAGGGGCTGCAGTTTTGCGATATCTACTGTCACTGAGTTTAGAGAAACAAAAGGTACAACAGGTCGACCTCTTCTCCCACTGGGAGTCTCGAATCAGCTCTCTTTCCGTTTGGGTTAAGACTGGTTTAGTGAGGGAGGATATTGTGTCTGTGTCTGTGTGTGTGTGTGTGTGCGCGCGCACATGTGCATGCGTGTGTGTGCATGTGCATATGTGTATGTGTCCATTAGGCCTGCACAAGACCACTGGTCCTCTGTCAGCCTAAGAAGCCTCCGCATTCCTCTAGTACTTCACATAGTCTGCCCAGTCAAGGCCAGGGGCAAATGGAGTGTGCGTGTGTGTGTGTGTCTTTGCCAGCCCAGCTGCAGCACAGAGAACAGCCTGGATGTGTTTCTCAGTTTCAGGTATGCTCTTAGCTTTATTTTCATAGTCATAAATTAAATGCAGGTCTTACTGTAGCTCTACCTGTGAGCCTCCATCTGTGTGGATAACATGGTTGCCATGGCTGTCCTGGCTATTTGAACATCCACCTGGATTTTCATTTAAAAAAACCGATTTGCCTCAGTAAGCTAAACATTCACAAGAATATCACAAAATTGCAGCATAGAAAGATCTTATGAAGAGAGAGTCATTAAGGCCCTTGTGGAACCTAAATCCTTGTTTATATTGAGTATACTGTGTGTGTTTTGCTTTTTTTTCCTCATTTGTTACCGTCAATTCCTCAGCCTCACTTTTTTCCTCCTTTTCTCTGGTTCTGCATTCCTCTCTCTATCGGCAACAGGTGGAGTCAGTCTGGTCAGACCAGTTCTCTTCTCTTCTCTTCTCTTCTCTTCTCTTCTCTTCTCTTCTCTTCTCTTCTCTTCTCTTCTCTTCTCTTCTCACTACATTTACATGCAGTGTTTTGTTTTTTTAACCTTACTCCAAAAAGGGCAATATTCCTACTAAGCTGTTTGCATGGCTGATGAGAATGAATCTTTTACTAATATTCCTGTTTGCATGCAGCCATGCATATTCTGATTAACGTGCCCTAACATGTCGTTTATTATGTCAAAATATGGAAAAGTGAAATGGCGAGAGCTGTGTGTTTGCATCAAAATAGGATTTTTTTCAAAGTTATCCACAGGTGTCAGATTTGTTGGACCATGTAAACAGTCCCTCTTTCTCTGTTGCAATATTTGCGTTTATCCCAAAACCTGTTGGTATCCAAGTCTTTTATAATGTCAAAAAGTAGGTGTCTTTGGGCATGCATCTCTACCCCACAGCATTGCACACTATTGGCTAGTTGGTTTGTGTGCGACGTTTCCATGACAATGTGCAGAGCTGAAAGTAAACAGGCAAGAGGCTGTGTGTCACAAACTGCAGTGAAAACCCCAGTTAAGGCGCAAGACAAGCTAACCTTGATGAAATCATCAATGTAAGTTTATTTAATAGAGAGTTATTATCTGTGCCAGTTCCAACCAGTGTTAGTACCAGATATCTCTCTTCAGAATAAAGGCTTCGAGGAAAAATACAACTAAGTGTCAATCTGCCAAAAAACACAAAAACAGCCTCTCCAGAATAGTGGATTGGGGTACTTCAGTGAAACCACACTTGCTGGTTTACAGTCTTATTCCCACGCTCTGTGGGATGATATTAGATATTAAATTAGATATTAATAACAGTCTCTGGGCTGGTGAGCTGGCATCTATGCTGTCCAAACCACAGCACCTCCGCCTCCTCCACCCTGATGGATTCCCCAGGCCAAACCTCCACAGAACCCCGTCAGCATGAGGAAGTGATGGCATGGTGTCAGTGCTAAACAGGGGTTGATGGTTGATATTCTTGTTATGTTTTAATGTGTTGTATGGAGAGAAAAACCAACGTGACCAATGTTAACAGCTAACTATGATCATTTTAAGAGCATGAATCAGGACCTAAGAGCAGAGTGACCCAGATTTAAAGATCAGCCTATGCAAGGATATGCTGGCAGGAGAATACTGATTCCTGAAAAGTTGAAAGTCCTGAAAACATGCACCAATATATGTAAGGCAGAATTATGTTATTCATTTTTTTCATTTAGATTTTGTCATTCAGGTGATGTCATCTGTTTCCCAAGATATAATGGTACTGATGTTTTTTTTTTAGCACTTAGAACACTTTTTCCACATGTGTAACAAACTTTGCTCAAGTTGTAAATTTTGGGAAAAAAACTTTTGAGAATAAATTATCAATATAAAATCAGGAATCAACAACTATGTAGGTCAAAACCTAGTTTTTTTCTTTTCAGCTCTTTGACCTTAAGGTTAACTACGTATGTTTGTTTAAACTCCTGCCTGCCGCGCCTCTTCACATCTCACCTTTCTTGTTAAAAATCACATCCTCTGTAATTACAGGTTAGAAAGACAGAGAGACAAAGATCAGGTGACAGAGAGGCAGACAGTGAAACATCTCTGGACTGCATGTACGTGTGTGTATGTCTCCCATTACTTACGACTGACAGAGAATGTGTTAGGATTCACTGTAAAACAGAGATAAGGATAAAGTGGGACCACCGAAATGTGTGTGTGTGTGTGTGTGTGTGTGTGTGTGTGTGTGTGTGTGTGTGTGTGTGTGTGTGTGTGTGTGTGTGTGTGTGTGTGTGTGTGTGTGTGTGTGTGTGTGTTACCTTGCATCACCATGGATGCATGTGAATTATGTGAATTGCCGGTTGTGTTTTCACAGATTGACAATGCATCATAAATTCTGCTTTACAAAGGACCCAGCCACTTCGTCTTTGTATGCTAACACACAAACGCACACATACGTCACATGCATTATTACAACCTTATCTCTGCTGTGCAGTGAGCCCTAATATCTTGCACACACACACACACACACACATACACACACACACACACACACACAAACATACTTAGTGTAATTCTCTGATATTCCTCACCTCAACACGAATACAGTACACTATTTACACATGTCCGTGCTGTACATACACATTTCCCTCCATAAATACTGAGATTTGATGGACCCCTCACTTCTGACCTCTCCAAGTTGTGTTGCATGAATAGAGTGCAGTCGTATCACATTTGTCATGTGGCGGTGGATTTTATTTAAAGCAATGATTGTACGATGGGAATGAGCTGTAGAACCACAAAGAGATTCCGACTGTGATTCACAGATCTAGGTTAAGCTGTCGTGTGCTGGAGAGTAAATTGAGTGCACAGCAGGGCACAGTGACGCAGGTCTGTGGTTCAGTATGCCAGGGGAAGCACGCTTGCTTTAATAATCAGCTGCAGGAGAGTTTGGCTACGTCTAAGTGGATAAAAACAAGGCTGATATTTCTTTTCTTCTCTTCATTTCAAACGTTTTATGACCTTTCTGTCTTATGTCTGATGTCTTTTCATTTTTTGTCTTCTCCACAATCTCTTTTGTGTGCAGGGCTACATCTAACAACAAGGTTAAAGAGATGGTTCTGTTGGAGTTGAGCTATGTTAACTCCAACCTGCAACTGCTGATGGGACAGCTGGAAGGACTCAACAGCTCAGTGGAGGTCTACCAGAGTACCCAGTAAGTCCAAATATTACTGCTACATCTTTTACTACGACTGACTCTACTACTGTCACAGCTAGGACAAAATGTCAGCTGCTTTTAAGTGACAAGCACTATCATTAAAAAGGTATCTACATCTACCATTCAGGCTTGATTAGAGATTTGTGATAAAATTAAAGCAAAACAAAATCTTGTGAGACTGCAACTTTTTTTGTGGGCATGTTTGTTAGCAACACAGACTTGACACAAAAGAATTTGGCGCCAGTCCTCTTGTCACGTAATAAGGACACCAATGACCCAAAATTCTGTGCAGTTCTGGCCTTAATCTAAATCTGATCCCAATTTTAATTTCCCAGACCCGTAGAAGTGAAAACTACTCAGAGTGACCTCAGTATGCAAATAAGTCCTTAATTTGGAGACCTAAACCTCAGACGACTATTCATACAGAAAAACACAACGTGTTGATTGGCAGCCAGCAAGAGGCTGATCTGGCTTTGATACTCTGTGGTTAAGTCATCATACACTCTTTCAAATGAAAGGTGCTTGATGACAGCGGAGCAAAGGAAATGGGTGCATGGAGGGAGACCAGGACATACGGAAAAAAAACATAAAGGCAAAGTGCAAGGGTTTGTTGTTGTTAGACTGGACTGGCTGGTTCTTGTGACACAATGCACAAAGCAACAAGGAAACTAAGAGCTGAACTTGTATGCAAATTAAGCATCCAGCGCAAAGCATCTCTCGGTGTGATAATCGGGCGTGTATGGGTGTGTGACAGCGATTGGTTCTGGTGTTTGCTCTCTGTAAGACAAGCCAAGTTTACAGGGTGTGGATGAAAATGGAGTATGTGTGTCATGATGACACAGGTGTTGCAGTCATGTGTCAGGTAGACAATAAGGACTTTATGATAGTGATATGGAAATATAAAAGTTAATACAAGTGGCAACAGATATTTGAAGTAATTGACATCTGTCTGTGCTGTAAATAACTTCTAATGCATTTCCTCATGATAACATGACAGCCAATGACAAAATAACCAAATAGGTTTAAAGCTAACTGTGATGCTTTGTGAAGAACAGCAATTCAGCTTCAGTTGCTGGGTCTCAGTTTTAGAGATAACACATGTTAAACAGAAGGCAATAAACACTTAAAAATAAAAATCTTAAGATAGTGTTGTTAATGTGATTTTTGATGATGAAAAGGCTCTCAGGTTGAAGCACATCTGCTTCTAGGTGGCTTGTCTTATTAAGAACACTTGAGACCTCCATGAGCCATCTGCCCACACAACAACACAAAGCACACTATACACATGCTAAACCTGCATTACACGTTAACACAGGCGCACACGAGGCAACACTAAAATGCATTTACATATATACTACATGCATGTGTGATCCCTACACCGTAAAAATACACGTATAAAACATATAATCATCACTTTGTGTCCACTACAGCAGCACACACTGCTGTAGAGGATGCCATGTTGCCCATGACAACAAATTACAACAGAGTGAAGAGAAAGGTAGGGTAATTGTGGAGGATTGTGGGATAAGGGGTGTTGTATGGTGGTAACTATGGTAACTGTTGTAAAGGGTCATTGACAGAAATCTTACAAGGTTTTTCCAAAGCAACAAGCAGCTTCTATGGACTGTTTTTTTCTTTTTAAATTCTCAAAAGCATTTATTAGGGATTTTAATGAGCTGCACACAAAGTTAGTTCCTTTAAATTCTGGTATAAATCTGCAGTTGACCTTATGTGCCAACTTTAATTGGCACACCCAGATTAGTTTGTTTTGCTTACAAGGTCTCCTTGCTGTAAGGACCAGGGGGCTTTATCATGGTTTCAATAAATCATCTCTTTAGACAGGCAGGACTCCCTGTGCCAGTTAGTAAGAGGACAGACTTTATCCCTTAGGAATCCACACAGACAGATATTTTCCTGAATATATTTTGTGTTCCAATCAGTGGTTTCACTGATCTTCTTACACACAGAAACGTACAGTGTGTGAGCTGTAAAGGGGTTTGGTGTCCTGCTCTAAGATATAAGTAATAGCCTCCTCTTTTTGGACTTTGAGAAAACATTGCCAACCAGCCTCATTTAGATTACAAGCTACCTAATATGGACATCCTCAAAATTCAACAGCTGCCTCTTGGTACAGTCTCAAGGCCCAAGTGTCCTCAGTCACATGGAATCAGACATACTCGAGTGTGGGAACATTCAGCCTCCTTGACAGGCTCTTAGAGAAACACCTGCCCCATCCACAGACAATAGGCGTGCTGTGAAACTATCATGAGCTGTCCATTGTGTGTCTGTTTTAAAAGAAAATGAAATGCGTGCAAAGTCCACAGTGTTCACATCATCATATTCACACCATCACATGTACAAAAGGCCACACAGGTGTAAAGGTAATGTGCACACGGGAATATTGGATATGTTGTTATTGGATAAGTCTGAGCAGGTGTCTCAGTGGGATGATGCTGTTCAGCCACAATGGAGAGTTAGCCTCCTCCTCTCAGCCTGAAACACAACCTCACTCTAGTACAGAAACAAAAACCTCTCCTCAACTTTCTAGGCTTTTCCCACCAGTCCACTGTCCCCTGAATAGCGTCTCTGAGGTTATTACTCACTCAGACCAGATTCAGCTGGTTTTGGCATGAGGTAATGCATGACAGAATGTGTGACCGGTGCAACACACGTTCTGCACTCTTTGAACCACCCCATGAAAAAAGCATTACTGTATTCTTGGTAGTCTTATTATTAACTCATTCATTTCCACATTGTTAAACATTGTGCTTATGCTTGTATATTTATGTTTGTTCAGTTCTTCTGTGTCATGTTCCTGATCTGGACAACAGACTGAATGTACTCACGGACCTGCTGAATCAGCATAGCTAAAGTGATGACAAATGAAAACAGTAAGATAAAGATGTCAGCACTACAGGCCCCTTCATAAAGGGTGCTGCTGCCTTGCTGAGATACAGTGGAAAGTAATTTAGTAATTTGCACTAGTCTTTAGATTAGATTAGAGAGATGAGACATTCAGCTTTTGCAGCCACTGACAACTGAGTGCTTAATGAACCAATAATGAATATTATGATAAAGTGTGGGGAATTATTTTGTATTATAACAAAATGATTTTTTTTGGTTAATACATCTGAAATAAAGAAGAATTTAATGATGAAATCAGTTGGGGAAAACAATCATTGGTTGCAAACCACAACTTGTTGAGTTTTTCTTGATTAAACAGACGTGGTATAGTGATCTTTAGAGGGTAGGTACCTTTGGACAGAGCCAGGCTTTCTTGCCGCTTCCAATCTTTATGCTAAGTATAGATCATATTTAATTGACAGACACGGGAAAGGTACAGATTGTGTCATGTAATTCTGGGCAAGAAAACAAATAAGCATAACTCCTATATGTAACTATTCCTTTGAAAGAGACTTAATGTGTTGCTAACTTACATGAGACAAAACTCAAGTCCCATTGGGATCAACGAAGCTGAGAAGCCACAACGTATTCTTTTAGATTGAAACAGGTCAGTGTACTGTGTAATACAACAAAACAATGTTTGCTGTGTATGCTGATTGTGCGACTCAACATAGTTTTGATATTTAGTAAAGTGTTTAAGTCATGCTGAGCTCTGTCTAGCTAAAACCAGAACTTCGCTTGACTGCTTTGGCAATGGTGATCTGTTCCATGTCTTGCACACTGGCACTTACACGATGGGTGGGAGGGTTTGAGTGTGTGTGTGTGTGTGTGTGTGTGTGTGTGTGTGTGTGTGTGTGTGTGTGTGTGTGTGTGTGTGTGTGTGTGTGTACGTACGCGCAGGGAGGGTGAGTGAGCTTCTGAGAGGCTTTTAACATTTCAGATTCCCTGCAGAACAGATACCCTGATCCCCCCCACACACCCCCTTCTGCCAAACCAGAGAAAAGACCAGTGATCTCATCTACAAGTACTAATGGATTACACTGCAGCCTCTATCTTGCTCCGTCAGTGTTACTGATGAATGAGGTTTTCTGTGATTCACAGAGCCAGTATGCCAGAGGAATGCAGCCTTATCATCAAGTGATGAATGAGTGTGAAGACTTGTTTTTCCGAACCCTGTGGTTTTGATGTTAGTAGACAGGCTTTACCAAATCTCTGATCCCTTTGATGCAAAGAGTCCTGATTAAAATAGGTTCGGGGTGACTTGTTGATGTTGGAACTGATGTTTGTGCTACTGTTGCCCTCATTGGAAGTTGTTTTCAATAAAAATGGCTAGCAAATCCAGAAGCAACCACAAGCTTGCTTTTACAAAGGGCAGTTTATTTAGTAACACTTCATTCTGTTGCTTTCGGTAGGGGAAGGGTTTTTGTTTTTTATACTTTGCCTGATCAGCAGCAGGTTTCTGTCAGGTTATATTTCCTCAGCTCTGATAACAAGCTTAACCTGCTTTCCATCTGTCAGCAAGGACCTCCAGGTTCATACAACACAGAAAAACTCTTAACCATTAGAGCTACAGCTGAGATCAGAAGGGGAAGGTTAACCTGCTGTTTTATGGCAGCCTCTGTTTACTTCTTAGTGGGTTAAAAAAAAAAATAGAAGGGAAAGAGCCTGCTCTGGCGGAGGGAAAGATTCATTAGTGTTGCTGAAGCAGGGCTGCAACTCCATAATGACTTATCAACAGTGAGATGTAAAGCTTTACAAGACAAGGAGACATGGGGCCCCATTCACCTTTTAAATCCTTACTCCTACAGTGTGTGTACTTACAGCACCATCTGTCTAATCCTGACTCCACCTCTATGAAACTACTCTAAAGATTAGTCTAAAATATAAACTTTCCCAAGCAACAAGGTGTGATGGAGCTTCTCCACTACACATATTATTATTTACTTATAATCTGACTGTGTTATTGATATGATATCCCCAACAAGGCCTGGTCTGTTGTCAAAAGGAGTTTCTCGTTGTTTGATATATTGTGCCACACCTTAGAGCCTGCGTTTCTTCAGCACTGACCTATTAACGTATCAGTGCTTCTCTGTTCGTGCCTCACCTACATTAATCACATTAAGATAAGATTCTTTTGTGTGTAAAGTCCTGCTGTATCATGTTTTATTAGCATTTACTGAGTTATTGACCTTGTTGCAAACATGTGTGTGAACTGCAAGAATATTTTCTTTCATTAGTATTATATTGTGCATAAGATGGCCAATCATAACATTTCTATTTCTGTCTTTGTGTTTTGCTCACAGGGAAACAACCAACATCCCTCTCATTGCTCTGGGTCTGAAGGAGACAAAAGACCTTGACTTCTCCACCTTTTTCAAGGTACACAAGCAACAACTACAGTTTTACCCATTACAACAGCAAAAGTTGTATAAATAGTTGACATTAGGAATTTTTCATTTGATGTATGTCAAACATTTTGTCCTTTCTCAAAGTATGATACAGAATAGTATGACGTTAAAAACTTTTGCATCATAGTTTGAAGGTAGGATTTATGCTAAGGCAGCACTTAAGCCTATAAAAGTAACAACTACCATCTCACTGAGCTCCAAATAGGTTTTTTTCCCTTTTTTCATTTTTTTTCTCTCATATCATTTATTTTATATTATTTACATAAAGACACAAATATAGCTCCATGCTTGTCCTCATCATCAACTAAGCAAATCTACCATTTTTTTTTAATATGTCAAGGGGAACAGTTTCAAACATCCTGATGGTATAAACACAGACTTTATGGACAGGGAGGAATAGCAATTTTAAAGGTACAGTTCATCCCAAGGTCTAAAATATATAATTATCCTCTTACCCATAGTGCTATTTATCAGACTTGATTGTTTTGGTGTGAGTTGCTGATTGTTGGAGAGTGTTGAGCACCACAGGCCAAGTGCCATTTACCTCTGTTATATTGGAGAGACGGCAGACATCTCCAAGGCCATTATCTCTGATGATTGGTAACTCACGTCAAAATAATCCAGCATTAATGGGTAAGAGTATTTATGCAAATACAGGGTTATAACTACAGTTAATTTGCATAAAATAAATATGACCCGCATCGGCTGGCGGTGTTTTTAGTAAGGATTTAGTAAAATTAAAGTGGCCTTTCAGTAAGTATTTAGGTCATGTTGTCTGCGCACTGTGCTACAACATAACACATTATTTATTCATTATGGAACAATTACTCAGCCTCCACAAAAAGATTTGTCTTGTTAACTAAACTAGGTCAGTGGCAATTGAAACTAGTAGTTATCATATAGGTATGTCCCAGTGCAGGAACTTAGCTATACCACATTAACAGTGCATCACATCTTAGTCTGGTTTGTTGGCAGGCATCGTGAGACTATGTGACTTTATGAGCACATTAATACTCCTCCTCTTATTGACTCCGATCACACCTCAATCTTTATTAACCTTTTATTGTATTGTATTGATTGAATGACAGCTCTTATCAGCCTACTTGGCACTACACAGTTGGACGTGGCTTCTGTGTACAGTTAAGAATGATGTGGATTAGTTGTTAGAGAGGCTGCTTAGTAACTGAAAGGTCACACAGTTAAGCCCCAGAGCACTCCCCAACAACTGTCCAGAAACACATTGTATTGAGATGTTGAGTTAAATTTTTTCTGACAGGACTTCATCTTGGAGCACTACAGCGAAGACGGGAGCAGTTTTGAAGATGAGATTGCTGACCTGATGGACCTGCGACAGGTAGTGTACACACACATAGCGTGATCAGACATTATGTGTTAATATGTGGTGTTTTAGCTGCGACCAGCAGCTTTATAGGTCACCATTGGCCAATAACCTAAAAGATGAAAAACTCCTGAATGGATTCATGTGACCAAACGTTTTAGAAGACACACTGACACATACACACAGATAGACAGACACACACATACACACATGCACACACTATTTCGTCACATCCCCTTTCATAAATCACGAACAGGTTGTCATAGGGAGGCATCATTGAGCTAGTGACAATCCTTTGTGAGTTTTGTGTGTGTGATTGCATGAACATATGCATGCATGCATGTAGGTGGTGGCAGCTATTGCAAATTTATGATCATTTTACTCTTGGTCATTTCATTTCCTGAGGTGTTGAGATATTGGTCCCTAGGATTTCTGAGAGAGACTTTGTAGTATCTGCCTGGGGACTACAGATGAGAAAAACTTCTCCATTATTGCGGAGTATCAAATCTTTTTCCTTCCATGTCTTAGGCTTGCAGAACGCCAAGTCGAGACGAATCCGGGGTGGAACTGCTGGCGAAATACTTCGGCCATCTTCCTTTGATGGAGAGCCGATTCTTCTCTCCATCTCGCCAGACTGGCATCTTCTTCACCTGGTATACATCAGTTATTACCAATTAGCACCAATTAAAAACAATGACAACAATAATTCTGAGATAATAATAATAATACAATTTTTGAGGGCATTTATTAAAATTTACTTTGTGAATATGTGGACAAAATAAAATGGATGCAAATGCCTACAAAAGCATTTGCATCCAGTCTAGCTGCCTTGAGCCACTACACCAGTGTTTTTCAAAGCCTTTGAGCCTAAACAGTAAAGGCTCAGTCATGTTACTTCCTCAAATCCATGGATCAACTAGTGCATCTCTGGCAGGAGGCGCCAGGTTGAGCCATGAAAGGAGTTGTTTGAGCGCAGCTTTTTGATTTGATTATACCTTCCTGCTGCATTTTGGGCCTGTTCCAGGCAGAAGAAAACATCCATTTAAAGAGCAAGAGAGAAGAACAGTAGTCTACATGAGGAGACAAAGTCAAAATCCTTACGGTGGAATTTTCTTTAGATATTTAAAACCCAAGAGTGAATTAAGGGGGTCTGAATGAAGCACTCGTATTAGTTTTAGCAACTTTCTCCTTTGTTATTGTCAGATCAGAGCCACTAATGCTAAATCTGGGCAAATAAAATAAATAAAATAGTGATTCTTGATCGAAAAATATTTTCTGGCATGTAGCGCTATGTATTCAAAAAGCATATGACCCTCTGCTGACCTCATGCTTAATGCACTTTAATCAGTCATGCAGAAATAGAGAGGGGGGAGAAGATTAACTTCAAGGCTTCAACATTCACATACTTCAGATATTTTTCAATAAATTATGAGAGACAGGCTTTTATTCTTGCTGTATTTACCTGTTAAATTCTGACAGAGAATATTTTTAACTCTAATTATCATGTTATCTAATGTTACTACCTGTCTCTCTTACATTGTGTATCTTTATTTCTATTGGCACTATGTGAGTGCTTTGATTCTTTATAAAAATAAATATTAAGGGCTTATTCCCCTTCCCTTCAGGTATGACTCCTTCACTGGAGTGCCAGTATGCCAACAGAACCTGTCACTGGAGAAGGCTAGCATCCTCTTCAACATGGCCGCCCTCTACTCTCAGATCGGTACCCGTAGTGACCGGCAGACGATAGCCGGCCTGGAGGAGGCCATCTCCACCTTCCAGAAAGCTGCAGGTAGGAAGACATTGGAGTCATAAACTGGTTTTAGCACATATTTCTTCTCCCACCAGCCTAGAAATGATCTTACAGTGTCATTAACAACATTGTTGTTTTTATTTCTTAAAAAGAAGCGTATCTGTGATCCCATGCAATTCCTGGTTTAAGTAATTCAAAGAAGAAATAATAGGAGAAACTAAGTCTCTGAAATGCTTTCAGTGGCAGAAATTCTTCAGTGAGCACCTATGATAAATTATAAGAACACAAAGAGAAAGAAAAAGAAAGTTAGGAGAGTGAATAGTAAACAGTTATGTCAGCACCTTTTATTAATAGTTTTGTTTATTCAAACATGATATGTAAATCAGGCCATCACTATGGCATGAAAATAGCCATTCAACTGAAAATGTTTTCCACTTGCACACATTTCCTAATGAGCTTAACATTGAAAAGACCCACGCTGTTCACAGTCAAAAGCACACTGATATGAAAACAGCCTTATTTTCAGAATATGTGCCAGCCTCCGCCCTCTGACTCCTGCTCTATGACGGAGAATGAATGCTGTTGATATTTCTCTGGCTTCTTGTCATGTGGGCTGAGCTCCAGAGAAGCACCCATCATATGAACTGGTTTTCCAACCCTCTGAGGTCTCAAGAAGCTCAGACGAGTCTTGATAGAATTATGACTTGGCAGTATGAGGAGTATCGCAGTATAATTACAGCTGTGAGAAGGCCATGGCTTCGGTTATGTTGCTTTGATGGCTATAATTTCGGCATGTACTAAGTAAAAACAATTATGTTGTTATGAAGAACATTGTCACTAGTGTACAGAGCCAGTAATAAACTGAGCTGGGAGGTGATGAGGGGATGCTGTCTGTAGAAGGGCTGCTGCAGTGCCCTTTAGCCAGGGACACAGGGGGAGGTTTAGCGAATGGGAGGAGCCAGCCAACAATGGCAGAACTTTAGAGTAAGACTCGCGGGACAGTGCTCTGTTATTAAGTTGTCTACATATCTCTGCTGCTAGGTTATTAATCTGTAAAATAAGAGGGAGGCGCTCTCAGTTGGAATGCAGATGCTCTTAGTGCTTCCAACGAACATGAAAAACTAATTTAAGAAGGTTTGTGTCTTGGCTCAACATTAAAGAAGCGCACAGACATTGATCTCACTGCTAGTGCTGGATACTGTAGTAACAGCAACAGGCCCAAGGAAAGGAACAAACTGGATCACTTGATTCTCTGTGTGGAACCCTTTAAAACATCTGTATAAGAGAGTGTCAGTAATTAGGGTTAATATACCAACATGCTGAAGTCATTTCGTGGACCAGCAAACTGTATGCCTCTCCCAAATGGATTATTTGAGTTTTGACCATGAATATTCCCTGGTGCCCAAACCCTTAAGTATACTATCAGACTGCTACTAGAAGTACTAACTATTAGTATCTCAGTAACTTGTTGAATGCTGGGGCACTATATTTCATGAGTCTGGGCTAGACAGAATGTAATTTCCCTTATAACCTCTGTTTTCACTATTTAGCTTATATCCACATGAGACCAGAACCCAAACAAACAAAATACTAAAACAAATCCTTAGTCTGCAGAGTCCCATTAATCAAGTTAGTTTTGTCTTTACAGAGCTTCACGTCCTCTCAAATGAACATTAGTATTATTGTTTCCATGGAATAGTTTGCAGGGTGTCTGCAGGTCCTTAAAACGTCCTAAATTCAAATAAATATTAGGCCTTCAACATCATTTAATTGTCTTAAATTTGAATTAGTGAGGTTTTGATTGCCACAAACATTTTATCTAATTTAATTAATCCTTTTTGATTAATCCGTTTTTGATGTTATGAATCTTTGACCCAATCACTGAACCTAAGACTTTTTACTTCATATTTGCACTTAACTGTTGGCCAAATGTAGATTAACCAAACTCATTCTAATAGCCACATTTCTACATAAAACCTACCTCTGCACTGGGCCGCATAGATACTTCATACCTTAATACTTACCTGCAACTCTTGAAGAAGAAAAATGTGACTTGTGTCCAACTATTAGTCTTAAATTTGGTTGACAATGATCTTGAAAAGGTCTTAAAAAGCATTGAATTTAAGAGTCTGATACACCCTGGTTTGATTTCGAGCTGTGTTGACCTCTCATTCTCCCTCCAGGTGTCCTGAACCACCTAAAGGAGACATTCACCCACACTCCCAGCTACGACATGAGCCCAGCCATGCTCAGTATGCTGATTCGCATGATGCTTGCTCAGGCTCAGGAGTGCCTCTTTGAGAAAACTGCACTGCCTGGGATCCGAAACCAGTTCAATTCCCTGATGAAAATGGCCCAGGAGGCTGCAAAGGTAAATAGCAGCAAAATCAAACACACAGTCCTCACATCATCTATATTTACATTATCGCTCCTTCAGCTGTGGACTAAGATATGCTGTGGGTGAAGTGAATGTAAAGTCAAAGTCACAATGTCAGCACAGTCAGATTCCCTTACTTCCATTAGTGCTTTCAAAGTTCTCTCAGTAACTCTATCCTCCTTTTTCTGCCAGGTGTCAGAAATCTACGACCAAGTCCATCAGTCCATGATCCAGACGCCAATCAAAGACAATGTCCCGCTCTTCTGGTCCACCATGTCGCAAGTCAAAACCAACCACTATCGCTCCATGGCACACTACTTTGTAGCCTCAGCGCTCCTGGACCACCAGTGTAAGAAAAATTCAGAGATTTTAATCTTTTTCAAACAGATTTCATGTGTAAAAGATGACGTAGCGAGGTTGAGCTGAGAATTCAGGGAAAATTAAAAAAACAACTTCACAATAATGTCAACATGCATTTATTTTATGCTAGCAATTCTAGATTCAAGCTGCATAACATAAGCATGCAAGCTATTTTTTTCTGCCCATGAGAAGCATGGCTGTCAGAGCAGGACTATTTTTGCACTGCATAGTTTTTTGCATATAGTGTGCCATGTACCAGGTACAGTAGTCCCCTGGATGCCAAATAGAGACAGGAGTGCTCTCCTCAGACACACTGTAACACACATTGGTTTAATAATCTTCTAACTGTAGTGGCACAGTCAACACAAATTAAATATTGTCCCTCGTGTCTTTTAACAACAATACAGGAGTGGAGTTTATGTCAGCAAAGGTTTATTCACTGTAGTCATTAACAACCTCCACCTCCACTCAGTCTGCACATTTACTGTACCACTTTGGATCCACTTGTTCTGTAGTATTAGCCTGGCTGTTAAGGTGTAAAACAATTCCTGGATTGGTGTTACAAGATTTTAGCTGCCTGATTTTTGAGCACCCTAGAAAACCTGATCCTTCTTTTAAAGTGCTGTCGGGGCCACTGGGTTGGTCAGATGGTTGGCCTGAGCCACAGCCAGCCACAATGCTGTTACATAACAGCTATTTAGGGAGACACGCACGCACGCACACGCACACACACACACACACACACACAAACGCGAGCGCACTCAACCCATGGTAAAGAGAGGCTAAGTTTCCAGGAAGTCGGTGGCAGGATGGACAGTGAGAGTGAGAATGAAGGAAAAAGAGAGATGGTTGGGGCAAGTGAATTCGAGTGGGTGTACTGTAGACTGCTGGAGGTTTACAGTTATGTAGCCTCTTAACGCTGTCTACATAATCAAGTGGCAGAGAGAGCAAGTGAGAGAGCCAGCGTCTGAGCAAAAAGAGGAAGAGAAGGATGTTTGTGAGTGAACCAAAACCTCCAGTAGTGCTGCTGGTAATTTTGTATCATACTGTTTTAGTTCTTGGTGGCTTGTCATTATTTTTGACATGTTATAGACTTCACAACTAATCATTTAGTGGAAAACATAAAGAGTTGATTTGTTACTCTCAGCCTTGTATGGGTCCATAATTTAAACTGTCCTGCTTCTATGCATTAACATTGTTGCGGTCTTATTTTCATCCTGTCTACACTTTAACTATTGCAGTTCTGGAGCAATGAAACTAAAAACCAAGTTTAACAAAATGCAGCAGATTATATGAAGTTTACAGTGGCTGGTCATAGTTTACTCAGCGTAATGAATGTTGCAGGACTGAATAGAGGAACGATGGAGCGAAGCAGCTTTGAGTTTGGCAGCTCATTAACAGATTCCTGTGTGAATGAGGAGAATAGAGCAATTACCCACAGGACTGTAGAGAGAGGACTCAGCCCAGAAACAGCACAGAATGAAGACTGCTGTAGTAAACAGATGACCTGCAAACACATAGCAATCATGGCTTCACATCATTCGACAGTATTAGCTACTTGTATGAGCATTGACCCAGATCTCAGTGGTAAACAACATTCAGTTCTCTAATGATTTTAATAGTAATTTTTTTGCTGTCTGTGTGTTCAGTGGGTCTCAGTGACGATGAAGACCAGCAGGAGAAGACCTTGTCCCAGGTCTATGATCGCCTTCCTGAGGGATGCTCTCCTCTTGACATCCTGAAAAAGAAAGATGAACGTGAACGTATCGGTAAGGGCGAGCACACAGGCTGGGCACAGCAGAAGACAAAGGAGGATAACATAACACAGCAGAGCACTGGACACACCGATTGTGGGATTTTAGGCTGATACCAATACCGATGTGTTTTTTTGTTGTTATTTATTTCCCCCTTTTGTGCCAGAAAAACATAAAAAATAGCTGAATTGATTTAAAGTCATTCAGTCCTTCAGCTCTCTTTTATGTGAAAAATAACTTCAAAAACTGCTTCAAAAGCTTTTTTTATTATATTAATATGCCAGAATTCTCTTTATATTGCTATACACAAATTTCTCCATAAAAACATCTGTATGTATTTAAGTTAACAAGATTGCATTTGAACACATCTGGCCCAACGTGTCATAATGAAACTCTGACCACATGCTGCTAACAGCTAATATTAACTAGCTCTCCTCCTGCTGATTTCAACACAGATTTGTGGTTGACAGTGTAGCATTATCAGCAAAAAACAAGGTTAAGTGAGTTCACTGTGTCCTTCGTCCCAAAGGCGTCCACTGTTTTATCCCAAACATGCTCTCTGCTGTCCCGGGACGACAGGATGTCAGCAATCTGAAGCCCTACTTTTTCACCTGCTCAAAATTGATGTGACACAACAGACAGCAGATTGGTGAATGTCATCTTATTTGCGGATAGGCCACAGTCAACAAGGCGAATGTCGTCCCGTACTGATGTTCAGCTGATAAATTGGCGCATCCCTGCCAATAACACCACATCTGACTCTAACTGTTCATCTCATCCCTCTTCTTCCCTCTTTATTCTCTTTTTTATCCTCTTCTTCCCTGTCTACTTCTCCTCATCCATTCTCTCCCCAGGTAAAGCGCACATTCGTCGGGCCATACTGGGTCATGAGGAGGCTCTAAGGATCTTCAGTTTGTGCCAACACTTAAACAATCTGGACACCCTGCAGGATATTTTAAGAGCCAGTCACCAGCGCTCTCTCAACAAGTTCAGCGAAAATGAGGATGAGGAAGAATTCACTGACTACATGGAGGCCCCAGACATCATCTGTGAGTCTCAAGTGTTTTCAGAGAAGACAACAATTACAGCGGTTGTTTAAATGAGTCTCTGAGGTGACTGCTATTCTTCCAGTGGTTGATATAGAAACTAACCTTAGTCGCCTTAGTGTCACCACAACAAACACTTCACAAATGACACTAATGTCAAGCAGCACCAGTGTGTTCATTTGTGAGCTTTGTCTCTCAGGAAACGGTTCATAAAAAGGCAGCAGTGTTGTGCACCACACCTGCTGCAATCAGATGTGATAAGTGACATTTCATTCCAGGTACAGCTGATGTAATGTTTACACTGCTAACTCCCTGCTCGCCCCTTTGCAGGGCGACAGTTAAAATGTGGTTGCGACAGTAAACATTGTAGAATAACAGCCTTGTTTTTCTCACTTTTATTTCGATAGCTAAAACAGAGCACAAAGCAGAGATGGAGATTCCTGCGGCCACAAAGGTGAAAGTCACAGACTTCTTCCAGAGGCTGGTATGTGGGTTACTAATATTTTTCCACTCATAATGCTGTTTTTTCATACAAAATGGTTGGTTTATTCATCAAGTGTCATGAAATGGCTCTGGAGTTGTGTTTTAGACATGAAAATATACTTGTTTTTTAACACCCAGAGTTTATTTTTTGGTATTTCTGAATACAACCAACCAATGTTGAGTGACCTGGAGGCTTTGACACATTTGAACAGCAACAGATCCAAAGTCCTATATTGTTTCCAAAGCCTTCTGGACTTTGATCCATAGCAACAAATCCAAAACTAACACTAACCATGGACAAAGGTGCTCTTGGTGGCTGGTGGTGGAGCACTGGCATCTTCTATCACTGGAGCTGGATCTTCTGTTCACTTCCTCTGAAAGACGCATTCAATTGCGAGTGATTTTTTATTTATTTATTTATTTTTTATCTAGCCCGGTTTATAATTACCACAACAACTGCTGTAAAATCCAACTTAGCTCTTCATTAACCGGCTGAGCTACAAGACTCAAATCCTTTTGGATCCACAGAGTAACGAGAGACTGACAAGTTAAATCCGGCACTATCTCCATATAATCACTACGGTGATAATTGAAGGAGCAGGGATGAGAGGAGTCATCCTGCTGTTACATAGGATGGATTGGGGAGGAGAGATTTCCCACCAGATAATAAGTTTATTAATGGGGCATAGGATTTGGCTTCGGTAGTCTAAAAAGTAGGACAAGTTTGTGGTCAGTTCTGTTTATTATTGAAATGATCAACATAGTTACTGATGACAGCTCTGATTAATTACACATTCAAGTTATTTTACAAGTAAAAAATACCTAAGATGGCAATCATATTCAGCTTCCTGAATATGATTGGATGACAGGATGATTTAACTAAGCTTTTACATGTCATATACTACAAAATAAATAATCATTTATAAGAATGAGTCGATAATTGCAGCCATTGTTGTGTCTTGCAGCTATAACTTAACAGTATGGTAGGTGCTGCACATCTGCAGGCCATCATTCAAGTAGACATAAGTACCATGTTCAGTATGTTGAGAATGTTTTTGATATCAATCATTTTGTTTACGGAGTAAAATCAGGATTGTATACCTTTTCTAAAGGAAATGTGACTGGCCTGGTGATAATGCAAGTCTGATAAAAAGGGGAAGGTGCAAGAGAGTTTGGTCCTTGAGATATACTCCATGGCCACTTGGGTTTCATGTACCCCCTCGAGTTTGTATACAGCCAGTATATGTACTGATCACAGATGACAGATGTAAGCTTTTATTATGTTTACCTAGCCTGTAAGGACATTAAAAAATAATTATAATGCTGGATTTTAAGTTTTCCCCCAGGCTGTCACCAAAATCTGTGAACTCTAAAACTCTTAAAGGAGAGGATATTATCCAAATGAGTAAAAAAAAAAGTGCAGCCATATTGACCCCAGTATCCCCACACTGTCTCCACGTAGGGCCCTCTATCAGTCTTCTCAGCCAAGCAGCGATGGACAGCCCCACGGACAATACACCTTCACCCAGAGGACAGAGACCTAGGCTTCACCCTGAAAGGAGAATCACCAGTCCAGGTGGTTTCGTTGGACCCGCTCAGCCCAGCTGCTGTGAGTTAACCTATATTCCTTACCTTTGGTTGAACACGTGAAGATTGAGCTCCTATCTTGCAGCCAGCCTTTGGTTTCAATTAATGTCAGTAAGGTAAAAAAAAAAAATAATCAGCTTGCAGAGTCTTGAACTTATCTTGACACAGATAATCCATCACAGCAAACATCATCTTTAGATTTATGTAGTGATAGTTCTTTCTTCTCAGTCTCTAGTTCTGTGACAGATTTTGTAGTTGATGGAATAAACCATGCGAATCCATCTGCAGTTTTACATTTTTCATCATCAGCAGGCTGTTTGAAATAAATCAACAAACTATTCTATTTTAAAGCAAAGAAGATATTTCAGTGGCCATGTTCAGTCCTCTCCTCTGTTAAACTTTAACAAAAGCCAGATGCGTAGGCTGCTCAATATTAACTCCCTGACACAGGATTAACTAGCAGGGAGTGACTTTGTCTGCAGTGGCAGAACTAACTAGCTTGAAATTTCAGGCATGCTTGCTCCCTGAATATCAAATAAGTTCCGATGATATAGTCTGATTTGCTCAGAGAACCTTTGATTAAATAAAGTAATTCTCGGAAACCTAACCGGGATTCAGCCTCAAAGAATGTTTGGAGGCGCTCCCTCCCCCTCCGCAGCCACCCTGGCTACTAATTTAATTAAGAATCAGAGAGTATTTACTCTTTGCAATCCTTTTCAGTCTGACAGCTCATTAAGAGGTGCTGACAAAGAGCAGACTCTTATTAGGGCCTGCAGGCTATGCAGAGAAACAGATTAGTAGTATTACATAAGTCTAACTAGGCCAAACTCCTTATAACTTTTAATACTGAATTCAACAGGATTTATTTTAGAACTGACTGATACTCAGGAGTTGTTGACCTGCCTCTGGTGAACACAGATCAAGTTAGATGGGAATAGCTGAGCTCATGTAGATAAGACAGATTTGTCAGAGCTATAAAATAATGTGCCCTGGTACACATACTCTCTACCAAATGTTTGGCCTGCTGTCAAAAAAAAAAAAAAGCTTTGTTTGGGACTAAACCTCAGTGTTTTCTCTGCTGATCCCAGCTGCCTCCAGGGTGTTGAAGGAAAGTAGGTGAACCTGACTCGGTTTCCATTCAAACAAACCTCAAGCTGTAAATATTTACTCTGTCTGCTGCAGCATCGGGACTTTACACTGTCCCTCCTCTCTGACTCCTGTTCCTCCTTGTGTCTTTTCCAGACTGACGGTCTAAAAGAGGGGGACTACATTGTTGCTGTGGGTGACACAGACTGCAAATGGTTGGGCGTGAGCGATGTGATGCGGCTGCTGAAGGATGTTGACGAGGAGGGGATTGAAATCCAGGTGATCAGCATCATGGACAGCAACCCTTCAATGGTACGCCATGCCCTCTTTCCTTACTATTGGCTGAGAAAAGAAAGTCATCTGTCTGGTTTCCTTGACTGACAGCAAAATTGGTCTTTGTTTAGATGACTAAACAGCACAGTTAAGAGTTTCAGATTTGTCCTTGGAGGTAGTGTTTCCTGCCAACATAAATTGTCTATACAGTTTCCCATGAGACATCTTTGGAAATGATGTGTGTGTAAAACAGATTCCAGCTGTGTGGGTTTTGAAATAATCTGACCAGATAGTAAACTGGTAAATTCACAGCAGAACAGTTATTTAATTTTAATGTAAGAAATTCTTTATGAGCCTAATTATCAGGAGAAATAACTAAATTCAATTAGTTTTAGGCTGCCTCTCAGTGGGACATGCACAGGGTGGACAGAAACAGCAATATCTAGCAAGATGCAACCCCTACTATAGTTACCTACAATGCTTGAATAACAAAAAGATGATTTGTCAAAAAATCTGTCTTAAATTTGGTTAAAAAATATCTTGAAAAGGTCTGAAAAAACATTATACCTGTAGACATCTTGCTCTGTTATTGTGTTCAGCCCCTGCACATTTCACATGAGGCACAGCTGCTTCTGACTGATTCTGGATATTTATTAACATCTGTGTTGAAATAGTGAGAGCATGGCTAACTTGAATCGCTGACTTATTGATTCCATATATTGATTGAGCCTGTATGGCGTCCAGAGCAACTCTTTGACTAAACAAACCACTGCCTCTTTCCACTAAATGTCACCGTCAATCTCTCTGTCCAGCCTACCAAGAGTGCCACCTTCTGTGGAAACCTGCCCAAGACCTACTCTATGATCTGTCTGGCCTATGATGATGACGACAAGAACTCCAAGTCTCGCAAAGTAACCAAGAAGCCATCCTTCCTCAGCTGGGGGCTGAAAAACAGGCTGAAGAGCGCCAGCACCCTCAGCCTTCCCACAGCCGACAACTCCGGCACCCTTCCCTGGAATAAACCTTGTCCCACCTTCCCCAGCTCGAGCTCCTACAACAACGACAGTGCCCTCTACTGAGCTAGCTGCAGACCTTTTACTGTCTGCAAGCATGGTGTGGTGTGCATATCAGGCTTAGTATGACTGTATACAGTTCTGTGTTGTACCCATACTGGACCTGGCTATGGTACAGTTCCAGTGCCCTTTGGTGTTTCCACTGGAATACTGAACAGTAGTGCATTAAGCTTGTATGTCACCATTGTGATGATGACATTTCTGCCACCTACCTTGGAAAGTGGCTGTGCCATAAACTGTATATACAGTCGGTGCCTATGTTGGTCCATGGGCACCTTCCCAGCACAGTTCAGTATCTGAAGTAAACCGGGCTGCACACCAAACATAATGGGAAATCATTGTGTACCATGCCAGTATGCGTACAGCACAGTACAACTGCACAGTGGGAAAAACATACCAGTTATCATTCCAGTCTATATTTATACACACAGCACTGAGACAGGCCTCGAAGTTAAACTGTCATCTCAGTATGTTTTCTTGATGAAATGCTCCAGACGAATTGAAGGACGAAAACAAAGATGTTCAAACACACCCAGTGAAGGTTTCTACTCAACTGCAAGGGGATAATTTTATCGTTGCTTAAACAGTCCCTTGTTTGTTCCATTGTGTACTGATGTAGCCGTGCACTGTGCAATTAAGTTCTTGTGTATCCTCAATACATGTCTGTTTCATACTGTAGGCTGTGAGTGAGGGATTAGGTCATTGCCATGTTGCAATCAGTGGATATAGATCAATTTTGGAAATTGAACTACATTTTCTAAATAGATGTGTAGATGTTATGAGCCTTTTTGCAGTATGCTAAACAGTGACAGGGGAAAAACAAAGTGTGCTGTGCAGTTGTTTATTGTCTGGGGAGAGTTGATGAATGCAATGTTCTATAAGCTGCTAAAAAAATCATATATAAATATATATATATACCTTGGTTATGTATTATTGTCACTTTTGTATTTGTGAGACAGCCTTTGAGGATTATTGTTTCTGCTGAGTGTCAATCCTGAGACACAGTGTAAATGAAAATATTGGTATTTTAGGTTTGCTTAATGTACCAGTCATGCCACAGACCAAAATGCCTCCGTGTCCCTGATACTCCAGGATGTACCATTTACAATCCTTACTCATCTTACCCAGCTCATACCTTCTTTTATCAGTTTTGCTGCTGTCTAGCAGTTTGTCCAATTGTAAGTCGAGCGTGAGCTCCATGTCTCTCTGTTAATGTGAATCTTGATGTAGTTCAAAGGTTATTTTGTCTCCAGAAGGGAAGAATGTGGGCAGACCGATGACATTCCTGCGTTGTATGTGGACAGCTGGTCACCCAGCGGTGACTTTGATCAAAGCCCACGGTCAGGTTTCTACTATTTGTCTCTAACTGTCTTAATGCTAGACACATCCCACATTTTACTGACACTCTGCAGTGTTGGACTATCTCTTTATCTACAAAGTAGATTCTTATACACATTTGATAATCAAATTATTTATGTAATAAAAAACAAATACACAAAAATATATATATGTATGTTGTAGGTTTCAGAACAAGTTTTTGAATGGTCAGGTTGTGAATTTTTGCACGTTGGATTTCTCGGTTGGTTTCTTGGAGGAATGTATTTTACTAGCCTTGCTTAGTCCTTTGGTGAACTCATATACTGGTACGTTTTGTCTGTGTAAAGGTATTTTAAGATGTTTTTAAACAGTAACACTGAGAAGATGTAACACTCAATACTGTCTCTGTTTACCTAATATGGTGTCTTATGTGCCATTCATGCTTAATCATAAAGGAAAATGTCACATTATGTGTACAACAAGAATGTGCAGTAATTGATTAATAAGTGCTAACAGAGAATGTTGTAGACTTAACATATCTTTTAACGCATTTCGCTGTTTATAGTGATTCTTATTGCCTTGGTCTATATGCAGAGAGTTACGGTACCTGTTCTTCTAAAGGTTTCAGGTTGCTTTTGCTTCTTTCTCTGTACTGCATAGCAACTGTGGTGTGAATGCTTTGTAAGTCTTTATGTCATATGTACAAACTCAAATCTCAATAAAAGAGGGGGACAAAACAAATTTCCTGGATTCCTTTGAATATATATATATATATGTATTTGTGGTTGTGTATCTCAGTGATAGAAGCTACCAAGCAGGCAGGGAATGACTGGAATGAAGTTTGAACACAGCCCTTAGTGAGCCAACACACACTAAGTCAATACTCATGGGTTTGTAACCGTTGGGCGTCTGGCCTGGGATCACATGACATCCTAATCTGCCATCATGGAAACAGAAGAGAAACAACATGTGATTAAATTTTACCCATCAGGCCTTTCTTCACCCATACTATTCATGGCCTTTGTGCAAGGTCTGGGCAACTTTTCTGTGTGTTTTCATACCATAGTGTGTGTGTTATTTTGTGTGGTAGGTTGTTTTACTGGAATAAAAGAGGCTGACTGTTTATTCTCATAGCTTTGAACTTTGAAAATGAATCTCCATGGGGTCAAATTCCCCTCAGTATTTAGATTTATTTTAACAGGAGAATTCATATTTCAGGGACCAAATCTGTTGACTCTTGGTCAAAGGATTGACACTTCCACCATCCCTTAGGGCAAAGAGCAGAACTAGATGAAACTTATTTTCAGCTGATTTATAGCTGAAAATATATGTCTTTTGTTAAGCATATTAATACAGTCGCTTTGGTAAGTAAATATTAAATAGACACTTGATGGATAAATGGATGGATGGATGCCCACCTTGAAGAAACTCAATCAGAAGCGGTAGCTATATGGGTATATTCAGGTAGGTTTGAAAACTGACTCCCACAAACATCTGTATTTTAGTTTATATGCGAAGTTTTGCAGCTGTTTAACAGTTTAAAACATGCAGACAACAAAGTGTACTGAATGGAAAAGACATCCGGATGGTATGTCATAGTATGTCTCTAGCTTATACACCTTTAAATGCATTAGTTCAATGTTATCTTAGGGGACACATTCAATTGTTTTGCCTACACGAAAAAGTCTAGATATTTTATCGAAAAAGAAAGAAAGCAAAAGAAATTGAGATCTTACAGTGAGAGTCGATCACTACATGAAACGACATCGCCCCCTGTTGGCTTGGCAGCGGGTCGGTAAGGACGTCGTTGCTAGGTGAATCATACCACTCGCTGATTGGCTTCTCTCCTCACGCTTAGCCAATCAGCACTACTTTTGTATTGAGGTGCCTTATTGTGGTGAAGCGTCTAGATACGAGAAATCTGCTAAAAGCCAGCCTGTTGAATGTAACTTAGTTAGCTTGCTTCTTTTTCTGTCGTTTTAGGGCGCAATAGTACAGATAATTTAAAAACATGGCGATGACAAGTAAACTTTTCAAATGCTATTTTACCGTAAGAATTCTCGGTCATCGAGTCAAGCTGTTCACCTAAACCGAAACATTAACTTTAGCCTGTTGAACAAGGGTCAAAAACCTGTTTTCCACGATGTTGAAATTCAGCTTCAGGAGGGAGAAAGACAAGGAGTTTGTAAGTTTTGTGTCATTTGTGAAGGATATTTGTAATGTTAACCTTGTTCTATTTTTAGCTAGCTAACCGTCTAGCTTAAATGCTTTTTGATCAGTTAGCTAACATTGACCTAGCATTAGATAACTTCTAACGTTAGCAAAAGTTAGACAGTTCATAAATGCTAAAGCTAACGCCACTTTAACGTTACCTCTACCGTTATTTAACGTTAGAAAGGCAGTTATAGTATGTTTCACGGCTGAGTAACGTTACTGGACATGTTGTGGCCAATATACATGTAACAGCCACAGTGGTGTTTCCAGTAGAAAAAGTCTACTGCTGTAACAGGCTGTGGTTTGAATACTTCACTGTTGGGTATCACGTTTAAATTATCAAGGGGTCATGTTGTGATTCTGTTATAACCCTTCCCACCCTTCCCTTCCATTTATATAGCCTCTTTGTTTTTCCTCAGTTTGGGTGTGGAACTGTTCATTGTGCAGGAAAAAAAGCACTAAAACTCTGCTCAACCATTGTCATAGGACCCATATTGTGTGTGTTGTCTATGTGAACCTAACCTTCTCCCTAACCTTCCTCTGTGTGTGTTGTGTAGAAGCACATAGCTCATGGTCTCATCCCTGCTGCCTCCATTGCTCCCAAGCCTGCTGTGCCTCGTACCCCACCCCCACGCAGCCCAGACCCCTCACCTGAGAGGCCCAGGTACCCAACACTCTCCATCACCTCCAACATCCCTTCAATTTGCTGTGTTTCCTCTAACGTGGTTCCCTCGTTAAACCACTATTTTGTTAGTCTGGTGTCACCAGACCAATTCACAAATGCGGTGAAACGGGGAGTTCACGAATTCGTCTGTTTCCCAGGCTACTAATTTTGTAATATCTAGCTTGTACCTGTTTTTTATTTCTTTAGGAATTGAGGGTAACAGCCACATGGGGTCAATGTCACATCATCATTTGTAGTGGTGAAAAGTTGCAGAGTTTGTGCTTAACTGCTGAATGAATTCAGAGAAAACACGGCTTCCCCTTTTTCTCCTTATCCCCCACAATGCAGTGTCTTTAAGGGCAATTTCATGGGCAATATTCTCTACAAGTTCCCGTAGTAACATTTTGTTGCTAACAGATTGTTGACCCAGTTGCTCAAGTTGTACATTTCCTGAAAAATGTACTTCTGTGTATTACCTGCCTATGTGTGACTTCATGCTGTCCTGTCATAACAATTACTTATTAATTATTTATTTAAATGTGGTAGAAAAGCTGAATTCTTGTCTCATCCTTGAAGCTTTCATTGTCATTGTCACTGCAATGCAGAAGACTGTTGCCATTATTGACCTATCAATCACTACGCTTCACCATACATTTGCTTGTCTTTACAAACATAATTTCTTTTTGCTTAACATACTGTATCTGATCAACCTAGTCAGCAGTACTATTCTATATGTTGGATTTAAAACAACACTGTCAAACTCATTTAGGCAAACTGAAGGAGATGCTCCCTCTTCTAACAATGTACTACATCAATATCAACATCAGAAATAACTTATTATGACTTGAAATGTTTTATTTCACAAGCAGTATGCATTTGTTGTGCTTATATTACACACTATCTCTCTTCCTATCCATCTACAGATCAGCCTTAGCAGCAGCCATCTTGTCTTCTTCGCTTACTGGACAGACATGGGCCATCCCCCCTGCGCGGCCAAGGTCTTTCTCTGAGAGCGACCAATCAGAGTCCTTCCTATCTGAACCAAACATCAGCAGAGCACTTTTCAACAGGTAAACTCCCTCAATACACAAGCGTTATCACAAGCTTTGTGACAGATGGTTCTAGCTACAAGTGATGGCTCCAAGTTTAAACCTGACCTGGGGCTGTATATATCAAACATGTCACAGTAGAAAATGGGCCAAATGGTACACCTTTTTGCAGCAAGTATTACCTCAGCTCTCTCAAAGTAGAAATTGCAGGATATCCACCAGGATTTGCAAGAGCAAAGGGGTGTCTGTAATATTTGACACACAACCTTGAAAGACTAAAAACTAAAATCGTGTTTCTCTTAGGACCTTTAAAGGTATACTGTGCAGGACTTCCCTAAAAAACAAATATGAATAGATTTATACAAAAGTAATCCCTTACAATCACCACTTATGACCCAGTAGAAGTGTGTGGCGGCACATTTATCTGTAGGGACCCAGCCCTCTGCCTGTATTTCCTCTTTTTCTTCTTATTTTGCTGTGTTGCTAAGATGTATCTGGACACAGCTAGGTGAGGTGGGGTCTTTATTTAAAGGTAATAAACAAGTGCCAGACAATAAGCAGCGCATATTCAAGAAGGAGCTATGAAAATTGTTGACACGGCACAGAAAGAAAGTGAATCTTGGGTTGACTTTCACTTTCACTGACATTACTATTTATAAACAGTAGTTGACAATTCCTGCCTGGTATGCATTTGAAATATAGGTCTGGGTTGTCTCCTGCTTTCAGTCATCTGTTTCCATGAATGTGTGCTCTGGTGCTGCAGGACACAGAATGTTCAGGGAGAGAATATCTATCTCAAGAGACCCTTAACCTTGTACTGAGACTTAAAATGCTATATTTGTTTCTCTCTCTTCTTCTTTTAAGGAGGCTTTTTTAAAAAAAACAAAAAAAAACAAAACATTTTGATATATCACAGTAGAAAAAACACAGGTGTAAATGATTAAATTGATGATGGCTGAATTCTATTTAGATGTTTTGGTTTCAGGGATTTTGTATTGTTCATGCTGGCACACTGCCCCCGTGATATGGCTTACTGGAACCACTGTTAATGTAATTACGTCCATCTGTGCTTTTCTGTCTACGACAAGTCAAAATATCTTCTGTGAAAAAGGCCTGTTAAAAAAATATTTAACTTGTATTTTTAAAAATATCAATAAATAGGATACAGCTTCCTTTTCCTCCACTGTTACTGTGAGATATAATTTTCTTATCCTCCTCAGAGACAGGTGGTCAGAGGATTTGGCCAGCGCACCACACCTGCACTCCCCTGACCACTCAGAGGAGGAGCTGGAAGACCAGGAAGAGGAGGTGGAGAGTGAAGAGGATAAGGAAGAGCATGTTTACCAAACGCTTGACAGACGGGAGGATTGTTCAATCAGGGATCCTGTCTATTCCCTGCCACTGAAACCTAAGGTGAGATTCTACGGGAAGATTGCATTGTTTTGTGTGGGCAAGTTTCTGAAAATGTTGTCACTGAAAGCAAATGAGAAACATTCTTCCCACCATAACTAACTGCTGTCAGAGAGTTGTTTTTTTTTAGCAAACTAGTTAACCTGGCTAAACTACTGGCAGCAGACCACATAGTAGGAATGGCACACCTTAATAACAAAATGCATAACATTTAGGTGAGCCAGTTCCAGGGCTCTATGTGTACACTGGAATAGACTACTGAGAAGTTGTTATTGTTATCAGTTACACATGTGCCTTTCCTGCTATGACAAATCAGAATATCTCATTCTGAGTGTTTGTTTAGAGGGAGGATTACGTTTCTTTCCCAAATGTTTTTTATATTTGGATCAATTCCTGATGTCTGTCTCCAAGTGTGGTTATTGTGATACCAGTCAGATCCACTGGGAGGCACAGTTGCACACAGAATAAAGTAAATGTAATCTATATCTTGTCTTTAGCTGTAGAGGAGTGTTTTGTACAGTTTACTGTAACAGGATTCGCTCTGGTCAGTAGTCACTTTAAGGCTGTTGCTTGCAGTGTTGAGATATGTTTTCAGTGTTCCTTTGTATCAGAGCTTTTTCTGTACCATTGCAGGTTTTCTTCATTCGCCATATAATTTCTGTATATCCTGAGACTTGTCATGTAAGATATAATTGTTTGTCTGTGATGGTCCAGCCATTCAGGTGGCAGCAATTTGGTGTTATTCTAACCCTGTAATTGCATTGAAAACTGCTCGCATAATTGTGATATATGGTAGTCGCTGACAACAGGGTTTCAGTAGTGGTTACTTTTTCCCAGCTACACACCTTAACTGTCTTTCTCTGCCCACTCATAGTTAAGTCTATTCCATGGTCTGTATCTGTAATTTCTGCCTGTGAGATTCTTCCCAACATCCCAATGATTATATCCCAAGAGTCTGCTCTCACAGACTTTATTCCATTGTTTTATTCTATTCATGTTCTTGTCCTTTATACTGCTACACTGCCAGTTGTCTTTCCAGGCTACCACAGTTTAGCTGCCTGCTGCTTTATTAATATTAGTCACCAGTCAGCTGAAAACAACAGCTGAAAATGTGCAATATACAGGACAGGGTGTTTCAATTCCTTAATCATAAAACTTACATCTAAGGTGAGCCCCCAGTTTAGTAGCATACATTACACTACATTCAGTAGTGTATTTTGATAGAAGAATATACATCCATACAAATATGATCCACAAGAAACATCTGTTTATGCCCTCATAAATCAACAGGACCATAAACTGACACATTCAGCTGCTCTTAATCTTTCAGGGTGAGGATGTGAATTACTTAATTCATATGTACACAGAGTTGGCAGTTTATTAGGTAAAAGGACAACGTTTCCCTTTTATACTATGATGATAGAATAAAGTTGTTGTTGTTTTTTTATTGGGAGCAGCTACAGTGTTGTGAGTCTTTTTGTTTCTTCCTGATAGTTTTACCTGGAGCCATTAGACTTTCACTTATGGTGTAAAATGAACAGGTTATAGTTTCTGAGCATTCTTCATTCTGTCACATTCATGTTTTTCATTCCTCCTTTGCATCTTTCCTGCTCTTCTGTTTCAACTGCGGCTCTTTCCTACACTGAACTCCCCACTGTGACTCATTCACACTGCTTAAATGTGTCTCTAAAGGTTTGCAACAATAAAGGTGCCGGCAAGATCTTATTTTCCACATTTTGACAGTGGCCATAAACGCAGTGGTCTCTGAAATAGCCCTGCACAAAAGGGATCCAGGCAGCAGGGCTTTGGAAATCTCTTTGAAAAGACGTACTCATGATCTGTCTGACTGCCTGTCTGTTGGTTTTGCCTGTCTGTCTTCCAGACCAACACACCCGAGCCGATTCAGATGTCTGGCAGAAGCGTGCCTTCTCCAGGTACTGACTTCACACTAACAGGAGATGGTTGAACTACTGTTGGCAGATAGTACACGAGTGAATGAACACAGAAGTGACTAACTCAGAGTCTGTCGGTAGTGGCAAAATAACCCCACCTATAAATAAGACAAAAGGCTGAGTACAGTGTTTGAAGCAATCTATGGAAGATGTGCATTAGATTGCTGTTTTATTAAGAGTAATGTACAGCCCAGAATTACAGTTTTAGTTATCAATGTCCTCATATTATCATTTTTTTCACTAGTCTTCTTGATTGATTCATTTCATCTGCTAAATTTAAATACAGTGCTCAAATGTACATACAGCACTAAAATTCATCAGGATATTGGAATAAAGTTACACTACTTATTTCCGTTGTGGCCCTGAGACTCAGAGGCAAGCAGGAAAAGGGCATGACATGAAAAATTATGAAAAAACAAAACATTTAAATTCAGAAACCGGTCCAAAACATAGACCTGTCCTTGAAAGGATGTTTCAGTATAGTAACTTACTCAGCATCCATTTTTTTCAGCTGCTTCTTAACACCATCCAGTGAGTGGGAGTGATTTAATTTCATTTTGAGATTTTATTCCTCACCATTGTTTTGGGTGTCAGTAAATAGACAACAGTATCTCTTAGCAGCTACCAGCAGTACATAGAGTAACTGGAAAAGTTATAATTAGTAATCGCTAACTGACAGAGGAATAAAGTCTAATGATGTAGCAAATGCACTTTGAAAATCTCTCAAATAGCATGAGGCAAAACAAATGAAATTATGATGGGTGTGTTGGTGTATTGTTGGCGCACTTTAAAATTAGAGTGTGATGTGAGATTTTTGAGAAAAACAAAGCTATGGAGCTCTCACTAAATGTTGATGCACCTCCATTAATCCTATGTAACAGAGATTTACAGTTTTCTATTAAGAAGGTAAATGCAACAGGAAAAGAATGGTTAGAGACTCAGCCACACCACATATGACTCCTCAGCCTTAAGCGAAGGACAAATATATAGCTCTTAATCAACCAAAATGTAGTTTCACAACGGACATAATGTAGCCTCACATCATTAGAGCTAAATGGAAAGCCTCATTATAGTTGTTATTACCAGCGCTGGCCTCAGGCTTTTGATGGTGCTAAATTAAAATGTTTTATGTGTCTCTGAAATGCTCCTACCTTAACCACTCAATTGTGTATGCTACATAGAGGTTGGCTGCACTCTAAAGTAACTCATTAAGCTATGGAGAAAGTCACTTACAGAGCAATATGCAGTTCATGGTAAAATTGGGTTATATAGTAAAGCACATAGAACCCTGTACTACTCCTGCAATTGTGTTCATTTAATGATGGCATAATGTTTTCTTTCTTTCAGATTTCCCGGAAGAAACCAGTATCCAGTCTCCTGAGGCCAGCTGTGATTCTCCCAAGAAGAAAGCATCTGCCAGGAAGAGCCCTGGAAGTCGGAAAGAAGATGTGCCATGTAGGTGTGAATCTGACAGTAACCTGCTGCATGTCTGCTTCTCACTTTGTCTTGTATTTTTTCTTTTGCTAAACACTTGACAAATTGCAAGCTTTTGGGTTATAACACATCAGTAAAAGAAAAAAGATTAGGGTTAGTGTCTTTTTCTTTCTGTGCTATGTCATGCCGTGACTGACCAGTACTCTCTGATGGGAATTAATATCTGTATCTGTAGTACTTTACCTTGGCACCAATCTTTGTGACAAGCTAAAGTATACACAAACAACATATACAGAGGTATAAGCCAGGTATATTCAGTTGTATTTAATGTAGTAGCAAACATTTATATTGTTAGGTTTTATTTCCAGGGTGCTCGGCATGCTGCACGTGTGTTTCTCCAAGCTTCCATGCTGCAAGATTTCTCACCTCAAGTGAGACAGACACTGGTAGCAATTAAGGACAACTGCAACACACTCCCTGCTACTCAGTGGCGAGGCACTTTTAAACAGTAGATTGGGTTTCTGCTTTTGTTTCTTTTCTGTCTTACTGTGACAAGAAGCATCTTTCACCATATACCTCCATTATTCCATGATACAGCCTCTGTTGCTTAGGTTATTACTCGTGTATATGATGGTGTCTAATACAGTTGTTAGTTAGTGTTTTAATATGGTCCAGAGATTGATATATTGATATATATATAAAGTTCAAGAAAATTTCTGCATCACACACACATTTCTCAGTTGTTATAATCCCCATCTGAGATACTTCTATATTCCCATAAGAATTGCATTTTGAGCCTAGAGTTCTGGGGAATGTAGTACATTTTCACAATTTATTTCATTTCTGTGCTGCCATTAAAAGTATTTCCCTTCTCTATTACAGCTGTGCTACCCATCCTAACCATTGACCATCCCAGCCAAGCCAAAACCCCAAAACAGCCTACCCATCTGTCCCCAGAGCCCAGCAAGGTGTCCAGTGAGGTGCAGAGGGAGGTGGCGAGGGCCCTGCCAGAGAGGAACCCAAGGATGGCAGATGAACAGAAGCTACTGGAGGAGAGACTGCAGAGGCTGGAACAGGAGATCAGTCACAGCCAAGGTTCCTCAAACCTGAGGTCATCTGCAGGTAGAGTAGTTCAGGAACCACATGAGATATACAGTGGGACAGAGCGAAGGGAAATAGGAAAGAAGGAAATAGACTCAATAGAGCCAAATAAGGAGTAACAGGGGAAAAGAAATTAAGTGAAAGATGCAGTGAGTCACATCAGATAAGATGTCTGTGCAGGGCTGAAAAAGGGGAGCTGGAGATGCTGTTGGTAGATATGGCTCTCATCTTTGAGCTCCACAGCACCATCTCAGCATGCTGAGAAGAAGAGGGTGAGGGGGTGAGGGGTGAGAGTGAGTGACATGAAAAGGAAATAAATCAAAAAGACTTAAATGATGGATGGAAAATTGGCAGTTGAAATTGGTCGCAGATTGACTCGATGATTTGAGACTCTGACCTCATGGTGAGCAGAAAGAAGCAGTATGGAAAAGTACTGCTGCCATTTTCTTCTGCTGAAGCATCAATTATGTTCTCTTATTATACTGCAAGGGTGAAGTTCTGTTGCGATTCAAGGTCAGCCAGTTGATCACATGGAGAGTCAAAGCCATGTTGAAGAAAGACCAAAGCAATCTTGTAGTCACCTTTAATTTAGATTTCACTAGCCCTCTCTGTTCCTTCCTCTTGAAACCATAATAATCAAATGTGGCTATTTTTATTGTGGTATTCTGAATAAGAGCATTATGGAATGTCTCAAAAAATATTTATAACTTAATCTTCGGTGCTTACAGGCAACCAGGCCGAGCTATTGAATTTGAGGCAGCATGCTCAGGAGCTGGTGGATGAAAATGACGCCCTCAAGTTGACAGTTCACCGCCTGAATGTGGAGCTGAGCCGCTACCAAACCCACTTCAGACCATTGTCCAAACAGGAGGTATGACCAGCTACAAGGTAGCACCCTTGCTTTTTTGAGGAGAACCTCATTTCAATCAAAACCATGAATTGGCAGTTTATAAATTAAACCTCCGTCAAGCTAATTGTAGCCTCCTTGGAATAGCTATGGGCTTGTGCCTTGCTCATGAGAATTTTGATAGAGGGCTTGTGTAGGCAGCCTTGATAATGCTTACTTGTGGAAGAGTCCCTGCCATCAGGGGACTGTACCAGGAGCCTTTCTGTTATCATTCAGCCTGTATCACTCTCGCTCACGTTGCCAGGAATGAATGGAAACAGGTGTATGTGTTCTAGTGAACTCGTCTCCTCTGCTCTCTTCACCAGCAGGAGAAATTTTAGTCTGTTTAATTCTGTACTGCAATCCTTCCCCCCATGGCTGTCTGTCCATTCTGGGTTGTTAGTGTTGTTTACACTGCAGAAGAAAGCTGGCCTTGGGTTTTAATCATGGCTGCATCCTGCTGTGCCTTCACACCAAGAGATCTGCTGCTCTCATAACTACCAGTTTGCTTCTGCTGTCGCTGGATGTCTCTGCTAGCACTCATTACTGACAGCTGTGGTGTGGCAGGAAAATAATGAGTAGTTTAGTAATAGAACAGTGCAGTACTACAAGATAGGATAAGTCTGAATTAGTTTATTTAGCCAAGCTAGAATTTGTCTGCTTCCATGGATTACATAAATATTGTCATTTGCCTTTGATTACCCATTTGTTCTGTGGTATATAACTTCAATGTTCTTTGCTATAGAAAAACTGGAGTAGCTTTGCTATGAAACTCCTCAAGCACCTGGATACAAGAAGCAGCAAAATAACATTTTCAGACTTTAATCCTCTGGTTCTATCTGTATATTTAATTACTTTGTGTGAAGGACAACACTTAAAGGTCAAATGTGTAAGATTTAGGGGAATTTAGTGGCGTCTAGCGGTGAGGATTGCAGACTATAACCACTTGAAACTTCTCCTGGTTAGATTTCCTCCAGTGTTCATTGTTCAGAATGATTTAAGCGGGAGCCAAATTATTTGCAGATGTTTCCTCCTCTCCAAAATAAACAGACCAGGTGATTTAAAATGGTAACAACACTCAATAAAGCAGGTTTTACGTTACAAATTAATGTTTCTCTGAAGCAGTTTGGCTCATCAGAGATGGGCTGCTAACTCAGCACCTGCTAATGTGTGCTCACCTTTTTTCTCTATTAACTTAAGATTCAGAAGACCTGCTCCCTGTGCAGATATAAACAGCTCGTTTTGAGGTAACGAAAAAAAAAATCTTATTTTCAGGCAATTATGAACTAATAAAAACATACATACTCTTTTGCCAATATATCCCCCTAAATCCTACGCACTGGACCGAAAAAGCTACCATATTAACAATGGTTTTGATGGTATGATGACTGACTTTCAGTCCCTTTCTTACTGTGTCTTATCCAGAGCTCCAGAATCGGTGGTTTACCAAAGACAGGACCTCCTCCTCCCTGGCTGGTCAGTATCTTTACATAGCTGTACAGTACATTACTTTAATGTGGCAGGGTAGTAGTCTAAGCTTATGGCTGGTTAACCATCACATTTAGCTAATCAGTCTGCTTGACATGGCTGGCTAGTTTAATAGGCAAGTCATTTTTTTAATACTGTTGCATGATAATTGAAGATGGTACCTGTTAAGCTAAATTGGTTGTTCGGCAGATTAATGTGGATTTAACATGCAAAATCATATAAACTCAGCCTGGTGACAAATAGCTGGTCTGATAGTTTGGAAGCTTCGGCAAAGGTTTGTACACAATGACTGGAAACCTTCTGCATAGGTAGTGAAAATATATTTGCACCTAATGTAGTTCAGATTTTTCAACCAGTGACACTAGTGGGCTAAAAAGTGATTTTCCTGCCTTGAATAAGCCCTATATGGAAAAAGATTCATGGCTTTAATGTAGCTAATTTGGATCATTGGTCTTTGTCCTTTTTTGTAGCTTGACGTGAAGTATTTATCGCCTCTGTTGCTGGCATACGAAGACAGAATGAATGAGAAAGATGCACTGTTGCAAACCACTGAGGTAAAGTATATGTGTATTTTCTTATCCCCTCAATCACCTGTCATCTGATCATTCAGTAGAATGTGACATGTTATCAGACATAAGCAGAAAACTGTTTATGTGTTGCTTTTGAAATATGCAGTGCATGTGATTAAAACCTACAAGACATAGGTTTAACCGACTGAACTGTCACAGTTGTAATAACAGAGGGTTATTAACAGTGTGTGGGTTATTTCTAATTGTACAAGACAACAGAGGGCAGTTTTTATTTTCAGTTATTTTGAGTTGTCTTATGATATGAGTTGCAGTGATAGAATGTGAGTAGCTGTGTTATCATTCCTGGACAGAGACATTGCTGTTGTGTTTTCTAAATGCATTTTTTGGGCGCTTCGAGCACCACAAGCCAAGTGCTGTCTAGCAATATTATATGGGAGAGAAGGCAGACATCTCTACGGCTAATATCTCCAACACTTGACAACTCACACCACAACAATCTAGATTGGTAAATAGCACTACAGGTAAGAGGAAATGTATCTATTTTTGATTTGGTGGTGAACTGTCCCTTTAAAAGTGAGCTAATTTCGGTTACTAGAAAACTTAATTTAAGCCTAAAGATAGCTGGCTAACCCACTAATGTCACTACGTGTGACAGGCCTCTGAAGAACTGGTGCGTCCAGTTGTAGTTCCTGTCAAGGATGTTGTCTTGGAAAGGTGATCCTCAGTCCTTAGCAGAGAGGTGGTCATACATTTTAAGATTTCTTTTTTGTTCTTGTTTTGCTGTCCTTAAAATCAGAGGTCCCTGTGTGTCTTTGTCTGTTTACCACAGGAGGAGGTGAAGAGGTTGCGTGCTCATGTAGAGGAAGTAATCAAAGAAAATGAGAGACTCCATGATGAAATAACAAAGATCGGAGGGGTCACCCAGAAGAACTGGTAAGAAGAAATGTACTCTTTGTGTGTGCATTGGTTCAGCACTGTCAGCACTTGCTTTGCCGTTACCATTCATTCCCATGATGTAGTGAAAATTAAATACCTCTTTAATTCTCTTCTGTCCCGCTGCTTACCCATTCCTGGGTCTGTTACTAAGGCTTATATTGTGTGAAATAATGAAACTAATGTAGTAAAATCTTTACATCTTCTGTGCCTGTCAATACTCATCCAGCAACCGGCTCGTAGTGCTGCTGACACGTACACATTTTCAGTATCTACTTAAGTAGCTCCAACAAGTGAAGCAGAGACATTTGAACCTGTTTTAAATTGTGTATCAACTCAAGAACAATGTAAAGTTTGAGTAAGACATTAATCATGTATGTCTTGATTTTCAATATACAGCATTTGCCTACATTTACATTTAGTGCATTTGGCAGGTAATATTATTAGGAGCACTTACTTACTGAACTTACTGAACAGAAAACTGGACTTTGAAGAGTAACTGACTGCTCCATATTCATGATTAATAACATCACCAGCTCAAGTGAAGGCAGGCAGGGACTACATGTTGGATGCTCTACAACAGGGTTGAAAATAAATACTACTTTCTGTAGAAACTAATTCATGATGTATTATTATTTTGCTGACATATTAGACAAGTGCTAAGGGCTGTTTACAGTACATCCATCTGCATGCAGACCAAGTAATCATTTAAGTGGCTCTCAGTCGAACACCTGCACACCCTTCATCAACTCAAGCTTGATGCTACTTCATCTGGTTTTCTCAGGCTTTATGGGGAGTTCTGTTTTTTCAAAGTGTCAGGCTGTTTGCTTAGTATCATGTATCATGTCACTCAGAGATTGTTGATTGTACTCCAGTGCACCACTGCATGACAAAACCAGTCATCAAGAACTAAACCACACAAATCAGTTTAGTACACATTTAGAATGGTAATTTTTGCGTTTCTATCGTGAAGACTTGTGGGAGGTAGCAATAGAACCGTTCCATGCGGTCCTCATTTTTCGTTACTCCTCTGTTGAGGTACCTAATCACGCTGACCTGACACTAAAAGGTGAATGTAGAAAGTTGTGGCTGGTTGTAAAGGTTATGCAACCACTTTTCATAAAGTGGCAAGTTTTTCATACATTATAAACCACAGCTGTAAAATGAAAGGGTGATTTGCTCTCTGTTCATCTTTGTGTACATTTAGAGTGTGGCTTTAAATGTAAAAATTATTCCTATTTCAAAAAGATATAACCATAAGTACCAGTAAGACAAGCTGGCGATTATTAATGTTGCCATATTATAGCCGCTTTATGTGATAGACATAATCGCTCTCACTGTCCCTCTCCCCCTCCCTCCCTTCCTTCCTGCAGTCATCAGCTACAACAGCAGGCCCTTCTGGTTTTGCAGGAAAACAAGGTTCTGATTGATCAGCTGGAGGCTCAGCATGTGAAGGCCAAGGCCAACCACAGCAAACACTATTCTGAAGGTACAACAACCACAAAGAGGTACATCTTGGGCGACTATGTGGGCGTCTGCAAGCGCACCTGCTGGAAGGTGCGGGTGGGGTGGTACAACATGAACACACAGTACCACGATTCTGCAGCCAAAGGCAGATTCTGTTTTCTTTAACAGTGAATAAGTACACTGATGATACAAGCAAGTAATACAAAAATTGTTTGGTGAAGAAATTTTTGTAATCGCATCAGTCGGATGCTATTTTAGTCATAATGCTTCTGGAGTTCTCCTTGTAAATATTAACTTCATATCTTGTTAATGTATCACACAGTAATGTTACCTTCAGTAGGCATTTTAAGACTAAAGCATGAACCCCTAATTTTATATGTATTTGGAAAGTTGGAAAGGAGACTGTGACGCACAGGATTAATGAGCTCCAGTAATCTGATGTCTCCGGCGTTAATGGGCAGAATAAAAAGTTTGATGTCCGTCCAGTCTGATAGGCATATAGGGTGTGTGTGGTTATTCTGTAGCAGCCAGGTTTCATTTGCATGTAATTTAATGAAAGTAGACACAGACACCTCTCTAAAAAGGTGTTGCAGATCTATCAATAGAACGTAAAAGATATCTGTTCTGCTGCGTACAGATGGCGGCAGGGATTCAACAATCTGATGGACAAGCTGTTCATACAGTGTAAAGCAACTGTGGACACATTCACTGACGTTCCTGCATTTATTCACATTAAACTTTTTTTTTTCCCAGCCAATTTCAAAGCATCTACTGATTGGGGAGTGTTTAACATTTTGAATTACCATTGTTGTAGGCATTTAATGTGATATTGCTGAGCATTTCCTCCAAGTACTTAATTTGTTCTCGTTAACAAAATCACCAAAGTGGTAGCTTTGTTCTGGAGTAACAACATCTAACACACATTTTCCATCAAAACATCAGTTACTTGTTCTGCACTGCCTCATGTCAATGGATCTTCCACCTGTTAGCACCTCTCCTCCCACCTGTGTACTTTGTGCTGGGTGCCAGACTACCACACAGATGAGTAAAAAATAGATCACTGTCAGGAAAATACCAAATGGTTGGAGCGCTGCCCCCCTAAATGTAAAAAATTAAAGAAATTCTTCAAATGAAACAACAGGTACAAGCAAAAACGATCTGTGGTTAAAATTTCATTACATTGTTTATTTTACTCCATTTTACACTTCCACCTCTCCCTGTCTCATTCCTCTCTTTGCAGTCTCCAAGGTGTCTAAGCAGCTGATGCTGTTAGAGGCAGAAAAGCAGCAATTGCAGGAGGACCTGGAAGAAAGCAGAAGGGACGTGCAGAAAAATGAGAAGGAGATGCAAGTTCTGCGGGCCTGCCTGAAGGATGCCATCACCTGGGAGGAACACTGCAACATTACTGGGAATCTCAGACGGTATTGCTACAGTGTCAAATATGTCTCTGCTAAAAGATGAATCAGTCGGTTTTAAAAACTGTACTCCTGAACGGGGACACAGTTCTTCTTTTATGTAAAGTAGGTTCAAGAAAGAGAAGAACACTGAATAGTAACACATGTTCTTGCTTGTTGTATGAAAGAGTGTGCAGTTCTTTTTATTTTGTCTTCCAAAAATGCCAATTGCCATCATCTTCTCTCCAACAGGTTTGCCAAGAGTTCATGTCAGTTCAGTTTTTGTTCAGTTTATTATTAATTCAGTTGACAATTGAGTCGTAGCAGATAAAGAAACAACAAGGCAAGAAGAACAAGCAAGAGTAGCACCAGAAGTATTGCATTTTTTATTGCAATAGAGTGGCACTGGGATGTGACAAAAAAATCTAATTGCTTTAGTTACATTAATATGGCTAGGAAGGAAAGCTAAGTTAATCAAAATATGTAGTGTAAAGATGTGAGTTAGCAGTATTATGAAAAAAAGATCTCTGTGGGTTTGTATCTTTATCTAGAGCGACAGAATACACTTTGTTTAAAAGTGTTTACCAAGTGCTAGATGTTTTATCATAATGTGCTGTACAATTTGCTTTTGGCTCTCAGACGATTGGAGCAGCAGGAGGGTATAAATAGGAGTGAGATGGACGAGTTGCTTCTCAGATTGTCCAGCCTGCAAGAGGAAAATAGGAGTCTGGCTCTGGACAAAGCCAACCTGACAGCTGATATAAAGAGAATGGAGACTGAGCAGGACCTCACCAAACAAGCCAACAGGTACTAAATATACTGCTGTCTTAGTCTGATATCATCTCACACATGAAGCCTGTAACCTGCTAGTTGGCCACAAGTCCATCACAACACTTTAAAGAAGCGTTTGATACCGTCAGTTACCAATAAGAAACACCTCCTTAGACTGTGGTTATGTATCCTCCCTCAAACTGTGATGATAAATTGTTTGACATTTTCAACAGAAACCTGCTGACACCACACAATTGACTTAAATATTTAGGCCAAAAGTGTGGGAAGGTGTTAAAAAAATGTCGCCTTTCAAACCAAATTTTATGTGTGTATCTGTGGGAGTGTACTGCTACTGTCACTATTCCTACTGCTTTTGCTGCTTTTACTGCTAATGAGACCAAAAATGTGCAGTCATCATTGGTCCAACTTTTGTTCTTTTGCATGTTTTATAATTTGATTTTTTTTTTCGGCCCAAAGTTATGCAATGTGCAGATCTCTTTAAAAGCAGGACTCCCTTCATGATTCTTTTCACTGTCGATTGTTTCCTCGATTAATCAATCAGTTAGCTGTTTGGGCTATAAAATGACAGAAAATGGTGAAAAATGTCAATTTGTGCTTCCTAAAGCCCAGGATGATGTACTCAAATGTTTTGATATACCCACATCCTAAAGATACTGTCTACAGAAGTGGACTGTCATACAGGAGAGAAGAAACTAGACAATTTTGACATTTAAGAAGCTTGATTAATTGATTATTAAATAAGTTGACAAGGCAATTATCATTGTCCTACATTATCAATCCAGTCATCATGCCTCTAGATCTTCTTTAATTTTGCAGTCCACTTTAAAAGGTCAATTTAAAAGATGGTATTTTTATAAATCTATTTAAAATAAAGAATTGAGGTCGTGGTTGGTGCCCCCACAGTAGAACAACCCATGCAGTTTTATACACATACATTTTGTTGTGCTTGAGTAGTCTCCTTCCCTCACCCCCTTTGCCCTGCTTTAATATCTGTGTATAACAGTCTGTTCTAATGTGAAAAACATAATAATGTAAAAAAAAAAAAAAACGCCAGAGGAGAACCGTGGAAATAACACTATGTAAAAATATAAGTTGGCAATTCATTTAATAGTAAACAGTTAATCGATGAATCATTGCAGCTCTATTTAAAAGTGAATGACAACATTGTTGAATCAACTTTGAAAATCTTCTATAACTGATGTGTGGCCATTAAAGGGGACTAAAACTTGAATTTGTGATGTCACAGGGTGTAAAATCTGGAGCTGCTCCATAGACAATGTTTTGGGGAAAGATTATGTAAATGACGCTGAGAGCACCAGGGAAATGTTCTAAGCATTTTTATCTTTTAGCACTGAGAACACCACAACAGAATAAAGCTCATTTAGGTATACGAATGAAAAGAAATGTTTGGTGGAGTGATAAAATCAGGCTCCCATTTATTGTCTGTGGAGCAGCTCCAGACTTTATACCCAATGACATCACAAGTTTGTGACTTCTGTGGTTTCTGGGTTCGAGAGAGAGTAGCTCATGTTCTCAGATATTGATTGAACTTTCTTAGGCCACAGAAAAAAATTATTGGAATTCATAATTTAGGTTGTGTTAACATAACCTTTAATATTTCACTACAAAGTGAAACCGCTGAAACACATTTTCTGTCATTTGTTATGATGTTAAATGCTGAAGAATTTGATTATGCTGCCTGATTAGGACGCTTCTCAGGAGTGTGCAGGCATTACAGTGTTTGATTGACGTCTCCCTCAGCCTTCTGCCACTGGTTATAACACCCAGTTTATCCTGAAGTGAGATTTGAATTTGTGGCTTCTTCCCTGGATGCTGGGAAGGTCAGCAGCATGACAGCTTGAGCCATGCTCAGAGACACTTTGTTTTGAAGATGTAGATCATCTCCCTTCCTCGGAGTATTATTCCCTGTTTAAAAGTTATGCTGTAAAGTAAAATCAGAATGATCATGCAAATCCTAGTGTGAGAGGGTAATTTAATGCTCTCTGCGGGCATAAGCTGAAGTTGTCAGAGTGGTTTTCCAACAGCATCAAACATCAAAGGTTATTTTTCTACAGTACACGAATAATTTGGTTAGTTATTATAGCTGTTTATAAACCTGCTCTTTTCTCTGGAACCTTCTCCTGCTCCTGGTAGACCTGAGCTGAGAATAATGTGGACTTTCTCATTCTGAAGTGTGAAGATTGGCAGAAGGTGTTTGATTAACAGCGTTTCTACCCCACTTGCATCAAAATGGCGGGGTCTCAAGATATCATCCAGTTAACGCTGTCTCTCTTGTATTCCCTGTATTCTATCTGCTCTGCTCCTTTCCCTTCTCCCCAAATACATTTTTTCTCCCTCATTTTTTCTAGATCTCTCCTCCTTCCCTCCCTTGTCTTTATTTGTCCTGCTATTTTTTGCCATGTTCCTTTTCCTTCACATCTCATTTTTTTCTCTCCCTCCATCTTTTCCCCTCCTTCACCGTCTTTAATGCTGTTTTACCTATTTTATTCTTCTCCCCTGTCTCTCCATCATCCAGGAAGGCTGAGAGACGGATGAGTGTATTGAAGAGACAGAAGGAAGAGTGTGTGTTGAAAGAGGAAAAGACTCGGCAATACATGGGAGCTGTCATTTCTGTGGCGGAGCACATTTCCCAGGAGAGAGACCAGCTGTTGCAGATGGTACTACTGATGCTACACTGTAGAAAGATTTTTACATCACATGACACACATGCTATACATAATAATTGTATTATTACTGACACCCTTGTGAAATCAGCCTCATTACAGAAAAATATCCTAACTGCTTGTACTAGTTTAACTTAATTAATCTCAAAGATTGAGACAACAGCAATTCATAAACTCATGGCTGCGTCCTGTCCTGTCTCAGATCTGCTATTGTATATTAACATAAGAAAACCTATCTCTGTAAATTTGAATCTTCACACAGCACTGGTCCTGCCATGCCTGTATCTATGTTTAGATTGTACATGAGACTGCCTGTATCTTTGATTAGAATGTACCCATAGGCTACTCCAGATGGACAAGCCATAATAGCATCTCTCACTTGTCACTGGCTAGCTCGCTATCATGGACAAAAAAAGAAGTGTGTTCAGTTTTAGCTACGAGGAGTCAGAGGCAGTAACTGTGCTGCTGGAGGAGAGGAAACCCCACTTTTACTGACAGTTTTTTTTCCCTCTTAATTATTTAAATTCATTATTAATTCTAATTAATTACTTCATTTGAATTACTTATTAAAATTTAAAGTGTCATCATGGGGTTTGAGTAGTACGTAGATACACTTTGTGGTGCAACCAGGACACATCTTCAGTGATGTTACCGAGGTCATTGGGTGTTTCAGGTCTTACATCAGACACCCTCACCTGGGAGGTTTGAACAGAGTTTCAATCATCATATTTCGGTTTCGTGTTGTTCCTCATCCTCATTACCATACAGACCTAAAAACATTTTTAGTAGTTATTTTGAATTTAGGACAGTTAGTTTAGATGGTTGTGTAATAGCTGAATAAACTATCCTTAGATAAGATGGGATTTGTTTTCTAAATCCTATAAGGAAACATGTTTCTGTGATGCCAAAATTTCTGAATGTTATCTTAAAGTGAGATTAGAAAGGATTTTAGATTTAGGAAATTTCTGTAACGAGGCTACAGGTATGAACATACAGGCAGATGTAATATCGCTGACACTTCTATCACTGTAGGGAAGCAGTGAAGAGGCCAAACGCATTTGCTGAAATGCAATTTCTGAACCCATCAACTATCATCTGATGAAAATTGAGCTTTTTATAAGTAAAAAAAAAAAAGTACCTACATTTCTATGTATATATCCGTTTACAGCATCATGTCTCTGCTGTGTGCAGCTCAGACTGTAAACAAAGACCAATGCACGGAAGATGAAGTCCTGGCCCGCATATTGATTAGCTAGATATCCGCTAGCTACACAAAAACACCCTGAATTATTGGCTATTGCCCCTAGAAGCTAAATTATCATCAGACCAATATGCAATAGGTTCTGAGATTGACTGGGTATGACACATGATGGTATTGATGCTCACATACACACACCAACACAGAAATAATTTCTACTTTTCAAAAACTAATTGCTCGCTTTCCATTGAAAATCAACAACACAAAACGATCTCATCTTTTTTTTAACTTTAAGATAAGCCTTTATTGATCAGTAGAGGAGAAAGTTGTTGCAAAGGTGCTGCAGATAAATAGAGAAAAATCAATATGCAATATTGTATAAAATCTAAAAAATTAAACCAAACAAAAGCAGTTTAACTCGACATTGCAAGGCAAGCAGTACACATACTGTACTGCATCCATGACCGGTGTTGAAGTTCAGCTAATAATGCAGCACTGTCTCAAGTGAAGTGATAGTGGTGTGACTAGTAGCAGTCTATTATAATATGCGTAAGATTAATATATAATCTACAATAACAGCTTATATCAGAATAATACATGTGTGTGTGTATATATATATATATATATATATACATACATACATAATTATATAGTAATAATTAGTGTTTGTCTGCTTTAATGTAGAGATAATATAGTACATAAAATATATGAAATGTCTACATTTCACCTTATATTCTACGTCCCATGTTATACCATATTATGTTACACTTAATCATCACATTATCTCCTATATGTTACTGCACATTATCGTATGTTATCTTAATATGTCATTGGGTTTGATTTCTTGCAGAAATAGTGAAATAAACACTTTGAAATTTAATTCAAACCGAGCAAATAGGACAAACAGATGTCTATTTAACCTTTGGACTGTTGCTAGGTTAGGTATTTGGCAACCGATGATTGAACCCAAATGCAGACACCAAAGCACAGCAGGCAGGGTTTAAAGGGAGTTTACCTGCTAATTTGTAAGGCTTGTAACTGCTGTGAAAGCAGGTCGGATTAGAAAAACAACCACAGGAGAGCTGGCAGTCACCCAGAACATAAACTGGCAGGCAGGAATCAGTCAAATGCTACAGCAACAAGGCACCGCAGACAAGCTGGCAAATGTCCGATAAAGCTGCTGTCTACATATTTTGAGGACCTATTGAGTAATAAGGAGCAGCTGTGCAGCATGTGGCTAATGACTGTTGGTCCAAAGAGACAGAAGAGTCTGAGTGCAGATTTTGGAAACCTTTTGTTTTTGTGCCAGGAGTTGTGTGCATCATTTATCAAACAGGTGCAGTTTCCCTATCAGCTGAAGTGCACTCTTCATGTCAGCAGTGAGATTTAGGAATGATACGGCAAATAACAGCAAGTGATATGATAAATGTGACTGATTAAACATTCCACTGATTCCATTTACGAAGGTGCCTGTAATAGACCTCTTTTACAGCAGACAGTCCAGGGTGCTAGTAATGTGGCACTTGAAGCAGCTCAGCATATTTGATGAAGCTGATGTACTTGCTTGGTTATTTTGGGTTGTACCCACATGGTTCTCACCATCCAGGATGGATGGGCTGATTTGGGAATCAGTCAGAATTAAATTTCCTTTCTTAGTTGGTAACCTCTGGTAGAATCTCAGTACTAAACTATATCTGCACTCTCCATCACTTTTAAAAATGTATCTCTTGTGTTCGTAAATCTATAAGCCTGTCTCCTACAAATTGTGTTTGTATAACACTAAATTACATTCATAATTACAATGTGGTGACAACATAATTGTTGTCTGTGTTATGTTCAGAGACAGCGTTTCTTTGAGTTAGTGAAACACTACATGTCTGTACTGCACTGGATTTGTAGGGAGATATACGAAGTGCTCGACTGAGACACTAAAACCCTGGATTCACACCCAGACGCCTGTCTGTGATTAGGCTGAGGCTAAAAAAGCACTTTGGTTAAGGTGAGGGAAAGATTGTGATTTTGGTTAAGTCTTGATTTAAAAAAAAAAAAAAGGTGGTAATGCAAAAATAATGCTTTAGTCACTAAGAGTGTGTTAGTGTACAAAACAACTGAAATACATTGCCAGTGAATAATTTTTGACTTTTCAAGTACGTTTATTAGCAACATTTTCTCATTATGTAAACAGAAGACGTAATTTGCTCAGCATTACGTTTCCCTTAAAATTAGATCTATTTTAAGCAAGAATAAATACAAAAGCATGAAATTATAGAAAACTGCATTGTATTGATTAACAGAAGACTCCTATTCCATTAATAGCACATTTTGTTCTTTAATGATAATTCCATCATGGTAGAGGAGGTGCTCTGGGATGTTGGTAGCTGAATATACAGTCAGAGCCAGCATGCAGCATGTCAAACAAAAAAAAAATTAGAGTTCAGCCGAAACAAATAAAACTATAAAGTATGTACTTGGCTCAGTTGGCTATGTGTGTGGCAGAGGAAGGGAGAACGTTTTTCTGGTAAATGTTAATAGATTCAGGGACTTTGCCATGGCTTGCTTTTTAGATGATAAGCAAGAGCCCATCATGTGTAGAAGGTCAGACTGACACCATATTAGAGAAGTGGGTCTAAAGCTAACAAGAGCCGATTTGTCTGCAAGAGAACAAGATGACCACAATGGTGTATGTGCGTGCTTTTCTGTGTGTGTGCTGTGAGTACAGATATTATTGGCTATTTGCAGTGTTGTGGCTAGACCACATAATGTGAGCAGTAGAGCTGCTGCTGTGAGCAGAATTGAGGAAGACTGTCTGGTCACTTAAATTATAATTGTAGTTTTCTATGTCTGGCTATGACTTCCAGGATAACTGTATTTATGTTATTATCCAAGACACTTAGCTGATGTTCACCTTTTAGGCACAATACAAAAACGTCTCTACATCCCGATTGAGGTTTGCAGTCTCTCTTTGCTGCACTTTGCCTTTCAGTCCTGCCAGTTATGCAATCAGTGGTCTGACTCACAAGATGTGGACTTAAGGTACATGTGTGGTGTTTCAGGAGGGATTGTCCTCTTCCACTGCTGTTACTGTTTTCAAAATCCCCATCATTACATGAAACTAGTCTCGCATAGCCAGATCTATCTTCGAATTTAGTTTTAAAACTGTGTGTGAAACAACAACAGTCTCCTTATGTAAATCCTTTATTTAACCAGGCAAAGTCTCATTGAGATATAAAATCTTTTTCAAGAGCAACATGGCCAAGAGGGCAACAATAAACACAAGCAGACTAGTACACCTGACACACACCACGCTCTGAGCGAACAACTTACATGCTAAAACATCTTTTAATGTTTCATGTGGCGTTTTCTTTTTGGGGGATTTAGTCATTGTAATGCCAGGACCTGCTTTCCCATGTGCTCATGTTCCACCCAAGACTATTTTTCCAAGAACACCATTGTTGCATCTGCTGCTCAAGACAACTGTGTTAAAGAAATACATACAACCGAGAGTGTTTTACTCCTTTGGTGTGGAACTATATTCGGTTCAGCCAGACCTTTCTCTAGTGCTGGCACAGTGAGAAATTGGTTTGGGTATGCAGGACTATGTAATCAGTGAGAGGAATGGTTTAAAGAAGTGTAAGTGCAGTTTAACACATTTTTCTTTTTAACCACAATCTTTTTTTAACGTACCTGTGCTGATTTGTACCTGCTTTTTAGAGTCAGAGAACAGAAGGTGCAGAAGATCCACATCAGCCTTAAATGAGATGACATTGGGACTTTTGGCTGCTATTGCAATGTGCAATCACTTAGTTGTAAAACACCTTCATTATACTGCACAAGCAGGAGTTATATTCATTTTATGCCACACTAGCACAACATTAGCTGTGTTTTTTTAGGCTGACAGGTATTTTACCATTGTTTGGATCCTATTTTATTAATTTGCTTTCTCATTTTTCTGCACACCTACTATTGTCTACCTTTAATTGGTCATATAACACTGAAAATAGGCTGTTTGTGACAGTGTATGTGGCTTACACAGCAATGTAGATTGGCAACAGTCTCAACAATCTTTCCTTCTTTTCCTTTATCCATCTTTCCCATAATCCTTCACATCCTTCATCCAACTGTGCAATCACCCCCCTTTCTGTGCTCCTCTCTTAGATCAGTAACCCCCCATCTTCCCTCTCTACCTCCCCAGGCTTCAGTTCTTCAGCAGGAAAAGCAGGGATTCGTCAAGAGAATTCTGAACGGCACAGTCAGATTCGGAAAACTACAGGAAGAAGTCAAAGTAAGTTCCTTTTTTTAAACATCACTTTCATACTACAGTAAATGCCCCTGAAAGTTCTGTGAATTCTCTTCTAAAGATGGGGGAAGTCTCCCAGTCAACTATGCCCGGAAACTATACTGCTACACAGCAGGCAGGTTAATCTGATCTTAACCTCTGATGCCAGGGTAGCATGTGAGGCTGCAACTTTGGCTTAACTGCTGCCTCAATGGTCCACACTGAAACACAGCATTTACCTGAAGTTAATTTGGCCCAAGATAACCCACCAGTCTATTTCATATTGATCAGTCCACTCCACTGCACTAAATAATCCATCTGTTATCACTCAGAAAGCATAAATTGATGAACGCTTGTGTCGATTGCCAGATTGCCATCTCTCAAGCTGAGCTCACTGAGTCTTGAGAGCCTCTCTCTCTGGACAAACTACACACAAATACTCACCAACATGTGGCTTTTGTCCTATATCAATCACGGGTAGTTATCAATCCTGATCAGCAGTGATGGAAACATGACACCCAGATGGAAACACTAAATTTTGCCCCTTTTACGGTGTGGCTGTTGGTAACAGTCAATTCTTTGTCATCTGCCACAAATTCTGACTGTCTCCGTCGTAACAGATGAAGAAATACCTAACGGGGCGTCGGTGGCTTAGTGGTAGAGCAGGCGCCCCATGTACAAGGCTGTTGCCGCAGCGGCGCAGGTTCGAATCCAGCCTGTGGCCCTTTGCTGCATGTCATTCCCCCCTCTCTCTCTCCCCCTTTCACACTTACCTGTCCATTAAAGGCAAAATGCCCAAAAAAAATCTTAAAAAAAAAAAAAAAAACAACAACTACCTAACGACTGTAACACCTGACTTGCTTTAATGTGTGGCAGTGGACCGGACCTTCCAGGCAGTAACACATCGTTTGATTATATCTAATGTATTTCTGCAGCTCATTACTCTCTGATGTCTGCTGCTAACTGATACCACTGTTGCTGTCCATCTATCTATCTATCTATCTATCTATCTATCTATCTATCTATCTATCTATCTATCTATCTATCTATCTATCTATCTATCTATCTATCTATCTATCTATCGTCCACTGGCTAATGGTTAACACTATTCTGCCAGCTGGAACTGTACCTTAATACTAATATTTAAAGCTAAATTTGTGGACTTGGTGTGACATGGACATGCCAAACTGAGACCTGTATCCAGATACTGTACAAGACATAATTTAAAACATAGTCAAGCAGCTTTCCAGTTGGCAATAAGTAGATTGTAAACAGAAGGATCAGTATCATGAGGGCCATAAGATGATGCAGCAGCTTGTTTTTAGCAACTGTTCTAAAAGTTTGAGTTAAAAGGCAACATTGTAATTACAAATTTTCACATTTAACTTGCCACTTTGCTCAGACCTGCCATAGCTTCAGTGTTTTCTTTTTAAAAGGGAAAAGTAATGCAAGATGGTATAGATGGCTGTAATAGACATAAGTATGGTCATGACTGATAGTGGACAGGAATCAATCCAGAGCATCGTTTTACTCTTTCATCTACTCTGTGACACAAATCATATGGAATCTATCCCTTTCCACAGAAATATCATGGAGACTAGTCAAGGGAATCACCATGGCAACCTTTTCTACACCTACATATACCTACAGTGCCATATTGGTTGACTGTTGGGGTTGACAATTGTCCTGCAATACCAATTAGCACAGCCTTTGTTTGTTATGCCAAATGTGAACGTGACATTCGTCAGGCAGTATTAGTGCCTTGCTCTAGGACCAGTGTTCTGTGCTCGAGCTGTCAGCAGCTCTTGTCATTCAAGCCACATCAGGGGGAAATATCTCAGTAGTTCTGTCAATTTCATTTGTGTCTCTATAGCAACGGCCCAGAGAAAAAGAGGTGTGTGTTTGTGTGTGTGTGTGTGTGTGTGTGTGTGTGTGTGTGTGTGTGTGTGTGTGTGTGTGTGTGTGTGTGTGTGTGTGTGTGTGTGTGTGTGTGTGAGAATGTGAGTTCTATTGGTGGTTATCAGACCATTTAAAGCGGAGAGCTATAAATGTTAAATGTGCACAAGGACATTATTTCCTTCTTGCTTTTATACTTCATTAGTCTACCCTCTCATTCCCTGCCAGCTAAACTAGATATTAATTATATGGAATTATACTTCTCCCTCAAGGTGTTGGAGCTGTATGACACAGGGATTCTTTTCTTTTCTTGTCTTGGGCTGGAATAACATTGTTGATACACAGTATGCGATGTAACCATATGGCTATACCTGCTACAACACAATAGATGGTTCTTGCATCAGTTGGTATTGATGTCCCCTCACTATTTGCTGGAACACAAAGTCTTCATGTTTCTCATTTTGTCCAACCAACCTAAGATACTGAATTCACAAGAAAAGAAAACAAATCAAATCCCCACATTTGAGAGGATATAACCAGATCATGTTTGTTATATAACTTAAGTAAAGGATTAATCAAAATTATACTTTGTCTATTGACTCATCGATAAATCAGTTAAGAATGTCAGCACCACAGTAATCATGTTTGAATTCCTTCACTGAAACATTTACAGACATGGTGACGAGGGGATTTGCACTACATCGGAAACATTCTTTCTTCAATTTGCATCAGATCTTTAAATTTTGTCATTCTTTGATACTTTGTGTTTATTTTGCTTGTATTGAGTAACTAGACTCATATTTAACTTTTTTGCTTTATTGTCCTTTTATTTAAAATGGGATCTAGCCCAGTCAGTGTTGCTTGTCATCACTTAAAGTGTATGAACAATATCCCGCAGGGTTTCCCATACATTCATTGAATTGTGGTAGCCCACCATGATTAAAACATCTGCCACCACGTTTAGATTTTCTATTTTTGGACGTGGACCATTCATTGGGAACACTGTTGGAACATACTATATACCATTCAGTTATTCATTGCCCCTCAGTCTTGCAGTGCAGAGCGTCCTCTGGTCACAGATGGAGCAGAATGCCAGGCACAGTCAAAGTGAAACTGTTCATTGAGCTGGATCTAAAATTTTGCTTTAACTCACAAACAGTCGCTTCTCTCATCCATTGATCAGCTCTGATCAGTTATTTAAATGCTCGTGAGTGTAGTTGAACTACAAACAAGTTACAATTGCAAAATGTAGTTAAACTCCTAGTTTTATTACAGGCAGTTCACTACTCCTCAACGCTGGCGATATGATGCAGTGATTCAGTGGTTCAGTTGTTGTGACTGAAAAGCTGTTTTTGCCTTATATCTTGATTCTACACAGGTCTGCATGAATATTATTATTCATGTCAGCATATGACATTTCTGTGTGCAGTTACAAGATTCTGTTATTTTCAGAGGCCTTTGCACCTCACCTACAACCAAATCAAACAACATGGAAATTTCAGTGCAATGTTAACCATTTATTGGTAGTAAATAATATATTATCACAAAATGCTATTCACTAAGTAACTTAATAAAAAACCCTTTCATGCAAAATGATAGTAAAGGTAAAGGGAGGGAGGAAACAAAAAATAAAAAAATGATATAGGCTTACTTAGAGATATGAATTTATTTTCAACAGCCTGATCCTTGTCTAAGTCTCAAACCCACACTTATTAGAAACATTTGAAACTCTTCAAATTCATAAAATGAGTTTCTTCCCCATCAGTGGTGATATTTACTGAAACAAGCACATTTGTAAGGTTGACTTAGTTTCCATTAGACATGAAGGCTGTGAATATCCTGAAGAGAAAAAACCCCACATCAACAATGTGTTAACATTGCTAGTCATTCATACATCTGCCTCATGTGGAAGTGGAGTTTGGTATCTATCATTATCGGAACCCATCGGCTGTATCCGGCAGACAGCGATACAGCCTCTGGGGGCAGACCCCTGATTTTTTGGCATTCCAGTCTGATTTGTGCAGAGGAGGCAAATTTCCGTTTCCGACTTCCATTTATATTTAAGTAAATATGCTGAACCATTGCGATGGATTCAGAGTTTGCAGTGACGCCAACTATGTTTCGCCTCGTTAGTTCACCGCACGGCAAAAACCTGGCAAAAACTGCAGCCGGCTCAAACGTGATTGGTCAGTATCACGCGGACTACAAACAGCCTACAACTGGAAACCAGGGCTCTTCCGCTCTTCTTCCGCAGGCAAGATCTCGGGGGTTTGCCTACAGACTCTACATTAACCGAGTGTAGAGTCTGTATATAGAAACTAGGTATCTATTAATGAGTCACAACTTGTCAGTATGGACAAAGCATCCAAGAAAAGACGTATATGTGCAGGTGTACAAAAATAAATAGTGAAATACATCAGTAAGGATGGTCAAAAGATCACTTTTTCCACTACTGTTAGTGATAATAAATCAATCAAATTTACCCCAGGTGTGACAGTCCATCAGTTATTTTGATGTATAGAATTTAGCCAAAAAGATTTTTGTTGGGATCTTACTCTCAACTAATTAATGGGATTGAGTTTCAACGGAGCTGGATGTAACATCAAAGCGCTGGAAATTTGAGTTCTATTTGTGTGACCAGTATACATAATATATGTAGACCTGTGTAGATTTCATGATATGTAAATATTACATACCACTACGGACCTGGGGAGCTGTCTTGTATTGTCTGTGTATTGTTGTGTTGTGTATCTGTTTGTATTTTTTTTTGTGTTTATGTTGTATTTGTACGTGGATTATATTGTATGTGATGCAAATTGCATTGATACATTGTAAAGATGTTGTATGGACCCCAGGAAGAATAGTTTTGGCATTGCCATAGCTAATGGGGATCCAAATAAATCAAATCAAAATCAAACTACCAGATGCAGCATCTTCCCACCAGTGCATGACCTCCCCCTCATCCCCATCCCCTCCCTGTTTGACAACCTCGAATAAACTCTCAACTCATTTGACTTGATGGAGGCCAATCAGTTTAAATGACAATAGAAGTCCACGAGATGATGGCTGCACATTTTCACAAATGGTCCATTTTAAAGCTCAGTGATTCACCCGAAGACATCAAAATTGAATTGCAAATGTAAAATACATTGTTTGCCATAGCTTTTTACCTGCTTCAGTCAGATTTTTCACAGCACAGTCCCTTTTGTATTCCTCATCAGCAGCTCATGGGGGCTGCTGATGAGATGCTCATTCTCACAGCAGCAGGTGATTTATTCTGAGATGGGAATGTTAATTCAAAGTTACCTTGCTCTCACTTTTCATACCAAGGTGAAATGCTACCAATCTCCAGCAGCTGCTTTCTTTTTAGTAACCGGCCATAAACTCTACAATCATCTCCAACTCTCCTTTGATTCTTATCAAGCTGTGATCTCAATGTTGCCATCTTATAAACTGAAAAGATAAGGATTGTGTGCCATAAGGAGAAAGCAGATTACGACTACATTATTCATGTGTAATTAAAATTAATGCTCCTCCATCTCCTTGAAACACCTTAAAATGTTGAATATTTTAGTGAATGCATGTATAAATATAGCCAGGTCACAGGTTTGCGTGACCCGTGGTGCTTGACATCAGTGTAAGATTACTTTTTTTCCCATTCAAAGTTCATTATGGTGAGGAAAGACTTGAACAAATTAACTTCTTTCACTTACCTCATTAGCCTAATTTGGCTAATGGTCTCAGCTAGCAGCTAGGTGTTTCAAGACACTTTCTGGCTCGTACTTGAAAGCTGGAAAGAAAGTTGAATTCTCAAGTATTCTTAACTTTTCCTTGACAAGCAACACTTCACCTCACTACGCTACACATCCTGTAATTGGCACCATTTTTAAAGAGAGAAAGAACCCGTTTGGAAATTGTTGTCAGTGAGGTCTGTGGATCACCCCAAGTAACCCAGACGGAGTTTTCTCATATTCAGGGTTGTCTTATATTTTGACCAATGTGGTCATTTTCAGATGTAGGGGAGAAGAGTAATATTTTTTTCAAGTAACCTGTCACCTGACCCTCATGAAAGCAGGCTCCTGAATATGTCAGACCATAAAACCAGCAGGACAAACACTCCTCTGACAAACACTGTATCCTACAGCTTTGCCAACTTGGGCAGAAAATGAAATCTCTCTCTACTGTCTGACCTGCTGCTGTTGTCTGTCATCTCACATTTATTGGTTTCTCTTTTCTCTTACTCCTAAATGTTTCTGTCTCTAGCTGTTATACTTTATAAACCAGTCCCAGTACTTTATTCTTTATTAACTTTGACCATTATAGTACTTAAAAAATGAGGTACTATCATGCAGTTAAAATCATTAATTGCAAAAGAAAATAGCTCTTCTGTTGTCATTCTTTGAAGCTATCACTATTTAGTGACACCTGAAATTTATCTTGTGCAGCCAGACCTCCATCTCATTAATCATGGGATGTCACAGAGAATCTCAGCCCAGTCACCAGAAGAAAATGTTGGCATTCTATGTTTCTGCAAACCAGCAGTACGTTGCAACTGCATGTATCATAACTATTTTAAAATTGATGTAGTATATGAGCTTACTTTGTCATTGGGAGGTAGAGCGGATGGTGTGTTACCTAGGCGTGTTGCCTGCCAAGCTGCAGACTACTGTCGGAGACCAATAAACAACACAACCAGTTGTGTTTTAGTGAGTCATTGCAGTGTCTTTAATGGCTTTTTAGGTTGCAAATGTGGTGGTTTGTAGCGACCCATCAGCATTTTTCCAGCAGCTTTCTAGGCTCTAAACGTAGGCATTTGTAGCAATTTGAGTGAGGATCATGTCACGACAACACAGAGACATCACTGCCTTTCCTGGCATGATTTTGTCGCCAAAACTGAAAAAAAAAAACATGAAGTTTTCCTAACCATAAATATGTGTTTTTTGTGTCTAAATATAGCAACATATTTGCATTATTGAAACATAATAAGTAAACATTTCTGCTTGTTAATAATGTGCAAATGTAAAGTCACAATACCAACATTTTTTTCTGGTGATTTGGTGGAGAATCCTGTTACAAATTGTGTTAAGAGATTTCAGAAATCCAGTAGATTTGAGATTGAAATGTATCTCCTGTTTTCTCAGTAGAATTACAAATAAGCCCACACATTTGTAATTTTAGTGTTCTAAAATATGAAAACAGCATCCTGTGTCCTTGATGACAGCACTGTTGATTGTTGTGGACTGAATGAGCAGGCAGCAAACATTAAATAAGTACATAAGCAACATATAGAAAATAATTTTACATTTATTTCATTGTAGCTTCTGTAATCAGTAGTGTGACACTAAGCTGAGAGCTGCAGTCAATAGATCATTGAGAGAAACACAGGAAAACACAGGAAAACAGAGATGGGTATAGAAATTGTGGTAGAAGGACGGTGATGAAGGAAAGGTAAAAAAGAATATATAGAACCCCAACATCAGAGAACAAACAGTCCATTTAGAATAAACAGGACTTACATTATAGAGGAACAGTTTAGCATGAAATGACCCCCCCCCCCCCCCCCCCCATCATCTCAGGGCCTTTGGTTAACATTGTACACAAAAGGTTATAAATTGACTCCTATGAGTAAATGTAGAATGCTTGTGACTACAAGAAAGTTGGTAATTGTCAAATTTGCATAACTGCCCCAAGCACCCCCTAAAGTAATGTGAATTTATAGACCTCACTATTTCTACACCACCATGCTCATGAACAACAAGCTTCACTTACAAAATGAGAAGCTCGAATTACAGTCTAAACCTTTCATTCAAGTGGTTGTGGAAATGTCACTCATGTCTCAGAAGAAACAGGGGAACTTAAACTTCAGTAGACTTGACTAAAAATAGAATTTTTCTTCCCCATGCATGTGAAATTACATTAAATTACACCATTTATTGTGACCTTTCTTTCAGGAGTCCATATGCTATGATGGTACATGTAGGGGAAAGTTTCTCTTACATGTAAAAAAAAAAATCAAGATGCCACATAAATAATGCACACAATCTCGAGGCGCCACACAACATCAAATCCACATTGCTTCAGTATGGCGACTTACAGCGTAAAGGTAACAGAGGACTCCCATAGACATAAACTGTATACCAAGCCAAATGAGCTTTTTACAAGCAGTACCACATATACAACAGAGCAGCCTTGCTATGTTCAACCCAACAAGGAACTGAATGGAAAGTCTGTTGCTTAACGTTAAACGAGTATCAAAAAACCTGAGATATGAGTCTGGTTTATGCCTTATTTGAACAAAAAAAAAAAAAATCCATTCAACGCAAAAACACTTGAGTGTTGTTTGTATTTGAGGCAGAGAATAAGATAGAGATGGAGATGGACACATTCAATATGCAACACCAACAGCCTCATCACATGTTCTCAAAGACACTGCTGTGACAGTAAAATAGGTAAATAAAATATTACTGCCAATTTACAGTTAATTGGGTATTTAGACCTTGCCTTGCCTTGTCTGTGCAGTACATGTCAATATCCTTTGTCTTTCTTACCTGGAGCACTTTGAACTTTTATGCTGAAAAATCCTACCAATGGACACTCTTTGTTAGTCACATTGCCCTGGAAGAGCAGTGTTTCGACCAGAATATAAAGATGTTACAATAGTCTTACATCAACAGGTTCAACAGACTGAAGCTTTTCAGCCCATAGATGTCAGCGCACCAATGCTTTTCCTCAATGAATTTCTAGGAGCTGATGGCAAGACCAGTATCATGATTGACATATATCCAACTTTGAGTTACCTGTAGCTTAAACAGAGAGAAGAAATATCTGGTAACATGTAGTGCTACCTTGAATGCTGGCTGGACATGATAGACACACACTAAAAATGAAAGGTAAATGAAAAAAAGACACATATGCAGTATTTCTACTGTCAGTCTGCCCAAAAGGTGCCTTAAAGTTTAACTTGTGGTCAAATTGCCTACAACATGATTTTACTCCCTTTTTGTTATTGGGAACTTGCAATTATCCAGTCATGTGTAAGCTAGGTGAGACTCCCAATGAGGTTAAATTTTTTGTTTTACTGTCCTGTTTACCAGGACGTAAGGGATGTGCTTTCAGTAAAATGTAATCCATTTATATTGATTTACTTTGGCTGGATCACTAAAAAACTTGAGTTGTGCTTCAGAAATGAAACTGTTTTTGCTGCAGATTTTGTAGAGGACTGAGCTGTAAAATAACCTGTAATTATGTAACGAGATGTTTCACCACTGCACCTGAACCTTTGATGTCTTGTAAACCCATGAGGGTTGGGCACTTCATGCGCATGAAAATAAAGAAAATCAAACAATCATGCTTAAATGCAATTGTTAATTAATTTAACATCATCCTGAGAATAACAAAACAACCAAAAAAAAGATGACTGCATGCAAGATTTTTGTTGGGTACACAGTGTTGATAAATGAGAGCCCAGAACTCTATCAGTGCTGTCCTTATGCAAGTCAAAGATTAATGGACTAGGTCATACATACAACACAGAACAGATAAAGGGTACAGAAATACATCACAGAATTGTAGGTTCAGGTGCTGCTCCACCTAACACATCTTGTCAGAGGCTCTGTTTCTGTTGGGCCAGACTGGTCTCTGAGTTGCAGCAGTCGGCCTAACAAAAGCCTGGAACAATGCTAAAGGTCTCTTAACTGGTCCCATTATTTGCATGAAGATAACTGACTGGTAGGCTTGCAAAGTCTTTATAGGAGAGGTCACCCTCTTTACCTTTTGACGCCATTTCTTTTCACAAATCAAGTCAAATACCTGTTTACTGTGGCTGACTTTATCCCATCCTTGCACTACCAGTCCTCTGATAGCATCCTATCAGCCCCTGGAGGAGCAGTCACACATGCCCTGGCACAGACACTGGCAGAACCCATAGACCAGGCAAACTGTCAGGCTTGATGGCACCAAGCTCACACATACAATGCCCAGTGTTACTCTCTGAATCACCAACAAGTAGATTCCTAGAGGCAGTGAGCCAAAGTACAAGAAACCCAGCAGCCAGACCAGGATGCGTGGCACATGATTACAGAACTTGGACAGGGCGTCCTGATCAGCCAGCCCATTGGAGCCCATCGATACTGAGTCCAGGCTCTGCTCAGCATAGACGTCAGAGCTGCCATTTCTGCTTGGGGAGTGCTGTGAGTCCCTCTGCACTTCCATTATAGTGATGACCAGGCAGTTGGAGGAGTCATGAGATGGGCTGGAGGAAGAGAAACTCGTCGGAGTCAGGACCACCTCCTTATTGTGGTCGGAACTCCAGGATTTGTCCCGCATTGCCAAATGGGACATGATGATAGCATCGTCAGGGAGGGCTGACACCTCGTACTCTGTGATTTCAGTTTGGTGTCGGCAAAAGGGGCAGGAGATAAAACCTGCTCCGTCTGCAATGTCCAGGATCTTAATGAGGCAGCGGGCGCAGACCCGGTGCAGGCAGTCCAGGATCTTAGGCTTGCGGTTGTTGGCATTGTAGCGTTGGTAACAGATCTTACACTCTAACTCCTCTGGTGGAGGACATTCCTCCTCTAACTCAGCCTGAGGACAGCTCATCTTCAAGTCATGTTCTGGGGAAGGTGAGAAAAATGTAGAGGCAAAGACATATTGAGAAAAAGTGAATTAGAAGCATAATGGTACTGTATTTCTATAGTCTAGCATTGCATGTGATTTTAAAGCAGAACATTGGATATTGTGCTGAAATAAGCAGATGATTCTGACTACTGTTATCTGCTGTATCTCTACCCAGCAGGTAAAGGTCAGGTCTCTGCCTTACTTTCTGGCTGCTTCTACTCTCTGTACCTGCTGCTGATGAATGATTTATGGTTTGGGAGTTGGATCAGGGTGTCATCCCAGAGCCCTCTGTGACAAAACAGGAGACCTGTATGTTAATCTTTGGGGAGAGGTGATCGAGACAGCTGCTCCTTCCCCATTTCTTGGTGATTTGGTTATTTCATGTGGAATTTGAGTGCGAAGTTTAGTCATCAGAGACTTGTCACGTTACCAAAATTGGGACCCACGGTACGATACCAGTGAAAGTATCACGGTTCTGAGTAGTATCACGATACCACAGCAAAAATGAGGCAGATGTTCCTTTTGTCATTTATAAAATGATAAATCACTTTTCTATAGGCCACCAACGAAAGAGGAAATTACTGGACCTTCTCCGTCGCCGGTAAGCCCTTATCTTGCACCGTATTTGACAGGAATACGGTGTCTGTGTCCCCCGTTCAACCCACAACCGGCAGGATTCGCCTTTCGTTTCTGCTGCTGGTTGAAATCTGTACTCGCACAGCATGCTCCTGAATGATTTGTTTTGCGTGCGCAAAACTATTTTTAGACGCAAATATGAGGAAAATGTTCGCACCGTAGAGCTCTGTGGATAATAAATCACTGTAGCATATAAACAAATCTAACTTAAAAGTAAAAAGAAATAAACAGTAACTTTCACTGCTTAAAGACACTCAATAGCTCAGCTAATACCTGAAATGTCACTGGATACAAACCACTGCAGCAGCATATTGAGTGCCAGGTGGCCAGCGGGTGCTGTTATTGTACGGCGCATAGACAGCCACCCTCTTGCAATTGGACTTTGAACTTATCCCACAGTAGTGGTACCGTGAGGTACCGTAGCACTACGGTACTCCAACACTGCTAGCGCGGGTGGCAACCAATCATGCGGGACATGGTCTCAATTTGTGTGACACGTGAAAAGAGACAGAAATGTTGTGCAGTCCCGCACAATGTGGGACTTCTGGTCACCGTACTTCCACTGCCACTTGCAAGCAGCAGCTAGTAGGGGGCCCCATTAGGGGGGCTTCCAACGTGTTGTCGTTGTTGCAGTGTCTATAGGAGTTCCATCATATTGTCATTGATATGGACCAGTGTCAGCCGTTTCTGGGGGGCCCCTTCCAGCTCGGGGCCCTAGGCAATTGCCTAGTTTGCCTGTCCGGTTGCGACGGACCTGGTTACGGATCTAAATTAAAATGACCAGTCCCTGAATTGAAGCTTACTTTGTAACTTTTAGGTTGTTTGATTATTTATTTGTCATCCCTTGGATTGTATAAAGCCCTTTGTAGCTTTTTATTTGGTCTGTAGTGATACAGAATACAGAATCCAAACTTGGGGACTCAACCCCCACCACGGCTCACCAAAGTTTCATAGGGGGATGCGAGGCCTTCTTGATTTTGAAGGATGTAAAAAGAAAAACCCTTTTGAAAAATGTAAAGTTGGCCTTTATCTCAACATTTCTTTCATTTCTTTGAGACGGAAAAGACTAAATGAAACTGACTATGAAGTATTGTAGTTAAAAATAATATGTATATACATATATATTAGGGATGCACCGAATATTCGGTAACAGAATATATTTCGGCTGAATATTGCAAAAAAACACACATTCGGTATTCGGTGGAATAAGTCACAAGCAAGGCTGAATAATAGCGGCGTGTTTTGATTACGCAGTCAAACAGCATGCCATGATGGGCGGAGTAAAATGTCGGCAGTGTGGCGATCAGTCCATCACCTCACTTGCATTTGCGACTAAAAATAGTTTTGAGCAAGCAAAATAGGCTTAAATCATTCAGCACGCTGTGTGAGTACAGATTTCAACCACCAGCAGAAACGATAGGCGAATCCCCGAACTTGAACGGGGGTCACAGACACAGGCAGTAATGTATTCCTATCAAATATGGCGGCCATCGGCTTACCGGCGGCGACGGAGAAGTCGGCTCCAATAATATCCTCTTCTTGGTGTCATGACTGCCCAGTAGTACCTGAATAGCCGAGCCAGCCGAACACAGGTATGTGGCGTGTCAGAGGAGAAACAAGCCGTTCACATTTCTCTCATGTGGCAGTTAACGGCCCACAAACCTCACCGCACTGTAGGGACTGTTCTTTACTAATGAAGGGACTGTACTTTACTTGTCAGGGGAGGAGGTTGGCTGGTTGATTCTTATTTTATTTATTTATTCTACTTTGATCCCCCCATGTTAATCACTTATTGATGCTGTTTTTGAAGTATGAATAAGTCAGTAAGTAATTAATTCCATTGAAATATCATTGATGTATTATAGAAAACTGATTTATCTTTTTATAAATGACAAAAGGCACATCTGCCTCATTTTGGCTGTGGTATCCTGATACTACTCAGAACCATGATATTTTCATTAGTATCGTACAGTAGGTCCCAATTTTGGTACCGTGACAACACTAATCTGAAGGGGGTTCATCTGCAAAAACTAATGAAAAACTAAACAAGACTGATAAATAACACTACAGGTAAGAGGAAGAATAAATATTTTTGATTTTGAGGTCAACTGTCCCTTTAAACACAGCTCTCACTGGCCCATCACCCACCACCCATAAAGGCAGATTCAAGCTATGATCTGGGGCAAAGGTTTAGGCTAGTGTGTGTACAAATTGTTACACTCACCCTGGTATCAGTATTAGATGGTGCCAACAGTTTAAGTGCGATTGTACATAATTAAGGGCTGACATGAGAAAACTCCCAATGATCAGTTCCCTCGCACAGAACAGCAAGAAACTGTCAGTCATCACTGATAAGGTCAAATAGCTGTAAACATGTACCCATCGACACCTAGCATGAATAGGAATGAGGGTAAGGACCCCCCCACCTCCTGTATTTTGCCTCAGACCCTTACTGTGGCAGGTGAGATCATGCTCATCTTCAGGTACATAAAAGGTCGTTCTTGATTTTAACATCTTCAAGATACGAAAATACAATAAAGTTTCATAATTAAACTCTATTCTTTCATAAAGCATAAAAACTGGGCTGTGGATTTGAACATTCCTGGGGGTTGTGAAATATGTGTAATTGATTTTACTTGCTTATATCTCTGGCCTATTATAAGTGAAAGAGGTAGGAAACTCTATGATGTCATAGATAGAGTTGTTCCACTTCGGCAGATTTAGGGAGAACAGACTTAATTTTCATGCACTCTTCTCTTGAAATAGACTGCAGCAAAGTTTGTGAATCGCAATTCTCTATAGGTGAACAAATATATGGTAGTTTCTTTTTTCAACAGACTTATTTTCTTATGTCAGCACATGGACAGTAATGGAACATTTTCATGGGGTCAGAACTCTGTGCCCCAGGTCAATTTGAGTCCGAGCTTGAATAGTAATGCAAGGCTGATTCTAGATCTGCTCACAACTCTCAGGTGGCAAGTTAAAATTTCCAACCATCCAGTTCTGGGAGACCAGCTCAGAGCAGAGGTGAGCAGCTGGGGTCTTCATCTCCAGTTAAGGTAACAACTACTCAGTGGTATTGGTCCTGTTCATTTTCAAAACATATGGGGCTTGTTTACAGGGGCAGTAGCTTGGTCTATGGGGACTTGGCTTGGGAACTGGAGGGTTTCTGGTTCAAGACCCTGTGAGGACCAAACATGGAGTGTGGTGCCAGCTCATGCTTCTGGGCACTGCTGAGGCGCCCTAAAGCAAGGCACTGAAACCTCAGCTGCTTGAGGAGCCTGTTCATGGGCAGCCCTCTCGCTCTGACATCTCTCCATAAATGCATGTCTACAGGTCCTGGTGTGCATGTGTCTGTATTTCAGGTATGTGTGTGTAATCTGTAAAATAACAACAGCGTGAAAGAAAAATTTAATTTCCCCTTGAGGGGCTGATAAAGGAATTCTTTAACATCCTGACATGGACATCTTATATTTAAAATATATTCAGTGTCCCTTATTTTCAAAGTCCTCTTCCACTCAAAATTGTTTTTCTTGTGTTTATGTCACCTAAATATTTTACCTTGACTATACTGACTTGTATCTGCGCAAAGTTTGCCACTAGCGAGATGTCTGTGTACTTCCTCACAATCTAAGATTCCAAGATATGCTGTGCAAGATAGTTTATGTACATTATATGTATATGATATATACATCGTAAGTACATTACACTAATACGCAAACCAATCGCTGACTGATTCGAAAAACACCGCAAAAGAAACACGAAATTCCAGCGCAGACCGGGGGGCAGAGAGCAAAGAGCAAGGTTTTGATAACAAATATGGTAGAGTTGTAGTTTTTGGTTGCAAACTGGGCCAGTGTTAACATTGCAGCAGATATTATTGTATGTTTCACAACCACTAACACAGTGTAAGCCATTGCCAGTTACCCTACAAGCTAACAAACAACGTAAATAAAGATCACTGATTTTGGTGCACAACAGACTCTTCATCTGAATCTTGGTCTGACTGAGGCTCAAACATGTATGACTGAATCTTTCCAATGTTTCCTTTAACGTTAATGCACCACTCTTTCAATGGTCAACTAGTGCGAGCAGCACTGGAGAAGGTGCAAAGCAAAACCTACCGCAAGCAGCAGCAGTGGGCAGATTGGGGGGCCAATCTAGAATTTCTCAATGAGGGAGAAAGAGTGGATTGGCTTACAGCCCCTTTTCAGAGTTCTTTTAAACTATTATAATGTGAGGAAGCCTTGTAAAGTAAAGTAGTAGTATTAGTGTAAGTATTTTACATACTTTAAAACATACCTGGAGGAGGACATTAATGTCTGACTTTGTGCATTCTGTCGAGTACCCCCCCCCCCCCCCCGACGTGATAATAAACAAAGACAGTTGCAGACGGTTGCAGCAGAGTTTAAAAGTGGCCTTCAAGTCTTTGTTCAAGCCCAGGTTTATTTGTCAACTTATGTATGATTCAGTAAAGGTTAAAAAGGTTTGGTAGGGGTTTAGTAAAACTTTTAAAAAAAATCGGAGTGCATCAGTGAGCTGTAGTTGCAGTTACCTCATTCCTGTTACTTTTACTTAACCTCTACATTTCATTAACCAGTCCCCCTCCCATCAGGAAGATGCTATATAAAGAAAAGCCAGTCATTCATTCATTCATGACCATGAAATATAGATTGAATAGGTGAATGTTGCACTGGCGATTGCCCAGCAGGCCTCTCTGTGACTTGCTGACTGCTAAATATTTCAGCCAGCAGTCTGTTGCGTTCAAAAGCCTTCTGAAACATGTCAGAAAGATGTCAGAAAGAACCAGCTCATGCTGCATCAATCCCAGGAGCAGAGTCACCCAGTTTTCCCCAGACATCTGCGACAAATACATTTGTAAAGAAAGGGCACTGCACTGTGATTGGGCAGGAGAAAATCCAGATCTTTGTTATGCAACATGAACTTGAATGTGGTTACAATTGTTCATAAATCTATCCTGTGGAGTTTACATTGCAAACAAACATACGGTCTAACAATGTCTTTTGTATCTCATAAAACATCGTCTTTGAGTGTTTTGAAACATCAGTATTGTTTACATCAGATATTTTTCTTGTTTTTGCTGCTCTTTTTTTTTTACCTCATTGCTACCCTTAATGGCAAAGTACTGCAACCAGCTGTCACTATGCATGAACTCTCTGCAGTTGCCAGAAATGTGCATCACATTCAGAGCGTCCAGTAGATCCACACATGCAGCAAAACACCTCTGTCTATGCATTTCACACCTCTATTTAAACTCTGTACAAAACCAATCAAACCTGTGCATGTCACACTCTAAATAATTTGTTCTGCACCAGGTGCCAGCCATTTATCAATTCATTTTTTAAAAAGCCAATTAAATTTTGGGACAGTCAAAAGTGAAGGGGAGACAGGAAAGGGGGGGATCATGCAACCCTCAACTGGAACTGAGCCAGGGATGTTGCAACTCTTTGGCATGCACTGTAACCAATTGGCTGTAGAGGCTTTGAATATATTTTGAACACTTCCAAAAATTGTCATTAGCTTTGGTTGGTAGAGCTAAATACTGTGGTTTGAGTTGAGTAATTACCTTGCAGAGTGTGCCATTGTGAGGTTCCTAGTCAGTGAGGGGGAACACTATGTGCAAAGCTATTAATCACCACAGGCTTTTCCATCTTTGCAGAGCAACCAGATGGATTGTCCAGAGCAGCTCAGAGCAGTTGTCATAACTGCTGTAAGACGACACAGGTTTTCACTGGGCTTCACAGGTTTCCAAAACCAAACATTATTTTTCTTTATCTTCTGCCAGATTCTCAATGTTGACTTTGATTTCAGCTTGGTGTTAGAGGGTATATGAGCACAATCCACATAATACCCATGAGGAATCACACCCATAGCCCCACAAAAAAGAAAGCTTTAATCAGGAGTTGTAAAATCAAACGGCAACCTCCAAGGCTAAAAAATGAAGCCAGCGCAGAAATGCCAAAAACTACAGTTCTTCTTATGGCCACTTGAGGCTGGCTCCAAAATGAGTCAATACCCATAGACCCCAATGTTAAAATGCTGAGCTTTACAGCAGAAATTAACATGTGTACAGGCCATCCATGGATAATGTCCTACAGCTCTATAGCAGGTCCACCCCTCGCTCCTCTGCAGCTTCCCCTCTCATCTGAATATGGTCACTTTGTGCTTCACAAATGATGGCAACAGCCAAAATGCCAAACTCAAGGCTTCAAAATGGGAGTTCACAAACCTAACGGTAGTCCCTGAGGCTACATCTTATCTTTATTCAGTCTATGTGAAAAACACACACAAAGCATCTGTGAGGTTGCTCATAGTTCTCTCATGTGATATTTGAAGTTGGAAATTTACTGCTCACCATCTTGTTCATCACTGGAAACACCTTCTAGTGGCCATTAAAGGAACTGCAGCTGACACAAATGTATTCGCTTAACTATTAATTTCTTTTAGCAGTTGATGGCTGCTGTAGATTCCATGTCAACGTTATACACAGACATTCCCAGATACCCAGTTGTAATGCAGAACATCCCAATTAGCAGTGAACTGTCTTTCACTTAACATTTCTTCTTCATGCCTTGGATACTATTGCTAGGTTATTAAGCTGCTGAGGTTGTAAGCTAACTGGGCACAGCGGTCTTGTGTAAGATGGGATTGTAGAGAGGTATAATGAGATATGGTTGGCTGGTTGAGTCTAGATAAGGGAAAAATGGCAGGGCTCATAAAGGAGTATGGCAGAATAATAGAGCTGTAAGTGTACTGAGGGGTGATAGCGTCATTAGACAATAAATTATCAAAGGCAGTGATAACCAATGGAGTAATTGTGCGGTCGACCATTCTTTTTTCTACTAGTCACAGCAATGTTGTAAATTCCACATGGAGAGTGAAGATATTTACGACCAAAGCTTCCTAGTGTGTGTTGTTTTATTAATCGTTGTGTTCTGATTGACTGATCAGTTGATTGACTGGTGTACCACCTGATAGACTAGTTAACTGCCTGGTTGACTGAGCTATCGGCATATTAAATGATTGGTTGGTCTTCAAGGTAAATATGTTGAATCTGAAAGGTGACATATTGATCTGAATACAGTCATGTAGCTCCACTGTGCAAGAGCAATACCACAGGGGAGGAGGTGGAGCAAAGCTGACATTTGACATTTAGGAGCTGATTGGAGGAGAATTAAGAAAGTCTTGATGCTGGAATAGATGAAATCTTGCTCTTGTTCTCCAGAGTAATTATAGATCCAGTTCCATGTTACTATTGTTCTCCTTAAACCACTGGAGAGTTACTCCTAGTATATTGGAATTTCAGAAACATATACTGTAGATGGTAGGCTGAACTGGGCTGTGTAGCAATCGGAGCGTGGCATGTGGTTTGAGGTGTCCTTGAGCAAGATCAAACAAGATTTCATAACATGGCACAAATTTAACCTGTGTGAAATACTGAATCAAAACTAGAATAGTTAAGTCATGACAGTAAACTAAGTCTGAATGATTGGAGCCTTTCTGTAGATTGTCAGATGCCACAACAACACATAATCTCAAGCTATCAAGGCCATTAAAAGTACCATAAACATCCAGGATGGAATGTTATACACTACCCACAGTCAATCAAGAAACTCACAGTGGATGTGACATTCATAATTGCTCTTCATTTAGGTAAGACTTCATTTAAACCACAGACTGCTGTACAAGCACACTTGTCCTTACCACCTTCAAGTAGCTTTACAATGCAATTCACTAAAAACAAAGGTCTTATTACAGCCTGAAAGCAGCTGTGGATAATAGATACTTGAATGCTAAAGGATACAACTCTTATGACACTCACTGCATTATCTGGTGCACAAAGTGTGATTCTAGCTAAGGAATATATCAGCTGATAATACAAAGTTTTTAGTATTCAAGTGTGTATTGGAGTGCAACTTCCTTGGGATTCATCAGTTGTGTCACTGCCACCTGCATCCCATTTTAACATCTGCTGAACAAGTTGCTCTGTGCGTCTGCGTCCCCTCTATTGTGGTATTAGGGCATAATTGTCTGTTTCCTTATTAAATCAGATGCTATTCTAACACATGCAATTACAATGAGATGGTCCTCCCTAGAAAGTGACAAAGCCCTTTAGCAGCCATATTAATAAAGACCAAACAGCACCAGGCTTTGAAGTATATTTGACATAGAGTCCAAACCATGGAATTAGAACTTTCAGTCCATCATGCGATGCCATGGGGCCCAAAAGTACTTTTTCACGTAGACTTATGTTGTAAAAGAGACTTATGTAAATCAGTGGATACATTTTTTGAGGGTCACAATCCACACAAAATCAGGATTTAATAATTTAATTCCCATTCAAGTTAATGGAGGGCTAAACCAGAAGTTAGCCACTTGGTTGGCAAAATTTTTAGTGCGTCTGCCCTATGGGCCCAATGATGTCCCTTCATAGCCTTAATCATAAAAAAAGATTTTATTTTTTTTTGTATACAGTGATTTATAATGGTTTCGGCAGGCACTGAAAAATTATGTTGTCCTGGTGATAGGGGCGTTAGATGAGATGTCATTCTCAAGGGCAGTCACTAACAGCATATTTTGTCATTCTGCTTGAAGGACTTGTTGGCTAGAACAGTATGTTCCTTTGCCTCTGAGTTCCCACCAGCTCCATCCATGCTGTTTTTTAGCTCACCCTGAGCTCCCATAGGAGGTTGAAACAGAAGAGAATTTCCCCATGGAGTAAATGGAGTAAATCAATAAAGTATCACCTTGAATTATTCTACAAACCACTATCAACAATAGCTTGATATATTTAAAAGAAAGCCGTATAGATCAACATATTTGTGGCATATTGGAAAATACTTTGATCACCAAGATAATAAAAGCAAAGTCTGAGCTGTGTTATCACAGCTACAGAAGTCTCTACAACACTGAGCTCCAGACACTCTGTTGGATCTGCACCCTTGCAGCCAGAATTACACAACAATCAATATTCTGCATAGATCTTGGCAAGATGAACTAGATGAAAAGCTGTGTTTACCTGCATTTGTAGCATATGATAAGGGGGAAATCGGCTAGTAGATTTATGCTCTCTTCTTCAAAGCGCCATTTACTTTTGCTTTTAGCTGGTAAATACTGCTTGGTAGTATGTGGGTTTATATTTACAGTCTGACTCTGTCTGATTCCACGAACAAAGTTATATTAATTTTGGGAAATAATCTTTTTTCCTTCCATCTGTCAACAATGTGCTATTAGAAAACTTTTAAACTCTCCATGTAACCAACAGAAAAACAGCTGAGGATCTACCTCCTGCAACATTTTGACTGACAAACTTACAGCAGGTGTCTGACAAGACATACCTCACAGTAGGCCCCCAGTGCAGTGTATGTGTGTTTGCATGCATGTCTGTGTGAGTATGTGTGTCTTGCAATTTGTAAAATGCCATTTTATATATGACAGGCAAGATTGGACACTTATCTTCCCCATGCCTTATATTCTCTGCTCCCCTGTCCCTTGCCTCTCTTGTCCTCTGTCTAATTTCAGTGTGGATTGTTGATGATAGCTTTGACCTTTGATGTCAGAATATCTGCTTGGTGATGCTTCTCTGAATTATGCCATTGATCCAGAGGATTATGTTCATGCTGCTGTTGGCAGATCTTTCATCATGTTAACAGCAATTAGAGGTAAACACAGAGCTGTCTTGGGGTACCCTAGCTTGTTTAAAAAAAATGTGTGTTAAAATACACAGAATAGGCTCCAACTGTATTGTTTAGATACCCCTTTGAATCACAACACAAAAACTTTGCCTATTGCGAGTATTATTTTCGTTAAACTTCAGGTTTTGACATTATAGTTACAATAATCTTGAAGGTCTAGATCACTGACATTATAAACAACCAATAGACCCTTTTACAGTCAACGTCATCATATGTCATTGTCATAGTTGATATTTAAGAGGATTACGACTGTTTCAGAGCAACTGGTGTTTCAGTGTAATGAGTGACGTACTAACTGATGAATCAACTGAATGAATCGTGGTTTCCTGTGGTGACGGCAGCTGTTGGAAACACAAACAGAAAATAAAAGCTTCTGAAAGCTTCTAACAGGTTTCAGTTTTACTTTAATCATTTTTAAATACATACTCATCTATGTTTATTATCTAGCCTACCATTTATGTAAGTTACCACAAGCAACCATGAATGCATTTGGCTGAAACTTACCAGTTAACACACACTCATTAAACCAAAACACAAGTTGTTAAACACACTGAATATCAGTGGACAGTATCCAGTCAACATGAACATAAGCCACGGAGCTTTTCAGTTAAGGCGGGTAATTAGGGGTTGGGTCAGGTAGTACTCAGCTTTGTTTGATAGGAAAGTAGGTATCCGTGCTTCATCGGGTGGATTGGTACTTAATCTAAACACACCGCTGTATAATTAATTATAGCGTCTGTGCTCCACATTCTGTGCATTGATCTGTGAAACTGTTAGGCTGCTCTCATCTAAACATAAATTCAGACATTTTTCTCCAGCCTTTGACTGTCAGAAAAATGAATATACGGCTCTAAAATGACGCATCTGACACTAAAAATATTGTGTCAGGACAAAATTTGTCTAAGCGTTTTTCATCACAAGCAGCAATTACTGCACTATGTCTGGGAATGTAGCTCAGTTCTGGAGGCTCCCTGCCATTTAATGCAGACACACACGAGTGTAAAGCCGGGAGAAAAGTGAGTATTACTAAAACATTTTTTAGGGCATTTTTGCCTTTAACTGATGGGATAGTAAAGTGTGTAAGGGGGATAGAGAGAGGGAGAGACATGCCGCAAAGGGCCACAGGCTGGAGTCGAACCCGGGCCGCTGCGACAACAGCCTTGTACATGGGGCGCCTGCTCTATCCACTAAGCCACCAATGCCCCAGTACTACTAAAACATAACGTGCTGTAACGATGACATGCTATGATGTTCAGATATGCTGGTACAAACAGGATGTGGAAACAAAAGGATTGAAGTTGATATATTTATTAAACCAATAAGGAAGCTGTATAATGTGTTAATGGGACATTTTAACATACTATCTGGCCAGTTGACTAATCGCTGTTTTGGAATTTCCCGTGGCCCCCTTTGTCACATTTTTTGAGGAGGTATAGGTCCTTTCAGTGTAGATACAGAATTCACAACAATAGCCTCAGTGACACTGTCACAAAATCATAAGTGAGAGCTGAGGGTTTGTGGCTCACTAGCTCATCCAGTCACAGCTGACAGTGTCAGAACGAGCTTCATTAGATGCTCAAGTCGAGTAAAAAAAGTAAACCTATAGATACACCAATCGTCCAGCTGGTGACCGCCATCGACAGATTTTCAGCTTGATCCACCATGACTGGTGAGTGGTCGCTCAGTCTCAGATATTGCCATTCCTGTGCTGATCAAATTTACATGCTTGTGCCAAATGGTGGTTCCATCGCAAACAGCAGCACAGACAGTAACCAGATATTGTTTTTCATTCCCATGCATACCGCACATGGTTTGAAAGCTGCTGTGTTAAACTAACTAGCAGACTTGGGTATACCACCCAAATCTGTATTCACCATGAAGTTAATAGGTAGCTCAAAGAATTTTTACTATTTTAGGCCAAGTTTCCAGTGGCGGGATGGTTGATAGAGCAGTGGCTCTATAGCCAGGAGGTCCTGGGTTTTATCCCAACTGTGCTGTTGTGTGGTGACTGCATGTTCTCCCTATGTGCATGCAGGTTTACTTTCATAGGCCTTTTTTTACCCACCTATGTACCAAAAAGTGCTCTCATTGTGCTTTCAGATATTAGCCTCCATGTTTTCCAGTGCAAACATGATGGTAGCCCTGCTGACACTGTAAGTATTTAGCTGCTGGTCTCATGTAGTGCACATCCATGTATAATTGTTGCCACTGATTGAGTGAATAGCTGCCCAGGCTCATGCTCGCCATTTGTGTTGCTGTACCATCCATCAAGACAAAGAAAAAATTACTCCAAATCATGAGTTGTCATGTGCCTAAACATACTAGTGTTTTGCAGTATGTTATTGATTCTTCTCCAGCTTGACTAAGTTGAACCCCCCATAGACAGACGTGTTTGTGAGCTTATTTATGACTAGAACTAACTGTGACATTGACCTTGGCATTGGCAGATGTTTGTGACACACCTGAGTAGGAGAGCAGAGTTAATCTAATGAGCTGTGGGCTGTGTTGGCCTCCCAGTTCTCTACCAAGGAGTGTTGCATATTAGTGTGTTTGTGTGCTATTAGAAAAAATGCAGGTGTTACATCCTCTCTCTCTGAAGTTTTTCAAACCCAGCAGACACAAAGAGGCTTACTTCTTTCATTGCACTAACCCCATAGAGTTATCTTTTGCCATTTCAAGCCAACCTCTCACACCTGTAGACGCTCCCATACCGCAAGAGCTTTACTCCTTGGCAGGAGCCATAGATTTTTAACTAGAAGGGCATAACAGCAGAGTCTTTTGAGAGGTGGCAAATCAGATCCCACTTGACACTGAGGTTTATGCTGTATAGTGTGTATCATTTCTAACTTTTACTGAGCCAAGAAAAGTTAGCTGTATGTAAGTGCCCTTCACATTCAGGAAGTTTTACATATTCACATCTTGAAGCTGCCCAGATAACCCACACATTTCTGCTGTTAGCCACTGGGAGATGCCCAGTATATTTTTAGTTATCATTCAGTGGTAAGCCACTGGAAGTCAACAAGTACAACCACCATGTTTTTCTATCGGGCTGACTTGTGACCGCAGTCTTGCATTATCTATCACTGGAAGCTGTGTTGTATGCAACGAGCACAGTAGGAAACATACAGTATCATGCTTGTTCCTTCAGTTACAACTTTACTTCCACTTGCTTCACTGCATGCCTGCAGCAGGTGATCCAGTTTTATCCAATCAGTCCCTGTATTGTGTTCTTTGGTTTCACTATGCTGACATCGAATGTGTCCACTTTTGCAATAGGATCGGGTGTAGAGTAGGGTCTCGTGTAGTTGATGTCTACCTGCCCTATAGAACTGCTTCATTACCTAATGACACAAGGCAGCCAATTTCAACAGGAAAGGTCAGTCCGTTAACACATGCAATGATGCTTTATAGCTGAGTGAATGGAGTTTGTTGCACGTCATTTAAACATTATGGTTTCTGACTTAATGAATCACATAAACGGCTATGATGTTTTTACTTATTTAACCATAAGATTAGTGCAAGCATTAGTAATTATCACACTGACTATCAAAAGAAAGTAATTTGAACAAGGGTAAGGTACCACATATTGTCATACAGCGGTTTATCTACAGAAATTTTGTGCACACTTCATGTGATAGCCTACGAATCAGCGACCCCACTGGTTAGGTTAGGTTTATGAAAAAAAAGTCATTGTTGGGTTTCGTCCTGTTGCGCACTAAATGTAACTTGATGTGAGGTGACAACTTGATGTGACTTGCTTATTCGTGCCTGAAAATAAGTCTCATATCCCAGTCTCCTAAGTCCTGTGTTTGTTTGACCTGTCCATTCACCCTAGCTGCCTCCCTCCGTGGATTTTATTGCTCTTTAGGCCCTGTGTCCACCACTCTGTCACAATGCAGGAGCTAATGTGGATCCATACAAACTGTCAGAAGCTATTGCTGGCTGCAGCACAAATTGTATTTTAGCATAAGGCAGGACATGTGGCTGCACTGACACATGGTTGGCTTTGAAAGGGAGTAGCACCAAGAGATCAGCCTCAGCTCGGTTTCATATGGACTAGGCTTGTGCCGGTTTGAAAATTTTCCAACCATCAAATATCTAACCGAACCGATATATATCGAATTATATACCTAATTTTACCACTGGGGGTTGCATTTGAGCTATTTTTCCCAATAAAAGCCCATTATAGGTGTAATGCGCTTCCAATCCACTAGGTGGCGATAATGCTGTATTAACCGCCAATACATACAAGGTTACACAAGAAGAAGAAGAAGCAGAAGGACACTTCTCTTGCAGCAGCAGCAGACAGCTGAGCGGAGCCTCTGAAACAAACTAAACAAAACAGAAGGCTCCTCCACTTCATTTATAAACATACATAAACCTTATTAAGTTGTCATAATGCATGTTACAATGCAAGATAAGTTGAATATAGTCCCTTGACATGCTACTGATGTGAAAAGCTCCCACCCCCACCCGTTTTATCTAGTTGACATGAATTAAACTGGGTGGAGCTCTTAAATCAGACCGAACCGGTTAAACTGGAAATCGGCACAAGCCTAATATGGACGACCAATTCTGAGTTTGGACACCATATACATATCAACACATAAATATTAAACATTTGGAAGTTTAAAGGCAAAGCTGAAGTATGTAGCAAAGCATGACACATGGAAAGCTGATGCTCACGTGCAGTAAAGCATACTTGTGACTCTTAAGTGTGGTAACACACCTATAGTTCTCTTCATTTGGTCCGGACCGAGGGAAAAAAATTATATATTGTTGCTCTTTAATTTTGGTCTTTTTCCGGTTCACACCAATTTTTTTTTTTTTACAAATGAACAGGTACCGAATGGACAGATAACCTAACTGGACAGTTTGGGGGATTGTCTTCCTGCATCAGCAGACAGAAGTTTATGCAGCCTTTCAGTGCTTCTGTATATTTATACTCTTTGGTGAGTTCACAAAAAAATAACTGGTTATAAGCATTATGCGTGGGCTATTATGAGATTGCAAATCAAAGCACATGTTATGAATAATGTATCACAGGTAGAGACAGGATGAAAAGGAAGCGTCTTGTACAATAATTATTTGGGGCTTATTACTGTGGGATTAACACTTATTACACTTATTAATTAGATTTAATGAACTGACAAAGTGCATGGAGTCGGATAAAGCACAGCAGCTTTAACAGCTGACCTATTAATCAGGGAAAATACCCACGCTGATGTGCATACATGTGACCATGGTTACCAAATGATTTACATAAAGAAGTCATATACATGGCCTTATTCAGATCAATTATAAGATCATTTCCTAAACACTTTTCATGATGAGCACATGGAGTTATCAGTAGTTTAGCTTTTGAAATAGCTTCTAAAATAGCATATCTGCTCTCATAAAATCCTGTAGTTGGTTCATATGTTCTCACACCACAAATTAACTGCACCAACGTAATGCAACTTTGTGTTAAAAGTGTTGAAAAGTAATGAAAAACATTTCTAATACAACTGATCCCCCACTGGATTGTAGTTTAAAAAAAACAGTCTGCTCTGAATTTTTTGTATTTTTGTTGTTACTGTGTGGAGAAGGTCAGCCAGCCTCTGGGCTATAGCTAGGAGGGGGGGTATATTGGTTTAGCGTTGCTCGGCTCAGCCTGTTGTGAGGGCTAAATGTCACCGCTTCGGCTGGGCTGATGCTGTCGCCCTGCTGCCTCCCTGGGGGGTTGATGGAGATTCAGACCCAGCTTTAAAGACATTTTGCTTGCGCAGGTTATGGTTCTCCAACAGAAAATACCAATTCTACTCATTACGAGTATAACTGCAAATTTGCCTGCTGGTTTGGGAGAGAGTTGGGCCCTTACTGAAGGCTAAGGCTCTTAACTGGCCAAGGGCCCAGCATATGATGGAACTAGATTTAGATAAGATAAATATTTACAATCCACTTGTCAGCAGGGCTTTGTACAGTAGCCACCCCACTGTTTCTGAGCTGCTCAAACTTAAGTTGAGAGTGTCTTGCTTACCTTGTCAGCTATGGTGCACATTCCTGATTTTACTTTCTGGATGACACGGGTGGAACTGACTCTAGACTGATACTGAGAGTGAAACGGAATGTTGAGCTCACGTCATCAGGGCGGTCTTCCCAGGCTGGATTACTGCAAATGATGACCCTTTTACATCAATGATATCGGTCAATATATGGGTTACTTTGGTCATATTAATACAAGGCAGCTTTGTCAAAACATTGTGAGAGGACTGGTTAATTACTGTCTTAGCTTGATTAAGCACTTTGTGTCTTTCTCAAACACTGAGAAATCATAGTCAGAGCTTTTACTTGTAAGAACCAGTAGGATCTTAGAAGATCCCAAACTTCGGCCATGAAATAGGGCATGGGAAAATTGCCTGTCATTTTTGCTGGCCGCTAAGTATGTCAGACTACAGCAGAGTGGGGGCTGATGACATGTACTGCCACCTAATAACCACCTAGATGTTCTTCTGCGGAGAAGCAGTGGTAGAAGAGAAGTGAGTGTGTCACTTATGCAGGATTAAGTGAGCAATCATGCAGATTGTAGCAAGGCGAAGCCTGTGTAAAATTACCACAATTACTAAACTATACTATATCAGTAATAATTACCACTAAACTAATATTATAAAACCAGTGGGCTTAGATTTAGCTATACAGTATGTAGATTATTTTTCCTCAGTTCTCATATGATTCTTTGTGCTAATTCAGTGTGGTCCTGAGCTGTGTATCCAGTTGCATTGTCAGTCATTCTTACATTGTCTCTCTCTCCGTCTCTCTCTCTCTCTCTCTCTCTCTCTCTCTCTCTCTCTCTCTCTCTCTCTCTCTCTCTCTCTCTCTCTCTCTCTCTCTCTCTCTCTCTCTCTCTCTCTCTCTCTCTCTCACACACACACACACACACACACACACACACACACACACACACACACACACACACACACACACACACACACTCGCGCGCACACACGCACACACACACTCACTCACTCACTCACTCACTCACTCACTCACTCACTCACTCACTCACTCTCACACACACACACACACACACTTGTACTCCACAGTGTTGGGTAAGATGTCAATAAATAAAAACCAGGTCAGATACTTCATCAGTCAGACACATTACTTGTGACACAATGATTGACCGCCCAACTCACAGTTTGCATATTGTCTTGTCTTGCTGAAACACTGCTAGCAATTTGTGGCCTGTTCCATGCACAACAGCATGCAGTTAGTAAGCCTAACAGCTACACAGAGGTCAATGAGCGAAAAGCACAGCCTTTGAAATGTTTTCAGTTGTTGATCTGATGATGCACTTAATTTAATTACTGATGAAAACTAATAATGAGTGGTGTCTGTAACAGCAGTGGTTGATATTTTAGCAAAAAAACAAAATCCAGGTTGTGTCATGTAAAATACTGTTTTTGATCTGTGTGTAAGGCAAAGTGTCTGTGGTGAAACAAGACACTTCATGGTTGAAAATCTTTTTAGGAATTATGGCATCCTTTTAAATCAAGAGGCAGTCAGTTCATATATCTTGGTCTATGCCCTTTAAGGATGATTTAATGGATGACACTGGTACGGTATAATAACACTGTTGTAAATTATATGCTCAGGGTAATGGTAAAGGCATGTATGTGTATTTCACATCTGTTCAATCGATGACAGGGCCTGACTGTTCAGGACTTGGAGGAATACTGTGCCCTCAAAATTACTGTTTTATTATTGATTTTTTTGGTTTTCTTGATGGTAAACAAAAAATCCAAAAAAAAAAGAAATTTCTTGATGAACTGTAGTAAAAGGGGATCCTGTTTAACAACAGCAAAACTACAAACTCTCACACAAATCATGCAGTACGATCCAAATCTCATTTATCTAGTCATATGCTCAGTACTTTACAACCACATGAATTTTTGCTAAAACCTTACTAATTAAAGCACTTCCACATACGAACAGCACACCCTGATAGCGCCTAGGAAAGCAGGTGCCTTTGAACTTCCTGTCCATGCTTGAGACTGTTTGTGCAGAAGTTACAACTGTTCCAACTGTTTTTGGATTCTTCATTTATCATGGTGGCATGTGGGAAAAAGAAGGTTTTCTTCGAGAATTAAATTTTACACAGGGTAAGTAGCTGATACACAAATGATCATTCTGGGGGTGAAATATTATAAAGTTATGCCCCTTAGTCAGAATATTATACCAATAGGCTGCAGGGCATATGGTACTGCTATCATTGTCATTCATACATATAGTAAGCATTGTCAATGTGCATACCACTGAACAAACATTTCCACTATGTGTCTAGCCTTCCATACTGATGATGCAGTCCTGAGTGTCATGTTACTGCGTCATGGTTCTGTTTATACTCTGTGGTCAGTAATTATGTACGTGTTGACTGGGTAAGCCAGAATGCTACATAATGTATTTGGTGGTTTGTGACTCTGATGAAGGAGGTTATTTATCTGTCATGAAATGAGTAATTGATCGCGACGATAATGTTTTATGCCTGATGGTCTGATTTTTATCTATGTGGACTACAGGTGCTCTGTAAATAAAGGGATTTTTTGGTGAAAGAGGTGCTATCCCAACAGCCTCTCACCATGTGGAGGAAAAAAATAACATCAGGTTGTGGAAATAGAAAGACTATACTACTGTCAAACCGCCTTACTTACAGTGGGTACGGAAAGTATTCAGACCTCTTTAAATTTTTCACTCTTTGTTTCATTGCAGCCATTTGCTAAAATCAAAAAAGTTCATTTTATTGCTCATGAATGTACACTCAGCACCCCATCTTGACAGAAAAAAACAGAAATGTAGAAATTTTTGCAAATTTAAAAAAAAAAAGAAAAACTGAAATATCACATGGTCATAAGTATTCAGACCCTTTGCTCAGTATTGAGTAGAAGCACCCTTTTGAGCTAGTACAGCCATAAGTCTTCTTGGGAATGATGCAACAAGTTTTTCACACCTGGATTTGGGGATCCTCTGCCATTCTTCCTTGCAGATCCTCTCCAGTTCTGTCAGGTTGGATGGTGAACGTTGGTGGACAGCCATTTTCAGGTCTCTCCAGAGATGCTCAATTGGGTTTAGGTCAGGGCTGTGGCTGGGCCAGTCAAGAATGGTCACAGAGTTTTTCCGAAGCCACTCCTTTGTCATTTTATCTGTGTGCTTAGGGTCATTGTCTTGTTGGTAGGTGAACCTTGGGCCCAGTCTGAGGTCCTGAGCACTCTGGAAGAGGTTTTCTTCCAGGATATCTCTGTACTTGGCTGCATTCATCTTTCCTTCAATTGCAACCAGTCGTCCTGTCCCTGCAGCTGAAAAACACCCCCATAGCATGATGCTGCCACCACCATGTTTCACTGTTGGGACTGTATTGGGCAGGTGATGAGCAGATCAGACCAGAGAATCTTATTTCTCATAGTCTGGGAGTCTTCATGTGTTTTTTGGCAAACTCTATGCGGGCTTTCATATGTCTTGCACTGAGGAGAGGCTTCCGTCGGGCCACTCTGCCATAAAGCCCTGACTGGTGGAGGGCTGCAGTGATAGTTGACTTTGTGGAACTTTCTCCCATCTCCCTACTGCATCTCTGGAGTTCAGCCACAGTGATCTTTGGGTTCTTCTTTACCTCTCTCACCAAGGCTCTTCTCCCACGATTGCTCAGTTTGGCTGGACGGCTAGGTCTAGGAAGAGTTCTGGTCGTCCCAAACTTCTTCCATTTTAGGATTATGGAGGCCACTGTAATCTTAGGAACCTTGAGTGCTGCAGAAATGCTTTTGTAACCATGGTCAGATCTGTGCCTTGCCACAATTCTGTCTCTGAGCTCCTTGGGCAGTTCCTTCAACCTCATGATTCTCATTTGCTCTGACATGCACTGTGAGCTGTAAGGTCTTATATAGACAGGTGTGTGCCTTTCCTAATCAAGTCCAATCAGTTTAATTAAACACAGCTGGACTCCAGTGAAGGAGCAGAACCATCTCAAGGAGGATCAGAAGAAATGGACAGCATGTGAGTTAAATATGGGTGTCACAGCAAAGGGTCTGAATACGTATGACCATGTGATATTTCAGTTTTTCTTTTTTAATAAATTTGCAAAAATTTCTACATTTCTGTTTTTTTCTGTCAAGATGGGGTGCTGAGTGTACATTCATGAGGAATAAAATGAACTTTTTTGATTTTAGCAAATGGCTGCAATGAAACAAAGAGTGAAAAATTTAAAGGGGTCTGAATACTTTCCGTACCCACTGTATGTCCTTTTTATGTGGAGCAACAATTTTGGCATGCTCTTGGCTCTCAGTTCTATCGTGGTTAATTTTGTTTAATTGTTACATGTTCTCCATCAGGTGACCACTCTAAGAGCAAGCCCTCTGTCCAAAGAAAAAAATTAGGAAAATGCGTAGAATTTACAAAACACTAAGCCATATACGTGTACATATTTAAAACCCCAACCATCGGCCAAATCCTAGAAAATGTATCACATTATTGCTTTTAAGTTATTTAAATGGTGATAAAAATTCTTCATGTAATTCTTAATAGTTATTAATTTGTAGTTCCGACACAGCACTGAGTGCAGTATTTTAGTTGAGAGAAACATTTTCACTCATTTTAAAAAGAAACTTCATCTCAGCGACCTGATGCTCTGCTGTATGTCTGCTTCACATTCTGCTGATTCAGTAGCACTCAGTCATTATAAAGAGCAATTTTTCTGCATGAACTTGTACCATGTTTTTGTTGTGGGGAACAACATAAATGTCTCCTTGGTTGTTATTTGTTTGGCTATGGAAAAGTATTTGAGATCTGTTGGTGCTTTTCTGGAAAAGGCCATTTAAAGAGGAGCCATGTTTTCAATGCTTTGTGGTTGTAGTAGATAAGAGCAGTTGGGGGGAAAATATGCTTTGTGTGGACACATCATGTTAAGATAATTACAAGTCACCAGCCTAGATACCGCTAGGATCATAATTACTAGAGGAAGGAATAGGACAGCTTCAGAAATACAGCCCATAAATACATATATACATATATATATATATATATATATACATATACATACATACATACATACATACATATATGTATATATATATATATATATATATATATATATATATATATATATATATGTGTGTGTGTGTGTGTGTGTGTGTGTGTGTGTGTATATGTGTATATATATATGTGTATATATATGTACATATAAATATATATGTATATATATTCTGAGACATTTTAAACAACTGTGCTTGCAAAACTGCTATTGTTTAAAATGTCTCTGAATCAAATCCAGACAAGCCAGCTACTGGTTAGTGCATAATTATTTAGAGTGAAAAGGTGAAGACGACTTGTTTGCTTTAACCTTTATCATGCAGACAGAGTGATAAACTCCTATGCACACACACAAATAGAGGGCAGACACACACACACACACACACACACACACGTTTGTCCTTATGCAGACCTTGTTTTTTTCATCACAATCTCCAAATGCAGAGCACAGAGTGTAGCAACACACAGTATCCATCCTCTGTTTCTTGTTGTGCATATTTATTTTCCCCTGCGTCCCGTTCTCTCTTACATTGTTTTCTTTTAGTGATTTGTGATCTGGCTTTATTGCAATAACTGTTATTCTGCATCAATTGAGGCAAACTAATCCATATAAAAATGAACTTGTATTCCACTTGTATGAGTGTGTGTGCACTGAACCACCTGCAGTAGTTCTGAACTGTCAGCAGCTCACCAGCTGCGGATACAACAACTTAAATATTGGTCTAAAACTGAACTGTTATTTCCTCTAAACACACACATCCAAACAAATAAACACAAATGCAGTAGAAGGACAGATGCACCTACACCAGTATCTCCATAAAAGATCTGCAGTTCAGTGTGTGTGTTTGTGTTGTTCCTCACCTTGTCCCAATGAGTGTGACTCCCCCTCCTCCACTCCAGTTGTCTCTGCTGCGCTGTCCTTCATGTAAATCCGCCTCTTTCATAGCAACACTCCACATCTCATTCCTCTGTTTGTGTGTGTGTGTATGTGTGTGCGTGTGTGTGTGTGTGTGCAGGTGTACCGAAGGCAGGCGTCAACCAGACTGGCAGTGTTGGAAGAGACAGCGGAGGGGAGGACAGCTTCTCACCAGAGGGAGATCCTTCACCTGCAGAGGCTGCTAAGAGAAAGACAGGAGGCTGAGGAGAGACTGCTGCAGTCCAAACGGTAGGAGGGGAGCGAGGAGGAGAGAGAGAGAGAGGGAGCAGAAGGGGTAGGATGCAGGCAGGCAAGAAAAGGGAGGAGGATAGGGAGAGAATGTGTGAATGAAAGGAGGAGGAGAAAGAGAGAGGAGATGGTATTTGTAGCAAGAAGGAGGGCAGAGGCAGCAAGAAGCAGCAGAAAGGTGCGCATAGAGGCACAGCCGGTCACATCAACAAAACAGTTACTGGCAAGCAACAGACATGTCTAGACAAAGAAATGGGTGTCACTCTTCTTATAAATTGTCCATCTTTTCCTGCCATTGTTTTCCCCAAGAAGAATAAGTCAGTCCAATTATCATCTTACTTAGATTATGACAGATTTATAAGTCACAAGAACATTAGTGAAGAAATGACAGATTTTCTTAAAGGTAATTCAGAATAAGTGAGTACTTACTCAGTTTGTCCAACAGAGAGCATACACCTAAATGCCTTACTCAATATATACTTGGTCACGAGACTTTAATGACCAAATTTAAAGTCGCTATAACCAATATTTTTATTTAAAAAATGCATCAAATAGCTATGTGTATGTGAAAGCGGTGGTTCGTAGTGACAAACCAACAGTGTTTAGATTCAGAGAGTGAATATTGCACTGACATTCAGGAGGTGGCCAGAAACACCAAATGAATGTCAATGTCACTGTGTGTCTGCTGGATGTGTAAATTAGCAGCTGTTTGTGAACAACTTTCCCATATCAACTACAGTTGGTAGTATGTCAGTATTTTGCTTATAGCTTGTTGTACTGCCCTCAGATGGCCAAATAAACAGTCAACGAAGCTTCAAAGATGGAGAGCAGGACTGTTGTTTCCTCCCAAGTGGCAGTGAGTGTAATTACACAAACACTGTTTTATCCATTCGTATAACCATAGCCAGGGCTCCAGACTAACTTTTTCCACTAGGAGCACCAGCGCTCCTTACGGAAAATTTTAGGAGCACCAGCACAAAATATAGGAGCACTACCTATATCGACACAACATATTCATAATTTTGTTGAGATTAACCGCATTACTGATGAAAAATTGTTTAATTTAAGTGGCTATCAAATAACAAAGACTGCAGTTATTTTTATGTTATGTAATCTTTATTCACACTGTATCGATCTCTCTCTATAGTTTTGCGCCCTACTTGAGCCATGCCCACCTCTATTTATTTTCACCCCTCTCTCCAGTTCTGCTGTATTAACACCGAGTTTAATATATTTTGCCTCCATCTCTCTGCCCTGCTCTATTCTACTTCAACGCTACTTAGCTCTCTCTCTACTCTACTGGTAGACTACCACATCCACCTGCTGCACAAAATGCACACAGTAGTGTTTCCCCTAGGATGGAGTTGTAGCAGCAGAGGTGAAGCACACACATGAAAAATAATGTTTGGTCAGGAAAATGCGGCCCGAGCCGCTCTAGTGTGCTTACCAGTGTGTGTGGCGGAACTCCGCCGTGCGCAATACAGAGAGCAGAGGATAAATGTTAACACGTGACCATGTAGAGACAGAAATGACACGATGACATAACACTATAAATAGTATATTGTTAGGTTATTATATGAAGCGTCCATCGCGCAAAATAATATCAATGGGGCGCTGTGGGCAGGACATTGCTGACTCGTCCTCTGAACTGTCTGAAGTTTGGGAAACTGGCACAGGACCAGGAGTTTCTGGATAATTTTTTCTTGTGAAAAACAAATCTATAGTTTGTTTCATAGCGTCACTTTATGGTCAAACGACACAGCACTTTCTATTGGACACCGGCTCTATGACCCCTCTCTGTCTAACCTCGCGTACAGTACACACGTAGGTAGGCAACTAACTGCTGCACGTTGTTATGGTTACTGGCGCCCCCCCCCCCCCCCGCCTTGCAGTGCACATCCAGACACACATGACAGGCACACACACACACACACACAGACACTTGCTTCCGCTCCTCCATGAAATGCAATTATAAAAAGAAGAAAGAAAAAAAAGGGGGAGAGGAGTGGATTTGTAAGTCGCGCTGGTGCTCCTAGTTAAAAAACTATGTCGCACGGCCTCCAAAAAAGGTCGCAAAATGCGACCAATGAGGCGCAGTCTGGAGCCCTGATAGCCTAGGGATGCAGCTACTGTGACATCACCCATTGCTTTGTGGACTCCTGTCAAGTCTGGCATTTTGGCTATCACCATCTTGTTGTTTTTTTTTGTTTTGTTTTTGGAGCCCGAAGAGGGTGGAGCTGTGGAGAAGGGAGGGGTGAATCGAACTCATACTGTAAACTGCGGCCACGCCTCACTGACTGTCTGTCACTCAATGTGGCCATGTCTTTAATTTTGTACAACATCAAGCTTTAATAGAATGGAAATGGAGGCGTCATGTAAAAATTCACACCTTGTACAGCTGTCATGAATCGAGAAAGTAGCTATAGAGACCCAAACCATATTTGGCACAAGCTTGAATGTAACAGACATTCATTCATATGTAGAAGTCCAGACTCCAATTATGTTAATGTTACTGGATCTTTTTAAAGATCTCTAATGTTATTGTCTGTACCAGCCTTGACTTATAGTAGCAATCTAGTTTTATACAACACAGTGCAATTCACAGCAGGACAGCAATTCAACAGGTGAGAGTAAACAAGACACCACAACAGCATAACCTGGTAACACAGCAGCAACAGCACATTACAACACATCACTTTTCTAAAGCAAGATATCAGCTCCTTTGCTACTATGTATCTATGTATTCTCTGTAGCTTCTAGATTTGTTGCAGTGCCACTCTTATTGCCAGGTTCAGGAGATAGATGCTGACATTGGTGTAAAAAATGCACTGTAAAAAATGCACACAGCAGATCACACTGCTCAATTCTAAATATCTCTCCCCACACTTAACCAGTTAGCCCTGTCAGGACTGTCCATGTCTACCAGTCATCCAATCCCCTCTGTGTTTTCTCATTCGCAGATGCTAGATTGCTCAGGGTGGAACAACCACATTTGATTTTCAACAGGATTTGCATAATTAGTGCATTAAACATTTTATTTTGGAATTCCAGAGAAAGGCCCACTGCTGTGACAAACACCATGAGGTGATGGGCAATAATAAGTTTAGGTTAAATTCAAAAATAAGTATGTTAGTCATATTGTTTGTATTCTTTACTTCTCAGTAAACTGAATATCTTTGGTTTGCGGCACAGACTGTATAAATAATGGACGTAGCTACTATGACATCATTGTCTATAGGGATTTACTCTGTTTTGGAGCCAGCCTCAAGTGGCCATTAGAGGAACTGCAGTTTTTGGCACTTCCACATAAGCCTCATCTTTCAGCCTTGGATAGTGCTGCTTGGTTTGTAGACAAAACATGACATTTGTGACATTTGTATACTGTGTATTTTTCTTGTGTATATACGTATATATTATTGATTCTTTTAAGGTAGTACTTGATGCTATGTGTCTGAAGATAAGAGAAGAGAGTGAGAAACTATAAAAGAAGGTTACTTGTAAATATTATCAACCCTATGCCATTGCATTAAGCTAATTGACCTGTCATAGTGGGGGGAGTATTGTATTTACTGAAAAAAACACTTGCAATGAAAGAAAAAGTCACTTGTTTACAGGAAAATATCCGAAATACCATGTAGCTGACTATTTGAGTTGGTACAGGAAGAGATTTATTCAGGATATTCCGACTGCTACAGTGTGACAGCCTTGAAAAACTCAACTAGCGCTTTGTTGCCTCTGAAACAATCAACCACTTCCCCTTTATTCCCCTGCTGGTATGTCTGTTTTTAGCTCGGTCTCTCTCTGGGCCAGCTGCCTGCTGCTATCAAATGAAAGCTAGCTAATCAGATTGTTAGAAGATCCTGTCCTACTCTGCCCCGAGGGCATCGTAATGACAAATCTCACACACCACCACACACACATCTCATGCCACTTGCACTGGCTTCATAACACCACAAACCACTGTACTGCTGGCCTAGTGAAACTGCAATCACCACCGGATTTACCAAACATGCACCCTATCCAGCATGCTGCAAGTCATTGGGATGCATGCAAGTGAAGCCCTGAGTGACCTCCAAATAACAGCATCTAGAGTAGACTAGTCACCAGCCACAGGAAAAATGTGAAACTATCACTGTAGTTTTGGGTGAGTTTTCTGTCCTACTTGTGGTTTTGAGAAACCAGATTTCCGCTGTTCTCAGCTCGAGCATTAGGAGTTCAGCCAAGTAGCAATACACTCGGCAGAAGTCAAACTTCTCACCTCCGCACAGAAGAAAAATCTATCTCTGCCTCATTCTCTTTTCTCTCTGATCCACTGCTTTGTATTCTGCCTGTGTTATAGCAGCAGACATGCTGATAGGCTGTGATTGCCGCCTGCCTGCTGAGTTCTGCCTAGCCTCCAGAGAAGCAGCACTGCCTGAGACCTCCATGAGCTCAGGAGGGGATTGAGCCTTCAGATCACCTTTCCCCTCCAAAACCAGTCCTGTCTTCCCCATACACAGCCAGAAAAAAACATAGAAAGATCTGCCACATACGAGCAAAGAGTGATCTTGATAAAGGTAGCTGACATCTCTGGTGTATTCACATTTAGACCAATAGGTGTGCATTCAATTTAATTCTTTCATCCGGTAATATAATCCATTTGCACTACATATGTGATTGAATGAGATCAGTATTCTGTGCAGGATATCGTTATAACTGGCTGAAATTGATGGATTTGATTATGAATGCACTGAGAATTGTTTGACAATGAGTTTATACTAGTGGATTAAGAATATGTATGTAATAATTTTATGGATTTTTTTAATGTGAGTAAAATATTTGTAGATAGAATTTGTAAGTCATCAAATAGTATGTGTTGTGTTAAGGTTTTTAATGGTCAGAGGGAATTATTTAATGCAGAGTGAACTTATGCTGATTTAGCCTGGTAAAACACTGATGCAGCTGTATATGGATCTACGATACAAGCATGTTGGAACTTGTGGTTGCTGCAGTCTTAATCTCCTGTTGTCACATGCTGAAAAACAAGCAGTGTAAATTGCTGACACTATTTTATGTTAATGGCCTACACACTTGGAACCCCGTGCATAATTTATGCTAAAGCCCGTAAATGCAAATAAACACATTTTTAGTGGTATTTAATTATCAGGTTCAGGAGTGGTTCTGAGTCTGCTGCTTCTAGCAGAGAGGACCAGAGAGGATCATGATCGACTCTCTGTTCCTCTTTTGTTACTTGTTACTTGGGGGTCATAAAACGTTGGAAGAAAAGCACATGTGCTGTATTTCTTTGTGAGGGTCGTGTTGTGACCAAGTCTTTTGTAAATCGGCTTCCTTGTGATGACTTAGTACTTTCAAGAGAACATTTAAAAAGAAGCATGGAAACGTAGCCACTGCTGTTTGTGCCCACTGCTCTCCAGTTTCTCTCTAGAGGGTTTGTTTCACGGTCTAAAGCAAGACAAGGGTGAAGTCTGGCATCGACGCACAGTAGGAGTACTTTGCAAATAGCAGCACTCCACTCACATAGGTAATCCATAAGCCGTTTGTAGAGCTGCAACCAGCATCAAGATATAATTTTTCAAGTCTACTGAAAAAAGCCATGGTGAGTGGACAAAAAGTTTTTGTTTTTATAAAATGGAAGCCATTTGAACATATTACATGGAAAATAAACCCAGGATAGAACAGAACACCCCTATTAAAAAAACCCTAAACCTATTATTCATGTTTATGACGTCCAGGTATTGCCCAAAGCAGGCTGGACGTCAGACGTCCTCTGGCACCCTCTCCTAAGATATTGATCTATAGCCAGATTCAATTTAGAAAAGGCACTGACATGGTTGAATGTTACACACAATCGACTGTTACTCAGCCATGGCATTATCTGTCTGGATCTAGGACTATTATATTATCCATTTGTGTTTGTACTGAAGTGAGTATGTGAGTATTTGTACTGAAATGACACACTTCTCCTCAGTTATGAAACAGAAGGACAAAGACTTTCTTGAAGTGGTAATTCAGGCCTGATTGTCTAATGAAAGTGCCTGTGATGTTCCCTGTGGCTGTGTGACAGCCAGACTTATAAACTCCACTGCTCATAATGTTAGTGTCTGGGCTAACAAGGGCGAGGATGGTTAGGGGGGGTGGTTCTGTTGCAGAGTGATAGACCAAATCCTGAGATGGCTAACTATAATTGTATTGGAGATGTACTAAGGCAGTGGAGCTGCTGCTGAGCCTTTCCTTATAGGTCAGACTGCAGCTGTGCAGCCTAGTGGTCACCACAGCTGTCCCACCAAAACACGAATGCACAGATGGACATGCTCCTGTTGAATTGTCCATCTCTTATAGCTGCAAGATTTCTCTCTGTATTCTGTCTGAATACCTTCATAGGAAGCAATGATGAGTGCGGTTGCCATGGGTAACGTATGCATGCTGTTTGGGTTGGAGGTAATTAGCAGTCGAAGGATCTTGTGAGGGTCTTTACTCAAAGAAGATAAGGGACAGAGTGTTTTTTAGTCAGTCACTGACAGAAACATCATCAATGAATTTTTTACTTTGAATGAAACATTTTTCTCTTTTTATTTCAAGGCAGTGCAGTCAAGATCGATTTGTGTTCTCAGAGGTGCTTAATGAATTAAAATGTAATTGAAAATACTGTGTTTAAAACCCCATCAACAAGCCATCTTGTCAAAGTGCTTGCTGACAAGTATATACATCTCCCAGTATAGCTATAGACTCTTTGTTTCACTGCTTTTACATAGAAAAAGAAACAAGTACAAAAGTACATGCCTAACTTGTATCATAAGTGGTTAAAGCTGCATAGATAGTGGTTGGTTCACTGGGCACCTCTTGAATCCAGCTAAACTGAGTCATTATTATTCATTTTAAAAACATGTATCAACCTAAGAGTCAGAAGGCAGAGGTAGAGTGTGTCATCCTCTTCAAACCAGCAGGTTGTTCGCAGATTCATCTGTAGCTTCATCATGAGGCCAAGTACAGTTATGCTGATGTTCCCTCCACTGTAATAAGCAGCTAACCAGAGTCCAGACAGGGTCACTGATTGCTTCAGTTGCTGACGTGTGAACAGTATTTGACGTAAGAGCTTTAATCCATCAGCCATTACAACAATAACAGCACACACAGGTAATTACGTGCTGTCTCCTTGGAGCTGATATTCTTTAGTATTATCACTATCCCTCTGTCTGTTATCTCTCTGTGTGAAATAGTAGGTTATGAGTTGATTCATGAAACCAGCAAGTATAAATATAGTGAGAGGCAAATGGCCAGCATTAAAGGAACGGTATTTGAATTGATCATGAACTGTGTAAGCAGAGAGAAAGTTAAGCATGGAGTGTCAACATCAAACTTTAAATGTACACAAAAAAACCCACATCAAGCTGGACATTAATTATGCTCACTGATCTGTCTCAATGTTATGAGTATGTGCATGTGTGTTGGACATGTGAGGGAGGAAAAAAGTAATATGGATATGTACAAAATATATTTTAAATGAAGTAAATTGTGACTTAATGGTTCCAGCACTCCTCTGCTGGTCTTTGGCCTGGACATATTGTCAAAACTTTTAGTTAATGAAGAAAGAGTTTCGCTTTGCACATATGGTAATTATAATATATTTGGAACCATCCAAACAACCACTTTACAATAGCAGGCCAAAGAGCTTTCTGCGTCTCAAGACTAGCTCGGTGACATTTGCTGTCTAATGCTTGATTTATGCTTGATGCAGCTGTAAGGGTTGCGAGTGCCACACAGCAAAAGTGACGTCTAACCATCAGACACACTGCTTCGTGAGGATCCCATGCGGCTAGGTTTTTTTTCATAGGTTTTGCCTGCCTGATCCAAGTTTTTCTAACCACACAGAAGCAGATAGGTGGAGAAAATTGAGAACCATGCTGAGTTTTAGATTCACTGCCCCTGTGGTTTGAGAGAATATGGGTTTGCTACAAGGAGAAACCTGCACCTGCTGCAGTTAAAATTCTGGTTATGTGTAGACAATTTTAACTTCAGATTAAGGTCAGGTTGTTCAATCATTTTGACATGGTTCTTTTAAATAAAAGCCTAAAGCCACATTTAGGTAACTGGACATAGATTTTTTTTTTCTGAGAACACACTTACATTTTGAGACATTATGCTCGTTTTAGAACTGTGGTGTGACCAGACTCAAATGTCGATCACATCTCTCATTGCTGTTAATTTGCTGAAATAGCCTAAACCTTGTGAGGATTAAAAAGGTGGTCTGAAAGAAAACTGCGTTTCACAGCGTCAGTTTAGTTTGAGCACATACAGGTCAGTTTCCTTTAACAATCATGCCACTCTGATAATTATTCCCATATGTTCTGAATGCAATGTAACACCGGCAGAGCCCAGTGATTGCTGCATTATTTAGAAACACTCCTGCATTGTACCTAGTGAGTTCATTTCAATCAGGAGAGAATTTTTATGGTACAAGAATATTTATGAACATGTGAATAAAAATGTGGAAAGTCTTTGGCCATTAGACCCCGTAGAGATGGTATGATTTAAGGAGCGTGATGAATCCATAGTCGAAAAGGGAACCCCCCCCCCCGGGGTCTAGATGCTGGTGGTGGTAGAAGTGGTGAAGATGAGATGAGAGGAAGATGGAGAAGTGCTGATGATCTGGAATGAGCCTTTGTTGAGCTTGTCCTGGACTCTGGATGTGATGGCTGGAGGTGAATGGGGTGGTGGAGGGCACAAAGATTCTGCCTACAATGATGGCTGAAAGCAGCAGAAAAATTAAAATTAAAATTTTGCAGTGGCATCCTGATTGGCTGAGAGAGATGATGGCAAAGTTTGATTGGATAACTAGAGGAGTGAACACCCAAAGACAGCTGATTAGAGGGAGTAGTGAGAGTGAGATGGAGAGAAATATGAAAGGATGAGTTCAGAGAAAGTCTTCCTGATTGAACTTACACTGGGCTTCATTTGATGAAAGAACAGTGTTTGTATTTTGGCTTATCTCTGTAAGCAGAGATCTGCATATGGATGCAGAAGCTGTGGGCTATGGGACATGATTTTAATACTGGAAGAGCTCTGGTTTCAGTTAGTGGTATGTTTTAGTAGTATTGACCAATTACGGTCGCATGCAGGTAAACAGTCTGCATGGAGGGCAAAAGAGGCAGAACCCACTGGCTCTGGTCTAATGACAGTATAACACTTTTATTATTCATAAAGAGGTATTTGTTAATATTGATTCACTATAACTTACGATTACAACTACAACTCCATTCTTGCATCTCAAGCTGCTAATTGGACTGTAAACAATGACCTGCGCACAGATCTGGCCACAATGGAACCCCTGAAATATTGCCTGTTGCCCCCAGAGGCGAATTGTCGCCAAACCAGAAGCCAGTGGATTCTGAGATTGTGCTTTAGCTAAAAGATCCGTAGTAACATGAAGGTGAGTGTTGTGACCAGCAGGCACACTGATTACAAAAAAGATTGATGTTTTATTCATAAACTCTAATTGAAGAAGGTGTCGTTCTGGCAATTTAATGTGTTTGTGTGTGAGAGATGTATGAGGTTTAATCCAATCCATTCCAGTGTGGTTTGTTACACAGGTTTGAACATTGCCAATCAAAGTGACACAGCATACCAACTTACCCATTAGTGCATGTCAAGGACACTGGTACAAACGTTAAATCTAATAACCGAATACGCTGACCCAAATGATGTTTATCCAGAACATTTCAGTTAAATCTGGTTACAATTTGTTGCATATACCTGACAACAACAAACAGACAGGTATGGATGAAAAGAGTATCTCCTGAAGCTCTCTTGATGGAGCAAAAGTGACGTCTAACCATCAGACACACTGCTTCGTGAGGATCCCATGCGGCTAGGTTTTTTTTCATAGGTTTTGCCTGCCTGATCCAAGTTTTTCTAACCACACAGAAGCAGATAGGTGGAGAAAATTGAGAACCATGCTGAGTTTTAGATTCACTGCCCCTGTGGTTTGAGAGAATATGGGTTTGCTACAAGGAGAAACCTGCACCTGCTGCAGTTAAAATTCTGGTTATGTGTAGACAATTTTAACTTCAGATTAAGGTCAGGTTGTTCAATCATTTTGACATGGTTCTTTTAAATAAAAGCCTAAAGCCACATTTAGGTAACTGGACATAGATTTTTTTTTTCTGAGAACACACTTACATTTTGAGACATTATGCTTGTTTTAGAACTGTGGTGTGACCAGACTCAAATGTCGATCACATCTCTCATTGCTGTTAATTTGCTGAAATAGCCTAAACCTTGTGAGGATTAAAAAGGTGGTCTGAAAGAAAACTGCGTTTCATAGCAACAGTTTAGTTTGAGCACATACAGGTCAGTTTCCTTTAACAATCATGCCACTCTGATAATTATTCCCATATGTTCTGAATGCAATGTAACACCGGCAGAGCCCAGTGATTGCTGCATTATTTAGAAACACTCCTGCATTGTACCTAGTGAGTTCATTTCAATCAGGAGAGAATTTTTATGGTACAAGAATATTTATGAACATGTGAATAAAAATGTGGAAAGTCTTTGGCCATTAGACCCCGTAGAGATGGTATGATTTAAGGAGCGTGATGAATCCATAGTCGAAATGGCAAAGTTTGATTGGATAACTAGAGGAGTGAACACCCAAAGACAGCTGATTAGAGGGAGTAGTGAGAGTGAGATGGAGAGAAATATGAAAGGATGAGTTCAGAGAAAGTCTTCCTGATTGAACTTACACTGGGCTTCATTTGATGAAAGAACAGTGTTTGTATTTTGGCTTATCTCTGTAAGCAGAGATCTGCATATGGATGCAGAAGCTGTGGGCTATGGGACATGATTTTAATACTGGAAGAGCTCTGGTTTCAGTTAGTGGTATGTTTTAGTAGTATTGACCAATTACGGTCGCATGCAGGTAAACAGTCTGCATGGAGGGCAAAAGAGGCAGAATCCACTGGCTCTGGTCTAATGACAGTATAACACTTTTATTATTCATATACAGGTATTTGTTAATATTGATTAACTATAACTTACGATTACAACTACAACTCCATTCTTGCATCTCAAGCTGCTAATTGGACTGTAAACAATGACCTGCGCACAGATCTGGCCACAATGGAACCCCTGAAATATTGCCTGTTGCCCCCAGAGGCGAATTGTCGCCAAACCAGAAGCCAGTGGATTCTGAGATTGTGCTTTAGCTAAAAGATCCGTAGTAACATGAAGGTGAGTGTTGTGACCAGCAGGCACACTGATTACAAAAAAGATTGATGTTTTATTCATAAACTCTAATTGAAGAAGGTGTCGTTCTGGCAATTTAATGTGTTTGTGTGTGAGAGATGTATGAGGTTTAATCCAATCCATTCCGAAGTGTGGTTTGTTACACAGGTTTGAACATTGCCAATCAAAGTGACACAGCATACCAACTTACCCATTAGTGCATGTCAAGGACACTGGTACAAACGTTAAATCTAATAACCGAATACGCTGACCCAAATGATGTTTATCCAGAACATTTCAGTTAAATCTGGTTACAATTTGTTGCATATACCTGACAACAACAAACAGACAGGTATGGATGAAAAGAGTACTCCTGAAGCTCTCTTGATGGAGCTGCTGTATAAATTGGCTGCCTCTGTCACACTGTTATACTGCGAGACAGCCTGCTGTTCAGTCACTGCGTTTGTTATGTGTATGCAAAGTGCCTGCACCAGTCAGCCATATGGAAACAGTGAAATGTGTTTGATCACAAGCAGTTAGAATGTCTTACAGCTTCAGATGTTTACATAGGGTTAGAGTCTTCTGATCTTGATATCTGACTAATCTCTGGTTTCTTTGCCCTCCATAACCTTCTTTGCACCTCAGATGCAAACTGACACTTGCAAATCTTTAGTATATCCAGCACACAAGGAGAAATAATGCACTGGAATCCAGGCGTAGAAAGCAGAGGTGGGACCTGGTCAATGTTTTGCAAGTCACAAGTAACTCTCAAGTTTTTGTTCTCAGGTCCCAAGTCAAGAACGACAATGCCCAAGTCAAGAGCCAAGTCCTAAACTTTGAGTTTTGAGTACTAAACGGGCCATAATGGGTTCTTCACCAAATGCCATTTTAACAGCGGACTGAAATATATATTAAATTTACAATAATAATGAATGCTTTGTTAGATTTGTATTTATTTGTTAAAACAGGTTCATTGTAAGTTGCTGCATCTCTGTATTTTTCAACTCATATGTTTTGCATACTGCAGCTTATTATTTTATTGTCCATGACATAAGTCAACATTTTCAACATTATCTTTGGTATCATTTTTTATAAGCGGCGCTCAGTAATGTAACGTTAGTCCTTCACGGTTCTCTCCTGCAACTTGACTGGATGCTGTTGCATTGGTTTAAACAAATTGGATCATCTGGGGAATCAAGTGTCGACTTGCTGGGAAGTTCATTCTGGAAATGAAAAGAAATTAATTGATTCCTTACACACTTTTTAGATAACATACTTTTTAATCTGTGGGCTTGGGGGAAGGTGTCAAGTATTTTCAAAAGGTGGTCAAAAGTCCAAGTGAAGTCACAAATCATAGTCTTTCTTGATTTGGTCAAGTTGAGTGATCTAATTTGTGACTGGAGTCTGACTCAAGTTCAAGTCTTGACTCGAGACCGCATCTCTGATACAGTAGAGGTATCATAAACTAGGCACACAAGCCTAATAAGTTTGAGCATTAGCAGTATTGACAGTACTACTACAATGCTAAACACTTCACATCACATCAGTGATGTGACAGTTGACATTGATCTTACAGCTTATACACTCGCACGCACACACACACACACGCACATAGTAGGAAAAGCACAGGTGTAATTGATGGCATGAAAAAGGACTGCATTCCATTTAGGTGAGCCAGTTTAAGGGTGTTGGTTCACTGTCATAGGTCATTTGGACACTTAATGGACCTGAGCCATCGTTAACAGGATTAGTTTCACCTGAGCTTTTCCTGCTTTGACAAGTCAAAATGTCTTCCATAAAAAAGCTACCACCATTTTAGAATGTAATTTGCAGATGTTGGATGTTATGGCCCGTGATTCAACTGAATATGTTATTTTTAACAGTCGGATTGAAACCTCAAAATATTTTCCTGTACATAACTGCGTGAATAGTACTCAGTCTGCTTGTCTAGACAGCCAAGGTTTGAACCTTTTTTCTTCACAGTATAAATGTGAGATGGGTTGTTGCATCATAAGGTGTGACTTTAAAGTATTTCTTTGCATTAGGGGTAAGAATGGAAAACAATGATGAAACAATGCTTAGTTGCCAGTTTATTAGGTACATCAAGCTAAAAACCAATTCATCTTGTTCTGCAATGAGTCGTGTCTTTAGGAACGTTAGAATGTTGAGCTTTTCAGAGGTCTTGATTCAACTTTGAGATTGGAGGCTGGGATTGTGGTGCTTTTGAGAAGTGCAATGCAATATAATGAGAGGTGTTTCTAATGTTTAGGCCACTTCATTTATAATATAAAGAGCACATTTTTTGGTTGAGCTTTCTAAGTGTAGTTTAAGGCAGTGATGCAGTTTTACAAGCTCTTCATGCTACCTGAACACTCCCACATCCTTGAGCCTACTTACAGTATGCACAAACCCATCATTTTGCAGTCTGTGAAATTTAACTAAACCAAATACAGCCACGATTCTGCTCTATTACATTCTGATGCCCATTGCTGCTGTGGGCCTCTTTTTTCATTTAGAAAATATAATGCTTCAGGCACTACTTAGAAATAATTGGGGAAAGGGATGACGCATGCAGTGGTACTCCCAGCAGCACAGTGTTTCTGTGCAGTGTTCTGCACAATGTGGATAGAGGTTTGAGATAGAACTGTGTGAGCTGCTGCAGCCAGTGTGTGTCCAGGGTGTCACCATTGTCTGCTGTAGTCATGATGGTCGTGGCAGTTGCACAGTAGAATCAGCAGATACCGCTGGTTTAAAGGCAGGCAGTTTTCTGGAAAGGGCCAGAAAAAACAAAGACCTGGCATCCTCCTCCTGCAGCTCTCCCCTCTCTGTCATAAGCCCCTCCTACCAGACAACCACGGACATATGCAACCCAGTGTTAAATCTCATACACTGATTTATTCTAGTCTTATTGTTATTTTGAAATGTTGTCCAGAAATTGTATGGGAACTGTATGTTTGTTTATTAACAGATGCTCTATTTTAGACTCTGTGTTTGATTAGTCCATCTTCCTTTTTTGAGATGTTTTGCAGTGTAGGTAGCTGCTCAGGACTCTCCCCAGTTGAATCAGGCTTTCACTAAAGGGACATACACACATATCTGCATTTGTAGAACAGCCAATAGGAATGCCCTCTCTTTGACATGACCTGTGATTGGCCAAAGTCTCCAGTCACAGGCTAGATTTTCTAACACCTGAAAACAGAGCCAAAAGGAAGTGCAGTAGTCTAGGTTTATCTCAGTCCGTTTGAATTGCAATATGCTCAAACGTTATCAGGGGATTTTTGTTCAGTGGTGCCTAAATAAAATTTCCTACCCCAGCTTTAAAGGGCATCATACATTTAAAATGAATCAGTCATTAGTGATGGCTGCAGATGATTTCCAGAGAGAGAGAGAGATTTACCTGTTGGTCCCCCTGTGATCAGCCTGATCACTTCCTGCACCCACAGTGATGTATGAATGAGCTTCATGACCTCAGCAGTGCTGCATGTCACCTGTTATTCAACCTTAAGTTGCTCACGACTCCACACACACACACACACTTACCCTCAGTGTATCAGTGCTGGCTCAGTCTGTTCTTAAAATCTATTTAATTTCACTTTCTCTTATCTTACCCTATCATCTTGCACTTGAATAACTGACTTCCTTGCTTTCTCTCCTCTCCTTCTCCTCCAGGGAATTAGAGGAAGAGTTGGAGGTGGTGTGGCAGGCGGCAACCAGGGAGAACCAGCAGATGAAGGAGAATCTTTTGGACTCAAGGCTTACTGTGGACCTTCCTGGCAGCACCTCTCCTGGCTGGCCCTCTCACGCTCCAGATGAGGCCACTGCATCTACCCAGCATCAACAACACAGCTCCGGGCTTCACCTCTTCACCTCTCATCAAAGCCCTGGGCTCCAGAGGAGGTCCATATTTAAATCTGACTTCGATCACCAAAACAACTCATTTGACGAGAAGCATAAGCACGGGCTGGATTTCTATTGCTAAGATTCTCACAGCAATAAACCATAGGTGTGTTCACTTAAAATTACAAGAAAGACTTGGTAGGTGACTTCATTAGTTACAGCTACTGACATCTGCCAGTTTTTATGTGTTTCTCAAATAAAACCTTAAACTAAACCATCCTCTGTAACAAACTCATTACTATATTTAACTACATTGTAAGCATGTCTCTCTGGTGGAAGCCAGGATGTTCAGTGAACAGGAGGTAATAGTGAGCTGGATAGATTCACTTTATACTTTTGTGTCCTGTGAGGAAAACGTGGTTTTGACAGTGTGGCCAAATATACCGGACGTCACTCTGGGTAGCCAGAAAGCTACCATGCCATTTCATAAAGATTTATAAAGATTTTTATTTGTTTTCTAAATTTGTCTCAGGGTTTTATGGACTATGCCAAGTGTAAGAGATGAATGAGTAGACCTTGTAGTGAAACAAGATGCATTGTTCAGCTTGAGTAAGGCTATGGTGGAACATAGCCAATGTTGCCACCTGCTGGGCACATATGGTTGTGGTATTATTATTGTCACAGTGGCAACAATAAATGGTAGTGTGTGAATCCTGGGGTCAAGTATAACATGGGCCATGTCATTGACACTTGATAAACCTGTGTATCACAGGAAATCAAAGTGGTTGAATGTTAAAAATGACCCAAAGTAAAGGTAAAGTATGGTAAAATAAGTGTTTATGCACAAATAAATGCACATATATTTATACATACTTGGCTCTATTTTATTATTATTGTTGTTAAAACCTTTTGTTAAATATCAGATTTTATATTGGTGCATGGTTGATTTAGCTGAATTTATCAATTGTTTTTCAAGGGCAATTAAATGTGCTTTGGGAGAACATGGATGTTACACTTTCAACAGTAGTTGTGTGGACTTTCCCTCTATGCTGCCCATCTGATCCAGAGCAGAAAAATATATTTATAGCAAATGAAAAAGTATGAACTTGTTTGTAGCTTCAGGGGCAGGCAAATGACACCTCTTTTTTTTCATTAAACACTACAACAACTAGCTGATATCTCCTTGAATTCTCATATTTAAAGCAGTTTTACTTCTGGGCATCAAGAGAAAAGTTATGTTTTTTTTTAGTCTAGTAAAACTGAAGTGCAATGTAAGCCCACTGGAGTGTGCTGTAGTCCACATTCTGATAGTCCAAATTAAGAATCATTCTCAGTTGGAAAGTCTTCATGCTGTACTGTTGATGTAAACCTGTTTTTGTTGTTGTTTATTTTTCAGTGTGTGAAAAAATGAACTTGCTGTCTGGTGAACGTATTTAATTTCCTTTTTATATATAAATAAGTTCTCTGCATCTGCTTTGTCTTTAATCAATGGAAGTATATTTGACATTACTTTGCCTTCTAATTTCTAAACTATAACTCATAGAGCCTCAATTATAAATCAATTAAATCATCAAAATATTTCATACCAGTACATTCTGAATTTAACATGCAGGTCCCATAACAAAGTGAGAGATAATCATAACCAACAATACGACGCTGCCATAGACAACTGTAGTGCAACAACACCCCAGCGTTTTTAATATTTCCTCTAGGGATGTTACCACACAGAGTAAAAGGGGGAAATGATGGTGTGAAACAGCAGAGGCACTTTGTCAACCTGCTGAGTTAACGTTACTGTCATTAGCATCAAGCTAGCAAACAATGGTACGTCCTCACTGTCGGACATAAAGTAATAACATTAACAAATAGCGGCGGGACTTTTACTCACCACAACTGCAGAGGCTCCCAGCTTCATTTGAAACAAACTACATTATAGATGGTCCGTTATTTATTAATCCCTCTGTGTTTTTATATTTTTACTTTTTATCTGCTCCTGTTTGCCTTGATAAAGTTAATGCATCACGCCATCATTTTAAACTCAACACTTCCTGAATTTGTTTCAAATTAAAAGCCCCTTATAACCTCGGCTGAGAGAATCCCTCCATTTTCTAAATAGGCTTTTATTCTGAAACATTTGTAGGAACTTGTGGAGGATTCAGTAAATTCAATGTTTGCGTAAAGTACTTCAAATGTAGCTCCTGCCATCTGCTGGCACTTTTAACGTTACAACAACATTTCGGCTGGAACATGAACCGACACAGTGGCTGAAAGTAATAAAAACAGGACAAGAATAACTCGATGATACGATGAAGTGCAGTAATCAAACACGGAACACAGAATATTAATGGAAATGGACTGAGAAGCATTTAGTCCCAAATCATTGCTTCCATCATCCAGTTTGACTGTAGGTGGACGATTGCCCGTCTGTGTGTACCCAAAGTTAAATGATTGAACTCTAAAGCACAAATCTTCTACAGTCACAGTTGGCTTGTACATAATACTGTAAGACAACTTTTAACTCAAATTGTGCAACTCAATTGCATTACATCAACAGAAAAATTCAAGAGAGTTCAATAAGCAAGCATCTTTCACACCGTACACATGAGGTGCTGTTGGATTTGACTGCATAGATTTGCAATGCCCTGAGTGCATGTGTTTTGTTCGTAAAATCACTCTTTGGTCATCTCCAGAAAACAGTTTGAAAATCCACTTTCTCAGTGAGACAGAACCGGCAACAATAACTAAACTACTAAATGACTCCACAAAACCAAACAGCCAATGCATACCGAGATCATCTCCAGTTACCTGCGCAATACTGCCATGTATACGGCCGAAAAAGGGAACTTCAGTACCCTCAGTCAGTCGCTTACTATTGGCTCCAGAATAGAATCAAATTCATAAGTTTTAAGGTCCTGGGTATGGAAGAGTGCACACAGGTGTATATTTAACTGTTAGATTAAAGAACGACAGTTGGACTCAATACTGCAGACAACCGCAGAGCTCAGTTTAATGTCAATCACATTTTTAAAAAAAAATGCTCTAGAAGGAAGAACAAACTAGAGCAGATGAGAAGATGGAGGTAGAAGAGATGTCTGTGTCTCAGTCATCCAGGTCATGGTACTCATATCATAGGCAAAGGGACACAGGCAAATCCATTTGCCTATGATATAGCACTGACGGCTTCCACAGAGGGTTTTCTCCTGTTGCTCAGGTTTTCCCGCCAATGTCAATCATATTAGACTACACCATCATTAGTCACAATAAAATAACATCAAATTCGAGTTCATGCGTTCATTAGAAACAAAGACAACAAACAAACAAAATGACTGCCAAATTAATTTGTCTTCTGATTAAATCGGAACTGTTGAAACAAGTTGTAGGAAGCCTCTGCAAGTAATTGGTTGCTGGGAGACACTCTGTGGTGCAATAAAATGGTTAATCAGCAGTGTTGTGCACTGTAGAGCCGATGCGCTGCTGGTTCTGCCGGCCTGAATGGAATTTAATGTCTATAGTCTTACTGTTGTGTACAGCCTTTATGGACTGAGCTGAGTAGTGATGCGCGGGTCAACCCGTAACCTGCGGGACCTGCAAATGGACCTGTGGGTCGGGCAGCAGTGATTGTCGTTAAATCGCTCTGTAAATGATATTTTGACATTATTATTATAATTTATTAATCTATAATCTATTACTGTCAAGGCGTCCGAAGGTACTGATGCTTTGAGCAGGTGACAGTCCGCAGTCGTTTTCAAAACACACTTGTGTCACGCACTCCAAAAGAAACTTGTTGAAACTTTAAACAATAATAATAATAATAGACGGATGCGCTCAAGCGTGCTGTGCGCACAAGCTCAGTTGGTAGGCCATACTATATTTTCACATTTTTAACAATGCAATTTAAGTTTTGATTTTTATTGATAACCTACATTTACCAACAAAAAAAGACTACATTTAGCACCAAAAAAATATGTTAAAAAATAATAATTAAAAAAAAAAAGTAAATAAAAAAACGAATATTGAATACCAAATTTTCATAAGGAATGCCTACCCATAGAAACGAATATTCGAATATCCGAATATTTTGATACAGCCCTACCAAAAAATAAAAAGAAAGGCTGTCAAAGTGCAGTTCGACATCAGTGTCTACCTCATCTCCATGAAAGTAAGGTGAAAGGACTTCAGCAACAAATTTGAGTCAGAGACTATCTATCCTTGCAGTGTGCCTGTTAATGTTATTAAGGTTATATTTTGTGCTGTATGCTGTTTTTCTGAAGCTGTTGTGTTTTTGTTGCTATCTGCAATATTGTGACATTTCTATAGTTTTGCATTATTTGGTTGTGTAATCAGCTGTCAGTCACTTGTTGATGGTGTGTAATATGTGAATGGGTCCGTGCAGAAGGTCTGCTTGCTGCTTGTGAGAATTTCTGGGTCCTTCCTTTGTATTTAAGCTGTGCTGCATAATGAGCAGGCCAGCTGTTAGGGGGGGGGAGGACATTTTCCGACACATTTTCATTTTTCCTGCTATTATAGTCAGATTAACCATATTTCCACATGTATTTTGTAACAGCATGTACTTATTGTTAAGACCTTGTTTTCTTACTTTAAAAAGCAGAGGTAGTCACATATTTGTCCTGTGCTGAAGAAAATGCCCTCCAGTGAATGATTAGAGAAAATCAAATTAACAACTAATTGAGGAAACTACTGCAAGGTATTAAATCATAAGATCAAATCAGGAGTTAACTTTTTTTCCCCTTCATATTATTTCAATTTTGAGGGCTACTTAGTCATAAAATGGTCAAATTGTGTGCAGAACTGAAAAGTGTGAAGAGTATATGGGTGTCAACTCTCACCTTTCCAGTTATACCCAAATGATGTAATTCCAAGACAATTTAGGGACCCTGATATGCAGAAACATTTCATTACACCATTTTGTAACAGCTACAATATCACCAGCTGTACAAAATAACTGACAGAAGTCAAAATAAAACAGGAGCAAAATGGCTGCAAAGCCACCGTCACTGGTAGTTACATCAAAATAAAATTCAGCATTCACACCAACACAACAGATTCAGTTAACTAAAACCGTTAACAGTGTTTGAACATTTCATTTGTTGTTATACATTTCTAATTATCTATAAACCCATTTCTAGTGAGTTGTAAGTGAAGATTGAAAGGAATAACTTACAGACATGAGAGTCTCTGTAGAGCCTCCCATAAAAATGTGAAATGCCTAATCCACATCTCTTCTGTAGAGGAACGGTTTCTGCAGAGTTTGAAAAGTTTTATGACTTTTCTTATGTGTGACTGATTGGACAGCTGTTTTTTGGTATTTTTTATTTATATTTATTTTAACAATAATGGTCACATTGATAGCAAAGTGAAAATATGTTATTGAAGAAGATTGCACACACACACAGAGGGGAGATGTGACTGTGACAACACACATGCACAAAATGGAGGTGAAGGATTCCACGGTTGCTATGGTTTGTCTCCAGGTGCATCATTTATACACAAGATCATCATTTTAACACAGACAGCACAGAGAGCAGTCCAGAAAAGTTTGTCACTCCACAATTTCTTCAAACTTAACACTTCTCCTGAGGACTTGTTGCATCCAGACAAGGATTAAAGACTCACAGAGACTGACTGAAAGCCATTCAACTGACTTCCATCATGGAAACTGTAAGATTTCAACACTTTTGACTGTTTTTTGATGATGATTGATGAATTCAGAGGTGTTTACATCTAAATCTTGAGCATTCAATGCTGTTAAAATGAAATTAGCAGACTTTTTTGTCCCTCATCAGCTGCCATACACTCTCCCCAACTTTACAGGTGTCACATTGCACACAAATTATATTGAAGTAAAAATCTAAATTTATATCATATTAATGTTTATTAATTGCAGGGAAAACTGTACCAGATCAATTCATCTGTTGGTCTGAAAAATAACAAAACTGCACATAAACAATCAAAATGGCTGCCTCACTGATGAAAATCATTTAATCTTTTTCATGTGTCCCATTAAATAATTTATATCAGCCAGCTTCCAGCTGGGAGACAAAGGTATACTGTGAGTTTAAGTGTAGCCATGAGTCAGACTCTGAAGCATGTTAACTAATTCCTGTCAGACGTGTGAACTTAATGGTTTGTGGTAATTTAATAGATGTTTTTATAGTAATATGCAGCACTTAAACATAATAGCAACTAACATTACAAGGGCCTTAAAGGATAACTTAGGTATTTTTCAACCTGGGCCCTATTTCCCCATGTGTATGTGTGTGTATGATTCATGGGTACAACTCGTTTTAAAATTGGTTCAGTATTGAGGGAGGCGGATGTAGCCGGCAGCCGCGAAAAGAGTTATAACGGTAAATGTGGGGGCAAATGTGTTCCGTATAAATTTGCGCATTAAAAGTGTTTTTTTTTCGCCACAGTCCGGCTCATATCTCCAGCGTAATCTCTGTCAACAGCATGCAAATCGTCTGTCTTGCCTTCACTTCCTCTGGGCTGTGTAACGACATGTCACGTGACCTGTGTTGCCAGAGGTAAACAGACGAGCCATGCTCAGAGCCGGTCAGAGCGGAGTTGGTTGTCCCGGAGTACAGTTGAGAGTTTTGCTGCATCGATTGAAAACAATGGTTCGTGTTTGTGCTTATCCGAATTGCAAGAACAGGATGTCGCGCAACACCCCGCACAGCTTTCATAGGCTGCCTTTGTCGGACGGCGAGATGCTGAAGTTGTGGCTAGTTGTGCTACAACTGGATGCTAACACTCCTGTCCAGACGCTGCGCCTTGCAGACCATCGGGTCTGCAGTGCACACTTTTCCCGAGATGACTACTGCCAGCCGAAGAAGAGAAGACATCCAATCCAATTTGTGTGTGTGTGTGTGTGTGTGTGTGTGTGTGTGTGTGTGTGTGTGTGTGTGTGTGTGTGTGTTTTATCTATGAGACTTTAAGTTCACTAATACATTAGTAGTATATAAAAGACACCTTTTCACACGTGCACACGCGTGACAGTGTGTGTGTATGGGACGCATGCGTGTGCGTGCATGTGACTAATTTCTTTAATTCATGCTGGAGTGTGATTATCGCTCTATGCTATCCAAGAGGGACTTTGTGTCATTCTTTGCCAGCAAACAGTTGTTTCATAAAGTATAATCCTATGTGTGTAGAGTGAGCACAAAATTACATTACATTCTTTTTTAGCTTTTAGTTTTCTACCACTGAATAGTTAGTAATTATTGAAAGTAATGTAAAGTGGTTTACAAGTGTATTGAAAAAAATATTGACATTGAGTGCCTGTGAAAATGAGGTCAGGTGAGTATTTTTGGACTAAACTTCACAGGTCTCGTCAAAGTGTGATATCAGATTAGTTTTTAGTTATTAATTAAAAGTGAAAAAAAATGATTACATAATTGTTTTTGGTTTTTTTGTTCTGTTTAGTTTTTTCTATTTTTCATCCTTATTAGATTCATAAATACTGTGCTGCCTTTTGGGTAGACCTTTATTTTAAAAAATAAAAATTCCATCAAAGCTTAGCCTTCATACTTTGTTACATGTTATGGCGATATTCTAAGAACTGTATATAAACTGGATGGATACACTATTGGCCGCTGGGGGGCATCAGGTAAAATGTATGAGTCCAGATGATGTTCCTTTAATTCCTTTATTGTCGATCAACGATGTTGAGGGTGGGAGTACATATTAAATGGGTGTGTGGTGTGGTGTGGTTCTGTAACAGATACAAAATACGGTTATCAGAAGTAAGCTAGGACCCATACAATTTAGTATGCAGCAACCAACAGAATAAATAAATATGTACAAGAATGAAACAATTATCAGCCCATCTTTTAGCTGTACACTGGGCTACTAGTAGTGGTAATTAACGAATGAAATAATGATGAATCATTCTCTTGGTTACATCAACCGATATTATGCAACAACATACAAACATGTGGTCCACTAGCATTAATGAGCTAATAGCCTGGCAATAGCAGTCACAGGCTAACTGGTTAGCTGGATCATCATCCAGATATAAAATATAATGAACAGCATAAAATGATAAACAAACATAAACATCACACTCACTGGTCTCTGAACGCACACTGTGGAGCTCCCAACTCCCGACCGACACGGCAACAATAATGATCAGCAACGTCTCTCCCTCTTTCTGTGTGGCACATTTCCACCTGATGCATCAGCTCGACTCCTCTGCTATGACTCCTTTCCGACAGCAGGGGGCGCGGCGCTGTCGCTCAATGCCTGTCTGAGGCTGTCCTTCATCACATTACAAAAACATAATGTAAAAATCATGTGTCAGGGGACTAGTTGCTTCACCAAGTTCGCAGTTTAATAGACCATTTACATACCAATAGACTTTCTGTGGCTGCAAGCCATTCACACTATGGGGAGTGTTAAAAAGAGACGTGTGTGACTGAGGCATTAAAATCCTGGCTCCAGCCAGCAGAGGCACTGCTGAGTATGCACTTAAACACTCACACACCTTCAGGTCCCCTCTTGGCAAAAGTTAAAAAATGTACCACAGGGGTTTAGACATGATTTTATCACGATTTAAAGCATAACCAAGAGGGGACTTAAAAATTGTCCCCTGTTGGCCGTCAAGTCCACTGTTTGTGAGTGTGTAACGATGTTCAAGTCCACTGTTAAGTGAGAGCACACACACACACACACACACACACAATTGATGATCTTATTATTTGAGGAAGAAGTAAATAAGTTCTTTATTTAATTTATCTCACATCATTAACCATTATGTTTTAAAAACTGTGTGTAAATTTAGCTTACATTCTTAAAAAACAAAACAAAAAAACAATCAGTTTAGACAGAGATTCTCAACCGCTATTTTACTGAATCATTTTTTTCAAAAGAAAGACTCTTGTAGACCTTAAAACCTTGTGTAGTTTGGGGGTAAAATGGCATAGCCCATTTGTTTAGGTTAAATTATCCCCCCATGTTTTACTTAAAACGCTCTGTGTACACTCAACTCTGTGAAAAAACCCAAACCGATTTATTACCTGACCTTGATGTCCTGTCCTGAGGAAGGCCACTGCGTAAACATTTTAAGACGTTCACGATTTAAATTGTTTTATGATTTTTCTTGATGATGATGTTCATCATCAAGAAAAATCATCATCCTAATCTTGATGATGATCTTGATGATGATGATGATGATCTTAATCTTGATGATCATGATCTTGATGATCTTGATGATGATGATGACAATGATCTTGATAATGACGATGATCTTGATGATGACAATGATCTGCAAGACCACACCTACAGCAGAGAGTCTGCACGCAGGCTGAGGAGACCCAGGCAGCCTGCCGCCCGCAGACGGTGCCAATGCTGCAGTGACGACCAGGTCAGACATTTGACTTTCATGTTTTGGATAGAAAGACGGTTTCTGTCCCACATTGTTCTGAACGTAACCCTTAATTACAAGAATTAGAGCATTCCAAATGTTTCATGTGACAAAGTAGTCCTCTGCACTGCATCTGATGGCTTTGTTTCATGATAATAATGATCTTGATTATGATGATCTTGATCTTGATCTTGAAGCTGATGATGATGATGATCTTAACCATGATGATGATGATAATGATGATCTTAACCTTGATGATGATGATGATCTTGATGATGTTGATCTTGATGACGATGATGATGATCTTGACTTGATGATGATGATGAAATCTTAAAATCATCATTTTAACACAGACAGCACAGAGAGCAGTCCAGAAAAGTTTATCACTCCACAATTTCTTCAAACTTAACACTTCTCCTGAGGACTTGTTGCATCCAGACAAGGATTAAAGACTCACAGAGACTGACTGAAAGCCATTCAACTGACTTCCATCATGTTTAGTAGTTGTTAGTTTTAGTTAATTGTTGTAAGGGTGTGTGTGTGTGTATTTATAGTGTGTATTTATATATATATTATTGAACTTATCTTTCTATAAACCAAATCTTCCAAAAAACCCAGTCTGAAATCATTTTTCATAAGTGTGTCTGGTAAAGAGGAAAGTTTTTCATATGCACTAAGGTTATTGATTATGATCTGAAGTACACAGAAAATAAAACACTTGATGATTAGGCTTCATCTGTGCATTATAGGAGGGGATACAGATTCTGGCAGGTAGAAAAACAGTCTGAAAGGAAAATGAACTAGTCATGTCTATTACATACTTCGGGGCTGTTCACATGTAGCGTCTTTTGCGCGCACAAATCCATTAGTTTCAATGTAGGCACACGCCACAATCCAAAGCGACGCCTTCACAACATTATGTATCTAATAACACACACTATCTCTCTACCAGCATCTCCCTCTCTCCCTATCCTCCACACACACACACGCATACACCTCACCTCCTGATGCTTGCTGGAAATCCATTTAACTTTTTTGAAAACGTTGTAACTTTTTTACTCCCCCTGTGAGTGACAGGTGGTTTTGGTTGCTTAGTAACGGCAGGCGCGACAGTAGTGCAACTTCCGAAGCGCCTTGGATAAAAGGATGGAAACGGCACTGCTGGCGTTTTCCACGCGCTTTTAGACGCTACATGTGAACGGCCCCTAACGTTTCTTGTCACACATCCATGGAAGTAAATTATAATATAATCCATATTTCCCACTTTCCTCCAGACCATCTGAATAAATCGCTGCTTTGTGCACCTGCCTGTCCTTGCTCGGTTGGTGTCCTCGTTGCATGTCGTGACATTATCACTTGTAAAGTAGTTTTTCGGAAATGGACGTGTGGCATGAGAACGTGTGAAAAGTGTAAATTCTGTGACTATAGCATGGGGTGCCGTAAACATTGTTTGAAGCTAAATGTGGAAAAATGTTGATGTTATTTTCAGCATGAGCCACTTTACAAACGGCACCCCATACTATAGAGCCAACTTTAACGGTAGCTAACATAGTGCTAACCCACAGTGGCAGCCTTAAAACTAACTGTTAACTTAATTCCAGCTTACCCTGAATCCGTTGTACTTGATGGCAAAATAGTCGTCTTGTTGTAGACAGGAAACCATCTCTCGCTGATAGCTCCTGTTGTGCGTGAGCTGCAGCATCAAAAACTCTGTCAAAAACAAGAGATTCTGCCTCCAAGCAAATCGCTCCCGCTTTCCACTTGCTGTAGCGGCGTATTGGCGCGCAGCGCTGATTCTGACATAATTACAGATATCTGTGATGTCATTTTGCCTAGTCAAAACTCAAGATATCTCTAATTATGTTTTTAAAAGGCAGAATGAGTGATAATACGGCAAGTCGTTTTAACATTTAGTTGCTAAGTTTGACTATCCGGAATTTATGGCAAGCCGTTTTAACATTTCATCGCTAGACTGGATATATTTTGACTAGTCAAAATGACGTTGCAGATATGCGCAACTGAATTATGACTAGTCAAAATGACGTTGTAGATATCCGCAACTGAATTATGACTAGTCAAAATGACGTTGTAGATATCTCAAAGTGGAATTATAGATAGTCATAATGTAATTGTAGATATCTATAATGACAAACCCCATGCACATGAATGGCAAAAATAGTTTGAATCTTACTAGTCAAAACTGAATTACAGATATCTGTAACTGTAGTTTTGACTAGTCAGAATGACAATAGAGATATCTTAAATTAAAATTCATACTAGTCACAATGACATTACTACTAGTCAAAATGACGTTATAGATATCTATAATGGTAATTCCGGATAGTCAAACTTTATCAAATGTTAAAACGGCTTGCCATAGGAATTACCATTATAGATATCAGCAACACCATTTTGACTAGTAGTAATGTCATTGTGACTAGTATGAGTTTTAGTTGAAGATATCTATAACGTCATTCTGACTATCTGAAACTCAATTCAAGATATCTAGAAAGGACCATGTACACTAGATATCTTCAATTGCTGATAATTAAAGATATCTTGAACTTGAATTATGACGTTGTAGATATCTGCAACTGAATTACAGATATCTACAGTTCAGTTGCAGATATCCGCAATTCTTATTGCAACTACATTGGAGATATCTATAATGACAAACCCCACACACATGAATGGCAATAGTAGTTTGAGTCTTACTAGTCAAAACTGAATTACAGATATCTGTAATTCAGTTTTGAAAAGGAATATCAAAGAGACTGCTTTTTATCTGCAACCTCCATGCATGTATATATGGCATACATGAATATATAAACAAATGTATGTATTTACGCTTCCGGCATCAATAAAGCAGCATAAGTTTCATTTCAACAGCATGGTACCAACATTTGTTTGCTTGTTTTCCATTGGCAAAAGTTGTGGGTAGAACCTGGTTCTTTTTTTTGGTACCACCTCAGTAGGTTTCAGTCCTACAAGGTAGAGTTAAAACACCACTGATTGGTCAGAGAGAATCCTAACTCATGGGACATGAGAAACAAACCCACATTTTTAAATAGCCAAGATGCCATCAACAGCAACTGCATTTTTAAAATTACTGGATGGAGCAACGTGCACTGTGTCGCGTTGAAGATGATGTCACAGCAGTTTCATGCTGTGTTGCTATGATGGTCAGTTAAAAGTCACATCTACAATGAGAAGCAAAATGAAGAAAAACACCTGGTACCAAAAATGAGTCAAGTAGAGCAGAGTTGAGCCAAACCATGCAGTGGAAATGAAGCATTAGAATTCAACAGAACAGAGAAGATTTTAGCATTGATCCAGCAACAGCCGGACGAAGATTCGGGATGCAGCCCCAAAGCGAGGGAACACACCTATAGATATCAGGGAAGCTAGCTCGTTAGATATTTTTAAAAGAAAGCAAAAACGTATAACTTACAGTTCATTTTAGCCTTTAACTAGCTCTGACTTTCCTGATACAGGTCTGAAACTTTTTATGCTTTTGCTTTCTATTTACGTTTCACGCTGCTACAACTCTTTAAAATCTTACTTGATTTCATGATTTATAGTTTTCCAATTGCCTTGTCTGTTCTATGTCTGTTATGTCTGTATGTATGTATTTTCATGTGAAGCACTCAGTGCTTAATATTATTATCAATAATAATAATGATAATAATGGGCCTATTTTTTTAATTAAAGAGCAAGACATATTCAAAATTGTAAATCTTCAAAATTATATTTGCACTCTCAGCAGTGTGTGCTTTAAATGCTGCACTCTGTCTGGTATTCAGAAGACAGTCTGTCAGATTCAAAATTCATTATTTGTAATTTTCATAACTTGAGGTAAGCTGTTTCATTTTGGAATAAGAGAGAACACTAGCCTTCTGTACCTCCCCTGGCTCTGATCTCAGGCTTTAGAAAATGTAACCCATGATCAGAGACAAATCAGAGGTCATTTCAGGGAGGGGCTGTTCCTATTGGCTGTTTTACAAAGGCCTTCAGATGGTGAAAGCCTGATTCAATGGCAGAATATCCTGCAGAGAAAGTTGCTGTTCGGGCATTAGCAGAAACTGCCTGCTCTGCAAAGCAACCCAAAATAGGGAGACAGACTTCTCAAAAGGAGAATCTAAAAGAGTCTAGCAATAAACAAAACAGACTGTGTCAATTTCACTCTTATTTTCAAATATAGTACATGACTATTTTAGTGTTGTCTGGAAATTAATTGTGCTGTAGGCTTGTTACTGCTGGACCTAAATGTCACCTCTAATCATTACAATACCTATAAATCAGTGGGTATGATTATCTGTTAAATTAGCAAAGTGTTATGAGGGATTTAAGCCACTAGAGGACAGAACAGGCTCATAAAATGTGTTGATATTGAGTGGATGTGAGACTTTTTTTTGTTATTATTGATTTGTTTTTATTTAGCCATTGCATTCATTGAGAAATGAACGGACCCAAGTCAAGTATTCAACAATACACAAAACAAGCAACCTAACATATCAAAAATTCCCATACATGCCTCACCAAACTCTGTAAACACATTGTCTGACACGACAAATTAATTGATTTGTTGACTGACAATAAACTAATGGCCAAATTATTTTGATATAGCTATATAAAAGATATTTAAGATCTTATTTGTTTATTACTACTACTTTTTGACGAGTAAATTGACTTTGACATGTAATCTCAGTGGAGTGCCTCACACACAACTCCCTTAAACATGGCTGTAAGCCATTGAAAAATTGGGGGCAGCAATGTTTAGTCAGTCCAGGAGGCGTGTGACAGATACTGTAAGGGTTCAAGGTCAAGGCTATTCAAGGCTATTGCCCTTTTAGGGCAGTGGTAGGCAACCTGTGGTTCCAGAGCCACATGTGGCTGTTTAGCCTCTCTCCCTATAGCTTTGACCGAAAATTCAAAGCAATTCAAATTTTTTTACATTTTGATTTTCATTTGTCATTCTTGAAGGCCTAATGTGATTCTTACGTTATCCAGTTGTAAAAATATGTAACCTATAGGCCTACAACACATTTAAAAAATGTTTGACATTTTGTCATCTGAAACTTGAGTCACAATTATGTCAACGGCCTGGCACCTTTTCTCTAAATTTTCTGAACATCATGTTCAGTGGCTTGTCTTGAGTCTCTGTAGCAAAGCTAGCTGTGGATTCCAAATCCAGAAAGGAAAAGTGTGGGAGGAAAATATTGAATCTAATATTGCATAGACAGATTTGTTTACTGTCGCCACAAGGTACCAAATATTCATAAATACCTTACAGTAGAGTTAGAATTAAGAATTAAGAATTAAGGGGATGGTCCTGACAGTCCACCAAAGCTGTAAACCTTCTAAGAATCTGCCTGTTAGAAATGCCTGAGAGCTTGGCCTGACTCGTCTCCCAATTCCTACTTGTCATTTTAACAAGACTTTAAACTCTGATTTTATTGGAGAGATTTAGGTTTTGGGAGGAATTCATCCTTCTGCATTCACTGGGTCTTTATGACCTCCTAACACAATCATGTTGTCCCTCCTCTCAGTCAGTTAATGTTCTGGATCACCGCCAGGAACAGTCGCTGACTTTCCGTCTCATCTGATTGGTTTTGGCAGGTTGACCGCACTGTTGCCCTTTGAGGAGTCAGGAGAGACGTTTACCTCTGAACACACCAACCTTTGATCTTCATAAAGGTGAGTTATATGATATTTCTCCAGTGTCAGCTTTGGATTCAGTGTCAACAAGCCGCAGTGAGTCTTCCTTGTCCTGTACACAGAGGTATTGTTTCATTTCACTACTTTACACTTTCACTCAACATTAAATGAGTTTCAATCAGTGTTGCTTGGTCAGTTTTTTCAGTTTTTGTATTTTAGCTCAGTCCTATCAGTTTAGGCTTTGGTTGTCGTATTTTGTTTAAGATCTAGTGCTGGATGTTGTTTGTTGCTGTTTACTCTGAGTTTAGTTTATTTTGAGCAGGTTCTTCATTAACATATGTTGCCATTCAGTAGCTTGGAATCTTGCCACAAAAACTTGATTGGGTCCAGTGTGATGTGTGAGAGGACTGCGCTGTATGTTTGAATGGTCTATCATACTTTTAGGTTGTAGAAAGTCCTTCTTACAATTAGATGTTGTTTTGTATGAAGGGTTTGTTTTGTAAATGGCTCGACCAGACTGACAATTGTAAAAGCAGAAAGGGACAAAGATCCCTCTGAGCTACAGTCTAATAAGAACAGAAGAAATGAGCAGCCATTGGTAAGATTTTCTGGAATCTTAGCATCAGATTGTGTGCAGATTTAAAATAAACAGTTTCCTGTTTTGGTGGCAAGTGCACAATGCCTATGATAAATTTGAAATAACAGGCAATGTGTTACTGTAGCAAAAATATTCTTCAGTCCTCACAATAGAGAACAGAAGGTTAGTCTAGGGTTAGTCATGTTGGAATGTAATAAGGGAATATCAGCTGAACATACTATAGACTAACAAATCACAGTTTAAACCTATCCAATCTAACCACTGAGTGGACTGCAGGGGGAAAATGTTCCCCAAAAAGAGAGCCCAAGAATGATCTAGGGTCACTTACTCTTTGCTCAACTGGAAAACAAATTCAATTTATTTGATGTCTAAATCATAACGTTGTGATAATTCAAAAGTTTTGTTATGGAGGGAAAGAAGAAAATCATCAATGTAACAGATGATCCCAGATTTTTTTAATAGCTGTGTGCATTAAGTATTTAATTGTTTTATGATTTAGCTCAAAAATGTAACTAATGTTGGGTCTGATTTAACTCAATAGAATAACTGCATTTTCCCCCTTTACAGCTGCCACATATTTTTTTTTTTTTTTTACATGTTTTAGATATGTTGCTGAAATCACTGGCCAACATTTATTGTCTGAATATTTGATGTTTTAAGTTGATTGAGGTGTAAAAGTAACAGGACATGCAAAGAGAAAAAAATTACAATCTGTTTAAGAAAACCTATTGCAGTGTGTTCAGGCCCTAGTATATTGCTTCTCACCTCAGTGTTGCATCTTTTGTGCTGCAGGAGTGATTCGCTGCTGGTTGTGGTTTTGTGTTGGTTTAGCAGTTGGTGGTCTTTGAGGTCTTCTATATATGTAAATGTATCCAAAAATAAAATATAACACATACAGAGGTGATCCAAAATACTAAAATACATACATTAATACATTGCTTTTTCAACTCTTTGTGTATTTACTATGCATCATTGAGGGGCACAGGGACTTGTCTTTATGGATGTGCATTTCATTTGGCTGTAGGAGCTTTGACAGAATATGAATGGAGGTCAGAGGCAGATAGAGGTAACTGTAAGTCATTGACATGGTAATTTCAGGTGGTATCAAAGGTTGTGGATCCTGAAGAACCAGTATAAACACTCAGATTATATTTTAATAAGGCTGTGTTTCATTTACTCTATGACATACACCACTGTTCAGAATGATTCCCACACCTCTGTCTGAGCCTTACTAATGTTAGTACACTCTTACTTTCTGATAGCACCACGTTGTTGGTATGACTCTTTAACTGTTGATGCAATATGGGTCATTCGTGATAATTTACTAAGTAAACTATTTTGATCAAATTTGTAACGCCTTCAGTGGTGCCATGTTGTGCAACTTTTGGTTATGTTGGGTGGGAAAAATAGTATTTTGGCTGGTGACATGATGACATGTTCATTGTGTTGTGATATGAAGCTTCAAACTCATCATAATGACATTACACATGCTATATAGCAGAATGAGAGATGCTCACAGCCTCCAGCTAGATGCTGTTTTAACTTCATATAAAATTGCTTGCACTAAACACTTCAGTTTTCTCCTTAATATTCCCTTAAAATGTTGATTTCAAAAGTTTTTATGGTTTTCTCCTTGTCTTGGTCTTATACTTAAGGAATCCCTAGACTGTTGCACAAAATGCCTAAAGAACCAAAATAATGTAAAAAAGAGAAACCTCAAGCTACCTCTCTGTCTCAACTGCAACATGACTGAGTTTAGAACTTATACACCCCAAGAGGAGTGTCCTGTGACCAGGAGAACCCAACAGATACGCTTTCGATTTTACACTATAGATTTGACTGAAGTAATTTTCATTGCAATTCTTCCTACAGCTGTTTTCTGTCTGCTAGTATTTGGGGATACAATTTATTGTGTATTATGTGCTCTCTATGATTGTATTCCTCCAGAAGTATAATCCTTTCCTCTTCTGACCAGCATATTTTCCTTATCTTCTTTTCTTCTGCCATTTTTTCACTATCTAACTCCAAGCCAACTTTGTGAGACAACAACAGGCATCACAAACATGGAAACTTTTACCACTGTAAAATCTCTTTCAATGCATTAAATGTGGTTTTCCTTAACAAAGGAAATCTTTCAAGGGATTCTGTGCAACTTTCTAAGTCCATCAACTAAGGAGAAATTCAGCCTTAATTGTTATACTTAAGGAGAAAACTTAAGGTGTTTTGTGCAACCGGTCCCTGGTTAATTGGGCTTCAGGCAATGTTTCTACTTAAAATCTCTTGTTGGCTCACAAAAGTGACCTAACATGCTTGCTGCCCCTCATTACAGGGCAAAATGAGGAGCAACTATTCACTGGAGAAGAACAATACTCAAGGAGTCTTTTTTGTAAGTACAGAACAAACAGCAGCTTCCACCCTAACACCCCTGGCCTCTTCACATGGTGCTTTCACTGACTGAGATCTTTTCCTCTCCCATTGTTTCTCCTGCATCCTGTGTTTTTGTTGCAGCTTTGTTTGATCAGTGTTTTGAGGCTCTTTAGCTTGAATATTGTCTAAAGTCTCTCTCTCTCTTTCTCTGTCTTCATTTCACTATGACCTCTGTTTCCACTTGATTCTTTCACTGATCCTTAAGATAGAAGATGCTTTCCGAGAGAGATCTGAATCTGTGGCCTCCAGTCCAGAACATACAAATGTGGACAACAGCAATGCAGCCCAACCTTCCCTTTTCAGAAAATACAACCAGAGCCTTCAGACCCTCAAACCCTTCCGCTGGTCCTCACCCCAGTCAGTGTCATAGACGACTTTCTTTGTCTGTTTTGATGCACTGTACTATTTGATGAAAAATTTCAATGTAACTTGGTTACAGACGAATTCTGTATATCACTAGCTCTGTTGGTTGTGGCTACTCTGTATTTTCACTCACTGCATATTGATGTTTTAATGCCTAGATCCCACCCTCTGGACAATGCAGGCTTCCTGTCCTTTGCAACCTTTACCTGGATGACCTCTACAATGTGGGCCGTGTTCAGGAATAGGTTGGACATCAGCTCTCTCACACTGTCTCCTTTTGATGTGGCCGACACAAGCGGAGAAAGGTCTGACTCTCTTTTTGCTCATTCATGGTGGCCCCACATTTCTCTAAAGTCCTTTGATGTGTGTGCAGTACAGGATATTTTAGACATGACGCATGACATACCTAGTTGGTAAAATTCATATCTGCAAAAGGAATCATGAAAATACTAGGAAATTAAACAACACTGACTGTATGTTGTGCATTTCATGAGTGTTAATGGTTAACCTCAGTGATACATTGACATGGCTGATTTCATGCATTGTACACAGGCTCCGCAGGCTCTGGGAGGAAGAAGTGGCAAAGGTGGGCCAGGAGAAGGCCTCTCTGGTTCGAGTGATGCTTCGATTTCAAAGAACCAGACTGATTGTGTCTACCTTTGTTGGTGTCTTGGCCATGGCGGCAATGTTTATGGGCCCGGTAATTGTGTTTGATTACAATAAAAAGTACCTGTGCTTCCCCTATTGGCCAAATCCAGTGGCCTTCCCTGAAGTTATTCCCAATATCACATTCATTGTAAATGCAGTAGAAGAAATATTCATATCTTTTTCTTAAAGGGACAGTTCACCCCAAAATCCAAAATATAAATTTTTCTCTTACCTGTAGTGCTATTTATCAATCTAGATTGTTTTGATGTGGGTTGTTGAGTGTTGGAGATATTGGCTGTAGACATGTAGCCTACGTCTTCTCTCTGAAACTAGACGATGCACACAAAGCACCAAAAATGCATTTGAAAACTTAACGTCTCTTTCCAGAAATCGTGACCCTGTTTCTCAAGATAATACGCAAACCTTGTGGTGCAGTTTCATGCAGGAATTATTTTCTTTGTACCAAACTACACCTGCCAGCCATATCACCATGCAGAAGGAAGCATGCATGGATGAGAGGCTCCTGCTTGTCACAGCACAAGATGTAAACATTAATGACGTCCTCCTCGGCTGAGCTGTAACGTTAGAAAGCTCAGTGGTGCCAGATGAGCTAGCAGTAGTTACACGCTTCCTTCTTCTTTGTGATACAGATGGCGTTGAGTTTTCAAATATATATATTTTTTGGCGCTTTGAGCACCAAAACCTGAGTGTCATCGAGTTCAATGATATTCCAGAGAAAGCAGACATCTCCAACATTCTGCAGCTCACTATAAAACAATATTTGATAAATAGCACTACGGGTAAGAGGAAAAATATGTATTTTTGGTTTTGGGTTGGACTGTCCCTTTAAAGGAGCAATAAGCGAAATTCATCATTTCTAGATTAAAGGAATTAAAAAATTGCTATGTGAAGAACTAGAGGTGTAATTTCATCTGGAGTATAGCATGACCTCACACACCCTCTCTCTGTGTTGATCTCCAGCCCATTGTTTACAAGCCGGTCCGGCTGCGCGTTCATGTACGTTCATGTGAATCTTGGCTCTTGGCCCTTCCTCCCTATAAAAGGCTACAGCCAGTGAGGAATGGCAGCGCATATTTTCGAAACGAAATGGCAGAGAGCGAAACGAAACCAGGGCTAACCAGTGCTTCCTCCTCAGCCTCCACTTCACTCAGCTGCCCCACAGATCCACTGCCTCTCCCACTTTAACCTCAATAACAATCTGGAGCTAGCTGGGAGCGGCTGGCGAGGCGTTAGCCGCAACATGACCAGAGGGAAACACAGCCGGTTAGCCTCCGCTAGCTTCCCAACTAGCCCCGGCTCTCTGTTTGGATCCAACCAGAGCACCGAGCCCTGGTTTGTTATTCAGGTTAATGTGGGAAGAAGCATCTAGTGCTAACACCGGGAGCTAACACTAACGTTCCTACTCTTCTCCGTGAGCGAGAGCGACGTTTTAGGCTAGCAGGCCTAGTTTTACTGTAGCTACTTTTATAAAGATAAATGTAGCAGAGTGAAAAGTACATTTTCTTCTAAAATGTTGCAGAGTATAAAGTTTAAATAACATAAAACTCAGCACAGTACTTGAGTACATGTGTTTAGTTACTTTACAGCACTGTTTAAAAATTGAAGTTGTCTGCTGTGTTTTCCTCAGTGCTGAGGGGAATTGATGTTGGTTTAGTTGGGCTGCAAGGAATTTACAATTTACACTTACACAGCCAAACAATGCAATATTTAAGTCTTTATGGGTGACATCATTAACGTTTTGTGACTGATAAAATGAATGGTTGTTAGGGCTGGGTGATATATAGTATCTAATATCATGATATTTTTGATCAGAATACTGCCATACCAATATTGCTTTCACAAGATATTCACACAATGAGATTTTTGACCAATAATCACCAGTAATGTGGATATGATGACTACTTGGGTAAAGGCAAATAATAGAACGGCTACAACAGTCTGATAAGTTCATAAAACTACATTACTGTAATGCAGCTTTTTTAAAACCAGAAAAAGACACTTCTTAAACACTTAATACCATATATTATATACCATATATTACCAATGTAATTGATATATTGCCCAGCCTTATTGGTTTCTTAATGTTTGATGTTCTTTACAAGTTCAATCTTCTCTGTCCTCTCAGGCTGTTGTGGTCTATGAGATCCTAAAATATGCTGAAGAACCGGAGAAGTCCACAATATACTATGGTGTCGGTCTGGCCTTTGCTTTCTTCACCTCAGAGTTCTCCAAAGCCTTCCTAATATCCTTGATGTGGGCGCTGAACCTGCGCACTGGAGTCAGAATGAAGGGTGCCTACTCCTTGGTGGCCTTTCAGAAAGTCATCTCTCTGCGGGTGCACAGCGGCATCTCAATGGGAGAGGTAAAGAACACATTATATAGACAGTGTTGGGGGGTGGTGAACTACATGTAGTTTCACTACATTTTGCAGTAGCTTGCTGGTCGTTGAACTACATTCATGTTTGCATAGTGATTCAAATGACTTTTTCCCTATATTTTGTGAAGTTATTTATCGTAACTATAAAAAACTTTGTGCCATAAAAGTAAAAGAGTGTTTTTATCTATATATTTGTTTGACCTCATAGATATTCTTTATAGCTAATTGATAAAAAATGTTCAGGGAAGTTGTTGCATGTTATTTTAGAGTAATCCTGCTTGGTGCATCCCCCACCTGGACTCTAGAGTCTGAAGGCAGGTGTCTGACTCATGGACACTGTATACAAAACCAGAGGTCACTCTCTCTGCACCTTAAGTGGGGCATTCTATTTTTTTGGATTAAGTGGACACTTCTTGCAATAAACTCAATTGGCTGGTATTTTTTGCTGGCATGTGACTTATATTTGTATTATATTTTGTTATAATATCAAATCACATGTACATTGTCATTTTGATCATATTTTACAGTTTGAACCACTTTTTTAAGTTGCTGGTAGCTTTGCAAGTTTAACTTCTTCCATTTGTAAAATGATTGGTAGATACTAAGTTGTGGGGGGAGAAACATGGTGAGGACATGCCTTAAAATGACTCCAAATGCTGATTCCCTGGTGGAAGGTCTTGTGTTTTGTGCAGGGGCATAGCACCACATTCTGGGCCCTATGCATACGCAATCTCTGTGGGCCCCCTGCCCTTCCTCTGATGATCCATAGCCCCTCTTCCACTGCAGGAACTTTTCTCATTTACCCGGGCTTTTGTAAAACGTCTGCGCGTTTCCACCGAAATTACCAGGTTAAAAAACTTTGGCTCAACCCCAAATTTACCTTGGAAAAAGTACCTACTAGGGGGGTAGGACTTTTCAGATTACCCGGAATCCTTGAGGTGCGGGATGGTGTGCCAAAGAACACTGATCGGTGGAACACACATGCAGCGTTCCGCACCTCCTGGTACGGGCAGCCGCTGCAAGTTTTGTTTCACTTCTACAGGCTCCACTTCATTTGTGTTTTGATAGAGGATGGGTACCGAAACGTGGTACTGAATTAGCACTGGAGCTAAATTATCAAAGACCGTAGTATTGATAAGCGCTAGCGGCATTGGTTCTATTGAGCCGGCGTTGAACTCCTCTACACACATCCACACATACATCGATGCAACACGGTAACCGGTGAACAGCTGAGTGGCCGCGGTGTAACGAAGATAACTCGAAAATGACTAGAGTTGACAGCAGCTATAGACTTGTTACTGTAAGTGACATTAAACCTTAGCGCTTAAGAAGCCAATACTTTATCAATGCATGAGTTCACAAGCATGAACATGTAAACATGTAGACAGCGATATTCAATATGCTCTGTCCATAGTCTGTCATCCACCGACACTAACATTATGTCTTACACGAGGACAGCACGCTAGTTCAGCTGATAGCAAATTGTTACTAATAAGCTCAAATGGCAGCTGTCTGTATGTAGACTTACTTAGTTTGACACTTACCTTAAAATACTTTTATTTTTGGAAAAGGGGCTCATGTCTCTCTTAATGGGGGCGCATTTTAGCCTTTAATTGATAGGACAGCTTAAGCGTGAAAGGGGGAGAGAGAGAGGGAGTGACATGCAGCAAAGGGCCACGGGCTGGAGTTGAACCCGGGCCGCTGCGGCAACAGCCTTGTACATGGGGCGCCTGCTCTACCACTAAGCCACCAACACCCCACTCTCTTAATGTTTTTTGTTTGTTTGTTTGTTTTGTACTTTTCTTCAGTTTGCTTTCTGTCCCTTTCCTTTTTGTCTTTTTGCTTTTGGAACCTCGATTTCCCTTTCTTCAATGAAGATATGATAGTGTATGGTGGTGTGTTATATGAGACATTTTTGCATAATGGGCTTCTTAAATAATGTCTTTCTCTTTCTCTCCACTTCTCTCCCCTCCAGATGATTACTGTTTTGACCAATGATGGCCACCGATTATTTGAGGCAGCATTGTTTGGGAGCTTCACGCTGTCTAGCCCAGTGGTCTTTATTGTGTGTATTGTCTATGCCTGTTACATTCTGGGCTACACTGCACTGACTGGAGTCGCCACCTATATCATCTTCGTCCCCATACAGGTCTGTACATTAGAAACTGCACATTTACAGTAGTTTGAAAACAGACATATTTTCATGAACAGGATAAAAGACAGGCAGATTTTTCTATAGGGGCAAAACACATTCAGAGGGGGTACTGCAATTATCAAAAGTCATAAACAAATATGGTCAGCAAGAAATACATGAATGAGCACGAATCATTCATATAGATCATTATTTATGTGTAGTGTGTGGACCGGTCTAAATCATCAAAGATTTATTATATCGTGTTTGTTTGTTGTTTTTTCCATGGTATGTGGAATTTAGGAAATGAATATAGCTCATTTAAAACATGTCACAAATGTAGATTGTAGTTACAAGGACAATATTTCTGAGTCTGTGGTTATCAATCCTCTTATGTCTTACCTCATTTTTCTGTGGTTTAATTGGCTATGATTTGTAGCCAATGAATAATTCAGCCACAAGAAAACCCCTAAATTGATTATGTTTGGTCTTCTGCTACTTGTTTTCCATTGTAACTAATATTAATAATGGTTTTTGTGCTTTCAGTTTTTCATGGCAAAGCTCATTAACATGTTCAGATGGAAAGCCATATTAGTAACAGACAGCCGTGTTCGCACAATGAACGAGATTCTCAGCAGCATCAAACTCATCAAGATGTACGCCTGGGAAGAATCCTTTGAGAAGACGATCACAGGTATGAACTCAGGCTTCTGCACGTTATCTTTGTCTTTTGTCTATTTTTTTTTGGGGGGGGGGGTCTTCCTTTCTATATGAGCATCAATGGGATGCACAACAATTATCTAGGGGTGAGCTCTGAGTCCATGCTCTGTGGGGTGTGCTTCTTATAATTTAGCTTCATATCTTACCACTTAACATTACAGACACCATCCTACTTGTTGAACCCACTGCATTATAAATTGCTGCAGCCGTCAGCCTCTCTGACTTTTGTTGCTTTGTGAGACCTCTGATGAAGCTACAAATTTTACCGCGATGAAGACCACAAGCCGAAACGTGTTACTGGAGTTTTACTTATATCGACTGTTTTCCCTCTCTATGCACCTCGAAAGGGGAAGTTGTGGGAAATCTCTATACCTATCAATAGATGTATACATTTATTCACCTCCACCTTGCTCACAAACAACTATATTCATATTTAAAAAGTAATTCTTTTGAACATTTATGGTGCATTGTAGCAGGTGGGACGAGGGACTTCACACATTTAAATACTTTGGAATTATATTTGATCTTTTTCTAAATATCTTGTGTGTCTTCTAGGTGCTTTTGAGCAAATAACGTTTCCCCAGTTGTTACACTGGCGGAGCTAAGTGGGAAACTCTGGGCTGAAATATGATTACACTAGGAGAAGTAAAGGTAAAAAAAAAACAAAAAAACCCAGCCTCTAAATGTGTTGTTGTCTCTCTAATAGAGTTAAGGAAAGCTGAGAAGAAAGAGCTGAGGAAGGTCAGTTACATTCAGAATGCCAATGTCAGCATCAGCACCCTCATCCCCACCATCGCCACCGTTCTCACCTTCATTCTACACTCTTTGTTGGGTTTAAAGCTCAGCTCATCTGATGTGAGTACCACAGCAGTGCAGTGTTTACAGTACAACAACCTTTGCCAACATGCTCACTGTGTGATTTACGTGGTTAATAAAGGTGCACTGAAGAAAAGGACAGAGAGAATTTTGTGAGTAGTTTAAACAGAACAAAAAACTTTGTCCAATTACAGATATGGATGTGTCTAAGACATAAAATACATATGTGTTTAGATGATTATCTTTTAGTTTTTGTCACCACTTAATCATGATGAGCGCACCTTTTTCTTTTGTATGTTTCTGCCCACAGTAACCCAGAGCAGACTACAGACAAGTGCTGGCCACTAGACCACAGATTGTGGTCCATTTAAGGCAAATATATGTCCTTTTCAGTGTTGTATAGTGTGAAGTGTTTGAGCATCATTCTTTGTTATTACCAGGCTTTTACCACCATCGCCATCTTCAACGCCATGAGGTTCTGCCTGGCTCTACTGCCCTTTTCTGTGAAGACCCTGGCTGAGGCTGCTGTGTCACTAGCACGACTGAGGGTAAACTCTTTATGTGTCCTACTCAGCAGTTATGGCAATGGTTATCAGTAATAGTAGAAGTATTCATTACTACTCTGATCTTACATAATGTTATTTTGCTGTGATGTCATTCAGCAGTACAAACTGCAAGGTTATCGTCAGAATAAAATGTTTGCATTGTACGTTTATGCAAACGGATATGGATATGTTACATTTGTATGTTTCATACATATTATATCAACGTTTCTAAAGTGACGTAGTTCGCATCACATGTATGAGCTGAGTTTCTCATCAAGTGGAGGAGGGGATGATGGATGGTGTGACACCTAGGCAACATGGCAATCAGTAAACCATTGTTTGAGACCAACAAACAACTAAAGCGTTTTTTTTAACTTCAACTTACCCAGACAGTAACCATAGCATTGTCGCAACATAAAAGTGAAAATTAAAATGTAAAGAAATATAAAGTTTCAACATATCTGTCATTTGCTGGAAGGTATAATGGCAACATTTATTGTTGCCATTATACCTGTAAATTTAGTTGTCAGGTCCAGTTTCTTTCAGCTCAGAACCATTTCAAAAATCAGGCACTTCCTATCACCCTCTGACCTAGAAAGAGTTATTCATGCATTCATATCATCCAGGCTGGACTACTGCAACTCCCTCTACTCAGGTATTACTCAGACCACCATCTCCTGTCTCCAACTAGTCCAAAATGCTGCCACCCGGTAATTAACAACAACAAAGGAGCGAGACCACATCACTCCCATTCTTGCATCATTACACTGGCTCCCCGTTCATTTCAGGATACACTTCAAAATTCTTCTGATTGTTTATAAATCCCTCCATGGTCTCGCCCCTTCATATAGCTCAGAACTTCTCACCCCTTACACCACCATCAGAACCCTCAGATCCTCAGACTGTGGTATGTTGGCTGTGCCACGTTCACAGAAAACAAAGGCGGGGGACCGGGCCTTTTCCTTTGCAGCCCCTCGGCCAGGGCCGGACTGGGACAAAAATTCAGGCCGGGAGTCATACATCCACCCAGGCCACCCAATCCACACATTACATGCTCACACACGTGCACGTGCACACGGACACACACATGGGCTAAGTAATCACCAAAGCTCATTATTCCAGACTGACAGTCACACAGCAACATATTAAACACAACTGTAACAGCAACCCTGCTCATAGTCCTCCTGTCCAGTGCTTTTCTCTTCCCTACCCTCACCATGTGCCCCTCAATAAACAGGACTCCTATATGAATGGGTATTATGCTGAACTAAACAACATGATTGTTTTTTTGTTTTTTCAGCAAATCATTTTGATGTCAGCTGATCATAGATAGATACAGATATTGAAAACTTTTGAACTTAGACAGGTAAGAGCCTATCCTTAAGAGCCTATCCCCAGACTGTTTCAGCCTGCACTGCTCTGTACAAAATGGAACCAAATGGACCCTTACGGGTTAATTTGGCTCTTGCTTATCATCAATCATTTATCTGGCCTCGGGTCGGTCCCCGAAGCTGCTTTCAGTTTACTGGCTCGCTGATCTGGTGGCGGGCGTGGCGGAAAGCAAAACAAACTAATCCAATCTTGAATCTACAAAAAAAAAAAAACACTTTTTGACCAATCGTTGTGACAAATGCTGACAAGCACCTATCATTTCTGACAGCGGGCAGGCTCTCTGCCAGCCAGCACGGCCACCTGCGCTGCACAGCCTGCGCTGCACTGGTCTGTATTGATGTTGGTCTGTATTTTACATGTCTTTATGCCTATGTGTATATGACATGTTGCCTGTGAAGCATTTTGGTGCAAATGCTCTTTGCTTTTTAAGGTGCTATATAAATGAAATAAAACTTGAAACTTTAACTTGAAACTTTATTCTGGCGACTGTGTTGAATGCTACTTTTCCATCATTGTGTTTCCTTTTTTTTGGAAGCATTTTGCCAGAATCCAGTCTATTTATCACTTTTGTGGATCTCATTTGCAATGAAAATCTTAATTTTAAAATGTGGAAAGGCTTGTAAATGCAATGTTTGGCTGTTTCAGAAAATATTGCTGATCCAGAATCCGGATTCCTACCTGATCCAGAAAGACAGTGACTCAGCTATAGTGATGAAAAATGCTACATTCTCTTGGACCAAACCAGACAGCCAGCCAGACTCTGCCCCCAGCTCAGCCAATGGGGTGAAGGGACACAAAGTGGAGGAGATCTCTCAGAATGGGGAGACTGAAACCTTGCCAACTCTGAGAAACATCTCCTTTATGCTTCCTAAGGTGTGCTTTACCACTGATTAGGGTAGATGAGGTGAAGTAAATAGGGTTAAAGATAAACCTTTACTCTGTGTTATCTCCTGAAGGGCAAACTGCTTGGTGTCTGCGGGAATGTGGGCAGTGGAAAGACATCACTGATTTCTAGTATTTTGGAACAGGTTGGTCTCTCCTTTGTGTTTGTTGTCCTTCATTCTCTTTTACAATATCTGGAACTCTCCGATCCTATGTCTGGATTTTTTATTGGCTGTTAAGTTTTACTTTTTTATTATCCACCACTCTGTTGTGCAGCTGTTATATGAAATCACGTTTTACTGACATTGTGTTACCTTTAAACCAGATTAAGTGCTGCTGTCTAACACACAGCTTACAAACGTGTTCATTTTTATATTTTAGATGCACCTTCTGCAGGGCTCTCTCACAGCTGATGGGACATTTGCCTACGCTTCCCAGCAGGCCTGGATATTCCACGGAACTGTTCAAGAAAACATCCTGATGGGGGAACCTTTTGACCAGCTCAAGTACATAATCACTTAACCCACATAACATTGTAACAGCATACCTTTGAGTGTGGAAACAATAGGATGTATTATCAACAATGTTAATATGTTACCACTGTTGCTCATTACCGCAGTTACAGAGATAATTAGAGCAAGGGTAAACATAGGTCTTATGTAATTGATGGCGTTTTTCGCGTGCATGACCAATGTTTAACTAGGAGAAAGTTCCTCTTATCTCTAGGAGTTAACACAGGTAGTCCAACAAAGAGCAGAAGTCATCTCTGCCTGAAAGGATTATCATTGGGAAACCACTCCAGGCTGTCACAGCTGGCAAGAAGCCAGACTGACTGACCTGCGCTCAGCAGAGCCGGGAATTACGGATCTTTGAAGGGAGCTGGATCTTATGGCTCAGTCCCTTTCTGAGAGCTGCTCAAACGTCACTTGGACAACATTAGACCTGGATCAGATTCAAACTTAAACATCCCACCAATGTAATTCCATGTTGTATGTGTGTTTGATATAAAATCTTAAACAATGTAAACATCAAACACTATATGCAACCTGTTCTCAGTCCCAGGTCGACATATACTGATGCTTTGTCACACCCCTTAGAGCAAAAATATACGGCCTGCAATTAAAGCAACATAGCAATATTAGTTTATACCACTCTTAAACAGATTAAGCAAGTTATGCATACAGGATTGGCATAGCCTCTTTATGATATACTTTATTGACCTTGATAATGAGATAGATATCTCCCTTTTTGAGGACTAATTTTTATAAGGAAAATGATTTAATGTGACTAAAATGCACCAGTAACAAATTGAAAAGAACAAGGTAAGCTGTTGTATATTTTTTAAATGAATAAATTTTTTGTTTGAATAGGCCAACAATTAAAGTGCAGCCCAGTGGTATGCCATCTAAAAGAGAAAAAAGAACCATAGGTTATATTTTAAAAAGATTCTGCTTAGTTAACCAACATAATCTTGAAATTGGGATTATTCTCCTCCTTTTTGGTCTAATGTTACTTTAACCCTCTGAAAATGACGGTTGAGCAACTTTTTAAGCACAAAGCCAGTGGTATTATATGAATCTGAGATTATAATGAATCGGTTGAGACAAACGTTTTAGCTTACTGGCTAAATATCGCTTGAACTGTTTGTTGAACTGTTTTTACCACAAGAGTCAATAATATATTTTAGTAGCTTATTCATGAGCTCACCTTGTGTCATGTCTGCATGACCTTTTGGTTGTAAAATTTCATCACTTCATTATTTCATCCTAGTAGACATTTGTGTGAATTTTTGTCATAATTATCATATGAATTAATGAGTTATGGCCAAAAATAATGTTTTGTGAGGTCACAGTGACCCTGACCTCTGACCACCAAATTCTAATCAGTTCTTCCTTGAGTCCAACTGTACATTTGTGACAAATTTGAATAAAATCCCTAAAGGTGTTCTTGAGATATCATATTCACAAGAATGAAACAGATAACATCACAGTGACCTTGACCATTGACATATGACCACAAAAATCCAATTAGTTCATTGCTGTGTCCAAGTGGACGTTTGTGCCAAATTTGAAGAAATTCCCGGAAGGCGTTCTTGAGATGGTGTTCACGAGAATGGGACGGACAGAAGGACGGACAAGAATATGACAAAAATGCAATGCCTGCAGCCACGGCCGTCACCAGCACAAAGGCTTAAATAAAAGAAATAAAGAAGAACGTCTCTCAAAGGTAGATAGGTAGGCGTGAGGTAGATACTGTAGGGAGGGTCAACATGCTCTACTACCCTGACAGTGTTTTCTGACACTGCCCACAGAAATGCTGCTCTTTTACGTGTTTCGTCCGTGGTTCTGCAGAAACAGTTATTGTCAATGTGTCTATTAATATGCAGTAAACTAATGTAACTAGTGGATGAGAGTTCCAAAATTAAATAAGTACAGTAGCTATCAGCAATAGTAACCACTGCCTATGATTACAGCATGCGTTAGTATTAAATATGTTAGGATTCATAAGACACTGCAAACAAAGTCTTTCTGAAGACAGGGTGGTATTTTTTTTTAAATATCTCTCGATGTATTTGAAACAGACATTTTTTCCAAAATGATACATTTAATTTATGTTGCTTTTACTGTGAAGTAAACTTAATTAAATAATCAAATCGTGACTTCAAAATGGCTCTGTTGAATACACTATACATGGCTGTCTCTTGACCTTAACACAGTTCCTTGTCTCACTCCACAGATACAACAGAGTGCTGGATGTGTGTAGCCTTAGAGCTGACCTGAAAATCCTCCCATACGGTGATCAAACTGAGGTAGGAGCTTTCTGCTGTACTCTCAACTGTCCAAACTCAATGGTTTTTTTATGCTATTAAATTTATTTATAACAAGTGTTAATTTTAACACTAACACTCCATGGTGTGAGAACATGTGGATTTATAAAATCTAAACAATTCACTGCTTAGAAGGACCACAAGCCTGTCACTGGTCTGCAGCTCTTAGCTGAGTCTAGTCTTTGCTAATATAACCTAAGCATCCTCAGTTCAGGGAGAAACAGATTTGAGATAAGGCTTTAGATAAATAATTGTAGTGATACTACAAATAACATGACTGGTACAGTTGAATTAATGTTAATACTCTAAGTTGGTTTATCAAAGCATGCATGTTGTGTTCACATAATATTCAGAGGCTTTATGAACTTTTTCCTTAGGCTGGATAAAAACCACCAAATATTTAGTCCATATATTTGGTGGTTTAGTGGCTAAAATGACCCCATTACAAAGTGATCTCTAGTTTGTTTGTTTTTTCTACTAAAGACACAGTGTACTCACTATTTAAATATTAGTTGGAACAATCAGTAATTCACTTAGCGTCTCTTTCTTTGGCCAGTTTTAGGTTGTATTTTTGTTAGTTTTAGCACAATCTTTGCACTTCTGCACATTTCAAACACAGCTACAACTACAAACTTAGCCAATTATGTCACTGTACATTGTGTCCTATTTCAACATTTCCATGAAAATATAACTAAAACTAGATTTTAAGGGAGACTGGACAATCATCTAATTTGCAAAGTACAGTTAGTTTACCAAAAACAGCATATTGTGCCATGTAAATCATAGTATCTGACTCAACAAATTAGGCTGAAAACCAGATTTATTGATTTAAGCATGTTGAGTCTGGCATATTCAAATTGCGACTCAATTTGGGATCAAGTCCAAGTCTGAGGAAGCTTTGAGCAGTTTGCTACCTTTGTTTATTTACATTGTTGTAAAACTGAAAAGTGGATTCTATGATCTACCGCACATTGTTGCCAGTGTTCTTCTTAGCTTTCTGCTGTTTTGTTGGCAGATTGGAGAGCGAGGGCTCAATCTGTCAGGAGGGCAGAAGCAGAGGATCAGCCTGGCCAGAGCAGTCTACTCCAAAAAGGACATCTTCCTCCTTGATGATCCGCTGTCTGCTGTCGACGCTCATGTGGGGAAACACATTTTTGAAGAATGCATTAAGAAGGAGCTCCAGGGAAAATCTGTCATACTGGTTACACACCAGCTCCAGGTGGGAAAATAGACACAGTTTTGCTCTTTAGCAGACAGTTAATCCTAAATAGCTTATTATTAAGCATGGAATTTCTCAACAACATTTGTATACTTGTTTCCACTTATAGTACATTCAACAGCATCCTGTTGTGGTAAACCCCAAAGTAAAAGCAAATCACATGCCAAGAAGTGGTGTCTAATGGCTGCCACTAGTATTTTCTAAACTTGAACTGTGAGCAGTGTCGTAAACCACTCTAGATAACATATGTGCACATGCTGTTTAGATTATGATGGTTAGACCTCTGGCCACAGTGCTGGGATGGTTTTGTTGACATGGTTGTTCTTCCTTGTGTCTGTCAGTATCTGGAGTTCTGTGATGACATTTTGGTTTTGGAGGATGGTGAGGTGCTGGAGACTGGAAACCACCAAAACCTGATGAAAACCAACGGACGCTACGCTCAGCTCATCACCAACTACCAGATGGAAGAGTCCAATGTAAAAACAAAAACTGTAGTAAAAGAGTTAATGCTCCACTATTATGTGACTTTCCTCATTGTTTTATTGCTGTGAAACCTTTTCACCAGTTCTTTATTGTTTTACTGTCAAAACAATAAACTGCCATGTAAGCTATAAACAGAGGTTCACAGGGGGCAGGGACATGTTTTCAACAAGGGCACAATATAAAATGTAACCTAAGTATTCCTTTCCACCTGAATCCTATTTTCCCACATTTTTGTGTTTAAGTAACGAATGAGAACAACAGTTTTTGAAATTGGGCCACTACTGTGCAAGAGCGCTGCAGCCAGCAGCTGACAGACTGAAATTGTGAATATAAGTGTCTAACATTATTGAAAGGATCCCTACAGAGACAGACATTTTTTGAAAGAGTGGGATCCTTTTTTTTAAACTAGTAACAGCCCAGAAATTGCCATCGCCAAACACACCAAACTACATTTAAATAAACTGTGATTTTAGCGTTAATAGAGCCTGCATATTTACTCATCTAACAAAGGTTTATTTCTACCAAACAAGAGTTGGTGATTGTTGGAACAGTGAAAAGACAAATCAAGGTTGTTTTGTGAGTTTTGTTTGTTTTCTGTCGATTTTGAATGAAGTGTCTTTCGAGATTATATAATCACTGTTTATTTGAATAGAGTCTGGTGGGTATGGTAATGGCAATTTTGGGGCTGTTTCTGGTTAAACAAAAAAGGTTGACCTCTGTTTGGATCCCTTCCATAATGTTGTGAGAAACTTGATAAATAATCTGATCATGTCAGTGTCAAAAACAAGGACTTTCAGTGCACATTAATACAATAGAATTGTTGAACTGATTATACACAAAAACACAGGAAAATAGGGCTAAAAAAAATAAAAATACCCATGTTGCCCTTTAACTGTTATTTGTCTGTTTCAAGATGAAAGCAGTCTGTCAGTGTTTTGGCTTATCACTTTCAGACCCAGGATGAGGAGAAGGTAGTGTCAACCCTGGAAGCTGCCCAGCTGAAGGATGTTGAGCTGAGAGATGGCACAGACAGCGGGATAGTCAACCCAGGTATGGAAAACAGGAAAAAATGTTAGTGTAGTGATCCAAGATATTCAGTTCATCAGTAGACGACTTAAAATGAATGAAAATAATGCTGGAGTTTTTAAGTGCGAAGACACACCACAAGTGTAACACATTTTATAGCAACAGGTGAAAATGGATGCCTAGAAGCAGCTTAGAGAGCACAACCAGTCAGGACATAGTCATAAGAAAAGTATAGGGTAGGTGGAACACATTGCTTGTCTTTCGCAATTGTGGGCTTGTAAAAAAGCCAGTATATAACCAAGAGGAAGTAAAAGTGACAGCAGTCCATCAAGGTGACAGATAGACCATGACTGAGAAAATGAAGGACAGTGAGCTTTGTAAAAGCTTTATAACAGCTGTTAGGCAACAGATATGCAATCCTGTTGTTATACTGTTATTATGTAATATTTGGGTATTTTTATGCCTTTATTACAGTCTACAGTTTAGAGATGACAGGAACTCCTGTTGTTTTATATAAATTTTCCCCAACATCTGTGTTTCCTCTCAGGATTTGACATGTCAGATGAACAGAATGATGGAACGACTGCTGACCAAAAATGTAAGCCTACAAAACTCATTTAATCATAATTTTGATGTTGGTGCAGCGTCAGCCAGTTCAGATGTAAAATATCCCGTCTCTGCAAGGATGCCAGACTCATATCGTCAATGTGGGAATGTACAAAAAGACATAGAACGTGCAAGTTGAGGGAATACTTCACCCCCAAATTACCATTTGCATATGAATTACTCACACCGTGTTAAGATGAAATCATAAAGAAAACTTTGTTTCTCTGGCATGCGTCTGGTGAACGAAGAATCCAAAAACTGGATGTTTTTTTTTTTTTAAATTAAAGTCATAAGAAACCATGCTAAACAACAGAAAAACTATATCAAAACATCTGTTCGCAAAGTCTCACAAAACTTTTGCAGTATAATCCAAGTCTCATTTAACTAGTCGTATGCTCAGTAAATCCCAAACACACAGTCCCTACGGACAGAACTAAGAGTGAAACTTATCTATGCTCTCTTCAAAACCAGACTCTATCGACAAAGGGTCATTTTATCTGGCTGAACACAGGAGTTGCTGCTCTACTGCTGCCTCGATCAGTTTGTTTGTTGATGTTACTCTGTGACTTAAATGAATCCACACTAACCCTTCAAAACACTGTCATACAGTAACACAAACAAACAAACTGATAGGCCATTTGTATCAGTGAATTAATTCCCTCCGTCACTACCCAAAGCCCATGACCAAAAGTCGAAAGCTTTGCCTTCCGGCTCAGCTCCCTCTTCACCACAACAGTGTCTGCTGATACCGCACCAAACCGCCCATCCATCTCACGCTCCATTTTGCCCTCACTTGTAAACAAGATACTTGAACTCCTTTGCTTGGGTCAGTAACTCACTCCCAACCCAGAGGTGGCAATCCACCAATTTCCCTCAGAGAACCGTGGTCTGAGACACAGAGGTGCTGACTCTCTGGAGGCATTTACACTATTGTGAATTTGGTGAATGTCTGAGTGATTGGCACTTCAGTGAAGCTAGTGTACATTTATACTTTTTAAAAAATATGGAAAATGTAAATGAAAGTCATTTTAATTGAGCTATGACTCTATAAATCCTTTCATTCCACTGCAGCTGCTGTGGGTGATCAGCTGGTCAGTGAGGAGGCCACTGCAGAGGGTGTCATCTCCTGGAGAGTCTATCACCAATACTGCAAGGCAGCTGGAGGTCTGATACACACACACATATATGAATTGGCACGGTTCTATACAATAGTACACAATTCACACATGGGCAGCCCTGTTGATGGAGTCTGATGTGACTGTGCTGCTGCAGGCTACATTGTCACCACCCTCACAATGCTGAACATCATCCTGATGATCGGATCCACAGTCTTCAGCAACTGGTGGCTCAGCTTCTGGCTTGAGCAGGGCAATGGAGTGAGAAGCATATCACACACACACACACACACACACACACACACACACACACACACACACACACACACACACACACACACACACACACACACACACACACACAAACTTGCAGCTGTGGTTGAAGTGTGACTTCCAACAGCTGGAAACAATAATGATTCTTATGTGCTCCAACAAGCGTGTTGTTCAGGCAGTCTGAGAAGTGAATAGTTCTCTGTGTTACAAACTCTTTTCTTTTCAAACTGACAGTCCAACAGCCGCCACACACTTTTTCCTCACTAGCTTTACTGTCTGTTTATGGCTGAACAGCACCGGATTATCTGCTATCTGTTATCTGACCTTAAAGTGGAAATACAAACATTTTTTTTGCTTTAACTTGGCATGATAAAGTAATGTTGATTACACAATGAAATGCCTATGGAATGATGACAGCATCTGCATTAAGCCTGGTCCCCTATAAGCCTCTCTTTCACCATGCAATTCTATCTGTAATCAGGTGAAATCTTCCCAGACAATGGAAGCTTCATTTACAGCACAGAGGAAGTGCATCAAACAATGTGCAACCTAAACAGGAAGAGGATAGCACTTTTGTTTTCCCCAATAGCAGCATCGGTAGCTATCCCCAGTTACGATGAGAAAATATCAGTCGAAGTTCTTTGCAGTTGCTATCCCCGAAAGTGGAAATGGCGGAAGGTGGAAGAACCAAAATAAACAAAATGCAGTGTGTCCTGTGCTCTGAGAAAAACGTTTAGTGACCCTGTTGTCTTTGTGACAGCGGTGCCAACATAATGCCACTTTTGCCTGGGTCCAGACTTTTGAATCTTTCCACTCCACCGAGATCGAGTCGACTTGACATGAAACAACAGTTTCTCAGTTAAAATAGAAAAAAACTAATGAGTGTCTCAGGAGAATGGACTAGTCAATCAGCGCCATGGGCAGGACTAGCACCATTGTCAAACTATTGTCCAATGTTGTCAAGTAGTCCACGGGAACCAATAAGGAGCAATAACAACAATAATGAGCCCTACAGACAAGATAGACACTGCTATCAAGGCTGTTCTAAATTTACATGTCTTTTCAAAATCACCCAACATGGTAGTTTGTTTGTTTTTCTTTGCTTTGCGTCACTCTTGTAGGTTGGCATGACTATCGCATCAGTGTGGATTCAGTCCCAGTGTACACAACGTCAGGGTGGAGATGGACACTGAGAGTCAAATATTGACAATTCTGTCTGATATTGATATCCACTTTTAAAGTGTGAGATGGAAATGTTTATTCATAGTGACTATCCAAAGAAAAACCCATCATTCTACCTTTGTTATCTTTTGCAGTAAACTGGCATGGGTCCAGATCAGACATTTGACTTTTCTTTTTATTGCATTTATATATATTTGCTTTGGATATAAATGCCAGTCATTACAATACAGCAGTCTCTTTCTGTAAAGCTATCAGACATCGACCACAACAGTGTATAGGCAGATCACACAAGAGCAGATCTAATATGTGGTGACATATGTGTTATTTTCACATCTGTGCATTATATGGTGACAATATTCACAATTATTCTTGTGCATCAAAAAATATATTGTGTCTCTGCTCTCCACCAGCATCACATCTTTCTTCTGTTTTTTTTCTCTTCCACTCAATAAGACAAATCCACAGGGTGACATCTCAGAAAACAAGCACTTGCACTTCTACCAAATGATTTATGGCTTGATGATAGTTGTCACGGTGATACTTGCCATTATGAAAAGCTTTTCCTACACCATTGTCACCTTGAATGCCTCCTGCAAACTCCACAACACCATGTTCAAGAAGGTACCTACCATCATACACACTTAACCACGTTCACTCATCATAAGTAAACTAAATATGTGATCAATTCAAAAATCAGTTTAAAATCCCAATAATATATAAAGTAGTGTTTGGTGTTTAAAAAGGATGATTTCTTTCAGACCTTGTAGAAGCTGTTGTGCTGTTGACGATGATTGACGATTTTTTTTTTTTTTTTTCAGATTTTCTTCAGTCCCATGAGTTTCTTTGACACAACACCAACAGGCCGCGTTCTCAACCGCTTCTCCAAAGATCAAGAGGAGCTGGACACTGTGCTTCCCCTCCACATGGACCCTTTCTTGCAGTTTGCTCTGGTGGTCATGTTCACCATTATCACCATATCGGCTGTCTTCCCTGCCATGCTGGTAGCTGTGGTTGTTATGGGAGCTTTGTTCACCCTGATTCTCTTGTGAGTTGATACCATTTAATCTTGACATGATAAAATGGATTTCTGCAGGGACAATCGGATTATAGCAGCTCTTAATAATGGCGTCTCCTGATTACACGTTTAGCGAATTTCCTAGCACATCTTCAAAGCAAGTGCATGAATGGACAGTAAAGAGTTGTTTAAGGTATACTGAATATGTGGTTGTAACTCCTCTGCAGTGTAGTCCAGAGGAGTGTCCGTCAGATGAAAAGGATGGAGAACATCAGTCGCTCTCCCTGCATCTCTCTCACGACCTCTACCCTGCAGGGCCTCAGCACCATCCATGCCTACAACATAAGAGACAGCCACGTACAACTGTAAGATGTCAGAGGTGTTTTTTAAAGAAAAACTTCTTATAAAACTGCTTTTTGTTATGCCTACATGACGGCGACAGCCTTGGCCAGAGACATCATGTTTTCAGATTGTCTGTCCATTCCATTCTATTGAATGCAATATTTTAAGAACTCCCCGAGGGAATTTCCTCAAATTTGGCACAAATGCCCACCTGGATTCAAGCATGAATGGATTAGATTTTGGTGCTCAAAGGTCAAGGTGACTGTGTCTGTGTCTATGTCTGTCCCATTCTTGTGAACGTGACATCTCAGGAACATTTTGATGGATTTAGTTCAATTTTCCCACAAACATCAAATGTCCAGGTCACTGTGACCTCACAAAACACGCTCTATCTCACACAGGCTCCACCCTCTACTGGAATGGGTAATACTTTCCCACAATTAAGATGTTTGTGTTTTCCCACTGAATTTTGCATAAACATTGCTGGTTCCTACCCAAACAAGTGCAGAGCCCACAGTATATAAGGCAGTGCCACAACCGTGTCCACCGTCCTCTATTCTTCAGCAATCAGCGATTTTCCCACCATCCAGCTTTCTCCATGGATGGCTCAGAGGTAGAGCAGGATGTCCACCAATCGGAAGATCAGAGGTTTGATCCCCCTCTCCTCCAGCCTACATGTTGAAGTATCCTTGAGTAAGATACTGAATTGCTCCGGATGGCTGTTCCATCGGTGTGTGAGTATGTTAAAAACTGGGTAGCAGGTGGCACCCTGCTTGGTACCCTCAGCCAACAGTGTAGGAATGTGTGTGAATGGGTGGATGTGACTCGTAGTGTAAGAAGCGCTTTGAGTGGTGGGATGAATAGAAAGGCGCAATACAAATGCAGGTCCATTCGCTACTTACCATTCTACAACCTTGTCAGCTTCTGTCATGTCCTTGCCAGAAGAGATCTTCACAGCTACTGTTTCAAGTGCCTCAGCGCGGGCCACACCAACAGTGGTGTTCAGCAGCCACCTCCCTGCAAAGCCTGCCAAGTGCTGCCAAAGATTAGACGCTAGCAGCAGTGGGATCACTGATGTGATGCTCTGCTGCAATGGGAGTGAGCAGGAGCTCAAGGCTGATGACAATGAGACCCCCACTCTAATCGACAATACGTTGTCGCCGCTCTTGGTCATGCCTGAAGAGACAACAGCTCCATTTGAAGATGACGATGACAACATCTCTCCTGTGTCCGGTACTTAAGTGTACTGTAGGAATCCACCAAGACTTCCGGTGCTGACCATTACGGCGGGATATGTTGGGCTTCTGCTCACTCCCATTGCAGCTGTCAGCTGTGTTGCACCTGACTGCCCTCTGTGCCTGATACACCTACATGTTTCCATGCTCCTTAATGATTTGGGAAATGTGGTGTGTAGGGTATCTATTGCTTGTCTTTGATCCCTGCAAGGTTAGGTCATGGCTCAACCCCGATCGGCTACTCGCCACCTGCACCGGCTGGGGCCCTCTACTTCCCTGCTGAGGCAGCCCAGGTTATGAAGAAATAGATGGGCTGCGGCGACTAACCTTTAGTCATTCATGATCAGTGTGGCTGGGTCGATTTTATGTCACAACAGATTGTTCATTCATCAGGTTCAACCTACTGTACACAGAGTCTAGTGGAGGGTGGATACTGTGTGAGATAGAAAGGAGGTTATGATATTGTAACCGTAGTTCTATTAACACAGGCAGAGCCCTCTACCCAGTGGCTGTGTACTGTGTAAAATACCATGGGCTCGGTAGATATTCAGGTAGGCACGTCCTGACTGGCCTGTTATGTGTATGCAGAATTTGGGGGAGAGTAATACCCATAGAGTCCAGTGGAGGGCTCCACCTGTGCTAACAGAGCTAGGGTTACAATATTGTAACCTTTGTTTTGGGCCATCGCACAAGAATTCATATGCTTATAATAAATAAATTTCACACAAACATCTAATAGGATAAAATGATGAAATAATGACATTTTATATCTAAAAAGTCAAAGGTCAGCTTCACTGTGACATCATAATATTCTGCAAAATCACTTTTCTGGCCATTATTCAACATCATAACTCAGGAACAGAAGGGGAGACACTAATCTTGAGTGCCCGCCTTGAAACTGTGCTGATTGTAGAGATCTTCTGTGCTATTGGGTTGAAGATGTGTATGAAGCATCCATGTTTTAGATTATGTAGCTTCTTTGCAGCAACATCCATATTTGATACATTGTCTGTTTTCAAGGCTACATATGAGTTTAGATGTAACTGCAACTTGATTAACTGGCAGAGACATACAGTACAGCCGCAAGGGGGTAACTGTAGCTTGAGTTTTCAAGCGTGTTGAATGTGTGCTCTGTTCTAATTGTTTCCCGCTTTACATTTATGCAGCACAAAAGCAGCAGGTGAGGTTTTAGTCACAGTGTCTCTGATTGTTTTATTGATCGTTAGGGTGAGGCGATATGTTCACAAACCCTAGCATGTTCTTTATCATGTTGTAGGTTCAAGACACTCACTGACACCAACTCCAACCACTATTTTATGTTTACCTGTGGGACACGTTGGCTCTCCTTCTGGCTGGACTTCATGGGTGCGACCATGACCTTGTTGGTATCTCTGTTCGTAGTGCTCAGCAGTAATGACTTAATCAGTTCTTCTTTGAAAGGCTTGGCCATGTCCTACACCACACAGGTAAAGTTAGACAGCCAGTTAATGAAGATTTGGACATTGGAAGCAACTGCAACATTTGTGTTTACAGACTGTGTTTATGTGCTTTCCAGCTGACAAGCATACTTCAGTACGTAGTGCGGCAGGCAACAGAGGTGGAGGCAAGATTTAACTCGGTGGAGCGGATGCAGGAATATATCACGGTCAGACTTATCTGCCTCAAAAAAAAAAAAAAAAAAAAGACTGTTAACTTCCAGTATGTGATTAATTATCATCTGACTCACCTCCTATCCCCATTTTAAGGAAGTTGATATTTATTTTGAACAGGGTTGTAAATCTGAGGCCCCCAGACACATAAAGGATGTTCATGTCCCAGAGGATTGGCCAAAGAACGGAACCATCACTTTTCAGGACTATAAGATGAGATACAGAGAGAATACACCCATTGTCCTGAATGGGCTCAATTTCGTCATCCGAGCTGGAGAGAAGCTGGGCATTGTGGGAAGAACAGGCTCTGGTAAGACCCTGACTCCAGTAGTTTTTACTCATACATGTGAAGTTATTTGATGTATTTGTATATGTCATATCGATAGTACTGCAGTACAGTACATCATGAAACCTATAGTCTATAATGATAATAATGCATCTTATACAATGCAAATGATGATAGCCATACCTCTGGAAACCGTTAGGGCTGCTATTCTTACAGTAGGCACTCTATGCTTTGTGTTTGTAGGGAAGTCCTCTTTAGGCGTGGCCCTGTTCAGGCTGGTGGAGCCAGCAGCAGGAACCATCCTGATAGATGGCGTAGACATTATGGCCATCGGTCTGCAGGATCTGCGCAGCAAATTGTCTATCATCCCCCAGGACCCTGTGCTATTTATTGGCACAATCAGGTAACTTAACTCCACAGAGCTTTATGTTTATACACAGGCACACACTTTTGTTGCTCTCGTGGTTTGTCCCTGGTTTACCAACTGTGATAACACATGTTTTCTCACAGATACAACCTAGACCCCTTCAATAACTACGATGATGAGGAGATCTGGGCAGCACTGGAGAAGACCTACATGAAGGCCTCAGTATGTACATTATGCATCAAAGTACATCACCAGTTCACAGTGTGTGATCATTTACCCTGAGCTAGCACAGAGCCTTTTCTCTTGGTCTCTTAGTTTTTGAAAGCAAGGGAAGAACATTTATGAAGCCCTGGCGGGAGTGGATGAACCTGGTCATCTCATGTCTTGTTTTGTACTCACGAGGGTTTTAGTTCACCTTCATGGGAGAGTGTGTAAAGCTGCCAATATTTTAAAATAAGAAGGTGCAATAAGAATATTTTGGGGAACGTTTATGGTACTTTTCTATGAAAAAAAAAAAGTTTAGTTGACTACTAAAATATTCACAGATTATTTTAATAGTCGATTAGTCATAGATTAGTCGAGTAATCGTTGCAGCCCTATTAGTTATCACTGCTCAGTTGTCTATGGACGCTTGTTTTCAGATATAATTTTAACTGTAGCAGTAATGAAGGAAGTATCCAGGTTGACTTAAGTAGAATTAGCAAGCCACACTGTAAAAATATGCCATCACAAGTAAAAGTCCTGCATGTAAGCTCTTACTTGTATTATCCGCTTCCTGTGCTTAACAATACTGAGAGCAGAAAAATCATATTGGGAGTGTTCAGCAATTATTTTATTACATACATTTACTATATGTAAGTAGAATTTTAGTGTTTCAATTGGTCAAGGTGGAGCTACAGTAGTTAAACTGTTTTACTCACAGTTGGGTTGTTAAATCTGGAACATCATATGTTGGCCTGCAAAGAAATGAGAGCAGTACCAGTAAAATTTGTACTTAATGGGTAAATCTGGTATTTTTTCAACCTGGGCCCCATTTTCCCATGTTTTTGCATCTTACTATATCTGACTATATATAGAAATTGCAAACTTTGAATGGGTTTATCTCATGCTCCTCATGAGGAACAAATTTGCCTCAAGAACCCATAACTTCTGGTTATATAGATTTTCCGTCATTTTGAATTTTTTGAGTGAAAGCATAACTTCAAATGAAGTTTGTTTTATGATGATGAAATGATGGTTTATTTAAATGGAGTCTGGTGGGTTTTGGATAGCAAGTTAAGGGCTGCTTCTGGTTAAACAAGAAGGATCTTACTCTTTAACAAAAATGTCTGTCTCTGTAGGGATCCTTTCCATAATGTTATCAGACACTTAGAATAACAATCTGAGCCTGTCAGTGACAAAAACAAGTGCTTTTAGTGGCCATAAAGTAACTGTGCGAACATGGCCCGAGGGGTTATATTGCAGCCTGTTTCGATGCTGTTTCACTCAATACCAATGGGCCAGTGGACCAGTTTAAAAAAATGTTGTCACTTAGACACAAAAACACAGGAAAATAGAGTCCATGTTGAAAAATAGCAAACTTACCTCTTAAAAAAGGCAGTACTTGAGTAAATATACTGAGTTACGTTCCACAGCTGAACTCTACTAGCAATGGATCTCCTCATCCAACTCTCAGCAAGACAGTGAATAAGTGTTTTTCACAAAGCGTCACACTATTCTTTTAATGGACTGTTTGATCTCTGACACCTGTGGTTACTCTTAGAGGAGCTTATTGCACAATTACAAGTAGAGCTAAAAGTATTGTTTTGTTTTTTCCCCTCAGATCTCCAGACTGGAGGGGAAACTACAGGCACCGGTGCTGGAGAATGGAGAGAACTTCTCTCTAGGAGAAAGACAACTGATGTGTATGGCTCGAGCACTACTCCGCAACTCCAAGGTTTTTATCAGCCTCTTCTGATTTCTTTTTATTTGCACATCAATTTGACTGCTGCTAATAGCCACTTGATTACTACTGCCACATATCTATGTGTTGCAACAACAATCAAACTAAATAATTGCGTACGAGGTTTTATGTTATTCACATTAACATCATCTTGTTCTGGGCCATGTGTCAGTCTGTGTCAGTCTGTGCAGTTGCACCTTATTTCCCTCCCAAACCCTCTCCACCCTATGCCTTCCTAGCTCCCCCGCTCTCCAGTCAATATCTAAGGCCCTGTTTCCACCTGGAATTAACATGCATCCTGGGTGATCAGATCCCAAGTGGACAGCTCCCTTTATAGGTGTGAACGCACCCAGTGTATCCACAGTGCCATATTTAGAGGTGTCCATGTTTTTTCAGCAGTGTGTACACTAATGTGTGCAGGACCACACTAAAGGACCTCCTACTCAGCCGACATACTTTATGTGGGTGGAAATGTGATCACAATTGGTGTCTTGAGACGGGGGCCAGGTGTGAACCAAGCAGCAACCTACAAGGCTGAAAAATGAGGCCAATGCGAAAATGCCAAAAACTGCAGTTCCTCTGAAAGCCACTTGAGGCTAACTAAGCCAATGAGTCAATCCCCATAGGCCCCCATGTTTAAATGCCCACAGCAGGAATAAACACATTTACAGCCTGGTACAAGAAACAGTTTTTGTCTCTATAGCAAATTTCAACATTCACGAAAACTGTATTGTCTCATCCAAATATGGTCACTTCAGGCTCCAAAAAAGAAAGTGACAGTTAAACTGCCAAATCAAAATGGGCCTCCACAAACCTATAGGTGATGCCATCGTAGCAATGTGCATGATGTTATTTTACGTCCACTCATCACTGAATCGCCCATGTTAGTACCAGGTGTAAACAGGGCCTCAGTCTAACTGTCTCTCCTGTTGTCCAATAGATCATTATTTTGGACGAGGCAACAGCATCCATTGATGCAGAGACAGACTACTTGATCCAGAACACCATCAGAGAAGCCTTCAAAGACTGCACCATGCTCACCATTGCCCATCGGATCAACACTGTGATGCACGCAGATCGTATTCTGGTCATGGACAACGGAGAGGTAACAACTACAAATAAACAGAGATAAAGTTTGTGTGATCCTGACCATAGACTGACAGTAGGCGTTCTGTCCAACAGGTGGCAGAGTTAGACCCTCCAGATGTGCTGAGAGACAGACCACAGTCTCTGTTCTCCTCACTCCTGACTGCTGCTAACACTGTCAACACCTGAAGCACAGAGGCCCTGTGACACCACCACACACTAATAACTGCAACATTACACAGTGGAAACATCTTATAGTGATCACCTTTGTGCCGGTCAAATTGATCACTATAGGTGCATGATAATCATAACCGATTTTTTTTTTTTAAATTTCACATGCAGATTCATTGACACATATATTTATTACATGAACATAAAGTGAAACAGAAAGCTTTGATATTACTGAAATGTATGGACTGTTTCAAACCAGACCTTGACCACGGCGGCTTCAACCACAGATGCTTTCCTCGAGTGCACTCGTTTTCTGTCTCCATCTCTAGCAACCATGACTCTTTCTCATTGTTTGTGCAGAATAAACAACAGCATGAGAAACATCGAGTTTCACGGCTGCATCTCGCTGGCTTGTTTTCGGCAGTTTGTCACAAGCTCTGAGGAGACTACATTCTTCACTAAGAGAAAATTACTTTTTTTTATCCTGTCATGATTTCAGTGCGCACAGTGTTGTTGGACGATGTTATTTTGTGTGATTTTTTTATAAGAATGGATATGAATGTATATTTGAAACGTATTATTTATTATACATTTCGTGGAAGCTTTTGCACTCTATCATGTTTAAGAACTGTAAATAAATTGTATACTGTAACTCATTAATGTAAACTGATTGCAGATACATGGACAGTGTTGCTGCTGGCACAGATAGGTAATAAATCATGGAAATTTGTAAGTTTCAGTTTCTCTGTGTGCTATTTGCTGCAATCAATGACACATTTGTGTGTAATTATTAGAGTGTATTGCTCATTGCTTATTTCTAAAGGCTTTGGAGCTGCCTATAAGCTATTACCTACACGACTGACCCATCACCCAGTTTCATCTTCATCCAGACCATTAGGAAATGTGGATTGAAGGAGTGACAGCAGCTATTAATGCTCTAGAGTTTAGGAGCAGTGGATTTGTTTGAGGATCACCTCATAGAGAAAGTTTGCGACTACAGTTGTGGCTCTTTTATTAGAGAATTTCACACACATCAAATCCAGCCTGTGTCTTATGAGGAGGAGGGTTCTGTGGTTAAAATCCTGTTAAGGCGTGAAATTCTTTTCAGCTGCGGTGGTTGTGTTTCTAAGGCGAGGTCTTGTCCCCAGCCTGCTCTTTCAATCCCTCCTTTATCTCTCCACTCTCCATCCTCTCACCTTCCACTTATGATAAAAACCACGGGGATGCACAATATACGTATTAAGATATATAATCTTTACACTTGAAGCTATATAAAGGGATACCTCACTTATTAAAAAAAAGCACGTTAACAGCTAATCCAATGAGCATTTCACACTTGTGTGTTTCTTGTTGCATAGAAATTCAACTTGGGAGGAAGGTGAAAAATAATCTCCCTCATAGTGTAATTTTTTGCTTGGTTTTAACTGTTTACATAGATTGTATTGTTGATTAAAAACAAGCATGAAGTTGAGTTCAGCTGATGTGATCACACAAGCAGACTGACAGGGCAATGTTTACCACCAATTCAACAGAAAGGAAGAAGGATAGATTTAAAATGAATCACAGCTGCATTCACACATATAACCACGTTTCATAACTCAAATCACCACAGGTAAGAGACATTTTACTGAGCTGAGTGATGTTACAGCTCAGGATGACGCTATTAATGTTTACATCTTACGCTGTCACGAGCTTCCTTCTGTGCAGTTATTTGGTTGGCAGGTGTAGTTTGATAGAAAGAAAATAGTTTCTTCATGAAACTGCTCACAATAAGGTCTGTGGATTATCTTGAGTACCAGGTCATGATATATGGAAAGAGACATTGCTGTTGAGTTTGTAAATGTCTTTCTTTCTTTTCTTTTTTCTTTTTTTTTTTTTACATTTTGTAAAAGTGCCATCTAGTTCCATCATATTGAAGAGAAGGCAGACATCTCTACCGCGGATACCTCCAACAGTCCGCTCACATCAAAACAACAGATGTATAAATAGCACCACAGGAAAGAGGAAAAATATGTATTTTTGATTTGGGGGTGAACTGTCCTTTTAGGAAGAGTCACAAACTGGCCCAGGGTCAGTGACAAAAAGGGTCTTGCACAAATAAAGGCTTCACAAATGAAAACAGTAGGCCAAAATAAAATATGTCAGTCTTGCTGTTTCCCCTCTCTATGGATGTCAAAAACATCCTCAAACAGCCGAGAGTACAGCCGAAATGAAATAAATATACGAGCAAGGATGTGACAGGCAAGAGGAACCAGAGCAGATTAAAATAGAAAAAGGTGACTACCTCCAGTCTTCCAATCTCAGCACATATTACATATACATTAGGGTACATGACCCTAATCATTTTAACTTCAATAGACACATGATGGCATGGAAAATAATTTTACAGAATCCCCTATGAGGGCAAACAACTGGTGATGATCAAATTCCCCATTTATCTGTAACTCCAGTGCTCCAGGATCAAAATACAGCAGGTACTGCTGAGGGAGGACCACGCTGAGACCGTGGAAGGACAGCCTTCACTCTGCCTGTGGGGGGAGACAGAGTCAAACACACCTACACACAAAAACTCAAAGATCAAACTGCTGAGTTTCACTATGTGATTTATTTGCAAGAAACAACATTCTAGCCTTTGAAGTAAACAAAAAATAGAGTGCTGATTTATCCACACTGCTACAATACCTTAGTGATTCTCACCTGCTGTTAACCAGTGCTTCAGCTGTCATCTGACTCAAAGACACATGGTGGCGCCATGTTTTCTTTCTTTTTTTTTTGCCTCCTGATGGTCCAATGATGGAATGACAACTTGTAATGTGTTTGTTTGACGGGTTTAGTTTCAAAACACAGCATGGTTCCTTAAATTATCTGGTTGGGTTTATTACATTTCTTTCAGTCTTATATATTGGGAACAGATTAAAGCTACTGATTGCTTTTAAAGAACTGCTTGAAAAGCATATTCTATTTCACACACAGTTCTAAAAGTAGCCTCTTACTAGTGAAAACAAATACATTTGTTTGAAGGACAATGCATCTTCTGCCCATATCTGTTTCATTGACATTTCCTTGCCAAAACAAACATTCCACCCAGCAGCTTACATTGTCTGTGGTGACATAATGCCTCCTATATCATCGCTTAAAAACATTTGACACCTCTGTATAGCCACTTTTTGAACATTTGCAGAAAGCATGCTCAAGAATAGGCAATTTTATCATATGAGATGGTTATATTTGAAATATATATATTCCAGGGATAAGAGGCGAAATAAGAAACAGAAATATCCTTGCAACTTTGACTTCTCTGGCAGCTAAGTAGAAGTACAAATAAGTCCACCATCATAAATTGCATGTAATTACATATTTTTGCGAAACTAAATGTTCTTCTTGAAAGGACAAGTGTCTAAATCCAGAATGAGAATCTTATAGTGTGTATTGGTTCTCCTGTTTGTGTACAAAGCCCTACAGACTTACCTGAGCATAAATCTTAAGCTTGGTCTTTTTCTATCAATGAGCTTACATGACAGCAACACAGTGCTGAGGTGTATGATCAATTCAAATTTTGTTTTCCCTTTGAAAGACCTTAGGAAATGAAAGCTGTGCTGGTAGTGACAGTGTTGCTGAAGGAAGACAGTGACGCTGCATTGGCTGCGTCACGAGCAGCTGCTGCAGAAACTTGAACCCGTGGCCTTTGAGTCACGAGCTTTCTCCTTCTTCCTTCGGGGCCAGGGCTCAATGAGATATCAATGGATCGGTTATTACACTGAGCTGGTGTTTGGGTCGACACTGTGCAGCTGAAAAGTCTGGTATCAGCACTTAGTATCAGGAGGATCATATGTTTGATGTGATGACTGTATCTTCAGCTACTCTTACAGACAAATTCAAAACATTCCTGTAAAGCAATGTTGACATAATTGAAATAATACACGCAGTTACTTGCAGTTACTCAAACACTCACACACCCATACTGTAGGATGACCCAAGCACGCGCGCGCGGACGTAGCTGCTGCACGCACACTGGTGGGAGGAGCTACGCCTCGCGCTGCTCTGAGTTTGTCAGTTTCCTAAATATAGCGGACGGGAATCTGTCTGTGTTGGTGTGCTGAAGTGACTTTGATAAGGAGAAAACAAAGAGAGAAGGTTACAGAGGGGTAAGTCTTCTCTTTTATATTCTTTCAGAAACTCTGTGTACTGTGTGTGTGTCCTCGGAGAGGGAGGGGAGCCTCTGTACTTCATATAATGTGGCGATATTGTGAACACATTGTAACTTGGCCCGTTACGCTGTTGTTTTCCAAACAGCTTCAAATAATGGCATTAAACGCCTCTCACACAACTGGATGTACGTACTTAGCAGCCGTTTAATGGCGCTGAGTTTCTCGTTGTTGTGATTTTGTGGCTAAGTGTCACTGTATGTGAGGGCAGCCCGTCTACTGTACATGTTTGTGTGTGATAAGTGTCCTGATGGAGAGCTTTATAAAACTTTGATTCACTTTGCTCAAATTCTTCTTCTTCTTCTACTACTACATCCGGTCTCACTGAATATAATGGACTCTGCCTGTTTCCAAAAATAAGTATGGTATGGTTTATGTGTATGATCATTTCTTAGAGAGACTCCTGTAGGGATGTTATTGGAGCACAGCTAATACAGAAGATGACGTTATAATTCAACAGCAGTCATGTTAGAAGTCCCTACAGGGATGTTTCAGTACCATTACAGTGACTTCACAGCAATAAATACATCAAGATAACTGTGTTGTTAGACATTGGACCACCAAAACTTCAGTTTAGGTAATACAGCTGAACACAAAGTGCTGCAAGTATGGAGTATGGAGTTATGGATCCCCAAAAATGCTACAGCACCACACACATAGCAACCATACTGTGTGTACCAGCTAACACCTCCTGTAGGAAATCACTGACTAAAGCAGGATTAGAAGGGACAGTGACACCACAAACACCAGTTTTACAAACATCACAGAGGTAATATGGGGGAATTATTTTAACTACAAATTGCTTTTTGTTATTTGTCAGTTTTGTCAGAGCCGATGTCATTTTGTTTCATGCAGCAGTGTGAACATCTGGATTTAAAGGATAGCTTCACATTTTCTCAAGTCTATCCTCACAGAATAGTTACATGCCCATATACACATTGACAGGGTCATTTAGTGCTATTACTATTTGTTTTGTCTGTTCTCGGGGCTCTATACTGCAGCCACTGTAGAACATTTTTGATATAAAATTTAACATTTACATTCATACAAGTGCATTATTCAAACTAAAGTCTCTACTAACAGTGACAAATAGGGTGACAGATGACTTATATAATCTGGTCTAATGCTGCTTAAATATGCATCAGCAGGTCCGTGTTACATACGTATGGTGTATGACATGTCCATGTCCTCACCACACTGCGTTTTTATAAACTATGATCACCGGGTCACATGTTTTGCTGCATACAGGCGTAGTCTCACTCCCTCTTCCTCTCCTTGCAGTTCTCATACAACTGAAGTTCGCATCCAGTAACACACAGAAGCATAGCAGCCTTCAATGCTGGTAGGCTATTACTCATTACTTGTGATGTGAAACCAATCAGATAGTGCTGTGGGTGTGACACTGAGTGAGGCTACTAAGAGATGAGTGCAGATAGAGGGGCTGCATCAGAGTCAAAGGAGCACATTTTTCAATTAATTTATTTTTTGGCTGTTAAAATAAAAATAAAATAAAAAAAAAGATGATTTAAATAATAGTAATAATGAAAAAAAAGTGCGACCAAGTCATGTGTTGGTGCGATCAAGTGTAAAAGTTGGTTGCACCAGTGCTACCAGTGGAGAAGTTCCTCTGGGGCTCCAATACAGATGCAAAGAGATCCCTTCCTAAGGCAATAACAATGTAAGTGACAAAAGTCACAGCCTTCATTTCTTCATTTTGTGTAGAAATACATTCTTAGGTTTAACTAAAGGTAATATGATGCCTCAGCAGCCGGACTTTAAGAAGGGATATCTTTGCGGACAGTATTGACAGGAGATCCTATTACAGCATCCAACAATGCTTTCAAAGTGCATACAGCCATGTGAGTATTGCTTTAAGACAGCATTAGAAAAGTCCCTTCCTCTGTATTGGCACAGGTTTTTAGCTCTTAAATTTAGTGTGCATAGTTAATTTTCAAAACAAGTTGCATGTACGTCAGTGTGGTTTCTTGGAGAAATGAGAAAATTCAAGACTTACCATGTAACTTAAAGGGGAAGTATTAAGCTAATGCTTCATCAGTAAATTAAAAGCAGCAGCTCTTAAATGCTCAGCGTGTAGGATTTAGAGGAAAATATTGGCAGAAATGTTGTTTTGTGTATAATCACCTGAAAATAAGAGCTGGCTTGTTTTTGTTACCTTAGAATGAGCCGTTTATATTTACATAGGAAGCAGGTCCTCATCTGCGGAGATTGCCAATTTGCGCCACCATTTTACAGTAGCCCGGAATGGACAAACTAAGCACTGGCTTTGGAAAGGGTGATTTGTGTTTTTGCATTGTAGTTAGTAGTCACTCCATGACAAGAGCATTGGAAATATGCTTCTTTAAGATGAAAGTGCTTTACTCAGTGGTTTTACTGGTTTAAATCAATGGGCCAATTACTATTTGAGAGGAAAATACCTCGGCAGATATTTCAGCTCCTGGTAAAAGTCTCCTGAACATCTGGATCTTAAATTAGCAGAGAATAAAGGTGAGCACATTAGCAGGTGGTAAACTAGCATCCTGTCTTTGACATGCCAAATAGTGTCAGAGAAACACTGATTTGTAAAGTGGAACTGCTTTATTCAGTGTTTTGACCAGTTTGAATCACCTGGTTTGTTTCTTTTGGAGAGAAATGGACCTCTGTGGATGACTTGGCTCCTGGTAAAAGCCTCCTGAACCATGAAAAATGAAGGAATTACAGCTGGGAGAAGTTAAAGTTGGTTGTAATCTGCATCCTCACTGCTAAACGTCACTAAATTCCCCTAAATCTTACACATTATTCCTTTAATTTTAGATACATCATGTAGGAAATACAGCAGTAACATCAACCAAATGTTTAGAAAATTAGATTCAGTGACCATTTTTGAACAAATTCATGACCACTGCTGATCTTTATGTTTATGTATGTTTTATAATTGAAAAAGCATAAAAACATGAATTACTGAATCTTACATTTATGATGTGCCAGGACCAAAATGAGGAACAATTACAAAGCCTGGCTGACTGACTAATACTATTTTAAGATGAAAAAATGCTTTTGAATTTCTTCACGGTAACAAATGGATTAGGACCTTTTAATTTTGTGTTCACATTCCTATATCTCTTTCAGTTTCTCCAAATTCACTCTTTTGAATGATTTTTGGAGCTTTTTGGTGAAAAGGGAAATGACAAAGTCAGCAGGAAGAGAATGGCAAAACTCGATTTTCACGAATGTTTGTTCATAAAGCGGACAGCTCATTAACGTAAGTGAGCAGGGGTTCCAACACACTTTGTGCCTCAAGGCATGTGTACGTTTAGCATTACTGAAAGTTATTCTCCAGTATAATTCAATACATTTGTGGATTTACCCAGGATCCCGCAGAGCATCTCCCCCTGTCACTGACCTGTATTTAAAGGCAGCGTGAAGATAGTCCAACTTTCTCACACAATAAGGCAGGGCCTGGGGAAATTATCTGAAAGTCGATAGCTAATTTTGGACTGAACTGTTCTGTTTATTCACCATCACCATTTTCTGGCCTTTCCTTCTTGAATTATGCTGCTTCTCTCAATATTATCACAATATTAAATCATTAGGAACATAGTTGTGTTTAAAGGAGATGTTTGTTTTGGGGCGTTGTTTGCTGTTGGTGTTTCAACCTGTCACAGTTAACCAGTAAAAAAGTCCCATCAGAACGTTATGGATGGCCCCAAAGATGCAGGTTTAATGTTTCTTTAATAGTCTACACTGTAACTGTGGAACCAGGAGACACAATCAAGTGCATCAGCATTTTATCATTACACTAATTTTACAACACCCTTTTTTCTTTGAAGAACATGAGTAATGGGAAAACCTGAGACTTCATGGGATTGTCTATGGAAAAGACTGATCATTAAAAAAGATATTGTACAGGCTTGTAAGGGAGTCTAATCCACAGGACATCAGTCTACACAGACTCATATTTTAAAAGTCTGATGTGCAGGTAAAGTGGAAAATGGCTGGTGAAGAGTCAGAAAATATCCTGCTCTGGAGTTCATGCCTCTTTGGTGCCCCGCTGCCTTGTCCCTGCTCTTTGTTTTCATATTCCATTAGAAGGGATAGCAGCATGTAGCATCACCTTCAATTATCCTCCCTGTCAGCGGACTGACAGTGCCTGTCTGCTGGCTTTAGTGATTACAGGCTTCAGGGGACAGGTAATCAGGTCATGGTTACACTGTCACCCTGTCAGACTGCTGAGACCACAGGGAGCATATGGGATGAAAGAACTCTCCCATCTCCAGTCAGTTATCTCTTAGCAGGCTTAGATATCCTGGATACTGTCTTATGTGTTCTCTTCTCGTGGAGTTTACTTCAGTTATTATGTGGATGGCATTAAAGATAATGGCTCTTGATAATGAGCCAATAACACAGCCAGGTTTAGCACATACATGCCTGTGTTGTTTCCATAGTCTGTTTAAAAATAAGTGACTGTATCCAATAGACTTAGGAGCTATGACAGTATACCAGGGTGTATACCGTCCTGATGGCATGATTTTCAATACCGTCAAAAAAGCTCCACATTCTGTTAAACTGATACATCAGATGCTGTATTGACGATGTATGTAGTGTACAACATGCACCATCAGAGCTCTGTCTCTACTGGTGGGCCAGTCAGCTGACCTGAGAAAGATGGTTACTGCAAGTAGTGGGATAGTGTAACAGAACTAGGGTTGGGATGCGGATCCGGTTCTTTTTTGGAAATGTGTATTTTCATCTAATTGTACTGTGCAACAGTTAGAATAAAGTTTTTGTATTTGTATGATTGCATTTGTGTTTATTATATACTTGTTTAAGTATAGCAAGTATAATGAATATAATGTGGAATCGGTAAGAGGAATTGGTAAGAGGGATCGGTAAGGAATCGTACCGTTAAGAAGGAATCGGTAAGGAATCGGAATCCATAAAATCCTAACGAGTCCCAACCCTAAACAGAACTAGTTCAATGCCGAGCAGCAACGGCAGAGAGAGACAGTAGCTTGTAAAGCCAGCATACTTTCACATCTACCTCTGTGAATTAAGGGCTTATTTTAACCAAACCAGAGTTGTTGAGAGTTGGAACAGTGACTAACCAAGACGGTTTGGGTGAGTTTTGTTTTGTTTCTGTAGAGTTTGCATTAAGTTTATTTTAAGATGAATGAGAGAACCTTGAATTCAGAGGTGTGTATGATTGCATTTTTCTGGTTAATAAGGAAAATAGGTGTAAAAAATATTCCCTTTTTGACATTTTTGGAGTTTTTACACTAAAATAGCTAAGAGAGTTTGTGGAATGGGGGGTGAGGGGTACCATCATGTATACTGTCATATACCCTACATCCCCGTTAAAATGCCAGGAAGGAATGGTTAAAAAACACAGATAGCACCTAAGCCCAGTTGCCACCATTGCGTCAACCATTGGTTTGTGGACTAGACATTTTGGCTGTTGCCATCTTGTTTTTTGGAGCCAGAAGTGACCATATTTTGACAAGATGGTGAAGCTGGCATTGATACGCATTACTACGCCTTTGTCCTGATTGACAGGTCGCCATGGTAGCGACTTGTTAATCAAAAGGTAGCCACACCTTAAAGTAGACCCAGCGTTTTTTTGTTTGGCCAGCATATTTTTTTAATTCTTTGCATTACAATCAGCAGCAGCGCTATGAGCTGCTGGGCGCTGCATGTTTGGCATTTTTTTTCCCTGAGCAACCTAGAGTTGATAATTGTTCAACTCTGCGATAAAACACTGTGCTCATCCCTTTCACACAAGTGCTGAACAACAACAGCAGCAATATATTAATATACTGTATATATAATAACGTATGTCTATTCCATGAACTCACATAGGCCGATGGGTCACTCCTCTCTCCCTTCATGCCTCAGTATTTCCTATATCCAGAGCAAGTACTCTACCCTGCGCCGGCATTTTTGCTTCTGTAGATATTTTGTATCATAGCAACAAGTCACAACCAAAGCATCTCAGCTGAAAAACTGCTACGCCCCCAAAGCACTCCCAAGCGCTCCCATCTGGTCATTTCCTCAAGAGTTCCTGGCATTTTCAGCTGGGAGTGAAATGCTTTGGTGGATACAAGGCCTTATTGTCCATTTTTCTTTAAATGGGACCATAATTTACAAAGTGAACATCATCTTGTATTGGGGACTATAAACTCATTAGCAACATTTTTGTTGAGGTAATACATCAAGTGAGAAGCTGGGTCATTTTGTCATAGACTTCTATACAATCTGACTTCATTTTGCAACCAATGAAGTTGCCGCCTGCTGGCCATTAGAACAAATGCAGGTTTAAGGCACTACAGCACTATAGCTAACTTTATTGCAATCCAGATAACTGAGTTATCCTGAAGTAAAACCCAGAACATCTTGTGTTCTTAAGGTTGGAAATGCATTTACTGTTACATGTGGCCAAGTCACAGACACTTGATCAAATTAGGACTTCAAATTCTTTAAGGTACATGACATACTGTATGACTATTACTATGCATTTCCGTGAGAACTGATGTTCATCGCACAATCTTGTGCATAATGGGTACATGCACAGAATGTTCTGATTACTGTAAATGTGATTAAGATGTACGTTTCACATGTTTACATTGAAAGGAACATAGCTTCTATCTTCCCTTGATAGTTAGGTCAGCCTATTGACAGAAAGATGTGACACAAAGGAAACCCAACCCATGGTCATCTTTGCATCAGTTAAATAATACAGCAATCTAAATGGTGCTCCATGTAAAAAACATTATGAAGACTGTGAGCATGTGGATAACTTAGTAGAAAATATTTGCATTCATAGATATTATATTCTGTGTGCCAAAATGAAACAGGGCACCTTCCAAACCTGATTAACATACTCTACAATAGCTGGCTGAATGTTTAATATTGTTTCATGAGAATGGCCATCAAAACGTCGCTGTGTCCTAATGTAATCTGGCTGGAAACATTTCTGGGATCCCCGCCCATTTAATCAAATGCACTTGGTCTTTATTATGGAGAAATGTGATTGCATGAGTATAGATTTGACACATACCATGTTGTTGCTGGTGAGCGTTTTTTTTGGCATTGTGCTCAGTGTCTGAAATAACTCTAAAGCCGTTCAAGTTTAAGCATAGTACCTCTGCGATAGAAGTGATTAATGTCGGTTAGTGTCATGTTAGTTAGAGATTGGTAGAGATCGGGCTTTATTTATGCAACATTTACAGAGTAAAGCAATTCAGAAAATCACAGAATAGGGATATTAGGAGTAAAAAATCCATCAATTACTTCTGAAACCAGGCAGCGTGGAGGAGAAGGACCCGCTCCGTAAGTAGATACAAACGGCTAATTTTAAGGTAATGAAAACACAGTGATTCTCAGTTTCAGTTGATTATACATTGATGTAAACATAGTTATAAATATTATATTCCATTTCTGCCAATATATCCTTCTATTTCCTACACACTGAAGTGATGTTTGTGTCTGTCCCTTCTGGGTTGTTTGATTAGCTGAGACAAATGCTTCTTCTTCTTTATGCCTGGTGCTTGAGATTGTGATAATGCCTGTGTTGTATTTCAGTTGGCCATAGCAAAAGTTAATATCTGCTAGGCCTCTACAGAAGACTTACGTTATACATCAAGTATGAAGGCTCAGGTTTGAACTGACATTAAGTGCATTGTCACCTAGAGAGGTAGTAAGCAAGTGCAACCACTTGTCTGCCATGGGAGTGTCCAACAACACTCCACCATGCAATAAATAAATAAAATTACTGTATTATGTAGAGGTAAAATAAACTTTGAAGACCATGATTTCATTTGAAAAAATAGTTTCTAGATACAATCATGTGCAGGCTTCACTTTTCTTAAACTTAACATGTCGCTGCCATGAACTCTACTGCATATTCAAGCGCTTTCACATTGTTACACAAGTCAGGGTGATGTAGTATGATTTAGCCATAGTGATGGTGCTTGTTGCTCATGCTCATTATTTAGTACTCAGTTCAGCTCACCAAACATTATATTCAGTTTTTTTTCTTTAGATTTTCTCCATGAAAGGTACACCAAATTCTGGGTATTTATAACCATAAATGTAAAACCCTTGATGAACTGGTTATAGGTTGTTTAATCAGTTAGTAGAAAATGCTGATGATTTCTTATAAGAAATGAGAAAATATTACTTCTGTTGCACTTCTACATGAATGCGCACATGGATTTTGTGGAAATAAAAGCTGTTACCAGTAACATGACAGTCTTTAACCACTTGTCCACCATGGCAGTTAGGTTCCTTTGTGCGGCTGTATGGAGTCCATGTCTTCCCCAGAGGTATTTCCTTTCCCTCCTAGTTTCCCTAATGATATAATATTTGGGGCCTTGTGGTAAACAGAAATAGCAACACTTCTAAAGGACAGACTTCTCTTTTTGAATCCACACGCTGAGGAAATAGAGGCTGCACTGTATGTGTGTGTGTGCATGTATTTTATTGAGAGGCTATTTTGAGTCCTCCGTGACCGACTGACTGACTTCGTTTTTTCTAGTCAAATACATGGCCTGCTTTTGCGGGCCCGAACTAATGCAGACTGCTCCTGTGTGGACTAATGCATTTCTTATCCACTTTGATTAGCTGTGGCGATGCCTGGTTAAACCAATGACATGCTGTATCACACACAGCAGAGACGATGAGAGGTTTAGATGACTGTTCTTGCTGTGGAGGCTTGTTGTGTGCTTGTTACCCGTCTGTGCTGATGCTAACATCCAGACTGATGTGATTATGGAACAGCACAGGCTGGTATTAGTTCTGCCTGCTGCACTTAAATCTTAAAGTTTTTACAACACACGTGGGATATTCCTCTTCTATTTGATGTGATTATACAGACATCGTATCTGTTTTGGAAAAATGATTCTTGTATTTTCACTGATGGTTTCAACACAACCAGAATTATGGCTTCATTCATTACAGATGGTCTTCACACAAACATTTGTGTGCACACTTGTGTCTGTGTGTGATGACTCATTTTAGGAGAAAGCAGTCTGTTGTGAAGAGGTGAATTAGTGCTTTTATCAAATCTCCAGAATAACACAAAGGATTGCCTTCCTTCTTTGGTAACTAAAGCAGAACATTATCGTCTTCATTAGGTGCAACTACAATTTAAAATTGGCAGATGCTATTAGCACCCAGGGGTCTGTTGCTAACAATGCTATTTGTACCCTGATTGGAATAGCCAATGTGGCCGCTTACACTCTAGCCAAAAATGTTATTTACACCCAGGTATATATTCCTGGGAATCCTAGCAGCATTGAAATATGTCACAAATGGGTCTATTTAGTTTTCCAGCCAAAGTGTATGTACACAGTGTGCTCTTAGCAGCTTTATGCATAAAAGAAAATTAAATTAATGGATCAATTAAGTCTGAAAATGATAAGCTAACTTTGACTCACATGGAACCTGAACTCCAGTTTTATTTGTGTAGAAAGGTCCTGCGCTTGTTGCTATGTCACCTGACTCTCTGTGTCCTATCAGTTCCTTTTTCTTTTGTCTGTATACCAAACAATATACATAGCAATGCCAATGAACGATCCAGCACAAAAAATAAAAAATCGATAAGTGGTGGTAGATATTGTATTTGTGGCACAAATAGTGTTGGAAATCCTGTCCTGGTAGTACCCTACATTTCTCAAAAAAATACCTCTTTAATCTCAGTGAATATCTGAAACCATGACTTCTTTGCCCTAATCCTTACTGCTTCCGACATCAACGGGTCAACGTGACAGGCACTAGCAAATCACAGCATGCAGTGGGATCCTAACTAAATACTACATTTTGATTCTGTTTAAAAACAAAACAAAAAAAAACAAGAAATAAGGAAAATAAGGCTTTTTATTTTTTTTCTTTCAGAAACTCAGAGCTAGGGGAGGAATTGCAGTCTGTAATATCGTCTCCCCTATATCCGTCCTTCAAGTTTGAGGTTGAAGCTCCTCCTCCTGCCAGGGCACATACCAAACATTTTCAGGTAATATCTGATGCCTCTTTTTGAATTCACTTATTCCTCCTTAAATTTCTTGCAAGCAGCTCCCACAATATTCAATCCAGTGTCGGCCATCCAGCACCAAAACAGTTTTATTGATTGGACCTCATTTTCTAGTTCTACTTAGGCCATATCTTTTTCTTTACTTGGGGATGGCTCTGACTAATTATTCACAACTATTTGGCTTTTAGTGTTATAAAACCACAATTTCAGTTAATTGAAGTAAGCTACAGTGAGCTCAGCACAGAATATTTACTGAAATGTTCAGAGCTGCATTATGCAATTTTGGCTCTCCTGATTCAAATTACTTGCAGACAGTGTTGAGGGGTCAGGGGAAATATAAAATGCATTTTATGTGTATCTTTATAGGGAAGTAAGATTGCAATCATGTTTACTGTGTTGAGCAATACCTTCTCGTGAAGGCTTTGGTCGATGTTCTCTCCAGTCTCCTGTCCTCTCGCTGTGGTTTCTGGAAGAGCTCCTAATCTATTGGACTTGAGAACTCTTCCTGCGGGGACGCCCCAGTAATCAGGCCTGAGCTGGTCCTTCCAAACCAGCCAAACCTCTGGCTGCCTGCCGTCTGACCGCTGGGCCACACACCCGCACGTTTGATGCTAAAAATGCCGCAGAGGAGCTCAGAAATTACACTCAATAAATACAGAAATCAAATAAAACAATTTCCAAATATTAGCCTTGCAATCTACTTTCCTGCAGCCATATAAAACTGCCTTTGTTTCACACAGTAAATAGGTTTCCCTTTGCCCTGCCAAGTTAAACAGTAATGTTGGGTCAATGGCAGCGTGGCTTGGCTTAATTAAACTCAGTGTTGATTTGCAGAGACAGGGTCCAGACCAGAGAGCGGTTTGGGTCTGCTCAGAGTCCTGACACTGTTCTTAATGGTGCCAACACTTTATTAATGATGGCTGTACATGAAGACACTCTCACTTCTTGCTGAGTTGAGGAATAGGTTATACCAGCAACTTCCACAGACTCTATTCAAGAGTATAATGTTTAACTTAGAGCTCTCCAGACTGTCAGAAGTCTTGATCCTTTACAGCTTTTGTTCTTATAGTTTCTGACACCTGCATCGAAGATGACTAAGAGGTTTTATGGTAATTGAATAGATGCTTCTTCATTGATGACCAAATCTGTGCAGGGCCATACTCCTCTTTGGTAACCCGTCACCCCCTGTTGGTCAATTGCTAAAACATTTTGGGGACATGTTTCAACAGCTTAATTAAGAATATTCACTAGTATTTGGACAAACTTTAATTGATTTATGGTCAAATTTGCACCAGGCTAGTGAAGTTGTTTGGAACTTGTGGTGCCCCCTATTGAGCAATTTCAAATAATTTTACAGTTGGGGTTCAACATTGTTACGAAAGATATCATGTGAGCTTTGCATTGATTTTATAAACAATTCCATATATATAGTAGGGATGCACCGAATATTCGGTCACTGAATATATTCGGCCGAATATTGCAAAAAAACACACATTCGGTATTCGGTGGAATAAGTGAAAAGCAAGGCCGAATAATAGTGGCGTGTTCTGATAACGCAATCAAACAGCGTGTGATGACGGACGGAGTAAAATGTCAGCAGTGTGGCGATATTTTACTCAGTCCGTCACCACACTCGCATTTACGACTAAGAATAGTTTTGTACGAGCAAAATAAATTATTCCGCACGCTGTGCGAGAACAGATTTCAACCAGCAGCAGAAACGAAAGGCGAACAGGGGTCACAGATACAGACAGGAACGTATTCCTGTCAAAAATGGTGGCCATAGTGCTCTGCGGCGCAAGATAAGGCTTACCGGCGACAGATTAGTCCGGCTCCAATAATGTCCTCTTCTTGGCGTCATGACTGCCCAGTAGTACCTGAACAGCTGAGCCGTGGCGGCACACAGGTACCTGACGTGTGAGAGGAGAAACGAGCCGTTCACGCTTCTGTCTTTGTGGCAGGTAACGGCCCACAAACCTCTCCACACTTTAGGGACTGTTCTTTACTTATGGAGGGACTGTTCTTTACTTGTCAGGGGAGGAAGGTGGCTGGTTGTGATTAAACAAGGCTTATAGAAATGGATTTAAACTTGGGCCAATGAAAAACTAAACAATGGTATTCGGTACTCAGTATTCGGCCAAGCGTTTAATTTTATTCGGCTTCGGCCACAAATTTTCATTTCGGTGCATCCCTAATATATAGTCCAATTTAAATGTATGTTCTTCACTAATTTGTCATTTAAAACTGTCCACTGAGCCAGCAACTCAGGGGCATAGTGACTAAAAGATCATCCCCAAGGTTTTTGTATTGACCTTGGGAACACTTAAAAGAGCAGCTGTGGAAGATCTCAGGGTTCATGGAGGGTCATAAAACGATAGAGAATCTGTGATCTGGGGGAGGGGCATTATGTGCCTTAAAAAACTAACAGAAGGACTTTGAAGCTGATGGGTCAGTACATTAGAAATGTACCAAATCAGACCTATGGTATAAAAGGAGTTGTCAGAAATGTGTTTTTCAAAAAATTCAAAATGGTTTAAAATCTAGTCAGGCAGACTATAATGATCCTTGAGGTAAACTTGTAGTAGAGTGCACATAGATGGATGTCTGTACCAACTTTTATGTAAATCAGACTCACTGGAGTTGTGACTTTTTAAATTTGAGCTTTAATTTGTTGACATCAGGACAGTTGGGTTTATACTTGTGGAACAGCATGTGGTATCAACTTCCAATCATTGGTGAAAATTTAATGTGTCTATGATGTACCATCTCACAGAAATGTGTAAAAACGTTCTTGAAGAAAAATAAATTAGCATAAGAACCACATGGGTTTCAGCCCCACCAGGCTTGAACCCAGTAGATATTATTATGAAAATGAATTGTAAGTCAAATACAGCAGCTAAAAGGCAGTTCTGGTTAAATTCAGTCTCTGGCTTGTTTTTTCTTTGTTTTGACATTATAATGATTTTGGACAGCTTTACATACCTTTGACATACAGTACATGCACGATATTGGTTGGCTGATTGTCTGTAGCGCTTCTCAGTTGACATACGGTACATGGGACATGTATCTACTGAAAATGTGAGTACTGATATGTAAATTTAGGTCAGTATGAATGCAAAATATCAACAACAAAGAGGAAGTAATTTGGTTGTTTGATGACTACAGATGTTTGTCAGTTTGCCTTGCTGTACCTAGGCTGCTCAGACGGATGTTAATGTCTCACAGAAGCACCCAGTGTCATCTCACACATGGCTTCCAGCAATTATACACCTTAATCCCAGGTGACCCATCTGATGCCAGCTGTAATATCTCCTCTCACGCCAGCAATCCAAGTGAAAATGTGTACATATATTCATACAGTAAGTTCTCCCCAGAATAGTCTGCAGTTGGTTTGCAGGATGGAGGAGCTATACCAGCTATTAACAAATTCTAACCAACTCTGAGATCGCACATTTTTTCAAGGACAAGAAATTCATGTTATATTGAGGTTATATTATGATGCTAAAAGCTGTTTTAACATTGGCTGCATTTACAAGCACTTAAAAATCCATCATCACTTATAATGAGAGTAAGGCTTTATTCTGAGTAAGATGTATGCAGTACTTTTGTTTCATTAAATGATACTGAACTACTGTCGGCTTGAATAGTGGCTTTTAAATGTAAGTAGTTTTCTTCTTTACAACGTACAGAAGCTGTAGTGGAAAAAAACATCAAGTGGAATGTGTTTGTATGCATACTGAAAGCACCCTCTTCTTACACTGCTACTGATCAGGAGAAATGGTTGTCTTGGATGTCGAAACACAACAAATTCAAGGCTGAACTTTAAATTTAAAAAAAAAAATGTTGCTTCAAGCTCACCATACAAAAGTTCAGCCACTTGAAATGCATACCAAAGTCTTGAGAATTTGTCAGTTATCCATCTCCATAATCCACTCACACTTCACCTGAAGTTGCTTTAGTGGTACTCTCACTTCAAGTGCCACTTGCAAGGAGCACTTTTCAATACTTGTGTGTACACCACTGATGTGAGACTGATACAGGATGAATGCCTGTGGAATGACTTGTATAATGGCTCCGACTGAACTCTACTTGTCCTGTTCATATCCCAACTTAAAAAAGAGTCCACTTCTTACCCGGTAATCTCAAAGAGAGATGATAGTGTATGTGTGTGTGTATCTTGGGGGGGTTAGGGGTGGGGGTAGGAGATTGCCTGAAGGACCCTCAGGATAGAGGCCTCAGATCTACTTACCATCGCTTCACAACATTAAAAGGATGATATTACTTTGCTGAAAGCACAGAATTTCAATGAGAGTAGGAACAAACAAAAATGTTAAAGAATTCATTATAATATCATTTAGTAGATCAAAGGCTAGAGATACTTCTCAGTGATTAAGCTTTGTGGCTCTGCAAACTCATCTGCAGCGAGCAGAGCAGTATATACGTGTACACTTAATACATGTGGTTCAGTTCAGGACTGTGACCAGTTCACACTCTAATCTTATATCAGCCACATTGGAAAATGATGTGGACAGCCAAACAGAAAACAGGAACACTAAATCTGAATTAAACACTAAGGGCTTGCTGTGAACGTCGTCTATAAGAGCAGTGAGAGCAAGCTAAAACAGTAAAGCTGTGGCCAGACAGCTAAACAATGAACTGATACTCTTAAAATTGAGGGGAGCTATTGCTTCATCACTACGAGTGTCCCCTTTGTCACATTGCTTTCACATTGTTAGTCAGTACATTGTTATTATAAATATATAAGCTTGATTGTTATCTCAACAGCATAGTCTGTAGATTCTGCCCACTGTCAGCGATGCACATAACATTTTAAGCTCTGCATTTGGGTGCTTCTTGCCAAAATGCATGGGAGTATAAGTTAACGTACTTTTTTTATGTAAAGAGGATTTAACGTTAGACTTTGTAAATGAGATATTCTAATGCAGTTGTTAATCTGTTGCACTGATGATTAAACTGGGAGAATTTCATGCCCATCCAAGCTGCTCTGACTGTGAGCCACATAACATTAGCCCCTTTTACACTGCCAGATTTTCAGCGAATGTTGTTTTGCAGGCAAGCTGCGAACATTGAGACACACAGAGCCGGATTGGCGAGTTGATCCAAGGTGCCCAATTTTCCGCCGCGTAGGGGTAAACATATTGGTGGAACCTTTTTGGTTTAAAAAGAACGAGGCGCCCTTCCGTCACAGGAGGGACTGTTGATGACTTGTGGGAGGACCTGTTGATGACGCCGCACGTGCAACCCACTGGTGGTGGATAAACAGGAAACAGTTGATAGCACGAATGAGCAGCTAGTAGTAAGAGGGTAACGCAAATCTGAAAGAGACAGTAAAGATGGGGGAGACAAGGAATTTTGCGCCCTCTTTGCCCTCGCAAACAAAGAGGCCTTTATCAGGCCTTTTTCATTGTCAAATGAACGGGTGAACATGGCCCTGAAAAGGGCACATTCTGTATGAACAAAAGTAGGTAGGCGGCATTTCGCTGCACTCCCCAATTTTGTTTTTATACTGCCAATGCTGAAAAAAGACTGATTGGGCTTTCCTGCAAATTTGCACAATTCCTATTTAAAAAGGGCTAAAAACAGATGGGACTTACTTTTGGAACAAAGGGTAACAGAAATAGCCCCTTCCACCAAACAATTTCACTATCACGATTTTTCAGAACACAAAATAATATGTAAGTACAGACACATATGACAAATAGGAATCTTGGTCTCAGGTTCACTGTCCGAGGAGAGCGTTATGCCTTATGTCTCAAACTTGGCTTGAATTTACTTGCACCTCAATAGTGTAATTTCATTTGAATTAAGTTACATTTGGCCTATTTTTTTGTTTGTGTTATTTTGCTACTTTCTCGATGGTGTTAATGTTGATAAAATGAAGTTAGTTGAGGCTGTTTAACAGCAGCTCTGGTCAGATATTTTACTTTCTTGAATATTTGCATCTACTTCTTCACTGATTTCTGCAAAGAAAATAGGCATTTAATTCTCAGAAAGCTAGTAGGTATCACATTGAAAATACACCAAGCAGCGGCGGAGCACACCTGGTGTGTTCATATGTTTCAAGTGGGATGAAATCTTTGTACCAAGTTCAACATGACTCTTTACTGATTGGCTGCAGGTATTTTCTGGCTGCAATTCAATGCTATACGTTAGAATCCTAAGTTTTTAGTTTGGCCGCCCTTTGCCACAGTATCAAACGGACGCAGCTTAAAGTCGCTTTCCATGGATTTGCGTGGCAGCTCAGCGCAGGCTGCACTTCACTGCTGGCGTTAGTGTCTTGGTCAGGAAGACTTGACAGGCAAATGCTATACAGGCTTGAACCCTGGTACTGCAGTCAAAGTAGAGTGTGTTGGGGGGTCCTGACATGGAATTGTTTGGGAGCAGTTGTGGTTGGAATTTTTATTTTATTTTATTGGCCCAGCCGAGCTGTGGCCTCTTCTGCCTGTTCTAAATATTATACTGTACATGCTGCATGATTACATTTTGGAAATAACATATTTTATCAAGACAGTATCACTTCACCTCGGTCCGAGATCACTTCACCTCAGTATCACAGCTCTTCTATCAACTTTGCATGGAAATATGACAGTGGCAGAGAGCAGAAATGGACGTATTGTGTCAGTATTGAAAGTTCAGCTGAAGACCAATTAGTGTTTTTTTATGAAAGGAACAGAGAGTATGGAAGCATAGCCATATTTTACAAGGCAGCTTGTGTTTCCATCTGTGCTGCAGGCATGACATCAGTGTCTCTGTGTTGAGACAGGAAAATCTTATCCCACTGCCACTGTCATAAAAGCAACACAATAATGAAATGACATCACAGTGGGCCAGTAATTAAATGAGTAGACTGCTGTCTTGGAGTTTTTACAAGGCTGGGAGATCGTGAGTAACCCTGCAGCACGCTGGAGAAAAGGGTGTCAGTGGATTCAGCCCTGAGACTATGGGTTTGTTGAATGTGAAATTCACTCATTTATTATCTTTTTTCGTAAAAACACATTTGTATTGTCTCATTATCATGTCTTGACATAAATTTATATACACATACTCACAGAGCATTTGCTTGACTCTCATCTCCTTATTGTGACTAATACTTGACAGAGTACACAGCATCTCAGTTTGCTAACTGACAGGGAGTTGGTGGTATAGCAGATGACACTTTAAGCCATCTAATCTCCCTGGCCTTCAGCCTGGCATTAAATGGCTAGGCTGCTGGTGGAGGGAGATGAGTTTAATTATTACATTTCGGGCAAAAACTCATTAGCTCAGTGACCTGCAAAGCAGCAGAGGCCAGCGTCGATACTCGGGCTGCATGATACCAGAGGCTAGCCCATCTGACTGTGGGTGATAAATTAATCACAGCCCGTGCTCCTGCCGTGCCTGGCAGCAGACAACAGCAGCACTTGGTTTCCTTGCTCCTGTCTTCCTGTAAAACACACAATGAGCCATAGAAAAGGATGAAGTGGAACACTGTAACACTGACTTTACTGAATCTCAGGTTTTGTCATTGGGCAGATTTACAAGGAGAGTCATTTGCAGCTGTAGTTGCTGGTTGTGACGTGTGAATTAACTTCTGCTTATTCAAACATTGTGTATTGCGCCAGAGCATCATTTGCATAAGAAAATGCTAATTTCATCTCTGGTTCTTTTAAGTAGCTGCAACTCCATTATGTTTTTACATAAATTGTCATTCGCTCTCCTTACATCAAAGAAAATTCACAACCGGGCATGTGGGGAGGGTCGGCACATTGAGTGCTACTCTAAACAGGGAAGTGTTAAACACTTCAGACAGTAAACAAGCCTGATCTCACTCCACCTCCCTCAGGGAGCAGGTCCACCACACTGCCTGCCTGTTTAACATGGAGAAGTTCCCATAAGAACTTTCATAAAAACTCCACTTATGAGAACTTCAAAGAATGTCCGGGCTAGCGGGGGAGAAGAATCTTCTATCAGTCCGCCTAGTTATGCCTTGAGCTAAAGAGGCTCTCTCTCTCCATGCTGATGGATACAATGCAAATAAGCTGCTAGAGGAAGAAGGACAAGATTGAGGGAAAAAGGGAAGTATAGGAGAGCAAGCAGATGAGCAAAGCTGCAGGGATGGTAAAGACGAGAATATGGAATCTGATGAAGCAGGAACTCTTTCATCTTCCAGCAAATGGCCACGAATCTTACCATGGCTGTTTCCGCGCTGACAACCAGACCCATCTATAATCCACCAAAATGATGTTCAGTCTCGCACATATTGAAACAGTGGTTGTTTTATTCTATTGATAGCAGAAGATTGAGGGGTTACCTAGTGGTGCATGCTGGGTAGCAACAGCTTGACGCCTCATTGATTCACTGTTGGAGTGACTGGAGCAGAGGTCACGGTGGGGTCAACACAATTAGAGATGAACCCATGGTCTTTAATGAGGAGGAGGGATGAAAGGGTCGCCAATTACTCTGTGCTGCTTTGTGCCGAAAACAACCTGGTGCTGTTTCAGACCCAGCATGATTAACCTTCAGCAGCTCAGACTCTGTTTATTCTTTACATGAGAAGATGCTGAAGGAGGGAGGGCTGTTAATTAGTGCTCATGATGTTAGAGCTGTGTGGTTTTTTTTAGAGTTTGCTTTTTTACACTTATTGTTGACCCTGTTTATCAGGGTTTATTGGGGTCAACGGGACAGTGGTAGAGGGGCCCTGCCTTGGTCTCCTGCACACTGGATGCTAAAAGATGAATGCATGGTACAGTCTTTGTGCACACACATGCAGATAGATGCAAGAGTTTCCAAACCATTATCTGAAGAACAACCAGAAGAATCATTTTCTAAGTTTTAAAGGTAACACTTAAACGCTTACAGTAGCAAAGGATGGAAAACCATCAGTCAGTGTTTGGCCCATTTATGCTCAACGTTAAATACGGATCCGGATACGGACGGAGCCATTTGTCCGTGCTCCGCGTTCATTTCATCGGTATTTCTGCACATTTCCATAAAGCTTACAGATACGGGCCAAACCAAGCAGTACCAACGGAAACCATGGGAGCAGTGTTGCTGTCACTACCCGATACGTAGCTCTAGTGAGACACGAAGAAGAAAAAAGCAATGGCGGAACTTTTTGAGGAAAGAAATTCTCCGTCCTCCAGTCGCGATGTATTTAACGGCCTCACCAACCGCCGCCTCCTACAACGCTGCCTCTGTTTAGGGGTACATTATTACAGAGGTACATTATCAATATCTCCTCCACAGTCGCCATGTTTATTTTTGAGTTTGTTGCCATTAACTTTTGACTCTGGGCTGCCCCCTGGTGGATATATTGGTTAACATCCTTGCCAATGTAAAGGACGCATGGAAGTATGTGGGCAGTGACGGTAACATCGTTTGAAACAGACGTATACATTTTCGTACGTAAAGGGAGCATAAATGGGCCTTTAAAGTGTGAAAAAGCCAATTTGGAGCAGTCAGTGTCTACTAGATCCAAAACGTAATTTCCTCTGTATCACATACTGTAATTGCAGTATGGTTTGCCCTAATTGCTGTTAGTAGAGAAAGGAGGCAGATAAGAGCTTAAGACGAACTGAGCCTGAGTTTGTATCATCTCTGTTGTCTGTGTTCCTGGATGGTTGATTTAAAGGAATAGTTTGCATGGCTGTAGCTGACTCATAATCATGCCACTCAAATCAGATTTGGCTGTTCAACACAAATATTCGACAATTTGTTTCTTTTTATCCATGAAGAACTTGATAGATCAAACAGGGTTGGGGATTAAGCACTTCTAAGCAAAGGGCAGAAGACAACATTATTTCAGAGCCTTAAGGGCAAAGCCTCTCCTCCCCTGTGTCGTGTCCACAGTTGCCTGTAACAAAGAGCAGCAAAATCCAGAGACCAAAACGTCCCCAAAAGTACAGAGCACACCGGCAGGCAAAAAAGGGAAAAACAACTGCTGGACTTGAAGCAGTCTCAGTCGACTGAGGGTTCTCCGACTGATGATTGAATCTCCGACTTTTAGGGGTCAACCCCAATAGCTTGAAATTTTGGATAAAACTCTCATTCACAGTCTTGCAGAGAGTTGGATATGAAAATCTTGTCAGTAAATATGAAGCTGGACACAACGCGACAACAAGTTAAGACACCGCTTAGAGAACACAAAGAGACGCCCATTGATTTCTTCAGAAAAAAAACTGTACTGAAGAAATCTGTTGTGCACAACAGAGTCACTTTACTAAGGCAGCATCTTAGCCTTGAAATGCTCATTTGGTATTATTATTTTTGTCTACAAAATGGGGGTTATGGTTTTAATTATCTCAAATAACCCTTCAGTCAGTGTCTGTTATTTGTGTTGCATAGGAATTGAACCTTATTCTGTTTAGACAACACATTTAAAAATTTTCATCCTGATCTGTGTGGGAGGAGGTGGTTGGGAGGGGGAATTCTTCTGCTTTCACGCCGTGGTCAGACGGATAGGTCATGAAACAGGAAGTACTGTAGGAAGTCGGCAGTGTGGAGGAGTTTTCCTCTGTGTTTTAGCTCTGTCCAGTCCAAGAGCACAAAGATCATTACATTATTGATTACCATTAAATGTTGGTCATCTTAGTCTAGTCTGGATGTCTTTGGACTGTGGGAGGAAACCCACGCAGGCACAGGGTTACCATGCAAACACAGAAAGTCCCTGGCTGGCCGGCAACAGCACTGAACTGCACCACCACTGCACTGCTGTGACGCCTCACTCCTACTTTGTAGACTTCATGTTTCCTAAGAACTGTCCAGTACAGTCATAGGTCAGGGTCTACTGTTAACTGTCACCAGCTGAGGATTTGCTGAGGATGTAGTATGGAGTTAGGTACCTTACTTATCAATGATGGTTATTAAGGGATCCTGTAAAATACCAATATATCAATCAGTCAGTCACAAAATTAAACTGGCAATAGCATGTTTTTTGCTTTAGCGTATAATTATGAAGTCAATGTTGATTACACAATTTAATGGCTATAGAATAATGACACCATCTGCGTTTAGACTGGTTTCCTATTAACTTCACTTTCATGATGCAATTATGTCTGCCTTTAAGTGAGATCTGCTGGGGAAATGGAGGCTAACTGGCAGTCTAGTCAGGTTGGTACCCTGGCAACATCTCTGTCTGCTTTCAAGTCTTCATTATAGCCTAATATAATGAGTAAACTCACACTTTTGTTCTGTGTTGTTGGTAGTCTCAACTCGAAGGAAAACGGAAAAGCAATCCGGTTGTTGTTGTTGCAATAGAGGCACCAACAATAATAAATAGTGATGGTGGGAGGTGGGAGTCGTCCATTTCCACCCCTCAAATCTAGGAATCCTTTTGAAGTAATGGACATTTTTGAAAATTTACTTAATTTACTTACAAGACTTTGGGGAGAAGATCGATACCACTCTTATGTCTGCATGGTGCAGAACAAGGCTAGCTAGCTAGTTTCATCCTGTTTCCAGTCTTTATGCTAAGCTAGGCTAACCATCTCCTGATTCCAGCTTCATACTTAACCTTCAGACATGAGAGTGGTTTATATATCAGACCCTTTCTGGAGGCCTGCCTTGTATCCATGTTAGCAAACACTTGAGACTGTGCAATTTTCAAAATAGTAAATATCTTCTATATTCGCCAATCAGAAATACTGTTTTATCAAACAGAAAAGAACATGTTTATTTTCTGCTCATCACGCAGTCATACTTCATGTGTAGAAAAAATGTTAAATGGGAACCCTTAGGCTCCTTTTATCAACACAATAAGTGACATCCTGCTATTGTTTGGGCAGGCATAGTAACAGATTTGAAATCCTGTGCAATCCAACCTTGGAAAAGTGTGTTTCACACCCTTACAAAGCATGGTCACACTTCCAAAGATCCACAGGAATTGGATTTCATGGGTGAGATAAAGAGAAGAACGTTTGGCTGTGAGGTTCGCTCGGGGGGCTTAGCACTTCTTGTTAAGGTTCCATCCGGGGGTGGGGGTTATATTCTGAAGTTAAAGAGAGGCGTTGAGAAGGTCAGAGGCAAGCGTAGATTAGAAAACCACCGAGCTGTTTTAGTGATGTTTGATCTTTTTCTTTTTTTTCAATTTGAGGAAATTAATAAAATAGATATAAAAATTATTTACCAATATGCTGAATATCCAGAAAATTAATGATACCAAAAACATACACTCCACTATGATTAAAGGAAAAGGATACAGACATCAGATGAATACAGATTCATGCAGCATGTGACTATATACACAGGTTGCGTTTTAGGCTTTTGAGTTTAGTGTGAAACTGTGTAACCAACAGTTTTATTCCAAAGTGCTACAAATCCATTTTAATATATCATCTGAAGACACTTGGATATTGCCAGAGGTTAACCATTCAAAAATTAAGAGACTCAAGAGGATTCAGTCCTGAATTACCATAAAATCTGTTTTAAAATTGTGCTGCTCATTGCATTAGATTAGGTGTGACTTTTCTTTTGGATATAATGAAATTACAATATGGAGCTCAGCCTTGTAGATGTTCGTGTGAGTGCCGGTTGCTGCAGCTCATTGGCTTGTCCCATGGGTCGTATTGATTTTTTTGTCAGCAAGATAGAGTTTCTGCCATAGTAACATATTACATCTGCATTGATCAGGACAACTTGTCTGGGACGTGAGATGTAGATGTACAACAGGCTCCATCGCTGCTTTACAGACTCTGCAGCCTGAGAGAGATTTATCATTACATAGAGAAAATTGTCTCTAAACAGTTGGTAATATTTGTATTTCATTTATATTTTATGTATGCTGTATTTAAGCTTCCATTTCTCATCCCTATTACAAATAATAAAGCAGTCACAGGACAGCAGGAGGACACTAGGTACCTACTGTCAGTGTGAACAATGAACCTCAACCAGAAACACATTCATATTGCACTAATTTGCAACAGCAAATGCATTTTTTGTAAGAAATGTAATACAGCCCAGATGACCATTTTTTTAATCAACATAATGAGAAACTTTTGTTAATGAACATATCTACAAAGTCACAGATTGTATCTGCTTGTAGCAACTACAGCTTTTAAAAACTTCACTCACAGCACAGTACTTGTTTAAGGTTATGATATTGGTTTAATATCAACACAGTCCACAGATTTGAAGCATGAAACCAAACATGTTGAATTCATTAAAAGTTAACTGAAACCATTTCTCCCCTAACCTTTACCAAAGCGCCTTTGATGCTTAAAATGAACCACGCACAGGACTCAGAGTGTGAACCCCAGTCTCTTGTGTCAAAGTCCCATTTTACTCCACCTTACACCCCAAACACCTTTCCATGTGGTAAATAAATGTTCCTACACTTGAAATGCCATTGCCAGAGAATATAATCCATGCGAGAGTTTTTCCAAGAGTTTCCTTATCTGGGAAAACAAATTAGTGTCTATACAGGGTTGACAGAGTTGATTAGGGATGTGAAATGCTTGCTTAACAGCAATTTGATTAAATTCAATTTGTCAAGTTGGCAATTTAATTTAAGAGTGATTAACTGTCTTAACTCTATTTGATTTTAGAAGCTATTATTCATTTCAGCAGTGACTAGTTAAAACTTTATATACATTAGGCTAAATAAACTTTTGCAGTAATGTGAAACTATTCTCAATCTATAGAAGAAAACATGTTTAAATATTATTCAAAACAAGTATTTCACTACATGTAATTGCATTAGAAATATAAAACTAAGCGTCATCTGACCAACAGTATCGTCTAATTGCGTAGTGGCATAAGCAGTGGTCATAATATTTACCACTGGCATTGGCCATAGTAACAGTAGCAGTAGCACTACATCAGTCCCAGTTTCAGCTTTTCAATCGTGGTAGATGAGAGAGTAGTTTCTATTCAGTCTAATTATTGTGGTTTGGAAAGTTTAAAGGGGACTTCGTATACTCATTCTCAGGTTCATACTTGTATTTTATGTTTCGACCAGAACATGTTTACATGCTTTAATGTTAAAAAAAAAAAAAGTGTTTTCCTCAAACTGTCTGTGCTGTAACACCTGTATTCACCCTCTGGCCTAAACGCTCTGTTTAAGTGCCTGTCTCTTAAACCCCACCACCTGTAAATGCCCAGTCAGCTCTGATTGGTCAGCGTTTTTGGGTCTTCCATTTCTTGACGTCTCTGCACCATCACTGCAGCTGGGTAAATGATTGTAACAGAGAATAGCGGCACTGTCTTTTGGGAAGACACATAATAATGTACATAATAATCCGAAACTAGAGAGAAATCAACAAAATTTGCAATCAAGACAACGCGTTTCCTTGATGTTAGCGTGTAGCTTCAGGCTGTGTAATATACTTGCCGTAGCGTTCCTGGAGCAGGTGATCATATAAAGAAATTGTCAATGTATGACGTCAGCTTGGAGCCAACGTCAAAAAAGCTGAGGTTTTTGCTCACAGGGTTGACTTTTATGTGAAAAGAATTGATTTTTTTTAACGAAGGCCGGTACATTATATCTTTCGGCAGATCAATGCATTCTTTTCAACACAATAACTCATTCATCACTACCCTATTAGTAAGTTACAGAAGAAAACACCCTCTGGTTTTTAAGGATTTTCCAAACTTCCAAAATTTAGCTGATTCAAACTTAGCAATGTAACAGAGAAATTAAACCAAACCATCACTCTAGAGCATGTACTAATTTTTTTTTTCTTTTCTCATGGAGAAAGCAGCACAGTAGAGTGGTGCAAAGGACTTTTTTTCTCCTTTCAAAGTATTTGAGTCTTGCCATCAAATCATCCAGATTGTTAAACAGATAAATCCTTGTGACCTTTAAATCCCAAATATGCAAGGAGCCTTTGTCTGTTACAGTGTGTACCCTGAACTGACTTGGCAGGGTCAGCTGGGATCTGGGCTGCTGGTGAACTGGAGGGGTTAGAGGATAGCGTGCAGTCACTTGCAAACCAGTTGCCATCATATACAACTAAGCGTGTAAATGTTTCAGGACTGTATTTTCAGGAAGCTCTAAAATAATCACTCAAAGGGACAGGCCCACATTACCATACCATACTAGGGAATAGCGACTAGCTTTTAAATGCATTTCAAATCATCATGGGATTTTCCATTTAATTTGATTTATCTGCTGTATGGGGCATTTGACTGGCACACAGTTATATTATTTTGATCAAATATAGAGGTCATTTAAATCAGCAAATAATCACCAATAAATTTCCAGTGTTGCAAGACAAATGTTTTTGTCCCATCTCTCAACCCTGTGAACTGGGCCTGCAGTGGGGGTTTTGGTGGCTCAGCTCTGGGATCCACATGCTGCAGTAATCCAGAGAGGGTTAGGATAAAGCCCGGCTTCGCCTCACTCTCTGCCTCCTCCCAGATCAGATGAGATTAGGAAAGAGCTAAGGAGCTCTGGAGGAAGGCAGGGCTCAGAAACGCTGAGGCTGAGGAGAGGAGGGACACAGTCAGGCAGGTGGGCACTCCTGCAGGAAGAGAGAGAAGGAGAGCAGAGACGGGTGCTCTCAGGACTGCAGGGCTGAATATTCATGTTGGTGCATGTGAAGGAGTGTTGCTGTGGAGGAGAGTTTGGAGCCAGCTAGACAAGGTGTGTGATGAAGTAGATGCACTTGATTTAATTCAAATGGTCTTTCTCAGCTCTTGTGTCCTTGATGTATTTAATGTAAATCCAGTGGTCACAGATTGAATTCCAAAGCAAAAGACCTCTGAGAAGAACAAAAGAGAGTAACACTCCTGTGCTCTTCTGTGGCAGAAATGCTGGTTCAGTCCAGTGCCTTTTGCTTGCCTTTGTTGCAGGGAAACCTGTAAGAGATCAAGTCCTTATTGCTCTAATAGTGAGTCCTGCTGGTTGGTCACTGAACCTATGTGCACTTTATGCCCTCCTGGTGAAGCTCTTTGCTGTCAGGTGAAATGAAGCAGCTGGTGTCTTCATACTTCCCAGGACAAAAGTGGAATTAATTGTAACAAAGAGTGCAAAGCAGCATGATGGTAATACCAAGTTTGAGGAGAAAATGGACAAATAGAAGAATGAAAAGAAAGCATGAAGGCTGATTTTATAAAGTTAAAAGTTAAAGTTATCTGGTTGGTTGCATGGTAATGTTTGTATAGAATTATTTGAAGTAGTGAGTCAGAAATGTCTCCAGAAAAGACCCATATCAAACTGTCATTTGTTCAACTATAAGAATAGTATTTGTTGTTAAGTCAGTCAGAGAGTGCAAAAATATTCTGCCCAAGTAGTGACTTGGATTTTTTGATACTGCCTTTTGTTTTGGTGCAAGGAATCTCTGACTGTTTGTCTAGTGACATTCCCATGAACACTCACTATATGATCTGTGCAGTAGTTTGAATGCATTTGCTGTATATAACTGTTTGTGCCACTTTTTATACTGTAATGGCTGAAAAACACTGCGAGTTAAGTTGATCCGGTCTTTGTCTTGCTCTTTTTCAGCAAGCCATGCCAAACTGATACTGGAGTAACAGGGCTGAGAGTGGAACTATGTGTTAAGGATTGTCTGTTGACCCATCTGGAGCCCACTGATATTCATCTTCGGCGGTTTGAGGAAGTTGTTTTGGCAATGGGGAGGAAGAAGATCCAGATCACGCGAATCGTAGATGAGAGGAACCGACAGGTAAGTGTCCTCTTCTTACATCTTAGCCATTTATTGTATGCTTATTCAAAGCCCCTTGCAATACAGCAACATAACCCATGCAGTATTGTTGCCTTGTTATATCCATTGGATTGTTTTTGAAGTGGCAACCTCTGGGGCTGAAAAATGAAGCCAACGCTGAAGTGCTAAAAGCTGTGGTTCCTCGAATGGCCTCTTGAGGCTTGTTCCAAAACCGAGTCAATCCCCATAGAGCCCTCATGTTAAACTTCACAAGTAAAATTAAATGTTTGCAGCCTGGTACAAAAAATTGTTTCGGTCTCTATAGCTAGTTCACCATTCATACCAACTGTACAGAGTTTTTTATATAACTCATATAAAAATAACCCATTTAAATTTTCATTTATTCATCCATTATCTGTAGTTGCTTATCCCTGGTACAGGGTCCTGGGAGGGCTGCAGCCTATCCCAGCTGACATTTGGCAAGAGGCGGGCCACTACCTGGACAGGTCACTGGACTATCACAGGGATGACACATAGCTCAGACAACCACTCAAACTCACAATCACACCCACGGGATAATTAGATGTCGCCAGTTAACTTAACCTGCATGTCTTTGGATTGTGGGAGAAAGCTGGAGAACCTCGAGAAAACTCATGCTGACATGAGGAAAACGTGCAAAGTCAACATGGATTTGAATCCGGATGGTGCTAATCCCTGCACCTCTGTGCCGCCTCGGTTTAAATTTTATTAAGGCTTAAAGTTATGCATGTTTAGGGGTGTGCCTGCTTTGAGTTACAAGCCATCTACCAGTAGTGCCCTCGTCAAAATGCCATATTCGGGATTTCAAAACAGGAGTCGACAAACCAATGGGTGATGTCATGTTGGCCACATCCATTATTTTTATACAGTCTATGGTTATAACTCATATGAGGATTAGATGAGGCCAAAAAAACCTCCTGTGCACATTAGCTTCTGTAATGTATATACTCCTTATCTCTGACACCACTCTGTTGATCATTTCCCCTGTTTGTTGTATAACAACATACCTCCATACAAAACACCCTGTATAATTCTGCTGTGGTAAACAACATCTGGAGGCAGCTTTGGTTAGCTTTCAAAATATGTAATGTGATGATGTGTGGCCCTGAATCCTGCTGAGATCCCACTCTCACAACCAGGGTTATAACTGTGTTCAAAGAACCCAAATGAGCAATAAACTGAGTTGGAGTTGACATTTGAAAAGTAGCCCTTTAGAATTCCTTTTAGAAAGACCAAATATTCGGGGTGCTGGTGGCTTAGTGGTAGACAGGTTCATGAACATTTCACGAAGGGATCCCTCACGGAACCTTCTGCGGATCCCCTTGGGTTTCAATCTAAAGAACTCCTTATGATTCCTCTAAGCTGTTTTACTTTAAGAGTGCAGTGGTCACAGCTGGTGGCGAGGGCAGTAATTTGGGGTTAGCCGGGTCCGGACGGCACCCTGTCATTAGCAGGGTGGGTCAGTGTCAGGGACACACAGTGGCCTTCTCTCCTCACCAGCCACAGTGCTGCCCACTGGAATCCCTCTCTGTCTGTCTCCTCTATATATATCACCCCCAACAGCACAACAAATACCAGCCTGTCTGGAAGGAAGGCTCAGGCTCTGGAAATAGGGATGTGGCTGGAAAATAAATATCTGGGATGATGTTTATATTTGATGTTTGGTTGTCTTGGCCAGAGCCTTTTTAGATAGACACTGCTTTAGCTGTCGGGTGTGCATCGCCGCAGCCTGCTGTATATTTAGCTTCTTGTACTCTATTTTGGGAAGTTGGCTTGTGTTCTTATTTTATCTTCCAAGCGCATCAAGTGTTTTTAGCTGGTTTTCCTCTTTTTTTAAACTAACACACTATTACACACTATGCAAAATGTATATTAATAATGACAGTAGACAGATGCAGCAGAGATACACCAGATATCAGGAGTCACACTTACATTCTAAAAGAGGAACAAGGTAGTTCTTTGTTACAGGAATGTATTTGCAAGTCATGCTGAAGAATAATTATCTTAATTTCAAACATTATTTAAGAGGTTACTGTAAAAAACCCTCGCAACTTTTAACTGCCCTTGGAATGATACTGAGAACTGTGGCGTCCGTTTTACCACTATCGTCTAATCTAGTTACGGTAATGAGATGCAACATTTATTCAGAGACTGCTACTGTTCCAAATGCTTCTGGCATTAGTGCAAATGTTCAGCTTGGTTGAACATGAACTTGGTTGGCCATCTGATGCAGTCTTTGCTCCCTAACTGGAACATGTGATGTTGCATGAGCACCAACATCTTGGCTGAGGACACTTTGCGCCTCAGACATTTCAAAAACAAATTAAACTACACTGGAGACAAAATGTGACATTATATCTCCCCCAATGGGAAAAAATGTTAACATGTTTTATGAAAATATACTTTAATGACCAAATAGGAGATTAAATGACTGTTTCTATCTGGCTTCCTGTGCTATAAAATATAAAAAGCCCCAGTGCTATCATGCATATAATGGTAGACTCCACAGCTCCCTGTGTAAAAGCCTCCGAGTTACGCTGTAAGTGGCTGTAAGTCACCAGGTTCCACACATTTAACCCAACATCTGACTTATGAAGGCTACAGTTTCCACTCTGCATGTGTCAGTCATCTGACTTTCAGTGAGGACCACTTTAGAGGAAGCGTTATTTCTTCAGAAGTTACAGCAGATAGACCAGCTTATTCCCAGTAGTGGAGAGGAGGTGCTATGGAAAGTAGTAAGATGTAAGATGCCATGGTAAAGAATAATTTGTTTCTTGATTTCAGGATCATGTTAGAGCAAGATGAGTAGAGCAGTATGGGAGATGTGTGGGCATTTTTTTCTGTACAGATAAAATATCTCTAAGATGCACACGCGCTTGCCTAAAACACCCCAGAAGTAAACTGCCAGCCTGTACAGCTAATTTGGTTGTTATTAGGCCATTAGATAGCTGTTATCAGTGGTGATTATTGTCATAGATATGCTTTAGTAGGGGCCTGCCACAAGGCTGACAAGGCCATTATCAGTAGCCGAAATGAAACTTTCCTCAAGAAAGGGCTTTCATGGGACTTTCTCTGAGTCCACATCTAGGATGGGAGGAATGAGTGAAGGATGAGTCAAATACAGGACTTTTACCCAGGACGTAGGCTTCGAGTCTGACGTAAAACAAATATTTATGCCCAACCATGATCTTTTCTAAACCTAACCACGTGATTTTGGTGCCTAACCCCAAGGAAAGTGACAGTGAAATGTAACAGTGTGGTAATGGCCATTGGATGGGCTGATAACGGCCCAGTAGAGCAATGTAGCAGGCCCCTACTGACCCATATCTCTACAGCTTATGACCACAGCCAGCTGACAACATCCTGATCAGTGTTACTTTAAAAGTAATCAAAGTATGTTACTGCGTTACTTTTTTAAAAAAGTAACCAGTTACTTTACTGCGTACTCCCTCAGTAAAGTAACTCAATTACTTTAAAAGTACTTCCAACGTTACTCCCTAAGAAAGGAAACTCTATATTCTAGTATTCTACATTTCCTATTGGGCAATGGACCACAGGGCGCTAAGCCTACATTTTTTTGTCTCCAAAATTAAAGTGATGGACCACTTGCCCTTCACTGAGATCCAATTCTCCCATCACAGCCGTCACTTTGACCAGTAGAAACACAGAACGATCTGCTGCCGTAATTAAAAACTGTATGACAACAACACCCCAGCGTTTTTAATATTTCCTCTAGGGATGTTACCACACAGAGTAAAAGGGGGAAATGATGGTGTGAAACAGCAGAGGCACTTTGTCAACCCGCTGAGTTAACGTTACTGTCGTTAGCATCAAGCTAGCAAACAATGGTGCATCCTCACGGTCGGACATAAAGTGATAACATTAACAAATAGTGGCGGGGCTTTTACTCACCACAACTGCAGAGGCTCCCAGCTTCATTTGAAACAAACTACATTATAGACGGTCCGTTATTTATTAATCCCTCTGTGTGTTTATATATTTACTTTTTATCCGCTCCGTTGTCTTTGTAAAGTTAACATATCGCTCCATCATTTTAAACTCAACACTTGTTTCAAATTAAAAGCCCCTTATAGCCTTGGCTGAGAGAATCCCTCCATTTTCTAAGTAGGCTTTTATTTTGAAACATTTGTCAGAACTTCCTGTGGAAGATACAGTAGCTTGATAGTTTACATATGGCGCTTCAAATGTAGCTCCTGCCATCTGCTGATGCTTTTAGGTGACTACAACAACATATCGGCTGGCACATGAACACACACAGTTCTGGCAGTGACAAATAATAAGGAAAGTAATAAAAATAGGGCAAGAATAACCCGATGACATCACACACGCCATGAATGACGACAGAGGATAATTGGTGAGTACCAGCGTGTAGCGTGTACCAGGCATAATGCAAGTCCGGAGTCTGAAATATGTCTGTCAGCGAGTCCTACTCCACCTATTTAGACTCCACCACAGACAACAGCATTTCATCTACCACGTAGCGAGCCATAAGCTCCGTGGCTTCTTTCAGACTGATAGGTTTAACGTTATCTCCGTTATTAGAACCAAACGACAGCTGTTGCTGTTTCGGAGCTGAAGGACCAGCGTTCTAAAAGTAACGGAAGTAACTGATGTCTTGTTTGAAAATGTACTTAAGTATTTGATTACTCAAACAGCAAACTAACGCGTTAGGTTACTCATTACTGCAAAAAGTAATCAAAGTACTCTAACGTGTTACAAAGTAACGCATTATACCCAACTCTGATCCTGATTGGGTCAGATTCAGCAATTCCTCCTCTTCCTAACCCCTCTTTCTAAAGTCATATTTATAGGATAAGTTATAATTGCCTTACCTGAATTGCAAGTCTACTTAAAATGCAAATTACTCTGCTCCGCCTCCATGTGTCAGTACTAAAATCTGACTGTTTTCAGGGACAATTGTAGTAAGAAGCAAGACTCTTCACATCATCATCAACTTCTGATTCAGGGCCCTTGAGCAAGCACCTGAACTCCTAACTGCTCCAGTAAAACTGCTCAGCAGCCAACAGCAGAAGAAACATTTGAGCTGCAGAGCTGTGAATGTGTAGAAATGTAACAGGCAGACAAGGACCAATACCTTATACTCTGCATTACTGGAACTCTTGGAGGTGTGAGAGGGTGTGAAGGCAGCCTCTAGATACATGATGACATGAGTCAGGATCCCTGAGGCCATGATGGAAGGAAAACATACGCAGATAAACACAGATGACTCATTGCAGGGAGTTAGCTACACACCAAAAGCAAAAGAGGTGATGAGTGTATGATCGATGTTTGACCTATGCACTCCAAACATTTTATTCTAGCCTTGTGGTAGAGGTGCATTTTTTGGCTTGGGGGAACATGGAGGTTTCAGATGTGCTTGTTGTCATTTTAGATGCCACAGTATGTAACACTGTGTGGGTGGAATGTTTTTTTTTAGTTTCATATGTCAGAGAAAGGTTTACTGACAGTATGTGGACTTTTTAGGAATATGATGAAGGCACAACACATAGCAATCATTGAGAGAGGGAAAACATCACTCAGTTGGTTTCCCCACCCACATGTCTTATCCACTCTATCAGTGGCGTTCCAGTCATCGCCACTTTCCAGGTTATCGCCACCCTCATTTGGTTAACCCTATCCGTCTTCCACCTCCACCCTCCTCCCTCTCCCCTTCCTGTGTGACACAGGCACATTTTGAATCACTTCTTATCGCTGTTTCTGTCAGCACTGACTGTGTATTTCAGTGTCAGTTGATTTTGTGTCAGTAGCTCACATTATGGCTGTGTTCAATGATTCATTATTAGTTGTGTGGGGTAAGAGCAGCAGCTGAATCACTGATTTAGTAACCCACAATTCACTGCAATACAGGTATGACATAGTTTTTCCACCTGCCAACTACAGAAACAAAACAAATCATGTGGGCAAGAAATAATATTCAACCACATCATGTTAAAGTTATGTGGTTAATATGTAGTAACAGTGCCTATACATGCTGTATATAAATCCAAAAAAAGAACCCAAAAATCAAAAGAAAGTCCATGTAAGTAATACCCAATTTATCTAGTCATACAACCTTTCAGTTTGAATGTATGTAGCCTAAATGTTGTACACAGATGTATGACTATCATTTTGTTCACTCACAAAGAAAGCCTATAAATGGGGATTTATATCTTCTTGTCTGCAGGGACAGACAGTTTACATGATTGTAATTGTCCCTCGAACATTTCCAAGGCAACGAGTGAAACAGACTTATGGCCTGTCTATTAGCAGCTATTAGCTTGCAGTCTCATGCCCTTGCTTGTCTCATGATGACAGTGAACACATCACAATATTGAATTCCAAGAGGGCTCAGTCAGCAAGTTCAGAGGGTGGACATTTGGATTCAGTCCCAGATGGCCACGACCAAAATGCCAAATTCAAGGCTTCAAAGCCACAATCCAGTATAGGTGACATCACAATAGCTATGTCCCTTACTTCTTTTTTTACAGTCCATGGTCTTCTGCTGTTATGTATATATTGTGCAAATAATAATAACCTTTTGATGAAGAGGACAGTTAAGAATATGCTTTAGGGGAAAAAAGAAGAGAGAATGGTAAGAATATCCAGCTGAGCATCAGGTGTTGGTTTCAAAATGGTTTTAAAAGCAGTCAGTTGGCCATTTTGGTCTGCCTGCACGTAAACTGATGGTTTGTCTGTCTGAAATGTGCCTCTGAACGAGGACTGAGTTTATGATGCTTTTAGTTTCCCAACTTAACCAGGGTTTCCAACACATTCATTTAGGTGCACCGTTGTTAAATATACCGTTCAGTTATTCATTGCTCCATGTTCTCCTAGCGCAGAGTGTCCTCTCGAAACAGACAGAGCAGCAGGATGCAAGGTGCAGTGAAAAAGAAACCTAACTGTTTATTGTGCTGGGTGTGAAAGTTTGCATCCACTCACAAACAGCTGTCCTTTTCATCCATCGACCTGATCTGATCAGCTCTGATTGAAACAGATCAATAACCCACCCTGCAGAGGAAAAAAGTTCTGCCTGCACTGCATGTCTACAAAGGGTAGACAGACAGATACACAAGGATCCCTCCCCCCAACATCTACCACCATGCATAGATTCTGATTCTGTGGGAAACTTCCAAGCCATACTCTCCTCACAGTCCCTCATCCTTTTATAACAGGATGGATGTTCAAAGAAAAAAAGACTGACCCTCAGTTTTTGTCTCCCCAGGTGACTTTCATGAAGAGGAAGTTTGGTCTGATGAAGAAAGCCTACGAGTTGAGCGTTCTGTGTGACTGTGAAATCGCCCTCATCATCTTCAACAGCTCCAACAAGCTGTTCCAGTATGCTAGCACCGACATGGACAAAGTCCTCCTGAAATACACCGAGTACAATGAACCGCACGAGAGCAGAACTAACTCTGATATTGTAGAGGTGAGTGGCAGTGTCTTTTATTGCAGCGGTCTTCTCCACCTCATGTCATAATATCAGTGCTAGTGTTGCAGAGCTTTGACCCAAAATATGGCACCCAGCACAGTCTTATTAATGTAACGTCTGTTTGTAGAGAAAATAGGAACTTTATTTTTCCTCTTTACTTTGCTGTGTGATCTATTGAAACCTTATGCTGTTGCAGTGTCGTGTGTCAGCTACATGCAAATATGCCTCACACTCAACAAGCTATTTTGCATTGACACTCATGAAATGATAGAAAAGATTTTATATTTGATAGAGTTTCTCATTTGATAGTTCAGAAGAGAGCATTCATGGAGTTATGTTCCCATGTGAATAAAGAAGAAAAGAGAAAAAAGTTGTGAACAAGAGAAAAAATACTTATATAAACAAGCAAGAAGGAGAGAGAGCGAGAGGGAGCTTGTCATTGTAAAACATAAAATGGAGGATTTCAACTTGTTTTGTTTACTGTCCCATCAGGGCTGAAAATTCCTCAATATTTTTTGAAAGCTCTGATGCCATTAACATCCATTTAGAGGTTTAAGGAAGGAAACAACTACAGTTTGTGTTTTAGAAAGATGAATTTCTAGAAAGCAGATGTTGTTTAGCCCCTGCTGCCATCAGTAAGGTCTAACTTCTTTTAAAAATTAGGATAGTAGAATATATACTATGAAAAACATTTATTTTTGTTATTCGAGGGGAGACATAAACGCCTAACTTCAGATACAGGACAAAATACACGCCAGTACTATCTGTAACAATGGAGAGGTAGGAGAAACGGACAGGAATGTCCCTGTACGGCTCAGGAAGTGGAGTAATTTCATGCTGACTTACATGGTACACAACAAAAGGACCTCAAGAGACAACCAGGACTTGATGTGATAATACTGATTAAAACCCTGTGGAAATTTAAGCCCTAAAGTCAAATGAAAGCAATAAAATAATTAAAGCAAATACAAATGAGAACATCCAACAGTAAACAAAAAGAATTAAAAATGGCAAAAGTAGAATATAAATAGTTTTATTATCATTGCAAATGCATTCAGTGAAACATGAAGGAGGACATCTTGGGTTGCACATGCTGCAAATATGGAGTTTAGGAATGACCAAATTTGGCAAGATCGTCAGCCTCGCCAAAATGTGACAAATGTTTTTGCTATATATATATTGTTTAATGCTGCATTCACATGAAATCAGGCAGACAGCAGACTGACAACACCTTCTGAACAGCACTGAAAAAACAAACAGTCCAACGGAATGGCAGGACGGTGAAACACACATGACTATATGTTGTGATGTTGATGCTGTATTGTTAACAAAGAATGCAGTGAAATATCTGAATTGAAATTTTTATTTATTTATTTGTTTATTATTTTATGTAATTTTTCGAATCCCCCGTGATTTCTTTGTGTGTGAGAAAGCTATCTATCATCTGATTGTAAATTCCATCGCAGAGGCAAAAGGTTAAAGTATTTAAATTTGAAAAGCAATGCTGTCCACTCTCACTGTCGCCAGTATTCTCTGCCGGCCTCCCCTAATCTTACCGTCCAGCTCTTGTCCACTTAAATGATATCTGGTTTGCATGCTACTGTCTCCCTGACTCCATGTGAATGCAGCACAAGTGTGTTAAAGAGTAATTTTTTACTAATTATCATTGTCATAAAAAGAGGAAAAGGTAAGTATGTTGCAACTGTTAAGGGCCGTCCACACCAAGAACTATAACTATAAATATAACTATAAATATACAGTTTTAAAAATCGTTCTAAACTCAAGTGTTTGGCAGCGTCCACACTACAACTACAACGACAACGATAGTGGTGGACGATATCGTTTGGATCACTTTCAGAGCGATTTGATGAACGATAGAAACACTGACAGCCAATCAAAATCCATCCGAAATGACAGGTCGAGACGTTCATCACATCACGTATACCCACTAAGAAAGCTCCAGGATTTCCATATACCCACTTAAAAATGTGCAAATATCCATAACAATATAGTTTTGTGACAGAACCTCAACTTCAGTGATTTTGTTTTGCAAATACCGGGTAAATAACTGCAATAAAATACATTTTGCAGGGGAATGCGTCTCCTCTTTTCTCCTCCATTCATAAAATTCAGGAGCCAGGATGAAGTTACTGAGGGGGGCAAATCTTTATTATGCAATATAGGTTCACACTGAGTTATAAAGAGCGCGCAGCCGTGCGTAATTATCGCGCGTAATGACAGCTCGTCGCCGGTGAAACACAATAAACTGCACGTCTTCATTCATGTTTGTCTCATGACAGATGGAGCTGACAGACAGACAGACAGACAGACAGACAGGTGGAGCAAGCGGTAAATTGGTTTTCTTTTTCTTTCTCGCAACATACAGCAATAACAGGTCATCAATATCCATTTTATCCATCACTCTGCTCCCCTGCCGACCGCACCGAGCAGTGTGTGTTTGGCGTAACCTAGCAACACAACGATATCGTTCATTGGTGGGGATGCTGCCATTGTTATCGTTATAGTTAACGTTACAGTTATCTTTCTTGGTGTGGACGGCCCTTAAGGCTTGTTAGTTTGTTCAATTTTAATAAGGAAACATGTCAGACCTGTTTGTCGAGTGGGTGAAAAGACATTAACGTCAACATAAGAAATGGCAGTAATGGAGGAACATCTGCTCCGTCAGACTTTCACCGTACCTTTTTTTTTTTTTTACTGTGGAAAAGCGGCACAGCAAGATTCTGCAGTGCTGACACAAACTGTACCAACCTAAAATGAAGACTGAGATTTTAACATAATGAATTTGCAGGAAATACATAGAAGACATCTAATGGATCTGTCTTCCTGCTTCGGATAATGCAAATCATGTTTGAGACTGTTTATTAAGCATTAACACACACAGCAGTCAAAGCCGGCCCAAACAGTAGATGTTTTCGGTGATAAGATAAAATCTAGCTGGTCGCCTGTTCTGTGGGATCCTTCTGTTGCATCATGGTCCCTGAGCAGCGTTGTCCTGTCTCTCACAGCACGTACTCAATGTGGCTGCCATCAAAAATGAATGGCCATCGTGACTCACGTTCTGGCTGTTTATGTAAGCTTCTAATGTGTGTTTGCCTTGCTGAGAGCTTGAATTTACTGCTCCCACACACACACACACTGAGAAACTGTCCACTGCAAGGGAAGCTAAACTTCCCAAACTAACTGTTTATTTTCAAAAGGCCTCTTCGTTCTTCCTGATAAAGCTTTACTGTTAAAGTTCGTTTCATGAGATTTCAGCCAGCTGTGTAAGAAGAATCACAGACTCAAACTTAACCTCTCCATGTAAATCTAACATCATTTCTCAGGGGCAATATGACAAAAAAAACATGAAGCCGATACAGGCTTAGGGATGAACAGGAACATGCATGTGAAACAGTTAAGCCTCTTAAAAGACCACAACTGTTGAATGCTGAATTCATCCTCATAAATGTGGCAATAGTAGTGGCAGAGGTGGTATTATGCTTCATCAGTATAGCCATTATGATTCTAAATAGCATAATCGAGGCTGGAAACCACATGCAGACACCTGTGTCGGCTGTGATAACCATTTGCCGGGCTCCATTTGCCTGCTTCAAGCTCTTATTTGTTTTTTTCCCACAAATGCCACGCAGACAGACAAGCTGGTTAAAACAAAGTCTGGAAAGTGAGAGGTTGATCTTTTGCATATCAGTCAGCCCATTTGCAACATTCTAGCATGTGATTTGACTATGAATAAAGTAATACGCCACTGGCTGCAACAGACTTCCCATGTCGTGACAGACCAGCAGAAACCTGTTTTGGAATTATTGTTGTTGTTTGATGGAACATGATGTTTGCTGATGATTATCTCTCTGGCAGAAAAAGTTTTTTTTGTCACACACAAGCAGTCTACACATCTAGCAAACACTGTATCTCCTAACTTTTGTAGTAGTGTAAATTCCCCCTCTAGAAGTGTGTCTGCTATGATTAACAATATGTTTAACATGTTTTTCCCACATAAAAAGTAAACTGGGGAGATCGGTCTGGTTATAGGAGAATAGCGTTAGATTGAGAGGTGCACATCAGGAAGGTTTGCGTGAGCGGTACAGGAAACATGGGAGAAATTAGTAGCCTTACATGTCTGAGCCTCAGCAGACCCAGACTCAGGCAAGGAGTCTGTTGTGCATGTATCAGAATCATAAGTTAGCATCTTTTCATTGTGTATGTTGTTTGTTAGCTTGTGACAGGGGCTGACACAGTGTTAGTGGTTGTAAAACATGCAATAATATCTGCTACAATGTTACCATGTATCACATTGTTGTTAAAGAATTATATACCAGAGTCTAATTAAAGTTTGCAGAAAGATGTATCTTTATGTTATGTGTGATAAGTCTGCTGTGTGCTGGAGGTTTCAGGTTTCTTTGCCAGAGTTGTGTCAAGGTCTGCTCCCCTGTCAATATGAGTTTCCAGTTTAAACTGCTACTGGCTTCCAAGTCAGTGGTGTACATAATCGAGCTGCCTTGCTTACATTTGAGTCTCAGATTTTAGGGTAAGGCACAGACAAAGCCCCCTTCAGTAGAGGACTGGGAAAAACACCTCTCTAGAGACAAACTTTGGACAGCAACAAGTCAAGGTCAGACATTCTAGGGAAAATAAACATAACAAAAACATGTATCTCTAAATATTGTTTAAAGTTGATAGAAATTTGAATCCTCCTCACTTATATAATAATGTATCTGCTATTACTGGGTGTGTCTGTGTTTTAATTTATAAAGGAAGATAAATTCATTTGAGGCATATTTGTGAGAACTATGTATGGACCCTTCCCAAAGCTATCACTGACTGACATTTGAGAGTTAAAGGGCCAGTGTGTAAAATGGGTTGAAAACAGTGACATCAGTGGTCAAATTCTAGATTGCAGTGTTCACTCGCTCACCCCTCCCGTCGGGTAAATGACGGTGGCCTCGTAGGACCAAAAGCCTTGCGCAGACACAAGTTTTTCAGGAGTAGGTCTATCTAGCGATGAGGTGAATGTTTATTTAGAAATCTAAGCCATGTTACGATATTGTAATGAATCCCTCACGAGCAGGAGACCAGAGTAGCGTTCAGGAAAAAGGCCCGTTTATTTGAGCACTCCAAAAACTCTGGTAACACTGCAGGGGGTAAAAGACTCTGTCCCAAACTCTGACTCTTCTAGCGTAACACACACAGTTCACACACCCATACTCACTTACAGTACCAAGTGGGGACCCCTTCCCCTCTCTGCTCCACCAATCTCCAGCCTGCACACTAACTGACAGCGTGAACTGTAAACAGAGCTCAGCTGTTTATTTAGCCTAGCAATATCTCCAGACTGTAGCAGCTGCAATGGACGACTTTGAACGCGATTTTGAAGAGTTTCTTGTAGCGGACACAGACCCAGAGCCATACCTGTTTGAACTGGAGCATACAGATGAGGAACTTGGATGCTGAGCGGGTGAGAAGAGAGGCTGAATCCTCCGCTCGCATTGTGCTGCACAGAATGGGATTCGGTGCTACCATCGATGGGGAGATATATCATCAGGAGGAAAAATGCCGCAGAGAGTGCATCACAAGGATTGAAGCTGCGTCTTCTTTTCCTCGCAGATGACGGTTCGGGTTCATTCTCTCCTGTTGTGTGGCAAGTGTGGTCCATTCGTAAACTTTATAACTAAAAAAACTTTTCACTACTCTCCATCGACGATCTACTAACTCTCCCTGCTGTTTCCTCCTCCTCCTTCCTTCCGCTGTCTTTGTTGGTTTATTTATACACGCGGAACGCGTTCTCTGGCTGGCTGGATTGTCCGCTCGGGCTGCCGTACATACATGGCAGCGCAAGATGGCGACCTCTCTAAAGCAAGGCCCTTGCTATATATATATATATATAAATATATATATATATGAAAGCATAATTATAAGGCTACGAAAACCAAACAAATTTTATTTTATAGCGATTATACACTTATATAAACATATTAATGGGTAGAATATTCAGATTCAGATTTGACAATAAACCATGCCAAATATTACACACTGGCCCTTTAATCATTATTGTTGACAAGCTGTTTTAGCTGTTGTGTTTACTCAGCTATTATGGTGCCTTACTGACCAGAGAAACTTTACTGTGTAGTGTAAAATGCTAATACAAGGCCTTTCTGCCTTTCCAATGAGCCCAGGTAGAGTCCACTATCCACCTTTGGTGTTGTAAAAGGAATATTGTGACATTTGGGGAAATACACTCATTTACTTTATTGCTGGAGTTAAATAAGAAGATCATAATTGATCCCCACTGTTTGTCCAGGAAATCCTGTCTCCTTTCTTAATGAGGAGATAGCAGGTCAACAGTACCAGATACCAGAAGTGGTATTTATTATCTAAAAGCTGGGAACCTGAAGATTAATTTGAGATAATGTGTGTGTTAAGTTCTAGTCAGAAATATGTAATACACATTGTGTTGTTGTTGATATTTCCCTCGGGTTGATACCATTTGTCGCATAGATTTGGTGATGTATTTAAGAATTTTGGCCACTTGAGATTTGATTAAAAAAAATCCATTCAAACTATCACATTAAGACACAGACACCTTGAGGAATACCATAGAAAAACCCATGCTGTGATTTTGCATCTAAAACCTTTGGCATTTCGAGATTTCTGTAAGAATTGTATTTTTTCAGTGTTTGCATGGTGAGTACTTCTGTTCTGGAAACTGCTGAGAAACCCACTGATTGTCAGGTTACCTATGAAAGCCATACATCCTCCGAATGGCCAAGGTCTCCTGATTGTGATTATACAGTTAAATGAGGCTGTGATTACATGAGAGGTCACAATAGGTCATATTATACAGTGATGTCCATTTAAAAACGTGGTCTCTACAATAAAATGGCTACTATGGGACTTACATCATCACACATAATTAAAACGTGGCTCATTCCACTACAGCCCCTGAAAGACAGTAATGTCAGCCGAGGACGCCGGTGTTCTGTTAACTTGACTATTTAAATGTTTTTTGTTTTGTTTTGTTTTGTTTGTTTTTTCCAAAATACACAGGTTTTCCCAGAATGATTTTATTGGACTGTCTGGATCCTCTCTATCGTGAACAGTCTTTTGAAATACTTTCTACAAAGGGGTAATGTCAACCTAAAATGAAGGATGCCAGGAGGCCTCTTTTTTTTTAACTGATGATGGTTTGCCAGCTAAAACAACTACAAAGTCAGTCAACTGGTCAGCTAATCCCACTGACAGATTACGTTTGTCATAATAATGAGACAGGTTTGTGTGCAGCAGAGTTGAGTTTCTGCAACAACAGAGCAGCCGTCCAAGGTATGCAATGCAGTCATTTCAGCCTGCAGAGCCCAGAGATAAATGAGAACCATAACAGAAAGTGAAAACTACAATACACTGAAACCTGACACTGTGGCACACAGCAGAGCGGTTTACATGGTTTAGGTCGAGTATGATAGGATGGTTCATAAAAAACAATCTGTAGAAACTATGCGGAGTGGTCTTTGAGCGTGTGTGAGCTGCCACAGATGTGTCAAATTGCATCTTTAAAATGTACAACCTTTCCTATTCTTAGCCCATAGGGCAGTCACCCAACTGGAAAAGACTCTCTCCGGGGAAAAAGGGAGGCCTTATTTTATCTTTGATGCAGCCCCAACAGCAACAAGACATCACCCTCACACGTTAAGATGCTTAACGTTGCAGCTCGTGCCTCATGGTGGCAATCATCCACATGCCTTTAGAGATCCACTAAAGCCGACTCTGACATTTGAGATGATAAGAAGACACATACTCTCAGATCCTCTAACAGACACTTTAAGATAGTCGTCAGTGCCCAGACATGATGTAGTGGTTTAAACCAGTGTCTGTGGAGCCACTTATAGCCTGGTGGGCCTTGGACCAAATCCTACCAGACCCTCCTCTCCTGGGTTGACTCCATGTCCATCTTTGCCCTCACACTGTCCCACTGTCCATTCTCTGACAGAAACAACTTCTGTCAAAGGAGCTGGGATGCCCTTGTATTTAAAGATAAACTGTTAATCTACCTGAAAATGGTGTGAAACATTAAAAGAAACTGGAGCGATCACATGATTGGTAACAGCTGTCCTCCTCCCGCCCCTTTGGTTGCTTGTAAGGTCAAGCTGAGTTTACACCTGAATCAGAGAAAGATTGTAGAGTAACAAACTCCTGATGGTGAGCAGAAAAAAAACTTTCCATCTGTGGTAATTTGGCTCATTTCTTCTCACATCATTAATTATGATTGCTGAGTCATTATGCGAGGAATATGATTGCTGGAACGCTGTGTTTTGCTCTGGAGCTGTGTCAACTTACTGTAATATTTACGATGTTCTTGCAGGTATTTTATGATGGCAATCAGAAAGCCACATTGTGATCACTCCTGCATCTGTTTCTGTTGTAAATGTGACAGTTGTAGCAGAGTGTGTGCCGCAGTTTATTTTCACATGGCAGACATAAATTTTAGCCCCTGTAAGAAGGGATGAATATTTAATCTCACTACAGCGCCTCTTGTTTACACAGACACATTCCAGCCTTAGCAGACTTCGTGTGATTTCTCAGTACAGGTTATGTACTTCCCTGCTATAAACTTTTGTGACAGAACGGGTACTTGAATCTGCAGTGCTTTAATGTAGCAGGAGCAGGGCCTTTGCTTTCACCAACCGTTACATGAAGTAAGTATTGAATATTAAACAGCACAACCTTATTAGTTTATTGGAACACCACATTCTTGTGTCTGTGCTGAATTGCCATTGACATTTGATGCTGGAAAAGTATGCACAGTATGCTCATTGTTGATGATAGAGCTTAAGTGTGTGTTTTGCATGGTCCTTTCACACTGTAAGTATTTTTTTCATTACTGAGTGTTACAATGAACTGATTGGTAGTCAGATGTCACTGTGACCTTGCATCTGTCTCATTCTCATGAATGCAATATCTCAAAAGGACCTTGAGGGAAAAGAAAAACTCCTGAACGCCTGGATCCTAAGTTATGAAAGAAAAAAGGTGAGCTCACATTAGCAGGCGGTGGGCTAGTGGCTAGTCTGTGACATGCCAAGCAGTAGAGGAATCACCGATTTACAACGCGAAACTGCTTTATTAAGTGTTTTAAGTGGTTTTAATCACTGGGTCTGTTTGCTCTAGGGAGGGAGAGACCTCTGCGGATAATTCGGCTTTCGATAAAAAATCTCCTGAACAATGAAACGGAAGGAATTCTAGCCTGGTTAAGTTTCAGCTGGTTGCAATCGCGAGATGCCACTAAATCCCCTCTAAATCCACCTGAATCTTACACACTGTTCTTTTAAATCACTGATGGATCAGTCCTTTGCCACCTGTCAGCAAATTGCTGGCACTGCTATGTGTAAACTCACACTATGTATCATCCCATAATTAGACAAAATGGCAGAACTGTCAAAGGGTCCACCAAACAAACTTACAGTTTCAGGGAAAGCTTGTCCTGAGCTGACCAAGCCAAACACTGCGTGTGTCTTAATTTTAACTGGCCAGCTTGATGTTTACTGGAGTGTGGAAATAACCAGCCATTGAATTGAGCGTGTGACTTCTCTAATTGGTCACCACTTGCTAAAATGTAGTTTCAGGCCTGTGGTGAAAATAGACTTGCGAGTGTGTGTTTAAAGCTCCTAATAACTACCAGTGTCTGGGAATGCCGAGGACATGTGGTGGACAGACAGTCAGCTGGCTGCTGTGTTGGTCTGTCCTTTTCACGCTATGACATGTAATGTAATGAGGAGCAGAGATGAGATGATGGATACCAGAGAAGTGATGTCATCTCACAGGCTCGCATGATGCCGGTATGATTTGATTCTCTTACAGTGACTCCTGTACCGAAGTCCAGGTGCTGTAAATTAACATCCATCAATTCATCCATCCCGGTTCTAAACCTAATTATCTAAACCCAGTCTTTCTAAACCACCTCAACAATGCCAAGTCCTTGCTTGGCTTCATCGTTATTTACAATGGGAATTACATGTGTTTTTTTCATATGATGCATTAGACATTTTAAATTTGAATATTTCAAATGTGCCATCATAAAATGTCAGTTTGTTTAGTTTAGTTTATTTGTTATGGACGTCATGTTGGCATTAGAATTGTACATTTATGCAGACGAACCAGATGCACTTTGTTTAGTGTTTGTAATGAAATGTGAATTTGCAACACCTGTCCCTAGGAGGCTTTTGTAAAAATGAAATACTTAAAAGAAAATACATGCACAAATACACACACAGAAATACATCCACACAAAATATGAATACAGGTATTTCATTTAAAGCTTTTTATGTATGAATGTGCATTCCTCTCTTCTTTATTAATAATAATAATAATCTTTATTTTTATATCAACAATGGGTCACAAAACTGTGTGATGTCATAGGTGTCGCTTGTAGTGATGAACCCACCGAGAATTATCAGCTTTCATTAAGCATTTCACTGTCTGTTACTGTTTTGGTTCACTCTCATCAGGCTGATTTCCTGTCTTTCCAGCAAAAAAGCTCTCAAAAACCCCACTGTACACTACCTGCTCAGCACCAAGAGATAAACAGACAAAATAAGCAAGAAGCTCACGACCATAGTGGTGCATTTAGCAGCTGAGGAGTCAGATATTTCCCTCAGGAGCCGGTGGAGACAAAACCGAGTTAAAAAGAGAGTGAAAATGGAACTAACATTCATCAAGTGGACAGTAACACAGCCCCCAAAAGAATGCTGATGCTGCATTGTGTTTGCCGGATGTGTAAATAGGTACCTGCCTGCTAAGAAATTTGTAATAGCACCTTAAAAAGTGATAATATGCCAATGTTGTGCTTATTGTGCTACCCTCAAGTGGCCAAAAAATCTGCTCATGCAAGTGCAAGTGCAAATGTTGTTAACTGCCTAACACAATACCCAAATCTGTAAGTGATGCTTCCATGCTCAAAAACTGACAAGCTCACACCTTTTAGTAGCATGTGATGTGCTTTGTGTTGTTATAGCAGGAGTCAGATTAAGCGGTGGATTTGTTAAGGATGATGCAATGCAAAGACATTTTTAAGATCCCAGTATGTTACAACAGGAGTTAGAAATCATGAAACCAAAAGCAGGATGTTGATGCAATGATGTAAAAATGTTATGACAGAAAGTGACAAGCTGTTCACTTTCGTCAAAACCGCTGTGGTGTGAAGTTCCACGTACATTTAGTATCATTAGCAGAGAGAGATATTTCTGACTACATTAACATCATTTGTTTCAGTTCCACAATATCCACAGTACCGTGCGCACAACTCAAAATCTCAAGATAATGTGGGGTGCACAGTTGCAAATAGTTATTTATGCCATCACAACTTAATTCCCAGCTCCAGCCTTCACCCTAAGGTGAAGTAATATAATATACTAATATAATGCTAACTTTAAGCTGATGTTAAGATCAGGTTCTGCCTTCCTCAAACAGCATTTTCTTTACCAGCACTACGTGTCTGCAGAGCTGTGGATATTTGCCCCAGCTGTGTTGCTGACAGAAATATGATCCTCCACAGATTTGTTTGTGCTAATGAATCTCATTTGATGGCTACATCTTTGGTCACGCTCTGGGATGCATAAATAGCCAACTTTTTGCCTTTTATTTCCCTGTCTATCCACCCTACACCACTATAAACACCCAACCAAACCCAAAGTTGTTACAGGCTCGCTATAAAAAATATCTGCTTACTCCAGTCCGTAGTGTTTAAAAGGCTGCTGTGAATATAGATGAGTAGGTCCGTGATGTGGAGCAGCATCTCTCTAGAGGAAGACTACTGTTAATATGTGCACTACTCAGACCAGCTTTGTGTCTGTCACGCTGCTTTAAAGCTCATAAAGGCAAACAAACTGTCAGACACCGGAGAGAAGAATATTATATCCTCTATCAGCACATGATGTTCGGCTAAAGCATGAATGCAGTGGCTCAGCTACTGCACATGCAAAACATAAATGCATTTTTCAAAGTAGACACCAACTGAATTTGTGGAGGCCATTATTATTGTGATTCACAAAATATTGAATATGATTGACCCCACATTAGCAGCAGAGAATAATCAGTAAGTAGTTCAGTGTCTTGCTTAAAAGTATTTAAGCATTTGAACTTGTATATATAAATTTAACTGTACGTCACACCAGCAAATCAGTCTCCATACTGTGCTTGTACAGTTAGAGAGAAAATTCACTTCTCATAGCAGACTGAGTAAGAGGTCCTACATTTAATGAATTTATTTCCCCCCTCACTACTTTGTAGCCAAGACTGTTTATGAGCAATTTGCAAATGCATATCTTGTAAAACCCACAAATGTATTATACTGAAGGGCAGTTCACTCATACCAGGCACATATTCATCTAACAATGAAAAGACTCTGAATAGACATAAAGAGTCTACAGTCATGCTAGCGGCTCTGTTAGGTTGCACTTAAGGCCGGCAGTGCTTCGAGCTAAACGCTAAAGTTAGCATGCTAACATGCTCACAACAACAGTTTTACTGTTTATAATTTATGATAGTTTAATAATAATTTAGCTTGTTTGGCATGCCAACATTTGCTCATCAGCACCAATCACAACATTTTGAGCTGGTGATGATGTTAGATAAAAAAGTTATGGGATGCAGTTTATCTTGTGGGGAACATGAATGTCTAAATTATGTTTCATCTCAGTCCATCCATTAGTTGTGGAGGCAATTTGCTTGAAACCACAAATGTCAACGACATGGTGGCACTAGAGGTAAGGTAAGGGGATCACCAAAGTCAATAGCATACATCATCTGGGAACCATGACTGTCTGTAACAAGATGTTTGCCAGTCCATTCAATGTAGACATGTGTCACTGAATAAGTGAAGTGTTTGACCTCCTGGTGACGCTACATAAAAAGATGGGATTACTAAAGACATTAGGGTGTGTCTTCTGTGGACCATGAATGCTTTACAGCCATTAGTAGTTCAGGGACTGTCAAACTTCACAGACTGACTGACTGAGGAACTGACAGACAGACATGATATTCCTAGAACCATGTTGCTGCGTGGTTCAAATTGTACAACTACTGTGTTTTGTTTTCTAGATTGCTAACGTTTGGTTTATGGCTGTAGCTGTCAGTCAGTCAGATGGGAACAGTTGGTAAAACATCCTGCCTGAGAAGTCCTTGTAAATATTTTTCCAGACAAAACATAAATAATGTGTAATGAACCACACCAACAACTTTTGTTTAATGCTGCTGCAAAGTCATTAATGTGTTAAAGGCATTTTACGACAGGGTAAATTTATGTTTCCCCGTCCTACTGTATTATATACTGAATCACAATAAAGAACTCAGCAGGATGTCATTTACAGACGTGCAAAAATGTAAACATGGCCTCAGGGTTTGTGAAGTGTCTTCATACTGTGCGAGCCTCTAGAGAATCAGATCTGGTTTCTAGTCTTGTTAGTGGTTGGTTGTCCTTCCTGCTCTTAAACCACATATTAGATAGGGAGCAACCAGAACGATGCACATCCTGTGTTCTGCAATGCCTCAGCTTGTGACATTGACAAATGTTATTATATAGTAATACTGGATATGTTTTAAGTTTAAACCGATCAGCTCGACTCTATTTAAATTTGTGAAGTGCTTATTTTGTTTTTATTCTGCATTGTGGTCTGTGATAAAGAACTTCTCCATCAGGATGAATTCGTACAGAATTAAAATATGTAAATCATTTTTAAAAAACTGGTTTGTTGTGATTTATGAAGTTCTCTCTGCTCTCAGTAGTCGGCTCACCACTGTCTCTTGGGGAGATGTGGCTTTATAATGAATGTCAACTACAGGCCACTGCAAGCTGTGCCAGAGAGCTCTTGATGTTGGTACAATTTCCACTGTTTTTTTTACCATTTTTTTTTAATGACTATTTCTAATGCCTGTCTGTATTTCATACACAGGCCCTGAACAAGAAGGAGCACAGAGGCTGTGATAGTCCTGACGCGGATGCCTCCTACGTCCTCACCCCCAGTACTGAGGAGAAATACAAGAAGATTAATGAAGAGTTTGACAACATGATGAAGAGTCATAAAATGGTGAGTTGAACTGTAGTGGCTGATGCAGATCAAAGCCTTGTTTGATAATATCAGAAGTCTGTTAAGAGACTTCAACCCGTCAGCATCTTCTCTACTGGCTCTAAATCCTATTGGTTTTGACTGGGATTCCTCTTCCCCTTTGTTTTTGTTTCCACCGTACAAAATGTGCGTCAGATAGTTGGTGATCATATACTTACCCTATTTGATGTGGTACCTGGTTAAAAAAAACCCCACAGAAATATAGAACACAGACAGGCAAAATAAAAGACAAATCAGATTGTGGCTCATCTATTGTGCTCTTGTATTGATCCAACTCATGCTGACATGTCTCCATCTTCTGTCACTTCCTCTTCAGCCCACCGGTCTTCCACAGCAGAACTTCATGCATGGCAGCATGTCGTACAGCCCCGGTGCAGGAGGAGGAGGAGGAGCAACCTCCCAAGCTTTAGCTGCAGCCACAGCAGCTCTGGCTGACAGTGGGATCCTCTCCTCGCCTCACACACACCTCCACAGAAACGTTAACCCTCCACAAAGACCTCCCAGCACTGGAAACACAGGTGTGTGTGCTTAATATTCCAGGGGAGTAACTAAACGCATTGTGCACACTGAGCTGATGACACTCAATCATAGGACACATTGCACAACAATTTGTGCATGTAAATTTAGAGGTTTACTTTTTGTCTGGATGGTCCTGTGTGAAAACAACACAGGAGGCACATAGGACTAATTAAGTTCCCACTGAAGGAAAACAAAAGAAACGGGAAGAACTACTGACCAGCAGATGCGGTTTTGAAATTGCCAACCTCCTGTGAAGAATAAATCCTGTCATAATGGGACCTATGTCTACATTTAGTGTGCAGTCTTGCTTTCTCTGTGATGTTTCCCTGTTTGTTTGTAACTGCATATACTGTATGTGTGAAGACACATGTCAGTGGCTACACAAAACAACCTGGTAGAAAATAAATCAAATAACAATCTGTGTGTGTGTGTGTGTGTGTGTGTGTGTGTGTGTGTGTGTGTGTGTGTGTGTGTGTGTGTGTGTGTTTATCCCCAGGTGGCCTACAGGGCAGTTCTGATATGGCTCTGCAGAATGGGTCTGGACCAGTTGGTATGTGTTTCCCAGGCGTCACACAGACACACCCTGACAAAACTGATCCCTCGAGCAATACAATTATCATAAGTACTGAAATAAGTGATTTAACTCAATGTGGACAAAGGAAACACTTAACATTTAACGCTTAACAGCAACTTTTTTTTCCAAATTGTCTATAAGAACGTGTAACAATTTAATTTATGGCTTTGTAGTTTATCTTTGGAAAATCTGTCATTACTGAACTGAACAATAAAAGTTTGTCTATCGTGGCAAAAAGAAAAAAACGTTCTAAGCACTTAAGTATTTGTGTTAATACAATATTTCATTATCGATTATGATTATTCCCTAACCTTTTCACTATGGTTGCCTCAGAACATTGCCATCTAGGAAGTTAAGTTCATATTCTTTTCTATCCTTGTCAGAATCCTCTCCTCTCCTCTCCTCTCCTCTCCTCTCCTCTCCTCTCCTCACTCTGTACCCAGCATCCTCCCTGACGGGGGTTTACCTGCTATAACCTCTCTCTCTCTTACCCTCCATCTCTCAACCCAGTAGCATGCATGACAGTTGCCGAAATGTTTATCTGCGATCATCTAGCAGAAAAAAAAATCATGACAAAACATTTGTAACCCTGTCAGTTCCAACTGTAGAAAAATACCAGAGCACTTACGATATAATTTTAATATTAATGAGAAGAGAAACTAAAACTTGAGGAAACGTAAAAATAGCTAGAATTACATAAAAGGTCACAAAAAAAATCCCTGCCGTGTCCATGTCTTATCAGTGAGTTCAACCCACATGTATAGTTGTGCGTTAGCAGCTTAGAGTGCAGGCTGAGCACACATTTATTTTTCTGTCCCTAACTTCCTACATTATCCCTGTGCAAATTAAGAAAATTTCACACGCAACAAATCATTGCAAATTTTGTGAGCTTAAGTAAACAAAGAGGAATGCACAGTGAGCCGCACCCACAGTATACATATCCTTCCAAGAGGGAGAGGGTCACACTTTGCTCAGTATTTGCAATATGCTGTTCAGACGACTGTGATTGCAGGTTGGTCACGATCCCCACTTAGGAAACCGCTAATCTATAGGATCTGTTCGGTACATTTAGCATGTTTCAACCGAACACATGAGCAAGCTGATGTACTGCAGGACATTCTGTGACTACTTAACATCCGAACATTTGAATGGTTTCAGCTTCAGCGCTGGTGGAGGCATCTGTGTTATTCATCGAGTCTGGATGCACCTCAGTGTCATTTGTTACTGGTTTATGTCAGCTGTATCACATATACTGTTGGATCTTAAATCCTCATCACAAACTGTCCTCCTTGCAAACTATCCTGCCTGTCATCTTTGTGCTCTCCCTCCCAGAACAGCATGTCTCCTAAGAACACTGCCATTATGTAATGTCAAGAGCAAGAAAAGATTAATTATTCATGATTATCTCCTGTATAATATATAGCTGTACTTTCCCCATTCTCCATTCAGAGCCTGGTGGTGGATTTAATCTAACACATGAGACTGTAAACTCCCCTTGTTTTTAACACGTATCCAAAGCTTTAGCTTTATTTAGATTCATTGTGCTTCACACTGAAAAGACTGTAAGAGGCTCTGAAAACATCCCAGCAAAATGTTTGTATGAAAAGGTCGCACATACTTCACAGACAGTCAACCTGTCAGTCAATTCTTAAGGGAATGGTGGTATTTACTCACCATCATATCTCACATGTCCTTGTCATTTCTTTGTTTCTGTGTTCAGTGAACGGTTTTGTGGGCTCACCTGGTGGAGGCAGCATGGGGAAGATCCTACCACCCAAATCTCCTCCTCCTCCTCTTCCACCAACTGGGAACAGCCTGGGCCCTTCAAGCCGCAAGACAGACCTCCGAGTGGTCATCCCTCAGTCCAAAGGAATGATGCAAACACTGGTAAGTGTGTGTGAGGTGTCTGTTTAGGGCCTTAACACAAGTCCTCACAAACGTAAACAACAATGAACAATGTCCTCTGTTTGTTTTGGCACTTGTTTTAAAGAATTGCTCTATTTAAGGCTGGTTGATAGTACAGTCATACTTAAAGCTGCCGTGTTTGATTTGTGGCCACTAGAGGACAGTAATGAAAATTAGCTGATAGATTCACAGCTGCCAGCTTATAACCATGTCTAGATTGTTGTGCTTTTCAAAGGGTTGCACTTCCAAGCTGCTTATATACGACTCTGTAGGAACACATGCCTTAAAGGGACAGTTTCTTCTGCGTAGTGATTCCGTTGATGGGTGTAATTCAGTAGAAAGAAAATAGTTTCTGAATTAAACGGCTCACAGCAAGGTCTATGGATTATCTTGAGCAAGCAGGTCATTTCTGAAAAGAGACACTGTTACTGTTGAGTTTTTTTAGAATATATGTTTTTGGCACTTTGAGCACCACAAGCCGAGCGCCATCTTTTTCCGTTATATTTGCAAGACGGCAGACATCTCTACGACCGATATCTCCAATACTCTGCAACTCATACCAAAACTATCTATGCTGATTAATAGTCCTACAGGTTAGAGAAGAAAAAATATGTATTTATGATTTTGAGGTGAACTGTTCCTTTAAACTTTTCAGCGCCTGAGTCTGAGGTTGATCAGGAACCAAGATGGAACACAATGTTTTTTAAGCCTGAGGGATGTTGGACGCAGACGAGAACAGGGTAAATAAATGATGCAGATTACCACAGAGTTGGTCAGCAACTTTTCAGAACAATTGGTCTGACACCATCTGGACCAGATGGTTGGTGAGTGTGCAATTGAAATCATTGTTCTCTTAAAGAGGACCGGATCTCTCTGTTCCTCACATCAATATTGGCAAAGAATTGCTCGTCTGTTTTAAAAAAGAATTGACTTCAAGGCATGAGTTGTCAGTGCCATAACCAGTAATCCTCCTCCTCATCCATAGTGCCTTTCAGTGGAGTCTGCAGTCTCTCACTTTTCATTGTGAACTAACAGTTTTGTTTACATCCAATGTTTCTCACCCCCAATGCATTATGTGCATCCTGAAGGCCTCACAAACAGATGCATGCATTTTATATCTCATGAAACGACCTCATTTTGGCTGCGTTGTAAGTGTCAGCTTAGAGTCTTCGTCTCATCTTTTATTGGCGTGTTGCTCCATTTTACTGCACCTTACCACCACCAACTGAAAATATACATATATCATGAGCCAATGCCTTTGGGTTATAAGACAATATCCAAACAATTTAGGAACGTCTCTCAACCCTGATGAAGGCTCATTTGAGGAGCTGAAACGTCAAAAACAACGTCTAGTCCCAACTCATGTACTTGGGGTGCAGCACATAGACTAGCCTATAAGAAAATATAATACTTTGTAAAAGCCTACACTGACACGCTCACAGCTCACAAATTATCTTTTTGGCCGTATTACACCTCTCCATGTCATTAACTGTAAGGGCGAGGTGTATGAACCCAGAACATATTGGGGCTGAACATGTAAATGACAATTGTTTACAGCTGCCTCAATTATCAATACCCAATCATTCCTATGCTGCGATGAGTGACATAAGAATGTTTCATATATCACACGCAAGCCCTTCCATAGATGGTTCCTGCCATCGCATCTGCGCTGGTTTGTACGTTAGATTTATGAATGTGGGCCAAGGTGACAGCTTGCTCACACACACACCCAATCCATGATCTTTTGCCAGATTGAATTAGTCTCTATACTAAAGAACCTTATAAAGTAAAATGATGCATCTCAGTGAAAGATACACAAATCCTGTAATTTACTGTAAAATTTGGGCTGTTGGCCACGCCAATGAAAAAGACGATGATGGTATTTCGGATAGGCTGCCAACTCATCCACTTTGTTGTTCAAGTCAGGTTTAGACACAGCACCTCGAGAACTAAAATGTGGAAATAATATGCTGTTGCATTCTACTCACATCTCAAATTGTGGCACAAATAAACCCTCAAAAAGTGCACTGTGCAAGACGTTTCAGTGATCAGATGTATGAAATCTAACAGCGTGGTCATGGTTTGGTGAAGTGACTCTCCGCTCTGTGTAGAGGGAGTCTTCAGTCTCTCTTCCTTCAGCTTGTACATTCAGCAGCTGTGCTGGGTTATTGAAGTTATTGATTTGCCCTTAACTCCCTTACTGTTGCCCTTCCCTCCCACACTATGCTCAAACATGATGTAACGATTAGCAAATAGAAAGTTTTTTTCTTCCTCTTCTTCTTCTTCTTCTTTACTATGGTGACCAAACAGCTCCTTTACTCCTCTGGCAGCGGGATGCAGGGGATTTTCACATCTTGCAGTGATCCATCAGTAAAAGGACAGCATTTCTTATTCCTCCTGCTATCTGCTGTTAACAGCAGTCAGAAATGGATTGCAAATTTAAAGTGCTTTATAGGTTACCTTTGAAGCCTTTTGTTAAGACTCATTTAGGGATAGTTGTAAGAGTTAAAAATTAAGTGTGCCTATATTTCATGTGTAGAAATCGTAAATGAATACACGCCCTTTCATCCCACATGTGGCAGTCACACTGCCTCTACAGCACTGAGTCAAATGTGATCATGCATTTGTCAGTCTTTATCATTTCATAGCATTTGGCTCTTTCTCATATGATTATTGTTAAACACTTGATGACAAATAACTTTGTCATCATGCGCGGTTAAAGATGAGCGTTGTCTTTTTCAGTGGTGTGAGAGTGTTAAACACCAGTCTTTATGGGCTGACAGTGGCGTGCAGCTGAAACATGCAACAACACCATAAACAACAGCATGCTAATAATTCCACCATGTTTAAAGCAACAGAAGAGGGTGGTAGCGGCACAGATGATGACATGTCTCTGAGTTGTGGTCAGACATCAACTCCTCTGATCATTTTCAAACTGCCTTTCACTTCCTTATCTATGATATGTGTGTGTGGGTGTACTGTGTTTGTTTGTACAGTGTGCTTTATGTACTGCTTTGCACAAACAAACAAAAACACATCTTTTTAGTTTTTATTTATTTTATTGGATCATTGTGTTTCTTTCAAACAACATCCATAAAGAACTGAGCAGGTCTGCTTTTCTTCACAGGCCGCATGTGTTAACCATCATCATTACAGTAACAGTGTTAGCTCGAACTTGACTTCTCCACCATGGCATCTGTCACTCATAGTGACAGGGAAACCACAGACAACACATGGAAAGAGGAAGGAAGCTCTGGGTTGGCTTTCTTTTTTTGAGCACATTAGTTTTAGGCATGTATCAGTAACACTGTTTGTATGTGTGTGCGTGCGCGTGTGCTTTCGGAATGACTTCATTCAGGGTGATGTCATTGCTGACATTATCAGGTTGGAACGGCAACAGCCCAGAGAGGAACAACACCGAACTTCTAATGACTGTTAGAAATGTGTCAAGTTAAACAGCCACCAGTTTTGATTACAGCAGCTTCGCCAGTCAGACATGAAGTGTGCCAAACCAATTTGGTTTCTATCTTAATGTGAGACTGTGACTGATTAAGAATGAATTGCCTGCTGGTATTTAGTGGTTCTTTGATTAATTGTTAAAACACTCAATCAAGTAAATTAGCACTGAGGTTGCAGCAGTAGGCCTGATTACAATTCCTTAATGAGACTGCTACCAGTCGAAATGCAAAACACTCAATGTGGCAAATCAGCTCAAAACTGAGCCAAGTAATTTAGGATATGAGATAGTTTTTAGATGATAGAAGGATTTGCATTTTAAGAAATGTTTTACAAGCTAGGCCCTCTGTGTTTTGAAATACAGAGTAATTAAACTATCACAGAGGGATTTACAGGGTTATGCACTTAACGGAAGACACCAGCAGGTTGATGAATGTTTGATTGACTTTAAGTTATGCAAAATGTTCCGCATCCATCAACAGGCTTGGGCCCTGTTCAGTGTTTTCTTGAGTAGGATGCTGACACCCAACAAGATCAGACACACTCTCTGGAAGTTGGAGGCATTTTAGGAAATGTAGTAAATAAATAAGTAAGGAATAAATAGATGTTGCAGGCTTATAAAAAGTGGACACACCAGCAGGTACACTTTAGATCGTGCCTAGAATACAGTGCAAGAGAGTTTGAAGATTTAAAATTTTTGAAGGGATTTTTGAAATAGTTTTCACTTGTTGTTGGAAGACTCTATGGAAAAATCAGTTTATACTGACATCATGTGGTTGAAATGGGGTATCACAAGTAGCAGTATGTCATCCAGTGTACAGTATAACTGCATACTGAGCAATAGTATTAATAATTTCTATTCCGGTCCTTATTAACATTTTCCACAAAGGATGCACGTAAAGGGAATAAATAACAATGAGGAATTAAACAAAAGAATGGCCAAGGGTTAAAGCTGGAGCTTATTATTATTACTACCCTTTTCATATAGCATATTCTAATAGGCAACCCTTTCACCCCTATAATGGACAAACTTAATGACTATGTATGTGTTTTTTTTGTATTTTCAGAGTAACCAGAGGCTGAGCAGCAGTCAGTCCAGCCAGCCTCTGTCCACCCCGGTGGTCTCCATCACCACACCCAGTCTGCCTCACCAGAGTCTGGTCTACTCCAGCATCACTTCTGCCTACAACAATGGTACCTGATGATTGTGAGAATTTGAATTTTGTTGCTGTGAGTAGCTTAGCCCCTTAGGAGGTTAAGTTTCAAATGAGAGACCAGGGAGAACCAGAATAACACACAATACCTGCCCTGTTACCCAAAGAACCCTGCAGGGCTGTGAGATCAGGTGGTTCAGACATTAAGCTACATATGGAAAGCAGCTCTTTGGGCATTTTGGTAGGGTTAGATTAGCTATGTCTGTGTTTTCAATTGACACAAAGATATATAGATGCATATAAAGATAATCTGTATCTTTAAATATGAGGATTTTTATCCAGAATGATTGTCAAATGCCAAAATTCATATATCTTCAGTGTATCACTCTTCCTGAGGTAGAGGAGCCTCTTCGGGCCATCAGAAGACACTAAAACTAAACATGTGTGAAAGTCAAAGAGTTTCAGGTGGTTGAGTATTGCTGTAAAATATATTGTGATTTATTACCTTTTTTCAGCTGCAAATTATGTCTGGACTGAAAAAGCAATTGATTATAATATTCTTGTATGCTACCTAAAGTTTAATTTGTATTTGAATATTAATGATTTGTATAATAAAAAAGATCTATACTTGGCACTGTGTGACAGCACGATATGGCCACACAAAAATATCGCAAAACTATGCTGTATACTTTTTTTTCCCCACCCCTATTTATGCTACATGTTGTCTCTCTCTATGTCAGATTACTCCCTGAACAGCGCGGACCTGTCGGGCTTCAGCTCCCCTGCAGGCCCCTCTTTGGGCTCCATGGCAGCTTGGCAGCAACACCAGCTGAGCTCTCTGGGGTCAGTAACTCAAACAGTTCACCTTTCTCTTTAGACAGTTTGTTAACAGTTTTGGTAGCTGACCAAGTGTAATAATGATAAGTTAAAAATGATCTCCAAAAACAGGTGGAGTAGTAATATATACAAGAGATGTACAATGTAACTTTTCCTGAGCAGTGGCCACTGTGGCCACAAGTGACAATAATGGGATAATGATTGGTAGTGATAAAACATAGTGAAACAGTAGCACAAGTAGATACGAGTTGTAGAATCAGGAGTGTTCTTTATACAGCAATGCCTATCTTTATATGCCTAATTTAGATATTGTTAGTTACCATAGATCTCTGCTGGTCATACCAGTGAGCAGTAGCTGGAAAACCCCTGAGTGTACTGACTTAGAGTGTAACTCTTATGAGTTCAACTTCTCATTTGTAGGAGGAAAATACGTTATCTCTTCTTTAAAAAAGGTACATGGTGCCACATTTAAGTCTGTAATTTATAATGTTACTTAAAGTAAACACATGTATCTCAGCTAAATATACTTAGAGTATCTAAAGTAGAAATGTACAAAATGCAAAACAATGCCTCCTGCGAGTGTTTTATTCTTATAAATTACATTAGTAGATTATTTTTGCTCATGTATGCACTGTTAGGTTGTTTCATTTATTAAAATATTTAATATTCTATAAGCTTGCTCCATGTTTTATTTGCAAAACAACATACTTGTCACTGTGGTTGTTAAATAAATGGAGTTAAAAGTAAACTATTTGTCTCTTAATTGTTGTGAAGTTGAAAAATAAAGTAGCGCAAAATAAAATAGCATAAAATAAAAAAGCTCAAGCAAAGTACAAGTACCTCAAATTTGTACATAAGGGCAGCACTTGGGTAAATGCAGATATGTTCCACCACAGGAAAAGTTTCAGTATCAGCCAGCCTTCCCTGTCTACAGATGTGTTAGTTTCACCACTAGGTGGCACCTTCACTCCACCATCTCAGCCATAACCATTCCTCCTTTTCTGTCGCTCGTCTGAAGGTCAGGGAGCTCCAATCTCTCCATCAACACCAACCACAACATCAACATCAAAGCTGAGCCCATCTCCCCACCCCGCGACCACCTCAGCCAATCAGGGTACGTGACCCAGGCTCATGCCCCTCCTCATCCTCACTCATCCACCAGAGCAGAGATGGGGAGGTCTCCCGCAGACAGCATCAGCTCCTCCTGCAGCTCCCACGAGGGTGGCAGCGACCGGGAGGAGCAGCAGCGGCTGGACTTCCACACACTCCCTCTGAGTCGCTCAGAGGGCAGGGAGAGCCCGACGGTCAAACGAATGCGAATGGACAGCTGGGTGACATAGAGCCTACAGTCACATGACGACACAGCACCAGGGCAAACACAGGAAGGACACTGTTATGCAAATGAAAAGTGGATTTTAATTGATGTGTTTTGTTATTTTCATTAAGTTATCTTTGGTTTTGTTCTTATTTGGTGGTCAAATTTTTCAGAAGCAAAGTTAGTCTGAAAATTCTGGAAGTGTCAGAATCATTTCATCATCTTTCAGATAGTATTCAGTGGTACTCAAGTCATAACATGCCGTCCTTTTAAAATATATAACTCATTTAAACATCACAGACTGATAGTGTGGGTCCAATTGCAGTACAATCTGTCATTTTCTTATCCAGTGGGACGCAGTACTGCAAACAGAGGAATCACAAAAGGAGAGATAAATATTGTCTGTCAGTCTCGTGGCTTCATGACTTTGGTAGTAAAGCAGTGAAAGTCCTTCTGGATGTCTCCCACTGGGTGTCACCCAATTCATTTCTGATCTACTCAGGGTTTGAAACATCAACGAGTCCAACATGAAAGCAATACTCCCTCCACATCACCCCTGTTACTCCTCTTTATAAAAACACTTATTTATATCAGCCAAAGCAGTATGCTGTTTTTATGTTTGTGTGTGTTTTTATATTGTGCACAGAATAAGACAATTATCATTTAGATTGAAAACTCAAAGCCATGGACACTTGTTCTGTATGTACTACCAAAATATGTTGTTATTGTTTTGTATATACTATCTTTAATATATATCACTTTTGGTGTAACTCTACATTGTTGATCTGTCTGTTGTGTCTACCATAGTGAAATATGACACCTCCACCAGATCTGACAAAAGTATATTTTTGTGGATGATTGCCACATTTATGAGACATTGTCCTTTCCCGTCTCATCAAGTGTCTGTTGGATACCTTTGTTTTGTGAAGTACACCATGCTGCAATATGTGGAAACTGGTCTTCAAAAATATACAGAAAGGTTAATGCAGTCTAGAATTTTTTAAGGAGCTGCATGCAACATTCAGAGTGTATCTGTAGTTGGGTTTCCATTTGAATGTAGTACAAATTTTAACAGATTTTTCAGAAAATATGCAAAGGAAAATGCAAATGTATGTTCTTTATGGTTCATCAGAATAAGCAGTAGGTGGTGCTAATGCTTCAGTCAGGTGCTACTGCAGAAGGGCACCAGTCAAACTTCAAATGAAGGAAAACAATGCATGTGTAAGACATAAACGTGTTAAAAGCCATCTAGATACGAAGATTCATTGCACTTAGTTGCATTTACCTTCTATCAGTTCACCAACTTTTCCACTTCCCCAAGTGTAAAAACTTTATTATGATATTTCTAAAAGAATTTTCTGAAATTTTGGGCATTTCCGTTCATGTTTTTGTTTTGTTTTTTCTGCGTAAAAAGGGATGAAATGGATGGATATGCACCTGACTATCTGCACGTGGCTCTCAGCATGGAAGTGGCTGAGCTGGCAGCTAGCAGCTAACAGTGCTAACTTAATAAACAGAGCTTCTGTGACAACGCTGACCTGATATCAGCAGTATGAGCATAGTACTCAGTGGACAAGGTTCACATGCACATGCAGCCGGACTGTCTATCACAACAACCCACAGAGCAGCCCCTATTACAACATACAGAGATAGCGTGACTTCATTCTCTGCTCAGGACATCATTACTCCCCTACAATCTTTATATAGCAAATAGTGGTTCGCTCCTATATTTAATACCCTGAATGCTGCTTACAGAACCTTCAATGAACAAAATCAATCAAGCTTTTATTGCTTTACAAATGGAAAAGACAAACATGCCAATAGATAGTAAACTGTCTGATTTTGTCTGACAGTCTCAGCTGGGCCAAATCCAGCCAAACTGATAAGCAGAGAGATGAAATCTGCTTTATTAATGGCAAATATTGTGTGTTTGATTGTGTGTTTATACATAAGGTCACTTCCTCTAGTTTGTATTTAAAAGGCACAATTGAAGGAACTAAACTTAAAGATGCAAACAGAATGAAATGTGAGCAGAAGTTGAATGTTTACAGGGTTATGATGTATTTCTGCTTTTATGACGTTAAGGCATTGTTACTATAAAAATTATGTACACATTATTCATAACTAACCACAGATGAGCATGGTGTACAGAAATGTGTAAATGCACACAACTCAGATGCTTTTGTCATACAGACAGATGCACATCAGGATGACAGTGGATCAGTTTAAACTCAAAAAAGGAGAGTTAACGAGTTTCCTGCGGTTATTGGAGACGGGAATTAACTGAATGGTTATGTGACTGAGAACTTCATGGTTAACGCTGAGAAAATGGAACGTGTGGGTAAGTACAAGATGGCATGTGGTGAGGGGTGCAAAAGCTGCAAGTAACCACAGTGTCTTCACTGAATGATCGTGTGGATGGAAAGAATATCACTCATGAACTGAGACAGAGAGACTGACAGCTGAGAGAAAGTTTTGCAACACATTTCTGGTGTACTTTTTTTCTTTACAGAAGAGGAAAAACAAATCTTGGGTTCATAAATGATTATGGTGTGGAAAAGACTATCATCACAATACGTAAAAAGCAACGGAGCATTTCAATGATACCTTAAAAACAAAGGTGTCTGGAATCTGGATGGCGATCACACATGGAAAATGTGGCAAATGCAGTTGTGCAAACCACAACTGTGTTGAAGTCATGGTACTTGGTTCATGGGAATGCAAAAATAAGACATGAAAGGGGGGAAAAACAGTGTCAAATTGGCTGCTTAGAGCACAGGAAGGGTGGACTTTGATAACATCAGAATGTACTAGATTGGATTGTTGTGATTGTTAGACTACAATAGCCTGCTGCAAACAGACAGGAACTATGAAGTTCACTGAGGATGTAGTGGGTACAGTAAATCTGCATAAAGCAGACCTGGTTTAAACTATGTGTGCTAAAGAACTGGAACAAGAATTGAATTACTAAAACCCATCAGGAGGTAAGATATGAATCAAGGGGAGGAAGTTGAGGATCCAGAGCAGACGGCTGTTTGATGTGAGAGGTGTCATGTATCACCTATCAGCTGATATTAGGCCCATCTGCCACGCAAAATATGATCTACTGTGTGAAAAGATAATAGTGTGTAGAGGTTACTTATGAGTCAAGCCTTAAAGCATCTCCATTGATGAAATGAAGTCCCACACCAGGCTATGTTTTTTGATACCATCTCACGTCAGTTACAAATTTGGAGCTTTGATCAGTAGATAAGAGCAACAGGATTACACTACCTCAGATAAAAAGAAAGCCATGAACACCAAGGCCTCACTCACTGAGTACACTGAGGTGGAGAACTGGGGGGTGGAGGGATTACATGTACCAAGGTTAATGGGTATGATAAGGCAAAACAGCTGTTTGAGAAAAGGATTAGGTTTATGTGAGCTACAAAAGACTGCTCTAGAAATCCGTCCAGCAAATATTTATTTACTTAATTTAGATTGATGGTGGACATATCAGTGAGAACAACTGACTCACGATTCAGCTTTACATGCACACAGCTAAGGTTCACAGTAACAGTAAGAAATGAGAGTAATCAGATTACTCAAAACACAACATAGGGTTTGATTTGCTATGGGATTTTTGCCTCATGCTCCAAACACCTATGCAATGCTTCCATCTCAGTCAAGTTAGCTGGAGTTATAGCTCACCGGAAACCATACATTTTACTTTCAAAATAAACTACAGCAAGCAGCATTGAATAAACCAAATTTGTATTAAACTTACCATAAATATTGCCATAACATTATTATAATATCAAACTGATGATAACGCCTGAAAGGCTTAGTCTGTTCAGGCTATTTGACGGCTAAAACTACACCGTCTAAAGTATAACCATCTTACACATTGCGCTCGCAGATATGTAAATGCCTTTCGAAGTTGTGTTAAAATGCTTATTTTGTCCTATTTACTATTATCTCTCTATTTTCTATTCTTTCTTTGGTGTCTTTTGGTTCACGCGCTCGCCGGCACGGCTTTTATTTTGAAAGTGTTAATCTCACAGAGGATGTGTCTGGCTTGATATTTGATGCCCACACACACACACACACACACACACACACTCTGAGGAGGAAGTCCGTGAGAACCTCACACTACGGTCGATGTTCTCAGCGGGTCGTCGTTCTTCTGTCCGCAGGGTTGAGACGACATGACGTGAACTGTCAGTGGAAACTCGTCGGAGGTTATTAACAGCGGAAAAGGTAAAACCTCACTTATTGTTGTCTTTTCTAGGGGAGAAGCTGAAAGGTGCCAAGTGCAGTTAGCCTACCTGTTGGGGTCGGTGAGGTGGGGCTAGTCAGGTGAGCCCCCTCTTCCTGTCTGGAAACATTTCCTCTGGCGGACAGGTGAGAAGTGGCAGACTAACATTTACATTTAAATTCGTCTGTATGGAAAGAGGCTGAGGTCAGACTCTGTGCTGGTATTACTTTTTTCTGTAACACACAGACTTGCATGTCTTGTGCAGCAGCATTTAAAAAAAGTTTTCATGTCGACAAGAGTCTGTCGACAATGATATCAAACAAACCTGTTTCAGTGAGAATGCAGTCTTGGCCACCTACAACACACTGGAAGCAGAGAGGTGTTGCTACTGTGAAGCTGGGTGTCATTTTTACTCTCCGTAAGTCGTTGATCAATATGTGCTACATGCCGAATGAAAGAGCAGCCCAATCGACTCGTCTGTGGTATTGAGATTCAAAATTATGATTTGTGTTTTCCAATATGCAGGACAATATTAGCTTAGTTGCATTGTTTTTCAATGGAGATTGGTCTTGTCTTTTCGCAGAGAGCGGCGGGTTGGCGTTTGCAGGACTAATTCTTTTGATAGATACTATTATAAATATCATAATTTAAAGAGCCCACGGTCACTGACTCCGGATGCAAATTGAAACCTGTTTGAGGTTATTTTTTACCTAAAGGGTATTTCCCCACAGAAATTCCAGCATCAAGGTGACCCAGAGGTCTTGCTAATGTTGTCTCAGCGTGCAAAAGCTTGTAACCACTAAACGGACAGCCATTAAGTTTGCAGTTCACTGGACCTGTAGATTTTTCACTGATGCATGGGTTAGTTTGATGTTTATTGTGTGTTTTCTGCAGTAACTTCAGTGTGTTCCATATCAAAGTGTAGAAACCACAAACTGTGAAATAGTTTCAGGAAATAGCTTCATGTCTAGCTCTGACAAGACAGAGCTGTGATGCTGTTGCTCAACTCAGCACACTGACTGGGTAAAAAAAAACTATTAAATGCCTCAGAAGACTGTTACCATTTTATTTTTGTATGATTGTTAGGCATTTGCTCTCAGGATGAGAATTCACACAGAGGTAGTTTCAAAATTGTACTAGCGCTTTTATTATCTATCTGTTTGGGCCAGACAAAATCATGGCTTGTTTATCTTTAGATCTCTAAAATCAGTCCTGTCAGGAGTGCTTTCATGTGTAAAAACAGATTAACCTCCTTTTTTAAAACACAAGCTTTCGTTATTTGTCCTCTCTCAGGCATTTTGTGAAATCGCTGTCTTCGTTTATTCAAATGGAGGGGAAGTCATTTGGGAAGGAAAGTAGAAATACAGCAGAAGTGTATGGTTTTCTTACAGTCATCAGTGCAGTTCATGTATCAGCTTGTTCCAGCACATGTAATAACAGCAGCTGAGGCTCATTGCATACAGAATCTCACCATTTCCCCACTCATAGCTGTCTGATTTGTGGCAATGCAATCCCAAGTGTGTAGAGCTGCAATGATTAATCGATTTACTGTCAACAATTAAATAAATCACCAACTAGTTTGATTATCAATTAATTGTTTTGATTCATTTTTAAAGGAAAAAATGTCAAAATTCTCTGATTCCAGCATCTTAAATATTAAGATTTTCTGGTTTCTTTACTCCTTTATGACAGTAAAATAAATATCTTTGGGCTGTGCACAAAACAAAACAGTTGAGGTTGTCATTGGCTCCATATGTATTTTTTAAATTTGATGACGTTTCTGCTTTTGAGCCTTCGTCATGATCGACAAACATCTTGAGGGAGGCCCAAAGTCCAAAACATCATCGAAATAAAAGAAATACATCTGGAGCCAGAGTGTGCGACACTTGTTTTCTGCAATCAAGTCTATCAGCACCTCATTATAATTTTTGGTGTGCGTTACTTTTCTGTTTTAAATTTCTCGTTAATCATCTTGGTCATTTCGTGTATACATTCTTTCATCCCTTATCATGTTAGGTTCACAGCCACGTTTGATAAACGCTGAGACCTTTGACATCTGCCGTGTCGGCTGCTTGTTCATGGTGATGTAGGAGTCTAATGTGGTTCAATTCTGGCCATCTCACTGAATTTCTCTTTGCGTAAGAGAGTCAGATAAACTGAAATGTGATGCAAGTGAGGTTAGTGAGATGGGTGTCTGGACAAGGTTGTCTGCAGAAAGGATGGATGCTTTGTCAGTGTTACCTTGAACTGGGCTGGCATTGCGTTACAGCCTTCACGTGTCCACAGATAGGGCTGGTGTTAGGAGTGAACTGTGAAAGAGACATAATTTGCCATTTGAACTCAAACAGGCTCACATTTTGAAATCAACATTTAATAAAAATGTAATTCTCCCCGTTGAGAAAGTGGAATGTTGGCTGGTCTAACCGTATCTGTCCAGCTGTGGAGTCTGTGTATTCAAACTCTATCTGTTTAGTCCAGGTTAAGTCTGACTGACCCCTCTGGCTTGACTGCAGTTCGGATGAATGTCACGGCTCCCTCAGCTGTGTGGCCAACTGGTTGTGTTTCTCAGTTACACAATTACACCCGTGCCCTGTTTATCAGCGATGGCCTGTTTTTGTTGGACCACACCAACGGTAAACACACATTATTAGCTGAGCTCATTTTATAGTCAAATTGGACAGTCACGTTCAGTGACGCAGAACTGTAGCACTGTTAGTACACATGGTTGTTCTTGGTAATTTTGTGCTCTGATGATGCTCTCTGTATATCCCTCTAGTTATCACAGGATGCGCTGTTAAGGTAATTGGCACTATTCAGAGTATTTACTGATATGAAGGGTCTTTGTATAAAGACTGCAGTGTACAGAGCATAACTAAGATCCACCTCAGCACTACAGTTTCTGCAGGTTGCTTATAAAGTTGTTGGTCCTGGAAAGGTGACTGTAAGATGCTCTGACATGAGTCTAAGTTGTAAAACACCCTGCCAATACAATTCAGTGACGAGAGACATGCCTGCTATTAGACCTGTAGGTGGTGAAACAGGTTTGTCTTCTGTGACCAATAATAATGGTTGGTTAATGACATTCCAGTTTCCTGTTTTCTAAGTGGAATTACAGCATGGTGCTCCCTTTAAGGCTCCTTTTCCTGATAACTGAGTCACCGTTCAATTGGGCTGTGGAAGAGTGGGTTTTCTCTGAGTTCTCCAGCTTCCTCCCACAGTCCAAAGACATGCGGGTTAATTGGTGACTCTAAATTGTCCATAGGTGTGAATGTGAGTGTGAATGGTTGTCTGTCTCTATGTGTCAGCCCTGCGATAGTCTGGCGACCTGTACAGGGTGTACCCTGCCTCTCGCCGAATGCCTATTAAAATCTTACAAAATTGAAATAGCAACAGCCACGTCCACCAAAGGAAACTTTGGTATTTTTTAAAACTGGACCCTGTTTATGTGTCTGGGTGACTAATGGGGACAACAGTTTCAGAAACTGGTCCAGTATTGAGAGCGTGCTGCAGCAGGCAGCCATGAAACAGGCTGTAGCGTACCTACTCGGAGCAACTACGCTACATCAGTCAACTAAAAGTGCTTGTTTTTGCAACTCACAGACTCAGATTGTTTAATATAAGTGTTTGACAACATTATGGAAAGGACCCTACAGAGAAAAAAATGTTTTTCTTTACTTCATTCTTGATTGGTCCATTTGTTAGTGCATGTAACCAAATCTCGCTCAAGGAGAAGTCTTGTTCTGAATTTTCGCGAGGGATGACTTATTGCAGGAAAAACAATGGTGGCGATATCAGGGACAGTTGGAGAGAGGAGTGCTGGGATGGGTTTGTTGTGTTGTAGGACAGAAAGTATAGCTTAGTGTTATCTGAAATATTTCCAACATCAAGTTTTTGCTGATTTTGACAATGCTGAAAAGGTCTCAGAGTTCAGAATGAGACATCTCCTTGAGCGAGACAGGTTGGACACCATAACAAACAGACTGGATCAGAAAAAGGTAAAGAAAAATGTTTTACTTCTAACCCTAACCATCACTTATGATAACAATCTGAGCATGTCAGTGGTAAAAACATGTACACTGAGTGGTGGTACACTGATGGTGCCACATGCTTTTGCTGGACACGTTGCAGCCTGTTTTGTGGCGGCTGGCTGCTGCTCTCTTTCTCAACACTGGAACACTTTCAAAAATGAGTGTCCATAAGTTACTTTGACTCAAAACAAGGGGAAAAGGCACATAAATAATAAAGTTACACCTTAAAACACAGTTATTTGATCCATTGTTAATATAAAAACATTGATCAGTGCAGCTTTTATAACAGCTATTTGTAGATTTTGACCATTTCCAACTCCAGTGACCGTTTCAGAAAGAGACCGGCGGTCAGAATGCCCTCTGTTAGAGTCGAATCCTTAAGACATCATTGGATCACAAAAGTAGAGGAAGGGAATATGGAGAAATACAGAGCTCTGGAGCTGCAGGGGACTGTTAGTGTTTATATACACCTCCCTTACCTGTGTTGTTGATCAGGAGTTGGATATGGATGAAATCAATATATCAGACCTCAGCTATAATCTGTGGAAGTGTAAAGAAAGGTTTTCCCAGCTGAAATCCAAGCACACACCTCCTGCTAGTATATTCCTTTGTGTACTACCTATGACAGGGATATTGAACTTGCTTTGCATGGGGGGCCACTTTTGCAAAAATGACAGGAGGCCAGGGGCTGGATGGAGCATCCCTGTTCAGCTCATTTGAGGCATAGACCAGACCCCTGTCAGGGAGTCCAGGGTGTCCTCTCCTGCCACTTTATTTTATAAACAAGCTCCATTTTGATGCATTTTTTATGCATTCTGGCACTTTATTTATATTACAAGTACAAAAAATCCCCAGTGGGAATCATTTTATTTTTGTTGTCAAATAGAAAATGGTTGGGGGAGCAGATTTGGCCTGCACATTGTAAGTTAAGTATGGCTGACCTGCGAGCCCAGTGATTTTTTCATATTTGATTCGATAACTTTATGTAACCGCCACTGTGTTTAAGATGAGTCATTGAAAAGTAGTTTGTAGCAGTAATATGAAAGACATATTCTGATTTAAAAATACTAAAAAATATATCTGGAGATGTGGACATTGAAAAAAAAAAATCATTTCACTGTGACTTAAAAGTTTTAGTCAACTCAAACCTTAACAACTTGTAACTATTTCGACACAGCAAATATGCTGAAACACTAATGGACCGGATCATGACAAAACTGTATACTTTATATAAAGGATTGATCTCAGTCAGTCGTCACTTGAATAAATAGACTGATCCGCTGTCAGGCCGCTGTCAGACCTCTGCCTGCTGTCTCTCTCTCACCCTTTCAGCCATCCACCATCTAATCCTTGTATTTGGGTCAGGCAAGAGAATTCTGAATCCAGGATATCTGAGTCATTAGTTTACTCATTCTCTCCAAACTAGATATAGAGATAAGTGGTTGTAGACTAATTCCTGGCAAAACTGCTTTGGCCCTCCTCTAGCCTTAACTATTCATTCTGAAATCCCTTTTGGAAAAAAAAAAAGTGAAAACTTTGATTACCTGCTGTTATTGTCAATGTACTTTTTTTTATCAGTGTCTGACATTAGATGTTGCATTTAAAATGCTTCGACTTTAATTTCCAAGCTGTATTTTCATTTTCACTTCAGGGATGCACAATTAGTTATAATATTGTTGGAATCACAACATGGCAAGGTGCGATATCCAAAGTAAATTTTGGTAAAAGGGAAGATGTGTCACAACGTACCATTATAAATGAAATATTGTGGTGCCACAGAGATGCCCTGGCCTACAAATCATATTCCAGATGCAAGTGAAAGTCTCTGTGGTACAGACCAGCTTAACATTTTTCACATCACTTTTTTAAAAACATTTTCAGTGAACAAGAAATGCAGACCTTTCCCAGCAAAATTGCAACTCATATTGCAGTTGCGATATCTGTCAAAATTACCACAATTATAGATACATATTTTGCATGGCGTGCAGCCCTATTATACTTCCTACATCTGTCATCTTTTCTGTGGGTTCTGTAAACACTGATTCTTGTCTCATTCTTTCATCTGTCTCCTCTCTGTCTTCCTGCACTTCCTCCTACCAGCTGATAACATGGTGGGTCACTGGTCGCAGTTAATGACAGTACAAAGTATGAGGCCAGTAAGAGGCTTATGGGGCTGCTGCTGTACAAAATCAGGTTTTGTCAGAAGCAGCAGTGGGGCAGGTACTGTGCTGTTTGTATTACAGAGATCATTTAGAGAGATGACAGCTTAAAGCATTAATGACGCAGCACAATATGCACCAACTGCTTTGTCTTCCTCCCTGCTGTTTGTTCACTTCATTTTAAATGGTGACAGAGATGTTTTACATAATGAGAGTGACTCTACAGTGGGTAAACTGAATGACTGATGGATGACTCACTTAAATACACACACACACACACACACACACACACATACATACACACACACACACACACATTTTATCTAACAAGCCATGAATGACATTGTGAAACTGCACGCCAAAATGACATTCGACGAAAAACACACCATGTTTTTATTGATAATCACATTAGGCAAACCTCCAAAAGGTGGAGTGAATACCTGTACAGTGTAACACAAAGCAATTCAGTGGCACTACATAAAATACGTCCTCCATCACCCGGAGTCAGAGGTAGTGTTGTCAAAAATATCGCTTGATTAATACATATCAATTCTGATTATTTGAAAATGTTTCACTACTCATTTTTTGCAGTTTCATGACAACACTAGTCAGAGATGTCAGAAGACACATGTTTGTACTGTGATGTATTGTTGCATTTAGTTTTATCCACCACTTTCATGCATAAAAGGAAAGGAATACTTCACAGGAACACACAGCAACATAATGTAGAGATGCAACAATTAGATGATTAATCAATTAATCATTGACAGAAAATGATTCTCCAAATATTTTGATAATTTAATAACCATTAGTAATTTTAAGCAAAGAAGTCAACACTTTTATGGTTTCATGCCACCTAGTTGTCAGAATTTGCAGCTTTTCTTTGTCATACATGAAGAAGTTTCTTTGGATTTTTTGACTTTTTGGACACTGAACATGCCATATGAAGACGTCACCTTGGGCCCTTGGAAATTTCAATATTTTATGACATTTTATTGACGAAATGATTAATCGAGAAAGTAATCAGCTGATCAGTCAGTATTGAAACTAACCGTTTGTCGTAGGCCTGATGTTCTGTTAATTTAACCTGTGCCTTTAACCTGTGTGTTCCCAACTTAATTCTGGGAACAGGCTAATGTCTAGAGAGAAATGTTCTCATGTGGCCAATGAAGCAACAGTGACATTCATATATTTGTTATGCACTGTGCTGATGGTGCATAACAAAAAGGAAGTGTCCTGTTCTTCCTCCAAATGTTTTATTTTATTGAGGTTCGTAGTGACTAGTTTGAATTAAGGCACAGGCTTTATTGCATAAACAATTCAACATACTGTAATGCACAGCTTTAGTGTGAACACCACTAATAAATTAAGTCTGAAATTTAGGTAACAAAATAAACTTACATCAACCTCGATTCTCAAAATCTCATTGTCTTCTTGACTGATGCAGTGGAAAGATTTTAAGAGAAAATAGGTAGAGCTTACATTGTTTACGCAAAGGTCACCAATTTTCCTCGATACTCAAGTGTATGACAGGAATTTCTTATGAGAGGAAGGGTGGGGAAAAAAAAACAATTAGTAGTGTTATTGTATCATACACACATTCTCTCATTCATGTTCACCTTGCAGTTTCTGCATAATTACAGTATGTGAATCGCACACAACACATGCCAAACTTGTGGTTTAGGGCGTTTAGGGCGTGATAAATCTGCTGGATGATGTCATTACTTTTTGATTGACTGTAGGCAGCAGGACAATGTCTATGTAGTGTGTGGATTTTGTGGCTGGTCTAATATTGGAGGAATAATCTTCCATGAGGTTACGTACAGCTGGAAGAAAAAGCATTTAGAGTAACGTGTGAAAGATGCAACTGATTCTGGCATTTGCTCTCAAGATGTTATGTGATATGTGGCTCGCAGTAAGAATACATCGGAAAAATTTTGAACTGAACCCGACTGTTCTGGTTGAAAGACTTCTCTAAATACCAGACCATCATTTAGCCTCCTTGCTGTACTGTATGTTCTCTCTTGCTTATATGTCAGGAAGCTTATAGAGTCATGTTCAAACAGAAGCATCGCTGAGTCATGTGTTTTTTAATCTGAGACATTTCGACATGTCACAGTAGGAAAAGCACAAGTGTAAATAATTAGACTGATGATTGAACTCTAGCTGTTTCCTGGTGTTGTGCACGCTGGCTCACTTTCATAACTACCTGCGCACTTGAATAGAACAGACACATTGTACATATAATGTGCAGCAGCCGTGCTTTTCCTTTAGTCAAAATGTCTGCTATGAAAAAGAGTCTGTGTGTGAAAATATTTAATTATGTAAATTCTTATGGATTAGATCCAATTACATTAAAAGAGGCATTAAGTACAATGTGTCCCAGCTCCACATGCTGTAATCTGGTGGCTGCAGGTTGTTGCATGCAATGTGTTTTTTCCTGATGAGAACTCACAGTTAGGTTTTTAAGACAATATAAAATAAAGTTGGAAGAGAATTTCCTGCTAAAATCTGCTGACATTTGACTCGGACAAAAGATTTATTATTTAATGATTATCTTGTGTAACAATAGATAATCATTAGTCTCCTGACGACTGTTTACATTGATGCTCGCTAAAGATTTTTTCTTTTCTTTCTTCCTGACTTCCATCTTTGCCGTTTTGTTTCTATTCCAAGAGCTGATAATGTGTTGTCTATACGCAATGGTGTCTGACATCACAGTATTTAGGCCTCTGTTCCTGAAGTGTGGTGTTGATTTCTTCAACAATGAGATATTTTCTGTAAATACACTGTCAGTGTAGGTATTCCAGTAAAGGTCAGCAGTGTGCATTACTGAAGGTGATTGTGGTTACACATAGAGATGACTGTATGTCTTAGGGATGACTCAATAACAGGGAAAAAAAAGGACTTAAATGAAATTGTTTTATTTCAGAAAAATGCATTTGCTTTCTTGGTTGGATACCATGCATATGTTTCTACACTACATATGAACCCTCAGCCAACAGGTTGTAGTTATCTTACCAGGGGGAGACAGGTAGCCTGACTCCTATGGCAACCTAAAGATGAAAAATTAACACGTCTCATTTGTTCCATCCATAAATACTGAAGTATAAACGTGACACCTTGTTGTTTTATAGTGGGTTATTATTTCATGGCTAAGTGCACTGACAGGCAACAAGCAGAGACTCCAGGAAGTCACTACACCTGGGCAAGAATAGTTCTGCACACATCCCCTCAAGACACAACTTTTTGTTTTTACACTTTGGTTCTTTTTTATGGATTACACAAACAAAGGATAACTTGTTAATTCTTGTTAATCTTTGGACACAGCCAGGCTAGCTGCCTCTAGCTAAGCTAAGCTAACTGGCTGCTGGCTGTAGCATCATATTTATGACATTTATCACATCATGAATTCATTTCTCAAACTGTTGATGTCAGTTACTTTCAAATCAGTTTCCTCATTTGTTTTATGTCTCTCATTCCATGGAGGATAATTATTTGAGGGGTGATCGAGACCTGATTGAGCTGATTATTGTATGTACTTAACAGTTCCTATCACTTACTTGTGGCCAACAGAGGAATATTTTAGTCAGATTGAGAGTTTCTCAGCCAGTAGTGAATGTCTGGAATTCTAAGAATACTGAGACAGGCATTGATTAATTGCAGTTTTATGTCATAGCTGAAGATAGATGACAGTTACTGATTCCTCTCTGTTTGTTTTTGAACTGTAGCTGTCGGTGATGTCCAGATCTTAGACAAAGACTGAAACTCCCTCCCATCATGGACTCCAAGAAGCCGGGCATGTTGCAGCATCTCCGCCAGAAGATGCTGCCACACTTCCGGCGAGGCAAGACGAGCCCAAGAAAGCACCTCGTTCAGCTGGAACACAGCATGGACCACCGGATGAGCTCCTCCGTTCCCGACATGAGGGACATGAGGCAGGACTACCCTCAGGTCTCCTACAAAACGCACCTCCAACAGTACGACTCTCCCAGCTACAGCAGCCCCTCCACACCACTTGTCAAACCTGCTAGAGACCTAGGAGGAGGTGGGAGTGGCCTGGTGATGGGTGTAGTGGGTGGAGGAGCTGGGAGGCGTGTGCCTGCAGACTGCACGGACTGGGCTTCCTCTCAGGAGTCATTCAACAGTCTCTGCGAGGAGGAGGACAAGAGCTCTCTGGAGACAAACTACAGGCCTGCCGGGGGCATGGAGCCTGAGGAGCTGGCCCTGCCTGAGATGATGACCGTCTACAGCCCAGACCCTCCCTCTGTGGAGGTGTCCCAGGACAGCCCACAGGTACAGGCACTGCAGTATAAAAAAGAAAGGATCAGTCCTCCAGACAAAAGCAAAGGTCTTTACAATGTATAAAGGGTTTAACTAATTGGGTGGTAGCATTCAAAGAGAGATATTTGTTTCCAATTATTACAGTGGATTAATGTTTCATTTTATATTTAAGGCTTTTGTATAATCATTAACAATTAGCATGACAGTAGAATACGCTTGTATTTTGTTCCCCTGTGACACACAGGTAAAGAGATAAGGTACGTCTGCCTGTTTTTTGTACATTGGTGTTGCGAGGTGTATTTGCACAGGATGTACAAAGTTTAACTTGGAGGAGCTGGGTGAAGATAAGCAGTCCTTTCAAAATAAATAGTCTCCAGCAGCACTGAGCAAATGCTGTTTGAGTTTTTATACTACCAGTGCATGAGATTGAATGACTCATATTTCACAGCATGGGTGCCAAACTGGCATGTTCGCATTTAGAATGTGGTACACCTTGATTTTTCACTGACGACATTTAGAGCAAACCTTTCTTCTTCCAAGACAAAGAAAGGTTGTTCAAGATGTGATGACCTGTAGCTTTTTATTTACATTATTAATTTGCCAGCCATGAGGTTTAAAATCGGCAGGAATCAATAGGTTACGTCTGAAACGTTTTCATTGCTAAGGATTTGTAATTTGTCCACAGCTTCCAAATTCTGGAAAAGTAATTTGGTAATTTCTAGGTTCTGTTTACTTATTTTTTTTTTAAATACTCCAAGTGTGTCGCCAAACCTGTAAATGTTTACATATGACAAGGCATCACAAAAATGTCTGTCACAGTGTAAATATTGCAGTATTTGACGGGAGGGGGCTTAGTAAATGTCTGGCATGTTGTTTTTGTTATCTGATAGTTAACAAACCACACCTGGTGTCAGGTAGATACTCAGCTGACCTGTCAATCATGTTTGCTACTCCACACTGTAACAGGAGTTGAATAAGCTTGGCTTGCTAAATTTTGCAGCCATCAGGAATTTGTATATATCCCCGATTTAATCAACCACTATGACTGAGCAGTTACCTGATATACACTTATCTTTTGCTTTTTCAATGTTGCTTTGCATGATTTCTGAATTCTGTCTTTATCTGTGTTAGACTGGAGACTCTTTGAGCATTCACTTCCTCAAATGTATTGTCTGGATTCTTTTACTAGTCATGCAGTTATTGGCCCCTCATAGTCACTAGATGGACTAAGGCATGAACAATTATTGCCACACAGAGACATACAGTATGTTAATCAGATGATCTTGTTGAGATCAAGATCTCTTTTGCACAAGAGGCCTGAGTACAGCAGAAAGAAAAATGAACATAGTCGGACAAACAGAGGCACAGATACAAACAAAACACTGCAGATGAATCGGTTACCAGTTTAATGGGTAACAGCTGTAAAAGTCCCAGCGTTTAGTAGGCCTATTAACTGGACACAGGTGCAGGTGCTGCCTGCAACGTGGCTTTGTTTTGCTATTCCCTTGTTTACAAAGTAGGCGTGCAGCAGGTGAACCCAGTGATGCTACTGGTCCCTTGCTGTCATATGCAGTGACACAAACACTGGAGCAAGCATTTCAAAGACAGGCTATGTTAAATGCGGATGTACGTTTAATTAGGGCCCGACCGATATGGATTTTTTGGGGCCAATGCCGATTCCGATGTTATGGAATAAAAAAAATCTGATAACCGATATATCGGCCTATTAAATTTTTACGTTTTTCAATTTAAAACCCCCCTAAATACCTGCTTTTGATGGCTTAAATATAGTTCAAACACTCGTTACAAAGATATAAGTAGAAGGAAGAACATTTTACTATTTTCAAATTCTTTTATTATCAGAAATTGTGTGGAACAAGCAGCATATGAACAATTTGAACACAAAATAAATCAAAAATATGATGTGCAAAAAAGCAGTAAACCTCTGGGAAATAAAATAATCATGCAAAGTCTATATGAATTAAGAAATTCACTTGTATGTTCACAGTACCAGAGTTCTTATTATTGCCAATTTAACGGAGGTAGGTTATAGTGCAAAAAGTAACACAAGGACATCATTTCTAAGTAAAACACTATATACCCTGCATTTTATTAGTGATGACGATATAAGTGTTAACATCGGTGTCGGCCGATTGCCGATTATTCTCTAATGGCTATAATCGGCCGATTAAATCGGCCGGCCGATAACAACATTTAATATTGTTTTCATATGTTTTGGCTGAAGTATTGGCTGTGTTAATATTTTAATGTTATGCAAACTGCTAATTTGATAATTTTATTTGTAGTTTTAAAAGCTATTTTTTACAGTACCATGATGATACTAATAACAATACTGGTCACAACATGATATGAAATATTCAGACCATTTCTTCTTTACAAACACATAGCATCAGAGGCCATCGCAGTCGTCACTAAATAGGTTTGAAGAGGGCACGCTCACAGATATCCTTCCTTGACTTCTCTTGACTTGTAAACTGGACAAGATTATATGGTTCAAAATGATGTTGGTTGTGTTTGCCTTAAATTCTGGGTAGTGCAAAGTTCACGCACTGAGTATCAGCATCAACTTTTTATATGATTTATTCACATTTTTAATTAATAATTTTGCATTGTTATATAGGACTCATTTCAAGACATTTCCACACAGTTAGTAATATAAGTAGCTGCATTACCTGGTAGTTAAGTTCTGTGTGCCTTATTTTCTAAAGCTGATTGTTACATTAAACTGCTTTAGGATTTCATTCCTGTTGGACCAATGTTGACATTTAACTGTAGTGCTTTAAGGTGGCTGAATTTAGGCATCACAGCAGTCTATATTTCCCAAATTATTAGGCAAAATTGGACACAAAGACTTAAGGAGTACAGCACTCAGGGTCTGTATACTGTACCTTCATGATATAGTCTTGCCCTTGTTTACATGCAGAACAAAGTCTAGAGACATCAGTGAAATCATAATCTGACAGTCTTGCCATTTCATCATGTTGGCCACTAACATTTGCCAAAGTTCTTAGCTCAGTAAATACCTTGTTCACAGGATAATACTATGAACAAAAGTAAACAGTAGTCCCATGTCATAGATTCCAACCAGTCACTGTCAGAGCGACTGCTTCCTCTTTGGATGAAAGTGCTGAGTTGCCGTGTGCCCTCACTGTTCAGTTCAGGATGGCAGAACTCTCCTTACTGGAGAAAATCTTTGAAGAATAATTTTAGTTTTGGATTTTCTTTCTCTAGCAGTGCCTTTTTCTTATTTCAATTATTTTTGCCTAGTTTCTCCTCCTAGGGTTAAAATGAGACTGAGTGTGGCCAGAGTGCAGTAGGATAGGTGAGTGACTTTTGGTCACACTGGTTTGCAACAAATGAAAATGGCTAAACCAAATATGCTGGCAAACAGTAACAGCAAATAGTGAATGTTGTTTTATGACTTTGCACCAGCACCACACCCTTGATGGTCTGAGATATCTTGCCATTTGGAAGGCAATAGAAAGCTCTGGATTGACTGCCATGAAGGTGGTACAACATTCATGTCCCCCTCTGGTTATCCCTTAGCTTTTCATCTTGCATCATCATCAGGTCAAAATATTTATGATTTCAATACTTTTCTTTAGATATATGACAACATGTAGATAGCAACCAAGTACCTTTTAAAAAGATTGACATTCTTATCAGACTCAGCTGCAAGTGTTAACATACTAACATAATATAATAAACTAAGATGGTTAAAATGGTGAAGATTATATCTGCTGAACATCAGCATGTTTGCATCACATTCTCATTGTGAGCATGTTGGCAAAGCTGACATTAGCATGTCGCACCACTGTGCCTGCAGCCCCAAAGAGCTGCTAGCTGCTGGTTGTAGACTCTTTTCAGTCCTGTCAAGATCAGTTTTAAGGTCGTCATTATTTTAGCTTACAATGTACTTACATAGTGTGCATTCCTAAATTACATTTTGTTAAAACAATTCAATACAAGCAGTGCTTTTGCAGTATAGGAATACTGCAGTCCAGTGGGTTTAACTTAATGTAACATACACACTAGATGTATTGTACACAACATAAAATCAACAGGATTTATCAGGTTTATTTTTGCCCCGAGACCCCAGAACATGGTCTCTTGAACTCTGTGAGAATTTCAAATACTCGTGACTACAAACAGGAAAATCACCATTCTTGTCTTCATTCCTGAAACACTGTTTTTGCACATGCAAATTTTTTTCTCACTCCAAAACAACAACAAAAAGAAAAACGGATACACTTTCTCCTAATTATGTGACCAGCCACCGAGGAATAATTCTGTACCTTTTTTTTTTTTTTTTTTTTTGCTTTTTCAACGCTACATTCTCGGAAGCAACATGAATATTGTACCGTAGGGCAAAAGGCTCAGTCCCTCATGGTTTCTTTGAACTGAACCACATGGCAGAAAGAGAGCAGAAAAGCAAATTCCCTTTTTCTTCATCCCTGTGTTCTTTGGTGTAATGCTGTTCAGTCCCCAGGATACAGGAATTTTTAATAAATGCTCAGAGGATTTGTGCTGGTGGTAGAAAAGCCAAAGAGAGAGTTCAGTTCCTGAACCTTTAACTGACAAGCAGACTGAAACTTTCCTCTTTCATCAGTGGGGACTTTACTTTTTTTCAAAATCCTCTTCATATATTAGGCTACATGACAGATTCATGAAATGTATATGTCTTTGTCTTTGCAGTGTAACAATCATGATTTCAATGGTCAAGGCTTCAAAGACGGGGGCAACCAAAATGTAAGTGCTGCTATCCAATTTGAATGTTGATTCTGTGTTGCTGAACTGATGTCATTTTACTTTTACCAAGGATTTATTCCACAAATGATAATATGCTGAGTGAATTGGTTGTTTGATCTTGAGCTACATCTCTGTGGTTAAAGGACTGTTTCTGTCAAGTGGCTGTGGTCTCGTTTTTTTGTTAAGTATCGTGCCAACTGCAGCATTGTGCTTTGGCTGACACACTCGTGTCAAAGTTTAATTCCAGATTATTGTGTTGTGTTCAGGTCATGATGGGACAGTCGGCAGTGTGTGGTTAAGCGCTCAGTGTGTGTGTCATCCTGGCTATTGTGGCCAGGCAGGGTTTGGACGCTGAGCTGGGTGATTCCAGGCGCCCGGGGTTTTATTCTCTGAAAGATGCTTGGTTTGGTGGAGAGGCTTAATAGTGATTAAATAATCCATTGCGTGGACAGGAAGCATAGACTGCATACATCTGTGTACAGCCTTCCGTAGAGTGTGCTTTTTATATCGTATCCAAAACAATATTAAAAACATGGCAGAACTAAAAGGTGCACAATACTGTGTAACAGACATAATGCAACAGGTGAATTCCAGAATGTGAAGAACATGTCGCTTTGAAATAAGTAAGTGAAAGCAGAACAAAACAGCACAGCTTCAATCAGATGTCACAATGTTGTAAAAAAGTCACGTAACAGCTTTTCTTTATAGGAACAGCTTGTGTAGCGAGGAACATTGTGGATGGCTATATGGATGGCTGTACCGAATGTCTTTAAATTCAAAGCTATTGAGGTTTTCCAATAAAGCTTCAAATGTGTGTCATATTTAGGGCTGTCCTCAACTAAAGAACATCTTGGTTGACTGAATTTCTACCTACTCTTCAACCAGTTAAATGGTGGCTCAGGGAAAAAATTCTCATTTTCTCTACTGTAGGTTAACTTCTTCAGTCACAGCGCACTCAGTGCATTCTCCGTGGTACTGTTAAATGTCCACCAAAGCGTTGTTTTGTTCTATTTTTCCTGTCACAGGGCTCGATATTAACACTTGTCCAGGGCAAGTAAAATCTGTGTTCGGGCAAGTGGAATGCCTTGAGTGAAAAATAAATGTGATGTCCACTTTAATATTTTCTGAAAATATACTGTGCACTGTAACGCTTTTGAGCTGTCTCACCAGTAACAACTGAACAGGACTGATGAGAAAATTTAACATACTGGACACTGTAAGTTAATTTGGGGTTAACAATGTCATATACAGCATAGCAGTGCTAAATTAAATATCTCTGTAATGCTGTATGCGACTTCCTCATTAACCATCATGCCGCTCCAACAAGGGCTCCATTGTAATCCAACCTTGAACTGCTGTGTCTTTTTGGAGACAGTCAAATAATTCCATAGTGATAAAAACAGCACACAATGTATTCTGTAAATATTTATAAATTTTTCAGATTAAAAATGAGAATCAAAAAGTGTCTAACTTTGGGTAAAATGCAACAACAACAACAACTGCTGTTGTCAGGATAAAAGAAAATAAATTATTTTAGTGTATTAATCTAACACCAGCGATTATCTGAACAATGAGAATTTGGTCTGACAAGATCAAATCAACCAACCGACCAGAATGTGACAGCCCTTAGTCATATTTACGATGTCATCACCTTTTAAAAAAACACACACACAAAATCTTCAAATCCTCAACTTAAATTTTTTTAGCCTTTTTTTATTTTTATTTTTTTTCAAATGAAATCCTCTAATAAATAAATGCAATGGTGCTGTTACATTACCCCGTTACTACATGTGTGTGCCTCTCTTTGTGTGCAGCACACAGGAGAGCAAGCTGATTTTTGACAATGATGAAAATGTTTTTGAAAGGTTAAGCATAAAAAAATTGACGGAAGCAAAATATTTCATCGGAAAAGAACGTGAACCAAACAAATGTGATTACTTTTACCTTTTTAAAAAAAAATAAATTTGGTCTTTTGGACTTCACAGCACTCTGGAGTTATTGGGAATATTTAGATAACATGAGTCACAAACAGTCCTACACAGCCACCACTGAAATCTAATTCTACAAATCCTAATAATACTAATGATATTGGTGTAGCCTAATCTTTATCGGCAACTGTGCAGAAATACCTTGTTTAACATTATGAATAGACAAAAAAAGCTGTGCAGCATTTGAATGTTGATTTAGAATTCAAATGTCAATGTTATGAATGAAGCTTTGAAACTTTTAAGTATTTGGTACAGCCGTATAGACAACACAGTTAGTCTGACATTACTGTTATGCTGAAAATATAATAATTAGTCCAGAGGCGACTGTACTTTTGCCTTCCATATTTCATCAGAAGTGCTGAGTCTCTCTGTATGTCATTCGTTTTGTTCATTTTGGTAATGTATGTGCTATCCACATGTATGTTTGTGTGTATGTGTACTTGAATATTTATGTGTGTTTCCTGCCTAAATGTGAAGCACTTTGTAACTGTATGTTTTAAAAGTGCTATTTAAATGTATTATTATTGTTTTAAAATCCCAACCGAAATGTGTCTGTAAACTGTCAAAAGCTGTGAGGCACCAAAAGCTTTGGTTTTTAGAATCTGTACTGACACCCGGGTAGCCTTGCTCAGAAAGTATAGATGTAATCAGATTAAATCTACCAGTTGTGATGACATAAATAATGATAATGTCTTGGTGTATTTGTGTTCAGTCTGAGATGGGCAACGAGGGCTTGAGGGTGTCGGAGAGCATCAGTGATCTTCCCAGGTCCTACCTGCTCACCATCAACCTGAAGGAAGGATGTAACCTTGTCATCAGGGACCGCTGTGGTAAGAAGACCTTGCTACCACTACTGTACCACCATTAACACTATCAGTAACACTACCATTATAATAGTTGCATCATCTGTATGTATGATGATGATGTTGCACAACAAGGAAATGCAAAAGGGACACACATTATTTTACATATGACAAACAATGTGTACAGCAGATCGGTCTTTGTGTATTCATGTTCTTTAATGTTGTTTGCAGAGGGTGAGTTCTGCAGCTCAGAGCTACTGGGTAGTATGAATCAACACAGTGCAAGCAGATTCATAAGATGTTTGTAGTCTGATATAAAGCAAACAACACTCAATCAACAGGATCTTAAGCAACCACACAGTCACATGAAACCTAACAGGTCAGAGCAAGGAAGCTGGGCCAACACAGGAGCGAATCATCCTTTAGCACATTAGGAAACACAATGAGAAGGTTTATCTTTTATTTATTACTTTACCCTTCTGTCCTCAATCTGAAAATGTTTGGCAAGAACTTCATCACTTTAACTTCCCTGCTACTTGATCAGCCCTTTTCTTTTAAATACAATAAACACTGGTGCTGTCATATTGGTCTTATTCATATATTCCTGTTACTTCTGACACACTGTTTAACAGTTTGTCACCTGTGTCATCGTTTATGACACCCATGTGCATATCTTTCCAAGTGAGTAAGTGCTACTACTGTTTTCATTTACTCTTCCTGTTCTCACACTCATGTTGTAACCACTGCTTGAATGTGTCGTATTCTTTTTTAACTCAAAATCTTGAGTTCTGTTTCACTTCTGAAATACAGAGATTATTTAGTAGACATATTAAATCTCATCTTTCCCATTTGGTTTCCTAAACTTATGAAACTTCAAAGACAGTTGGAACCTACCAGAAATCCTGTGTCCTTCTATGCCAGTGCGTGTTTTCACTTGCATTGGCCTCAGTTTTTGTGTGTGTGTGTGTGTGTGTGTGTGTGTTTAGCCTTAGCTGGTTAATGATGACCAGGAGTGTCTGTTTGATTACACACAGGACAGCCGAGCCTCAGGTTAGCTGTGAAGCTCCTACAACAGCCGGGGCAAGATTCCTCACAGCATATTAGAACCTGTCTGAGCCGCACCCAGCATTCATTACAGCAGCCTTTCACTCTGGGCATGTGTCTGGATTACTTACTTACTTCTCGTGTGTGGCTTTGTATTTACATAACCAGGCTCTGGGTAAAAACAATGCAGAATATAAAGGGGAGGATCGAGCCGCAGGCGGATTTAGTTTCTCCAGCATTATTGTTAAGAGCATAAGGTCTTTTAAAGCAGTGTGTGAACAGCTTTTGTTTTTTCTGTTTGATCAGCTTATATACACTGCATGCGTGGCTGCTTGCAGAGGGATAACTCAGCAACATGGTTTGTTGTGTATTATCTTTGTTATGCAGTGCTTGTATTGTAACAGCAAGGAGGACGTGGATGCAAAGGAGTATACGTTGGTGGTCCACAATCTTTGTTTGGTGACCGGCTGCCCTCAGCTGGTCTACTGACAGCGTTGCTAGAGGGCACAGAGTGTACTTTCTGAAAATGATTTAACAGAGCAGCATCAAATGTGACATGTAAAAGTGTAAAAACACCCTAAATAAAACCTAATAATTAAAAAAAATGAATGTTGATGTGAATCCAGTTGATGTGGCACTTAAGATACTAATAAACACACAAAGTTTTTAGCAGTTGTCACTCTTCACAAGAAGCTGGAAGCCGAAATCTGATTGGCTACCAATTCAGGAAGTTGCGGTCCTGTCAGTTGGGGGAGGAAAGAAACCACATCCTCCGTACAAACACATGAGAGATGACATTACAAGTAGACCAGTCCTCCCTTTTACTGGAAACCAATACACGTCCCTAGAAGTTAAGAAACAAGGTGTAATGGCTATTTAGAAACCCGGTGTGGACATTAGAGGCAGAGTCACTTCAGTGGTATTTATTTCAGGCAGTCACCATGACGAGTCAATACTGCTTTTGAAAGACAATAAAAAGAGGAGTGGTGTACTCATGTCTGAATTTCAGAAGTCAAACCGATGTCCTTTCACAGCTCTGAGGAAATGTTTTATGGCTTATAAATTAAAACAAAACCTTTGGGGCGTCGGTGGCTTAGTGGTAGAGCAGGCGCCCCATGTACAAGGCTGTTGCCGTAGCAGCCCAGGTTCAAGTCTGGCCTGTGGCCCTCTGCTGCATGTCATCCCCCCTCTCTCTCTCCCCCCTTCAAACTTACCTGTCCTGTCCATTAAAGGCAAAATGCCCTAAAAAAAAAATACCTTTAAAAAGAAAAAAAAAAAATCCTTTAAAAAGAAATACATCAAAATCATAATATATTAATTAACTTGATTCATACAGCACTTATTAAAACAAAGTTCTTCCCATAGTTGAAACAGGAATAGATTCAGACAATTAAAATGGACACAGAGTACCCAAAAGTCATATATAAATAAAACCAATAACGATAAAAAGATGTGCTTGCATTAAAAAAAATGTTTTGAGACAATATAAAGTATTTCGCTGACTTTGCAAGCTTCATATCACTAAATTCTCTCCGATAATAAAATTATAAAATCCTTAAGCCCAATTTTCAGACTGATCCATCAACAGCTATGTGTCCTGGTGACGTGTCATTTAGCAAGACAATAACCCCACTACCAGTCTGATCAGTGTGACGGACACCAGCAAATAGTATGAGTGAATAATCTGAACTGCATTGTTTTTTGTTTTATATCATTTTTCAGGTACCAGCGACCCTTATGTGAAATTTAAATTGGAGGGGAAAACATTCTACAAAAGCAAAGTGGTTTATAAAGACCTCAACCCCAAATGGAATGAGACCTTTTCCCTCCCTGTGAAGGATCTGAGCCAGAAGCTGTACATCAAGGTAACCTACCATCACTTTTTACAACATATGTGCATTCATCTGTGAAAAAAGTTCACTATATTACCATAGGAGAGTATTACTGTTGTGTTCACAGCAAGAGCCCTGCAGTAAAGGTGTTAAATATGTTAATCATGTGATCAATCAGAGCTTCTTTGTAATACTCAGTGTTTTTGGTGTTTCAAGGTTTGGTGAGATTTTTTGCAATGAACAGTGCTTTGGGGAATTACAGTGATTGCATGTCAGGTGGTGCTGCCCCAGAGCCATGCACATAGGGGAAGTCTACTTTGCAGCAATATATCACTGTTACAATAATTGTCCCATGATGCTGTCTGTAATAACACTGCCTTGATGTTTGATGTGACACAGGTATATGACCGCGATCTGACAACTGATGACTTTATGGGCTCCGCCAGTGTCACACTGAGTGATCTGGAGCTGGACAAGTGAGTGTCTCAGTAAGAGTATGATGGTAACTGATGGGTGTAGTATGTGTTGGGAGCAGATGGAGTGTGCACTGTTAAGGTGAAGCTTTTTGACTGTCACTGGATCCTTGAGAGTTAAAAAACTATTTTGACAATCTGTCAGCCTTAATTTTTTTTTCATATATATATATTTCATTTTTATATCTATTTTTTTATATTTTTCATTTTTATATCTATTTTTTTTTTATATTTTTCATTTTATATTTTTTTAAATTGTGACAGTGGTGTGGACTGAATGGTACAGTGTGCAGCTGAAACATAAGCTTTCAGTGCTCTCTGGTGGACAAACGATATAATGGAGACATTAGTGTTAAAAATTCACTCCTTTTTAATTTGTCAAATATAACCTCAGGCATATCTTTGGCATTTGTGTACTGCAATTGGCTGACACACACACTAACTATATTTCTGCAATAAGCTTTTATCGGCTAATATATCACCCTAGTGAGTTCAAGAGCCAAACTCAGGTGTCCCTTGGAGTATAATCGGTAAAAATTAGGAGGTTTTTTTGGAGCAAATTGTGAGTTAACAGTTGAGGTGCTTGTTGAGGTCCCTTTAAAAGGAACTGGTTGTCCGCTTGCAACCCTTTGTCACACGTTGCATTACGTCTATGTTTGGTGGCCATTTCAATCAGAGATTCAGATTGGTTTATTTCAACTTAAAGATGTAAAATTATCCAGTATTTCACAAGCAAAAAGCAAAGATTAAATAAAGTCTGATAAACTTATTTGCAGCAAAAATGTGCTTTTCTCCTTTCTGATCTTGTTGATCATCTTGCAACTCCTCTGATCTATCTTGTGACACTTGGTGGAGGTCCCGACACTTGGTTGAGAACCACTGTAGTAAACTATTAATCATGCTTAGTAGTGGGGATTCTTTTCTCTACTTTCAGTATGCATAGTGTGTACTCAAGAGTATTGCATAAACTGTTAGGGGCTGTTAAATGAATGGTTTCCCTTGTGTATTTTCATTAAACCTGAGTGACATATTTTTCAAATAGCAGACTGCATTACAGTACACCATGTCCTCCTTTTCCCTCTTTCCAAAAGTCCAGCTCAATTCTTAACCAGACCTCTGGTGCACAATCCACCTCTTTAAGTCTATACATTTAATTACCATGTTATTGTACAGTGAACAGCACAGATGCACAATCTAATACAACAGAATGCAATTAAAGCATGGCTAAATGGTTTGTGAAGCCTACTTTTTTCATTTTTGTGTTTTTAACTCAACTCTTTGGTAGTTTTGGTGACCTCTCTATTGCAAGCAAATACAAAATTGAGACGTGCTGCAGCCTTTAAAATGACCTTTGAGTAGATCCGTGTCAACAAAACTGAACTGTTGAACTACATAATGGTAGCTTGTGTTGCAGTGCTGTTGTATATGATTTTGTTTGAACTGTGCTTGACAAACTGGTTACTCGGTGTATATTTTAGAAAACTAATGTCCCTGCTTCCACCGCTTACATTAACCACGTAACCCACATCTGTACCAGTGCAGCAGCTACTCCCTGTCCAACAGTAGAACACTGCTGGTTACTTTCTTCTCTCTGATGTTGTGCTGCATAGTGAAACCACATAGTGTTGCATTTTGGGTCTGAATAACCACCACGGCACATGACTGCCCATCTCTGGTCTAGATCTGTTGAGCTTTAACTGAAGCTGAAATCTGCTTACTTTTTTTCAGGGTCAATGAGATGTCTTTGCCCCTGGACGATCCAAACAGCCTGGAGGAGGACATGGGGTTGGTTCTGGTGGACTTGAGTCTGTCTCTCAGAGATGGAGACAACAAGAGAGGCAACGTATGGCAGGCCCCCAGCTATACGCACTGCATGTTATCTTGCAGAAGGGATACTTGTTGTGCATTGTATTTATTGCACATGTATGGTTTCACTGAATGTTTCTCTCTATGCCCTACTAACCACAGTGTTGTTTTGTTTTGCTGCTAACATGCATGCTCCTGTCGGCAGCGGTGGCCCCAAAAAAGAAAACGAAGTATTAGGGTAAGGCATGGCGGAGGGAACGCACTGGACAGTCATTAAATTACATTTACATTGTTTCATTTATACTCTGCAGATATCTGCTGAATGTGAAAGGGAGACCCCATCACATCAAGGATGAACTAGTAAAATGTAGAAAGAGAAACATAGAGCTTCCACTTAGGGTCTAAAATTGTGAGTCAGTGTTAACATGCCGTCTTGCTGAGGGTGTGGTCTCCCGCAGTACAGTTCAAAATGGTCAGATTGGTACCACAAGTTCCAGTGATGTTGACCACTGGTGTCCCCTGGTTAACCAACAGTTTATTAAGATAGATATTTTCGCAGTTCCCTGTACATAAGTTGATCAGAATAGTTATAGTCTCTTTGCACCAGAGGGCAGCAAATCACCGTGTTTTGTGATGGCATTGTGTGTCTTTTTTAGCAAATGAAATCTGATAATTGTCTTTAGTAATTCTAAGATTACAATTCAGAGTCATTAACAGCCACTTAGGGTTTAGGTATACCTACAGTACTGAGTAGAACCACTTCTTGACTCCAAAACAACATGAAGTACCTTAAGTACATTTTTTCATTACTTCAGAGTTGCCCTTTTACACAACACTGTTGAACTTAGCAACAGTCTTTGTGTACTTGTGGCCCTCCTGATAACTCACAGAAGAAGCTCACAGAAGTCTGATGATATTCTTTGTTTTTTTTCTTAATGTCAACAAATCCCATGAAAAGGCCAATACCTGCCTGTCTGTGAATACTTCGAAATGGGCATTACACACAGTCCTGCTCCTGCTCATACTTTTATAGGAAGTTATGTTGTTAAGTGTCTATTGCTAAAAAGTGCCATGTATGGAAGAACAGAGCACGACAGTAACGATTGCCACTTTTTAGTGTATAAAAGATAGGGACAGTAAACAGCCCCACACCCCCAGTTACATTAATGTTTAATATTTGTTGCATTAGTGATATTAAAATTGCCTTGTAACCAGCCTGGCAACCACTTTTAAAAGTTAGTGTTGAGCCATGTCAAAGCTAAAAGCAGTATCTATTAAAAGTTTGTTAACATTAGCTGCCACAATCTACTGATCATACCAGACCAAATCAGGTTGGAGCAGATAAACCCCTGAGTTTATTGAATACATCAAGGCTGTGTTTTTATTTATTTATTTTTCCTTACGATCTAAATTTTTCATTTAGAAGAAGATTATTTTTTTTAAAGTTAGTGTCACTTTAAAGAAATGAAACAATATAGGTGTGAACTTTTCTAAGAATGTAAGTTGTCAGTCAACCAGTGGGCGCAGGGCAGAGTACCACAGGGAGGGTAGGGAAATGGGACATTTTTGAGACAGACTAACACATTATTGGTTTTGTTGTAGTCATGGGATTTTTTTGACAATTAAACAAAGAAAGAAAGAAAGAATATTTGCAGCTTTATCCATGAAATGAGTCTGGTGGTTGTGTTCTCCTCACCGATGTGGTGTTTTCACCCACAGAGCAGCTGCTAAATGCATGGGTTTTTTTTGTTTGTGTTTTTTATTGCTCATCATGCTTGTTGTCTGTACACTCTATTCTCTGTAGTGCATGAATCTGTGAATCTGAGTATGGCAGCTCTTTCTGTGATGCTGGAACCACCACATCCTACATCTGTGTACAGTCCAGTATGGTTTATAGATTGAGTTGCAGCCACATGACTCTGTCTTAGTTGTACCTAATAAAGTGGCCACTGAGTGCATGTTCGCCTGCTACTTCAAATGGTCATTGTACTCTGCCAAGTGCATTCAGTGCTAATTGAAATATAATTTTCCGCCCATGCGTGTGGTAGAACAGACTTAGACAGGACCTCACTGTCAGCTTGATCTGCATGAATTGAATCTGGGTTAAATGTATCTCCCTACAGTGTCTTCATGTAAGCCCAACTAATTATCTTAGAATATGGCCTCCTATTATATATAGAAGAGAGAGACGCTGCTCTGCATTGTAGCCACTGCAGGCTTTACCTAATCCCTCTGTAAAATGAAGGGTACAATATCCATTCTCTTTTCACTGGAGAAGCAAGATAACGTTGTCTCACTCAGCTGTTTTCCAATGCTGCTTGTTGTAAAAGCACTGATTTGGAGTGTGATGCTATCTCATTTAAGCTTTGTGTTTTATAGGTTACAGTTCGCAAGTAGAATCTGGTTTGTGTGTTATTTCCTTTCTTTGCATGTATGCATGCATTGTTAAAGAGACCATGGGTTGGTAGATATGTAAAATGAATTTGCTTTGGTTTAAGTATTAGATATCCTACACTTTTTCTATTTGTTTTCTGAATCTCTTTCCCCTTTGTTTCAAATCCCTCTCCTGCAGTCGGGAGGCTATACTCAGAGCCTTCGTCTGTCAGAGACACTGAGGAAGAATCAGCTGTGGACTTCTGTTGTGTCTGTGACTCTGGTCGGGGGTGAGGAGCTGCCGCTGGACTCTCAGGGAGGTCAGCTCTTTGTTCGCTTCAGACTTGGAGAGCAGAGATACAAAAGCAAGGTACTGGAAGGAGGACTTTTCATCTCCTCCTCTTGGATTGTCCTTGTTGTTCTTGCACAGTCTCTATTCCTCTTACCCACCCCTGCTCCTTTTTACCACTTTTTTCTTCTCCTAACAGAACAGACTTGCTCTGCTCATTGTCTCTTCTTCCCCTCCAATCCTGAGCATTTTTCTTTATGATTTAACCTCTCATTCCCAGAACTCATCTTTTCTTTTCTTATCATTTCCCCTTTCCTTATGCGAATGTGTGGTTATGCTAGTCTGAAAATGTGTTTGGTTACTAAATGCAAAGTGAGTGTGATGTTTTGACTGAAGTATTAGAAATGTTTATTATAAACAAGATGTTTTTTTATTTGTGTAACTGTAGGTGTGATGGTATGCATTTCAAGTGGTCAGTCATCACATATATATTGTGTATTTAATCATAATGTGTTTAATTTTGCGTTCACATTTGCCGTACTGATAGTGTTTAAAATGACTTATTATCAATACAACGGTAGAATAATCTGTCCAAAGTGCTTAACGGCCCTCTGCTCACTGATGTGGTCACAGATCATGTCTCAGAGACAGAGCAATAGAATAAGACGAGATGGATTTTTGGTGTGTGACATGAAAAGCTCTAATCACTGCTCATCCTGGCAGCTGGATGATGTCTGGCAGTGATGCTCACTTTCTTGCGCTGCTGGAGCTTCGGCTACTGTCACTGATGATTATCTTGCTGTTCTGCAACATCATCCATTACACATCAAAGCTACATGCTAATGAGCAGCATCACGCCTTTTTCTTTTCTTATATACAGGTTCAAATTGACAGTAATTACTTTTTATGCCTTCATGTGTGATGGGAATTTCCTGATGCTGATTTGTGCAGCTGCTTAAGAACCAAACACACTAATCTCTTAGAAAAACAAACTCACAGATGTGGTTAAAAAATCTGGACTTACTGCAACTGGTTATTTTTCTGAATAAGAGGTTCTAGATGAACCTTTACAGCTGGAGAACTGCAGACAAATTTATGCTTTTCTGACATTTGACCAACGTAGAATTGACTTTTACTGCATGTAGTAAACATGATTTATAGGGGAAATTAGGGTATCAGCATTTTCTGACTCTAACTTTAATGGCTCCTCTCAGCGTTTAATACATACATACATACATGTGAATTTGAGGGGGAAAAAAAGGAAAAAAAAAAACCCATGGATATTTCATGTTCTCTCCTCATTTCTTAGAATCACTGCAAAGTGACCAAACCTCAGTGGAGAGAGAGGTTCACCTTTAACCAGTTCATAGACAGACCAGATATCCTGGAGGTGGAGCTCTGGTCCAAGGAAGGACGAAGGAGTGAGGAGTGTTTGGGAGCGTAAGTCTGCTTTCAGAACCTGTGTGTCTGTGTGCTTATGTGCTCAACCTACAAAGCCAGTACGGGAACAGTCTTAAAACTAATGATGTGATTTGCCTGCTGCAAAGCACCTAAACCTTGAGAATAGAAAAAACAACTGACTGAGTTGTATTTTTAATAAGAGAATTGACATTTTCAGAGCAGCTGCCTTGATTTTCCACTTGACAATGTGGAAGCAGAGACCAATGTCAGCCCAGTGAGTAGTGTGTTTGTCCAGTCAGGTTAAGAAATGGTTCATTAGACATAATGTTGTTCCCAAGCAAATGCCTACTGAGCATACAGCAATGAAAAATATGAAATAAAGAAGGCTAGCACTGTAAGGACATGATGTACAGTTGTTTATCCTGTGAATGTGGCTGTCTGCACATGTGTAAACTTGCTTTTATGACCATACATGTCTGAACATGGTGTATGTATATTTTTGATGTTTGCATGACTACAACTATACCTGCATGTGCTGCAGTACATGAAGGCCTGTGTATGTGTGTTTGTGTACACAGGTGTGAAGTTGACCTGTCCAGGATACCTTTCAATGAGAGGCAGCTGTTCACACACACCCTGGACCAGGGGAGAGGACGCTTGGTCTTCCTGCTCACTCTAAACACATGCAGCGGCGTCTCCATCTCTGACCTGTGTGCTGCACCGCTCGATGAACCCCATGAACAACAGCACCAGCTGGACAACTATGTCAGTACCTGTACTGCTGTTATGTTCTGTCTACTGAATGGTTGCATCAGTTCACCACCTCCAGTCCAGTCCAAGTGTCTGTTTATCTGACACTTTTATTGGATTGTTATAAGTAAAATATTTTACTGGATTTTGAAATATGAAATCGGCGTGAGAAGGAAAGATCAACTGAGCTCTAGAGAATCTGGGTCAGTCTAAAGCTAAGCTACAAAGAGTGAAGAGAATATAAGGTAGTGTCCGTGATTATAAACCTTCATTTCAAACTTAGTTATAGTCTGAAGCTGATAAAACATGCCTATATATTAGAGGGTAAAAGGTAGTTAGTTAGTTAGTTAGTTAGTTAGTTAGTTAGTTAGTTAGTTAGTAGAATCCAAACTGTTCTTGCAGTACTTTCTGTGTTGAAAGGCCAAGAGGTGGCAGTATCTGCCAGGTAATGCGCTGAAAGTCAGTAACAAAGACATCTGCTTTATTAGATTGCTGAAGCTTTTGACATAAGCTAGGTGGCCATGTAGTGAGAAGGTCTGTGAGTGTAACCTTAAAGGGACAGTTCACCCCAAAAAACAAAAATACATATTTTTCCTCTTACCTGTAGTGCTATTTATCAATCTAGATTGTTTAGGTGTGAGTTGCAGAGTGTTGGAGATATCAGCCACAGCGATGTCTGCCTTCTCTCCAATATGATGATGATTTTGGTTTTTGATGCTTTAAGCGCCACAAGCGAGTACCATCCAGTTTCATTATACTGGAGAGAAGGCAGCTATCTCTACGGCTGATATCTCACAGTTGGCAACTACCAAAACAATCTAGACTGATAAACAGCACTACAGGTAATAGGAAAATTATATTTTTGAATTTGGGGTGAACGATTCCTTTAACATATAGCTACATTGCCATGAGAAAGTAGACACATTGTAAAGCACTGAGGTGGTAAACATCTGCATGTACAGATAAGCATAAGTCTGTTGTTAATGCTGTGGATTTATTATAAAATATGCAAATAATATGGATGACATGGCTAATTTACACATATTTACAGGCAGTATGAACATGTTATGTTTTTATGATATGGAAAATTGTGCTTAAGAACACATAATTTTATGTAAGTTTTTATATACATAGATATTTTCTTCTTGGTTTTTTTTTGTATCCCAAAAAATTTTCTGTATTAATGAGATAGAGCATTTGAACATTTTTGCTATGTTTCCTGATCACTGCATTTAAATTTAAAGAAAATCTGGCTCATGTATCTTATCATTAAAAAAATTAGAGGATTATGCAGGCTTGGTGGCAGAAGGTGCTCTTTGCCTGAGTGTTGTCATATTTAACCGTACCCACATCCTCATGCTACCCGTCTGTCCCCCACAGAGTTTGAGACGGTCCCTGAAAAACCTCCGTGATGTTGGTTTCCTTCAAATTAAAGTTGTCAAGGCAGTAGATTTGCTGGCTGCTGATTTAAACGGTGCGTCACACATTTGGATTTAAGTTCATTCTTTGTTCTGTTGTTCCATCAAAAGGGACAAAGGGAGCCCAGTGTGAAAGTGTTTTCTGTTGTTGTGTTCTGCAGGCAAGAGTGATCCCTTCTGTGTGTTGGAAGTGGGGAACGACAGACTGCAGACCCACACAGTCTACAAGAGCCTCAACCCAGAGTGGAACAAAGTCTTCACATTGTCAGTTTGAGTCTTTTTTTTCCAAGCACATTTTCTCATTAATACTATGTGATGTATTGATGCTATATGTTGGGACATAATGCTGTAGTGTCTCTGCTGATTTGTGAGGAGTATCTGACCTCCTTGTCCCTGCAGCCCTGTCAAAGACATTCATGATGTTCTGGTGGTGACAATATTTGATGAGGATGGAGACAAGGCGCCAGACTTCCTGGGAAAAGTTGCCATTCCGCTGCTCTCGGTACACACTACCTCACTAACAGTCCGTCATGCAGACAATACGCTCATCTATTTACACTCTGCGTCTAAATTAAAGTGAAGAGGGCAATAACACTCGAGCGCATTGAAGACTTGCTAAGATGTAATCGAGCATGACTGATGGTCAGGTTCGTGGATGAGTTCAACACCTGATGCCCTTTCTGTCCCGCAGATCCGCAGGGGACAGCAGATCACCTACCCTCTGAAGAAAGAGGACTTAGGTGGGATGTCGAAGGGGAGCATCACTCTGGAGCTGGAGGTTATTTTTAACCCTGTGAGTAAAAGTTCAGCCTGCAATGAGGACATGAGTGCATGATGGCTGTGAAAGACAGGCCTGATTCTGTCTGCTTCTCACCGCTTCATGGCTTTTTCTTTTCTGTAAACCAGGTAAGGGCGAGTATAAGAACCTTCCAACCAAGGGAGAGAAGATTCATGGAGGATAATCCCAAATTTTCCAAAAAGGTTTGACCCAGCTCTGATGAATTTACTGTACAATATGGAGTCTGAAAGTCATTTTGCATTAAGCCAAAAAAAAAATGTTGTACACAGTACAACATTTTAAGATTTTAAATGATTCATTTTTTTCATCCAAGGCAGCATGTGCTAACACACAAAATCTAGAGTACTCTTGTATTAGTGCTGACTCCATTTGTAGATAAATAAATTTTCCGCAGATTTGCTGCTTTATTTTCTTTTACGAAAGCAAACTGAATATGTTTTGGTTTTAGACTGTTTGTTGGACAAAACAAGAAATTTTAAGATGTTAGGTTTGAGAAAATTGTGAAAATTTGTAGCTTTTCTAAATTGTTTTGACATTTTATCAACCAAACTATGATTTATTTATTTAAAAAAAAAAAAAAGTATGGGCAGATTTATTGATAATGAAAATGATTGGTTGCAGCCCTAAATACCGTAGCATTAAACGTTACAAGCAACCAGCAGTAAAGAGGGCAAGGGTCAGAGGTCACTGCACTTTGGACAGTATTCATGTGACGCTTGGGGTAATTGACTTTTTTTTTTAAAGGCAAAAGACCAGTTGAACAAATGTTATATGTTTATTATCAATTAGCTCTTTATAAACTGAACATGTTGAACATTATAGTGTCTTTTTTTCTCTCAAAACCAGTGCCTGTGAAAGCAAAGACTTTCCTTTGCCTGAATTAGTTGAATTGAGCTTTAATTGACCCCAACTGTGACTGAGTTCTTGTCCACTGTTCTGCTACATTAGTTTGATATACAGTGTGCAAGACAGGGTGCCTGACTGTCTGTACTTCCCACAAAGACTCATTGTTGTCAGACAATACATTGCTCACTAACGCCGAAATTGGCCTACACACTGAGGACCGGGGTTGTAATTGGCAGGTTTTCCTTCAGATTTAATGTTGAAAATCTTGTTTGACAAAATCAGGTCAGAATACTGAATTCTTTTGCCCCCTGACCACAATGGCTCAAGCATGAACGTACCAGCTACTCTGACTATTACACCAGCCAACTGGATGTTTCCTGTTTAGTATGAATACATTACTCATAAAATTAAACCTGTACACAATAAAAACATCATTAGGTGCTTTTTTATCCATATTTTAAGCATAACTACTGTAATATTTATATGTTTTGCATGTTTATAATCTGTATCTTTCAGGTTCTGGCCAGGAATGTGATGCGTGTTCAGACACTGTACAGGGCTATCATGTCGACTCTGCAGTACATCAAAAGCTGCTTCCAGTGGGAGAGCGTTCAGAGGAGCCTGCTAGCCTTCCTGGTGAAGTGCTTTAACTGCTTATCAACACACTATCTGCATTTCCCTCTGTTTTCCCTCCAAGCTGCGGAAGACAACCGCAGTCTGGCTATCCCCTACTTGAACTCTCCCAGCGAGATTCTTAATCAATGCGGTGTTGGGCTCAGCAGAAATGCAGGCTTGGCCCTGTCTCTGTATTGGAGTGGACTCTCTCTGTGTTGTGTGTCTCGTGGATGCAGAGTTAAGCCTCAGCTGGAGAGAGTAGAGTCCCAGTGGAGTCGAGATAGAGTCTATTTTTGTTCTACTTCCCTGACAACTCATTAACCCTCTGTCCAATCTGTGCTCGGTTTGATTTAGACCCCATTATGCAGACAGAAGTCCAATTAAAAGGCTCTTCAGAGATAAGGCTTATTCTCCATCGTCCCATTGTTGAGTACAAGTGTTAAGCAAGTGTGAAGACAGAAACACGGGAGAAGCCTCTCAGCACTTGTCTTTAAACTGCAAAGTGGAGTGGGTGCTGATCTTTCTGACATTATTCTCTCCCAGATCTCGCTCGATTGAAATGGCATACAGCAAGTTGTGCATTAACTATGCAGGCAATCAAGGTCATGGAAAGTTCTTTTTGTTTTTGCAGCGCACGCCCTGTAGATGGCACTAAAGTTTTGCTCAGCATCTAAAGACTTTCCGAAAAGACTTGTTAAGAGATACTGTACGCCGGCCAATAGTACAGTTTGTTCAATTTGCTGTGAAAAATGGGAGCTGCAGCACAGAGCTGTTATCTGAACAGAAGCCACTATGAAGCTCTGAATCGTGCTTCTAGTTTTGTAATTTCGGACCATTTGGACATGTAGAAACTGTGTCGTCCAGCATGGGGTCAGGGGTCAGTGTGTTTATATCAGAAAGTGGTTGCAATAGAAATATTTACACCACAGTCAATGCACAGCTACTCACATTGGATCATAAATGCCTAAGAATACACCCCCCTCCCCTTTTATATATGAATTTAATTATTGGGGATAATATTGTTTTGCCTGACAGATCAGACGCACACACTCAAGCACTAATCATACAAGCATGAACAAGCGCACAATGTACACACTCATCCTCTCACTGTATCTCAGTGTTTGAAAGACAGTACCATCTGTACTCATGTTTTCACACTAACGCTCCCTGCCATTTCAAGCCTCAGTGAGAAGAAATAAATGCCTGTTTAATACAGCCACATTAGAGTAATGAATCAAAGCTTCACTCTGCATGACAGAGTGACAAACTACCTGCAACATCTGCCGGTTGTCAGACACTTTCCTGCAGAGTGCTGTAGTCAGTGCAGCGTGGTTTAAATGTATGGGTTATCCCAGTGAGAAGCCTAAATCCTGGCAGTGTTAGTGCTTTGCTCTACACATTGAACCCTAGCAGGTCACATACTGCAGCCACTCTACTTTTTTTGTAAGAGGTGGTGAGAGGTGCTGTTGAGATTTTATTTTTTTATGATTTGCTCTTTTCTTTTGAAATATAACATCAGTATTGTAAATCATAAAATTTTTAGTTTCCCATTCCACTCGTCTCAAACGTAGAAACAAGGGGGCTCAGCCATGTGCAAAATCTTCACACATTTAGGGGGTTCAGCTGGGTTTGGGGGAGAAGAACAACCCTCAAAAAAAAAAAAAAAAAAAAAAAATATATATATATACATACATACATACATACATATTCACTATTTACAGTCTGTTAAGGTTCAAGTAATTGCCTATGTTGCTCCTTTTGATATCCCAATGCACACACATTAAGGTGTTTTGTATAAACAACAAACACTAAGTATTTCTCTGTATTTTCAGTATTACCTCTTTAACCAGCAGCTACGTGTGGATTTTCAGTAAAACACACACACACACAAACACACAGTAGAACGAGCCAGGCATCGCAGACAGTGTGTGCTCTTGTGCACAGAATTGCCGCCTATGAGCTTGTGTGCGTTTTGACCAACAACACAATAATAAGGTGGTTGGTTCACAATGATACAAATCAACTACACACCCAGTTTTCAAAAGCCAGTTGACAGTATGAAACACTTCATACACTAAAAAACACTAACCAGATGTGTTCATCAGCAACAGTAACACACTGGTTTATATTCAACATGTGCATCAGTGATGCGGCAATATAAACAGAAAAAGTTTTGTGACTGTGCATGGCCAAAACGTTGGCTGACACCAGCATGATGCAGGAGGAGTTCAGTGACCATCCAGTGTGTTTAGAGTCAGTTAAACCCTGAAGATTTAGGGGAGAAAATGACCTATTGGAGGCATTTGATGACTGGTGATTACAAGTATTGAGGAGAAAACATTTCCATAAATAATATATGAGGGGGGCATAACCCCAATTAAAAGCACTTTTGCTCAGTTCATCACACTCAGCCTTATTTGGCCCGGTATGACCAGTAGCTTGTGCAGGCTAATGTTTATAAACTTTGTGTAGATATTATGGTTCACTGACTTTATGACTTTTGACTTATCCACTTTTAGTATTATCCCATAATTATCCGTAATAATCAGTAGCTGCTGCTGAGCAAAAGTTATCCAGTCCAGCTTTAATACAACGAATGTTGTCAATGATGTCAGTGATTTCTGTGCTCTTGGGTTACCCCTGTGCCATGCAAACCCTTCCCTGAGCATTAGTGTGGAAATCCTGTTGCATTCTGAAAATGTGTTATCCTCCAGTTCAGTAGCTCTCCCAACATTAGGTAGCTTTTCTTTCTTTATTCTTTTTTTCTTTTGTGTCTCTGATCTGGATCGTATTTCCAGAGAGCTTTTTGCTGTTGAAGACTATGTAATGCCTCTCAAGCTGAAATGGGCTGCAATTATCACAATCTTTATGGGCTGGGTATACGTTTCCACCAAAGCGTGACTTGGCTCTCCCCCTGTCCCGGCTCTTGCAGTCATTACAAAGTCCTCTCTAATAAAACATAACCCTTTCAGTGAGGAACTGGTTTCATCTCCTCTCCCAGGCCCTGTTTTGGCTTGTGATAACACAGACAAGAGTATGCTTGGCTTTTTGCACATTAAAGCTGACGGAGGTGGTGGTGGTGGTGCAGGGGGGTGGGTGGTGGGAGGGATCTGCCATCTTTTATGTCAGTTGGTGCCTCAGAGGAGAGTGATGTCTTTACCAGATGTTCGCTTCTATTTTTATTAGCATATAAAAACCTGTAAACCCTTCCCCACGCCTTGTGGCTCGCTGCCATTTTGGCCGGCGCTGCCTCTCCGACAGGATTATTTTATCGTTCCATTTAGCCGTGCAATTGAGACATCACAAGCCATATTTCTTTATCCTCTTATCCCTTTTACCTGAGCCACGCACAGGTGGAATGTCCATCACAAGTGCCATTATGGATGCTAATGACATATTCACACACGGACTCCCTGTGGCTGCAGTGAATCCCGTGGTCGGCTTTAATGTACACAAGATAAGAGACGCAGATCAATTAGACTTATGTGGTTAATGTCAATGCATATACAGGGGGTGGGGGGAGAGTCAGGTCCAGCTGAGCAGAGTGGCCACCATGCACAGCGTATGCAGAATAACCGCACATAGGAAGCAAGCCTTTGATAGTGGCAGGGTAGCCTTCATCAGCTTGACCACAGCTAATTAAATCAATAGCCGAATGGATCAACCTTTAGCTAGCAGGGATTCAGGAACTATTGAAAATGTCTTTGGATGTGACTTAATGAAGAGCACTTTGTTTCATACTCTAACCCCCCACTTACGTCTGACCCCACAGATATCTGACTTCTGTGCCCTTCTGCCTGCAGGTGTTTGTGGTGACAGTGTGGTACTGGGAGTTTTACATGCTGCCATTCTTCCTGGTCCTGCTCATCTCATGGAACTACCTCCAGATCCGGTCGGGTCGGGTCAGTCAGGACCTGGTGAGTCCAGAGTAGCTGCGTCATCCTCGTTCATCTTCTTCTCCTTCAGCCAAATGACCTCCTGGCTCCCGTTCACACTGTTTTTTTTTTTGTGCAAAAACAGCTCCCTCAACCACATTTTGTGCTCTTAATTAAAAGCTGGTTTGTTTCCATAGCAACCAGCTGCACCTAGTTACATGATAATAAAATAACACATAATACATAAGCATAAAAACTGACTGAATAGACTAATGCAACATATTATTATAGTCTAAGCTAATTTGCAGTGTTTGTCCCTCTCTAACACTGCTCTCTGTGTTCTTTTTTTTCCAGTCAGCTTCTTGTTATTTTACCGAATCCTTCCTCTTCTTCTGTAATTGGTCTGTTGGCCTCCTCTCGTTGTGACTGGTCAAATTAGACAAAGTTTTTAGCACTCTGCTCTGAAAAGGTCACAATTCACAGTGTTATTTTTCCAGTGCGACCACGCTTAGTTTCTCAGATAAAAGGCTGTGTATCTTGTCTGTGCTCAGTGAGGAGTATCAGCTGTATTTTCTGTATACGCTTCAACACAGACTACAGGTTACAGCAAATTACATACACAGAGCACTGTCCAGACTCCAGACAATAATGTGCTTTATTATATATTAAAACCAGTGAAATATGTGCTGATTTACAACCATGTAGGGCTGCAGCTAAAGATTATTTTTATTATAGAGTAATCTGCTTATTATTTTTACATTTATTAATAATTGTTTAGTCTCTGATGGTCATAAATTGTGGAAAATAGCTGGTCACTAGTTTCCAGAGCCCAAACTGACATTCTCTTAATGGAATTTTTTTTCTGTTTTTAATCTAACAGTTTAAAACACAAAGATATTACATTTCCAATTATTTGAAATAATGATAAATAACTGAAGCAATTAATCTATTTAAATAGTTGCCTGTTAATTTTGCCAATCCACTAATCACTTAATTGACTTGTCATGTCAACTCAGCAACAGTGTTAATGAATTTACTGTACAGGCATTACTACAGAATATAGCACCAAACTATTTACAATAACAAACCGATCCATCATGTAACATTTAAATCATTGTACACCCGTGACAGATAATGGGAGAAGAAAGCTGATGCTCATGTTAAAGGAATACATTGCCCACTCAAAATGACCATTTGTACGTCAATTACTCTACCCACGTTATGTCAAATTCATGTAGAAATCTTCCCGCATGCCTCCATGGTGAACGAAGAATCCAAAAACGGAAAAATTCTTGGTGGATTGAAGTAAAAGGGCGCTACGTTTAACAAGAGCAAAACTATATCAAGACATCCGTTTACAAACTCACACACAACCTGTGCACTATAATCCAAGTCTTGTTTATCCAGTTGTGTGCTCCTTTACTTGCCCAAGCGCTTTACTCGTACGTGGAAGTGTTTTTAGATCATAAGGTTTTAGCGAAAATGCACGTTTGCGAAATACTGAGCATACAACTTTATAATGACACTTGCATGTTATATTTCACAAGTTTGTAAACAGATATTTAATATAGTTTTGCTGTTGTTAAAGGCAGTCCCCTTTCACGCCAACTCTTCAAGAATGCTCACCATTTTTGAATTCTTCGTTCACTGTGGAACCATCCGAGAAAAAATTAAGGGTATCACAGGGTGAGTAATTGACATACAAATTATAATTTTTTGGGTTAAGTATTCCTTTAATAACTAAATGGTCAACAGAGTTAAATTTGTAAGGTGTTATTTATCAAGAGTTTAACGCTGTGCTCACAGTGATGAAGCAGATTAGCCAACAGCCTCTCAAGTGTAATCAGATTTTGATTTAAATCTTGCTCCATCCAGATTGTTGCACAGAAAAAGTGCAACATTACCTTTTTTCACTACAAGTTTGACCCACTTTAAACCAGAGCAAACAAAAATGAGAGAAAGATCTTTCATATGAAACAACCTAAACTGTTTGAACTTTTGAAAAATGTGCGTTCATGTAGGATGAACATTACTCACAGCTGGAATCAGGTTGAAACAGAAAGTGTTCTCAAGGCCGAAACTCAAGCTGAAAATGTTTAATCGTCAATAGAGCTGAGGGGAACTGCTGAGTCTGGTTATTATCCAACTCTTTTCATAAACAAGTAATCATGTAATTGATAGCAAATATTGATTAATGCCACTTTAATATATTCTGGTGTAGAGTGTGAGTTGTCTCACCTTCAGTTGCCTTCGTTTCTTGTGAACGAAGCGAACATGGCCCGTCAGTCAGCTGTCCTGCACTGCTGAGTGTTTTTGGAGGCTGACCTCAGGGTCACCGCTGATCCCTGCACTTTGTCAGATGACGACTCCATGTGCAAACTGGAGTTAATACGAGAGTCGAAATGAGACGAAGTTTATATTGTAGAAAATCTCAACTCTATAACACAGTTCTCTTTTTTTCCAGGACAATATGGATTTGGCAGATGAGGAGGAGGATGAGGAGAAGGTATGTACCTGTGTTTTTTTTGTTGGCAGTTCTTTGTTGACAAAGCTTCTGTATTTCTATATGCTGATGAATAGAAAAGATGTTAGCTTTATTTTAACATGTTGACAAAGGTATCCGTCCATGATCTATCATTTAATGTCGTTAAGCTCTTTATTCAGGACTAAATCTTCCGATGCATTTTGATTCCTGCCAACCACGAGTTGCATTTCTTTTTTGTAAACTTACCAAAAGACATTTGGGCTTAATGAAGACCTCACCAACCCGTTTCCACATGTCACAACACATTCATATGCTAATAGAGGGGCGGGGGAAAAGGTTCTGCTGCATTTGGGAAAGTCCCTGAGCTTAACACACCATATAATACCATCAATATGGAACTAATGACAGCACTTAGACATGCTTTTTCAAAGCTCATTTTAGAAGTTGGCGTTGAAAGTGTTACAATGCTTTTAGGCAATGAAATATTCCTCCAGAATGACAGCAGTTTATTGTAGATGTTTTGAATGGTCTGCTGCGGCACCATGTAAAGTGGTTCTCATACTGGTTTTAGTGGGAATATGACCCTAAAATGGCTGAAGTGGTTTAGTGCAATGAGGGGGGTTTGATGGATATTTGACTGAGGTGAAAGTAAATTGTCTTACATGTGGGTTTTGAGACTGATAAGTCACTGTGCATGTGGAACATCCCAGGTTTCATCCCCTTTTCCCAGGCTCATCCCCAATGTCTGGGTGGAACTGAGCCAGCAATCCCTCACTGTGTTTCTGAGCGAAGCACTCGTATATCACAGAGATCACATAGTGACAAAGACCATGGCTTTGGCCAGTAAACAGTCCCCCGATAACCACCACCCCACCGACACCGGCTCTTCTCTTCAGTCCTCTAACCCTCCCTCAGCCTCCCTGTGTTTGATGTGGACATGTGGCCGTGTCTCTGTCTGAAGTCTGGCTCTCACTCCAGAGATCTTCAGAGAGTCTGGTCTTCTCTGTTTACTTTAAAGCCAGCCTTCCCTCCTGGGATCTGGACGAGCCTGAGAAAGAGCCTCGTCTCTTTCATAATGTGAAGTCCAGTCCCATTCTGAAGAGCTCGCACTTCAAAAAGCCACTTTCAAACCTGCTTGTTTAGTATCCGCCTTTACTTTTGCATTTTGCAGATGCAGCGTGGCGGTGAATGAGTCAGATTCAGTGTTCCATTGTCTTTCTCAGAGACATTTTGACAAACATTATTATTAAGTCCGGTAGGGATGAAATCTGTGGCCTTGAGAATGTGATGCGTCGGACCACATAAAGCTGTTAAAGCTTTGTTACTGCATAGTTGAGCTGACAAAGCACCCCTCATCTTTTGATTTTTTTTTAATCTTTTTTTTTTCTTTGTTAAGCTTTTTAGCGCACAAACCAAACTAAAATTAAGATATTCATGATATTCAGATTTAGTCTACTTCAGAAGAGCTCTGTTTTAAATAATCATGTAATAAATAGTACTTTAACCTTTTTTATTTTCAGCAGTTTACTTTTTTCTTTAGCCTTTCTTTAACCAGGAAACAATTTGTGATATATATAATCTAATTTAGAAAGTCAGGGTGAAACTCTTAACACAACACCACATCATAACACATACACACATACAGCTCAATAAACCACAGCCAAAACATCTTTGTAAAACACTTTAATGTAAATTAACAAAATTACAAATTAGTTTTTTTTTAATTGTTTGTGCTTGTATTGGAGTTTCACCTCCTTTTCAGCCATGGATTTAATCAGTGCTATTTGGTGCTGATAGTAATTTCAGGAGTAATTTAATGAGCTGCATGTCTGACAGTCTGTCACTATGTATTATAGCAACCACCTCTTTCAACCAGCACAAACTTTGTTTGATTCACCAAGGCAGTCTTTTCTTTTATGAATGTGCACTTGTGTTGAAATTCTAATATAATTAGCTGCTGAAAATGATCCACTTTCCTCTCAATTAAATTCCGCACTAGTACAAACCATCATGAGTTAACACACCCTTCTGAACTGTATGAAGACTTTGTGTCTTGTTTGTTCTGTTTATGCTGTAGGAGTCGGAGAGAAAAGGGCTGATGGAGAAAATCCACATGGTCCAAGACACCATCATCACCCTTCAGAACCTGTTGGAGGAGATCGCTTGTTTTGGGGAGAGGATTAAAAAGTAAGAACTGAAGATCCATTTATCAGTTACAGCTCATTATGTTTGTATTTCAGCCAGAGGCATCTCAAATGTGTATGATCGCAGTATGAAATGGATAAGACTGTCATGAAATATTTGAAATTGTCTTGTCCCGTAATTAACCAGTAAAAAAAAAGATTAGAGTGGCCTCACATACTTTTTCATTACCTCAACAAGCACTGTATTTTATGACCTGTCAGTGAATTAATTTGATACGTTCTTCCTCAATACTTACTGATATTTATGATCTTAACAGCACTTTCAACTGGTCAGTGCCGTTCTTGTCTGGCCTGGCATTCCTGATCTTTGTCATCGCAACCATCCTTACATACTACATCCCAATACGCTACGTGGTTTTAATATGGGGTGAGTCTCAAGCACTGTTTACTATGTCATCTGTTTTGTGTTGATGCCTGTTTGCCTTTATTTTAGCTGAGTATCGAACTAGTCCTCATTTGCCGCAATAGTAAACATTCTCCTTCCTCTTTCCTTTTATTTTCATTTATTTCCGTTTGATCTTTCTATTATTCATAAGATTTACAAGGTTGCAGGAGTATTTGCTTTTTATATTTTCTGGCTGCTGGGAGTTCTTCCCCATTATCTTTTTAACAATAATGCGCTGTATGAATTGAAGCGTATCCTCTTCTTACAAAGTCAAGGTTATTGTCTGAATGACTAGAGTGTACAACATTGCAAGTCTTCCAGCCTATAAAGTGAAAGTAAAAGAAGAAAAAGCCATATACTGTTGTACTCGCAGCAATAGTTCTTGGACAGCGAGAGTCTCCTCTGCAGGTATTTGTTTGTGTGGAAACAAAGAGCGCAGCCACAAGAGACTAGTGTTAATGATATGTTGGTGTGAATTTCTGTTTTAGGTATCAATAAATTCACCAAGAAATTACGGAACCCGTACAGCATTGACAACAATGAAGTGCTTGATTTCCTGTCGAGGGTGCCTTCAGATGTGCAGAAGGTAAGCCCCGCTGGATCAGCCGGCCAGGAAGCCCAAAATCCCAGAGCCCGCTTGCTTTGCATTTTACTACAACAACTCCCAGGCATTCTTCCCTCTTGTCTGTATAATTAGCTTCATCTGTATAATTATGAAGCCCTGTATAATTTCTGTTGTGTTTTGGTCATGATACATCCCTGGTGGAGGTCTGCTGTTTAGCTGCTTTGCAGGGCAGGCTGTTCCCAGGCTGAGATAGGAGACGCTGCTGCTGCTGGTGTCTCCTGCATGAACCCACCAACCTCAGCAAGAGCAAAACATCAGTCTGAACACATACGTCAACCAAAAAGAAACAAAATAAGTTTGAGCTAGGGCTGGGCGACACAATGTTTTTGACCAAATATCTTTGGAGTTGACATTTGGTGCTTTCACCAAATATTTACACGATGAGATTTATCAGTAATGTGAATAACATGACTAACATTACTATCATTTTAATAGAAAAAAAATACTTAGTGATAATACTCTTTTGACAAAAGTTATAAAGGTTGAAGTATTTTGCAGTGATGGCCCAAAATGGCTACCTTATGTCCTTTAACCAGACACCTTTAAAAGGTTAAGCTTTTCACAAGAAATCTACTGGCTTTGCTCTTTTTTCCCTGTCTCTCCTCTTCCATGTGTGCCCCATCTCCTTCCTTTATTTCCTCTCTGTCTTCTCTGTTTTTACCCGCCGTATCTCTCTTTCTCTGTCCTTTTGTCTCTAAGCTGTTTGACCCCATTTGCCTCCTCCCTCTCCTTCTGCGATGCCCCTGGGCCTCTGGGCTTAGTGACGGTGACTCTCTCTAGTTTCTCAGTTGACCACTGCTATTCTGCCTGTACCACAACCACAGTCAACCTGCTCAGTTGCTGTAGTCCTCGGTCATACGCTTCCTCTGTGAACATGTTTATTTTGAATGATGGTCTCATAAAAGCACTACGAGATGGACAAATAATGTGTCAGTGGTGAAAGGTCTAATAGCTTCACATGTATGTTTCTCTGACTCTAATGTGACTCTTTTTTCCTGCAGGTTCAGTACAGTGAGATGAGAGGCAGCAAGAAGAAGAAACTCTTGTAGGCTTCTATTTAGAAACTGTTTCCAGAGGAAATGCTTGTCTCGGGTGCGTGGTAGGTTTGAATCTTAAGTTGCTGTGGTGATTCACAGCTCGGCACAGCTCACATCAACTAGCACCTTTCAACCAAAGACGTCCATACTGAGGACCGCACACTGGAGGAGTTTGTGAAATTATTTCCAGTGATTGTAGGTGTTTTGTTGTATGTACAGTTTATTCTTTAAGATAATCAATCAGAAGCTGTTTTGTTACATATTTCCTGGCTGCTGGTTGTGTCCTAAAACCAGTTGAGATGTCACTTTGTATTATACTGAATGTATATGCTTGGTTTGTAACATTTGTGTGTATATTTTTACATAATTTACATTGATAGATGTGCAGACTTCAAAATGGATTATAAACCATTTGAAAAAAAAAAAACAGAATTGTTGCTGGGATGACAGTAAAGTTCATCAGTCAAAAGACATTATAAGACACTTTTTCAAAATTGAGCCTCCTGTATGTCCACAGACAGCAACGTAAGTAAGTAGCAAATATTCTGCATCATATCCCTTTGTGTCTTACATTTTAAGATATACAGAGTGATGTTCATACAATATTGACTGATTTTACTTCAACGTGTGGACTTATTTTTATATGCAAATATGAGTGCCTGCATTATGTGTTTATTAATCCTACATAGAGGATGCCCTGTACTCTGTTGTGTTTTACTCTTTGCTTGTGAATGGGATGGGGCCAGATCTGTACACACTTTATTTATTAATGACAATCAATGATGAAGACTTTGTGTCTCATTTCTAACAGCAATAAATGCACAAATCACAGTTTAGTATATATTCTGCCTCTCTGTCTCAGCTCTGTGCTGCGTCTCTTTGAATTCCCCTGCATTCATCCTCTCCGTGCTCCCGTGCTGCAGGATTGTGGGCGTCTAACAGCACAGTTTGCAAGCCCCCCTCTCTTCATTAGGCTTTCATGAAGCGAGGCGAAGCTGTGCGAGACCTCACCGGCACCCGGGCTCCCCGCTGTGTTGATGGCCCTTGGGCGTCGCCATGAGCAGGAGGACCTCAGCGACCTCCTCTCAGCTGCTGTGACGGGATGCCTGCAGCCAGCATCCTATCAAGCACAGCAGCCACACAAACCTCTGGTACCGGGCTGCACGCCGCTCAGGAGCAGGAGGAGGATTTTAAAACCAGCCACAAGCAACAACAGCCGCACCAATTTAGGGATTGGAGAATTGGAATAGTTAAGATGTTGGCGTTCAGAGTAATACCCCGGGATTTATGGCTTTTAAGTCAGAGCGCGTGGGCTCGAAGTCAGCAGCCTCTTAAATGAGAAATGAGTCAAATTAGAGGAAAAGTGCTTTAATGAAATACAATAAGAAATCCCATAATTTTGGTGTCAAATGCTAAACAACTGTGTTGCATCTGAAAGTATTTGATGATTGACCAGATTAGATACTTGAGATGTCAGCATTTGGAGTGTAATTGAAGTCTGTTAACACTGGATTGTTTGAGAAATAATAATAACACCTCCTCTAAAGAAGTAATCTATAACTGCTCCATACAACATACACATCATATCCTGCACAATGCTGCACCATAGAAAATAATTTGATGATTTGTCCAATTGTCTTGAGGACAGAGGGTGTGGAGAATGTGGCAGACGATGACCTGTATATCTCTTCATCTAGTTATAATGTTGACTTAGGTATTCAATATTAATAACCCGCTGTCAAGGACACTGGAAGGACATCTCAATTTGACACTTATAGGCTCAGCATGAATATGTATAGGCAGCGAGACGCTTCAAAATTACCAAGTAAAATCACGGTTCACACGTGGGGACTAATGTGATGTGGCACACGCATTCTGATGAGCCACAAATACAGCGGCTGATCGGTCTCAAAAGACTTGTTATAACTCAATATCGGACCTGAGAACACTCAGCTGTGTCTGACTCAGTGTGTGTCTGTGTGTGTGCAGTCAGAGGCACTGCATATAAAGCTTTGTAGAGGGTGTGAATGTCTATTATTGTCAATTAACAGTCTTTACTAATGCATTAATAACTATATCCAGCATGGACCATTTGTGTGTGTGGAGACGGCATGAAGGGGTCAGATGGGCAATACAATGTTTTAACTGGTTCCCACCATCAAATAATTCCATTGAGCAAACTGCAGAGCCACAGGAAGCTGTTTCAATGCTGACAAGCCTGGTTGGTTGGTCTGTGGCTCATTTTGTCTCTATTTCTGTAACACTACACCCTCACACTCTCATGTTGTTGTATTGGCATTAAATGCTAATTATGATTATAATTTTCTTGAGCATCTGAAAAAGAATCATATCTGTTTATTCTATTTATCATTTCATCACTCAAATTAAATGAATGCTTCACACACAAATGACCATTTGTGTATCAGTTAGTCACACCATGTTCCATTGAACTTGTAAAGAAAACCTTGTTTTTCTTGCCTGCCTCCACTGTGAACGAAGAATCCAAAAACAAAGAAACGTCTAGATGAACTGAAGTAAATGGGGGCCACTTTTAACAACAGCAAATCATCTGTTTACAAACTCTCACACAACTCGTGCAGTATAATCCAAGTCTCATTTATCCAGCCCTATGATCAGTTCTTATCATGTGTTTGAACTTTGCTTAATTGAATGCAAAAGAAAAGTTCAAACGTGCTTGCTCATGTGTGCTACTTGTTTGTGGAAGTGATTTAATTACAGTAGTAAGGTTTTAGGGAAAATGCATGTGTCTGAATGTGTTACGTACAACTGGAGACTTGGATTGTACTGCAGAAGTTGTGTGACAGAATTTGTAAATGAATGTTTTGATATAGTTCTGCTGTTGTTAAAGAATTTTTGGATTCTTCGCTCACCAGGGAGACGTACCAGAAAAACAGTTTTCCTCACAAATTTTAGGTTACGCAGGGTGAGAAATTGATATACAGTGATCATTTTGTCAGTGAAATATTACTTCGAGAGATGTATAATTATCATGAAATTGCTCTGACAATAAGAAATCATTATTATTATCACTGCTGTCGATCGTTTGCCAGCAACTATTAATCTGCTGATGGGTTTGTACTAAAGGAGGGCTTTTTAAACTGCTGGGTTGAAATTGGCAAGAAATTCAATAAGTAAGAAATAAGTAGATAAGATCAGTATGTAAAATTCATTGTCTCAAATGTGTTCAACCATTTTGTATTAAGTTTCTTTCTTTGTTTAATGTTTGGCTTCTCACGGTTGTTTTATCCTCATTCAACAATCATTACTCCCAGTAATGAGCTTGATTTTGGCCATGTGGACAGCTCACATGCCCCCCACCACTCCCCGTAGTGTTAACAATCCTTGAGGGAGTCTGGGTCCAGGTAAATCACAGGCGGAGTGTGTACTAGCTGAGCTGCTGCCCAGAGGCTGTGGGGCGACGGTGTCGTCCCGGAGCAGGCCAACATCAAAGCCTTTGATCCAGAAGAGCCTGAGGCTACCAGCAGCCGACAGCTCTGATTGACAGAGGAGATGCAAAATAATTTTATGAGAGAGACCAACACGCTGATATTAGGTTGGCCTTTTGTTCGTGCTTCTTTTACTATCTGTTTTTCCTCAGACAGTTCTTGAATAGTACCCATTTTTATCAACGATCTTTTCCTCAAAATTGTGTTCGGATCACACAGTGCCAGGTGTAAATGAATAGAAGGTTCACAGAGATACACAGTGTGTATTGACTTACTTAGTAAAAGTCTGTACGGGGCAACAAACCTCAAACTGCCCTCCAACAAACTGCAACAATCACAGTCATATTTTTGTGCTAGTTGCCATTTTTAAATCTTTTGAAGGGTTTGTTTTTCTCTAAAGCGTTTGCTTTTGGCAACAGGCGAGATCCACTGATCTGCAGGATGTGTGTAATTCACCCATTCTTCTGTATAACTATTTGAATTAATTACACGAGAATTATGAAATTATTATTAGATAAACTAGAAAAGCAACATTTGTTTATATATCTATATATATCTATCTATCTATATATATATATAGATAGATAGATATATATACATTTATAAAACATGTCTGTGGCACCTACTGACGATGCAGACCTTCAAAAACTGGTGTTTTTATACATAGTTATGTGTTTTCCGAAAGCAGCTGGGCACAGTTTGTAGCAAACACTACTCAAACAGGAGTAAATATAGTCCATTTGTTGGGGAATATTTTCAGCTCTCGACAAATGAGTGTATGCATTGCTCCTGTGGTGTAGTCGCTTATTCACTTTTCAATTTTCGGTTAAATTAAATAAATAAATACATATATATACACACGCTTAATTTCAGTGACTTGTTGTTTTGTTTTTTTTCTTTCAGTTTGGTGAAGTTTTTAATCTACCCTTTTTAATAGCCTAACACTCTAAAAATAAAGTCTTTGTTTCAACTTAAAAGAGTTAGTGTACGGGCTGCCTTAGAAATTGAAGTCAACTGAATTTAAAAGACAAGTTGAATCATTAAGAAATAAACTCAACTTGTTGTCTCAAATTAAGTCAACTTCAAATTTTAAAGCAGCCCCAACAACAAGTATTTTAAGTTAAAACAAATAGTTTCTCTTTACAGTGAAGCTGGAAGCTTCAACTATTCGTAATATTTGTACCTCTCTATGTAAGTCTTTATCCATTAGGCCTAATTTTAGCTAACTATACCGTTTATCCATTACATTTAGCTATTTAAATCTATTAATTTATCAGTTGCTAGTTTTACCACACTATTAGGCTACTACCATTTATCCATGAATTTGCGATATACAATATTTTTAAATATTTATCCTTTACAAGTAACAGCTAGCTGTTTGACCAGTTTATCAATTGATTTAAACTATCTATTTATTCCAACCATTTATCCATTACCTTTAGCAAGATAGTTAAATCTTTTTCCATTACTAGTTTTAGCTAGCTCCTGGGCTACTACTGTTTACTCATGAATTTTAGATAAATATGCAAATCCAGTACTAATTACTATTTGAACAATTTATCAATTACTTTATCCAGCAGTTACAACCATTTATCCATTAATTTGAGCTATCCATTTTAATCTTTATCCATTACTAGTTTTAGCTGGCTAGTACAACCATTTATCCATTACTTTCAGCTTAGCCTACTGTTTTAACTTCTCTGCATGCTCGCTATATTTTTCACACATTCTTAACTGCAACACATAGGCAGAGGTGTTGTAGTGGACACTATGTACTGATATATTTATATTTTCTATGTAGGCCTAATTGTTGTTTCTATTTTGTCAGATCATTTGAGCCACTCTCAGTCTTTTCACCTGCCTCCTGGCAACAGCAGAGGTACGTCAGATCCTGTCTGGGAATCACTGATGTAGCATTCACGACAGCAGGACAAGTGGGACTGATTTCAAATAAACCACAGTGTCCATGTTCATGGTGATGAAGGAAGGATAATTATGGAAGTTTATGACAGAGTGGAATGAGCTACATAAGGCTTTGGATACACAGACAACACTTGTTGGTAGGATCAATTCATTGTTGGTTTTGGTCTTTTCATGGGATTTGTTGACAACAAGAAAAATATATAATAGAAGCTGACTCCTTTAAATGAAAACCTGGTGAGATTAGATGGTGGATGTTTCAAGTTTGCAATTTTGCTAGTGTATATGTGAGCTTAGTTTCCTGAGTAGAAATAGATAAATGATCCATGAAACAAAAATTGAATGTTAGCTTTAAGTTTATTAAGTACAGTATCAGACGATTCACAGATTCATGACTAAATCTGAGATTTTGCTGTCTGCTCATGAAAGAATGTTCCAAGACAAACTTGTTTTCAGAAATGACAACTTCGATCCTATACACTGTTATCAGCAGCCATAGAGTGCGTTGATCCTTGCGATGTCCCAGTAGGACAGGCCCTGCCTCTGGCCAATCTGGACGTTGGGGTCGGGGATGGGGGTGATGGTGTCCTTCCCGTACTGGATGGTGAAGGCTGTTCTTCCATAGTGCATGATGGAGGAGTAGTCGTAGGGAGTGTTCAGGTTGTTGGTGGACTGCTTGTAGAAGTTGTAGGCCATCTGCGGGTTGATGTTCTCCCAGTTGATCCTGACGTAGTAGTCGCGGTCGCTCCTGGTCTGTTCGTGCTGGAAGCCCAGAGCGTGGTTGATCTCGTGCTGGATGATGCCGTGGTAGAGGCAGCCCTGCCTGTTGAGAGAGAGCACCTGTTTGCCTCCTGCTCTGCCCAGAGCGGAGAAACATCCGGCTTTGTTCTCAATGCTGATGTAGTCGTACTCGCTCTGACGGGGGACGAAGCGGAGGCAGGTGCTGCTGTGGAAGGCATTCATGGCGTAGTCGATCTTCTGTCTCTCCCAGCTGCTGAACTCACTGCTCACGGTGAAGGGGATCATCACCATGCCGTTGGAGGCTTTCTTCCACAGGCAGCTATTGTACCAGCACGTCATGGCGTTTCTGGTTGTGGGAAGCAGCAGGTCTCCTTCCAGCAGCATCTCATCGGTGCCGTTGTTGGTGGTCAGAATCCTGGTGGTGATGTCCACGGTGTCTGGGACTTCTTCTTCTCCTCCTCCTTCCTCCTGGAGAGGAAGTGCCTGAGACAGGCCGAGCAGCAGCAGCAGCAGCAGGCTGGCAGAGAGAGTCATCTTCAGGGTCGGTCTGGAGGCTGTGGAGCTTCTGTGGAGAGCTGCTGTGGAGAGACTCCTTGAAGGTTGATGTCTGACTCAGTTCAGTCCAGGGTCTTTATACTCTCCTCTACAGGTGTGTCTGCAGGAGGATTATGGGTTGGGGTCTACACTGCTAGGCCTGAACAAACCTCTGAAGGGAGGACTCCACAGACAAACCTACTTTTTAAACATAGCATTTAATCCCCCAAAAGTTTCTGTGTCCATTTTGTCCCCTCTGCGTACCACATGGCTCCTTAGCCACACCAAGCTTAGCTGGTTTGATTTTTCTTTGGTTTAACAAATGGCTTTTTAGCAACCTTTACCAAAGTATATATGTTCAAATTAAACATGTGTGACCCAAATACAGTTTCTTCACTCTCTGATGACCTGCGTAATTGAAATCCCCTGAGCGCCTCTTATGACAAGCTGTTAAAGTTGTAGCAAAAGCTGCGTGTCCCTCTGTGAGGATGATAGACGGCCTATTGGAACTCTTGCATATGTAGAAGATGGTAATAGGCTCCTGTGGGACATGTTGCTGTGGCCGTGCCCGAGACAGCTCTGTAGTCAAAAAAATGAATACTAAATTGTATGAAACAGTCGAACCTATTGTACAAAACCATCATGGCTGCCCCTCCATCAGGGAAGTAACATCTGTTTACTGATGCACACATGCTAATTTATTATGCACTTTCATTGAATTAGTTTGAAGCAACTTTAGCACTTTTTCTATTTTTCTGTATATTTTCTTTATTCTGAAATGAATGGGCAAGGCCAGATACATGGTTTTCATATCAGCCCAGCTATTGAAAACAGTTTTATTGTATAATACATCTTAAAAATCAATGAGGGATGGTAGTTTATTTGTGTTTAACATTATCGCAGGATGCAGTATATCCCCCCAACTCATGAAAATATGGACTCTAATTTGTTCAATTTAATTATCACATATAAACTGACTACACCTCCCTTGAATCCTGGCCTCATATAAAGTGTAAAGATGAATTGTGAAAAGAATGTGTGTTTTCTCTCAAACGCCCCCCACCCCCCCTCAATCTCATCAGCCACCGTGATTAAGGTTTGGCATTGGGGATTGTGCTGTCTTTTTGGAGAGATATTTCAGCTGCATTTCTGACACTCTGAAAGGAGAGGAAGATAAAGGAGGCGTCGGGGAAAAAACTCCTTCCCGTTGTGTGAGTCCTAGAGAGGGCCTTGAACCCTGCCATTCACGCCTTTCTCTCCATCAGCTGAGTCTAATTGCCAGAGAGGACAGGAGACCCCAGGCCCGATCGTTCCTTATCCTCTTTAGCGCTTTCAGGCGAGTGAAAGGCGAGCTTCTGCTTTTGATCTTTTCTCTGATTCGCTTTTTCTTCTCTGTCATCCCTACCATCCTCTCCTCAGGAGTGACACCAGCTCCTTTCACTGCCTGCCCCCGTCTCCATCTGCCCAAAATAATGACCAAGGCCCAGGCATTATTAAACAGAGGTGGAGAAGGGAGGTCAGCACTGGGAGAGGGAGAGGGAGGTCTGGATGGGGACTCCAAACTCGTCTAAGGAGGGGTGCCCCTATTCCAAATCTACTCCGTAGCCTCTCTGTGTTCCCCTAGATTCATCCCTTACAGTTTTCATGGCCGTAGCCAGGAGAAAGCCCATTCTTTAACAGACTACGGACGTGAAGGCTCGTCCTTTCCCAGAGGCGCTGCTACAATAAGACCCCGGGCTGCTTGAGACAATGGGGCCTGTGTGATCTCTCAGCCAGACTCGGGATGAGACGATGCCTTGCTTGCCAGTCCCATGGGAGGGTAGACCCAGTGGTCATTGTTGACAGCTAATGGACAGCATCTTTCCACTGGCAGGCCCCCCTGCAGACTGTGTCATTTTAGGTTGCTTAATAACAACACTCAGGCTGGAGCGACTGAGGAATTCTATCAAGACCAGCAGTTTGTTTGCAGATGAAAATCATTCCCCTCACAAATCTCAAAAGCTAACACTGGGGGGTTATTGGATGAATGCAGCCGGCGAGCAAAGACAGCATTGAGCTGGGGAAATTCAATATAACTTATGAAAAGGGAAACTGGTCATATGTCTGAAAAGCCCAGAATTAGAATCTCTTCATCCAGCGGGAACAAAAAATTAAAGGCATTTGTTTTTCTTAAACCAGTGCAGAGACATACTGATCGCTAAGAATAGCGCTGTACATGCTGAAGGTGCAGGACAATGCAAGACTTCAGGAGGAGAAGACTCTACATATCACATATACAGCAGTTTAAAATGGAGACCTTGAGTTTGGCGCGAGTCCGATCAGTGTTAGAGATTCTGGAAGAGCCGTCGTCTCTCTGACGGCCCCCTCTGGGTTCCCATAGTGATGAAGTACAGGCTGTCGCAGTGAATGTATACTATACTGTATAGATACATTTCATATTGTTAAGATTTATATGTATGAGCTCTCTCACAGTACAAGTGCACTTATGATGATATTAAAGCCATTGTGAGGAATAGAAACAGTGGTGTGGATGGTGTTGTCCTTGCTGTGTTTTTCAGACTGTTCGTCATTAACACTGAGGGGCTGTGAGCTGAAAAGGACATTTAACAAGTCTGAAGGGCAAATATGTGGCTTTGTTTCCATTATCCATGGCCAAAATGAAAACAGAAAACAGCCAACGTTTTGCAATCAGCGTCAGCATTATTTATCATATCATTTATTAACTTGTTGCTCAAAGCTTTCGTCATAACATTGTAAAACGATAGCCAATAATGTGTGCAGTGATCAGACTAAACAACTGTTTTCATCCTCTGCATGAAATCACCAGGCATGCTCTTTGATTTTCCCCTGTCTCTGCTCTGAGCAGAAAATCTGGTCTGTAAATAATTTTACATCTGTTGCTATATCGATTTCGCTTTGTCACACTGGAGGTCTAAAAGTAAGCCATATTTTCTCAAAATGCGTGTAAAACTCCATAAAATCATTCTTACACCTTGTACAGCATCACATTAAACGTGCAGACGCCAGAAACTCTTGTTCTTTGGCCCTTAACTTTCAAATCGTATTATAATCTGTGGCAATATAATCACATTTTAAAGTTGTTTAATTCATAATGCATTTTTAGGACCAGTGAAAAATCAGAAATGCCCATTTCATTTTATTATTTACAAAGCTGTTTTTAGAGTACACAGCCAGCCTTGTTAGTTTGTACTGAGGCACAGTCTTGTTATGAGCGAAATGCAGCATGCTAACATGCACGCCAGACAGTCTAAATGTTCTGATGTTTAGCATGTATAAAGTTTAACATATTCAGCATCTGAGCTGAGTGTGTTAGCACGGCTGGCACTAAAGCTAATAATGGCACAAAATGACGAGTTGGAGGATCAGCAAAGTTATTACCATTTATCATGAGTGGGGCGTGCATGTGTGTTCCAGACAGTGTTGCCAGATGGGAAACTATGATACCAGAGGCTTATAATTATAGTATCTTGAAAATTATTGTGTGCGAGTCATAACACAGCAATTAATAGTCGTAAATGTGTAATTTAACGAAACACATATTTGAACAACTTTTTGATGCACCGACAAATCTACCCACATCGTTTTTTCAAAGCAAGAAAATATAGCTATGATGCGTGGAAAGTAGTATCTATAAGTCCATAAGTCTATCAGTCTGACAATTTCTGTGAAGCCTACTAATACAAAATGTAATTACATGACTGGAAGCCTGCTCATACTCTGCATGAAAACAGTGAAGGCCATAAGCTAAGCTAATTTGATAAATAACTGGGCTTACTGGTGCATTCATAACACTTCAACTCATAGCGTACCTTAATGAGGAAGTTCAAGCTCCAGAACGGCAGCAGTGCTTGCGAGTAGACCGGGTATGATTTGCTGGAAAGAAGTCACATGACAAGGGATGCGCAAACACAGATGTAGGATCTGTATTAAAATGAGACAGTGTAGACTAATAATTATAAGCATCACAATATGGTCAAATTATCATACTTCATGGCACGTTTTGGCATTACTGATAGTACATTGTACAGAGGGCAAAATAATTATACAAATATAATAATTATTGTACTTTTGGCAACACTGGATCCAGATTTCATGGCAAAACATCCAACAGTTGTTGAGACATTTCACACAAAACCAAAAGTATCAGCCTCTTGGTGGCAGTAGAGGAAAAGTCTGAGGTTCACCAAAGTTATTAGGATTCATCCTCTGGGGACCATCAATGTTGTAACAAAATGTTAGTGAATAGTTGTACAGATATTTCAGTTTGACTGACAGACCAACTTTGCCATGAACAGAGCAACACTGTGTTGCAAAAAAACCCCCAAACATTTAAGAAAGTATTCTGTGGAAGTAGATTTTTATTTCTATCATATTGCACACCTGAAAAAAGAAATGGATGGATGCGTGGGAAGGAGCATGATATGAGTTAAAGGTCCCTAATTTAAACACATCACAGCTACAGTCTGTAGTCGATAAGACTTTAGCCGACCAAACCACAGGGATGCCCCTCTGGAAATACCTCCTGGAAATGTCTCTGAGTTGAGAAAGAGAGCAGTCTTATCAAAATGACTGTGGATTGCTGGAGGCAGGGAAGTGTTTATTTCATGTGCTGCCTGTTGGAGAGGGAAAACTTAGTTGTATTTTTCTTTTTGTGTTTTTGTTTTCCCCTTTTATTTTTTTTTTAATGTGAGGTAGCGAGCGGCTCAGGCCAGAGTGTGATGGATCCTGGAGTGTTGGAGGAGGAGAGGAGAGGAGAGGAGAGGGAGGGAGGAAAAGGGCAGAGTGTTAGGTCAGGCTGATAGAGATGTCAGCACTGCTTCAGTAATCTTGTGACGCCTAAGAGAGCGGCAAAAAAAAAAAAAATCAGGGAGGGAGCGGGACGGCTGAAAGACCGGCGGCTTGGTGACAGCAGAAGCAGAGACCACCCCAACAACAGCAGCAGGGGATGCTGGGAGGGGGAGGGAGGGCTGGGATGGGGGTGGAGGGTGGAGGGTGCGGCGGGAGGGGTGTGGGGGGAGTGTGAGGAGTGAAGCCGGAGGGGGAAGCTGATCTTCAGTTACACATTATGGCTGATAGTTAACCCTCCTCCTCGCAGCAGTGTGTTAGAAAGAGAGAGTGCTGAGCCAGTTATCAACGCAGTGGAGGATTTAAGCCTTGTCTACCTCATTTAACATCTCCAACAGGCTGGAGTTATTTGTTGTGCTGCCAGATGTAATGTACCTAATGTGAGACACTGGTACGCACGCCGGGAGGGATGCCACAGGAGACCCTTTAAAATAAGTGAAAATGGATTAATATGTAATAATAATGGAACTTAAATACAGCCTGTCTTTTATTTTCTTACCTTCTATATCTGGAATTTGAATTCATTTGATCAGGTTTTTATACAGCACATTTATACACATGCTTACGCACACTGTCTAACTCCCTGCTCTTCCTTGACACACACACACACACACACACACACACACACACACACACACACACACACACACACACACACACTGTACCTATGTTGCCTAAGTCATCTTACAGACTTTAAATCTACAGACTGAAACAATGCCATGTTGTGTATCAGGCTGTAAAAGTGGAGCTTCTGGAGTCTGGCGTCCTCTTTAATGGCTGACCCAGTAATGAAATGTGATTCAGGTGGTAGATGGATATCTGCAGTGAAATATCCCTCCCTGCTCACTGGCTGCAGCCCAGACGTCGCCTTCTGCTCACTCCTGCTGTAAAGTGTGATTTGCGGTGTTTGGCCTTTTGTCTGGGACAATTATGCTCACCATTAACAAGCTTTCTTCTGTTATTGTTCATATCAATTAGAGGTGGACGGTAATTCGAGCTGATGGTGGAGATGGTGCTAAGAGATGTAGTGGTGATATTGTGGGCTGTATGGAGGGCAATTAATGCCACAAAGGAGGAGAATTTGGAAACCACTGAGCTTTGTTCTCTCATTTTTGTTTTAATTTTTTAAGCTATTTCGTGGCAGCATGTAGAGTGCAGCAACATTTATCTGTATGTTCTTCCTCACTTTGGCCAGACTGTCTCAGAGCGAGAGTTCCTCATTTATTTCAATGACACTAACACACTGGCACACAAGGACACTGTTAACAATTCTTACAGTTGACCATGGCTAACCTTTTGTTGCAGAGCTCTACAGTGTCATCTGCTAACATGCTGCATGGACCAGTCAAACACATGCGAGCCCTATTCCTGATAGATAACTTGTAACTTGAACAGGGTACTTCTACTGTTTATCTAGTGATCGTAGAGATGGAGCATAGCACAATCCCATGCTTGTGAAAATACTGCCTCATAGTATTATTAACGACTGTGAAGTGTTTTGGTGTCTGATAACACCTCAAAGTCGTGAATGTATTCCACTATCTGGACTTCCTGGATTGAGAGCATAGATTTAGTTTCAGAAGTGGAAAGGGAAACAACGACCTCAGTAGCACCTTAACCAAAATATTTAAACAAATGGATAAAGTCAAATCCTGCATTTAAATACGTTTATAGCAATTTAGTAAATAATTCTGATGACATTAATTACTATTCTTTTAAAAAAAAAATTATAGTATTTGAAAACTATTTATTGTACTAACCTTATAATCACATCTAGTTTCCTTGATAAGAGACCTGATACTTTGATATAAATGATGTTGTATTTTCATCTTTACAGCCCAGAGCATTGTCCCTTACTGCGTTATCCTTACCTTTCAATCAGAGCTGATTCTTAGCAGAATATTAATAATGGGTTACATCAAGGAAATTAAATCAAAATTGTATTTGGCTGAAATACATCCAAGGAGATGTAGATGAAGGAGATGGGAAGTACTTTTTTTCAGCCCTGAGTAGTGTCTGCATACGACCCCAACAACCTCCATCAATAGGACAGAGCAGTCAAAAGCATCTGTCGCACATAATTTGTGGTAAATTACTGGGATAACAGCTAGTGATTTCTACTACTGTTATTTTATTTTTTTTATTGTTTATTTTGTTAGAATCTTTTATGCTTGTGAAGCACTTTGGTCAAATCTGGTTGTTTTTATATGTGCTATGTAAATAAATTTGACCTTGACCTTGACCTTACAAGTCACATGTGCATTACATTCAGGAACATTAGCATAATGCACCCTATCACTCATGCCATGGCTATGCTGGAATGGATGGGGCAAGGGATGGTCCAGCAGATGGCGTAATACAACACTTAAATGAGCCAACCAGCATAAAATTTAATAGAAGGCGGCGATGGGGCAAGGCTGGATGAACGTGTATGTGGCCAATGACATCTCTCGTTATTTTCAGTCACATGCCAGGTGAGGAGCTGTTTTGTACCAGTGTTCCTGCAGTGTATTTAAAATTCAATGAGTTTGCGAGAAATTACATTTGCAACGTAATGTTAAAAGCTAAGCCGTGAACAAGTCGCACATTTAAAAATGTCGTCAGCAGCGTCTTGTGATTGGTTTGCTCGCTCTGTGTGTAAGCATCTGTCATCAGATGCACGTAACCCTTTATGTGGTTCCTCCTGCAATGTTACTGCTTTTTTCCACCAACACAGATGTACCAGCATTTTCCCGAAAATTTTATAAGGTGTTGCATTGGGAATAGGCAGTACAGATTTTCCTGAATATCCCTGCTCCCATTTTAGGGATCGACTGCATATGTGAAAGAGGCTTGAGGCAAAATTCTAGGGCAAGAAGATCCACAAAACACCCGCAAAGCTTATTTCTGTTAACTCATTGTAATATTTGGATTTACCTCAAAATAATATGTCAACATTTTTATCAACACAGAGCTTCTCTCCTCTAAATAATAGTGACAGTGTTCAGATTATTTAGTGAGTAAATCAGTCTGAACCTGCAAAAGTGTGAGGGGACCTAAATACAGTCTGAACACCCGTTTAGGTTGTGGTGGTGTTCATGCTCTTTTCTGGCATGATTCACACCTCATACATGGGCAGAATTCCAACATTCCCTCGATCCTCTTTGTCTGAGCTGCAGAGAGGCCTGCAGGATGCCCATCAGTAGCATGGCTCAGATAATGACTTATTGATAGGAAAGGATGACGGGTGCCCCGTGCATATTAGCATGACGCCAACTGGTCGCAGTACTGCTGCTTCAGCATCAGCAGCATTGCTAAGGCAATTACCTGCACAGGGCCCGTACACAGAGGTCGCTTTGCTGTCAGCCTATGTCTCCATTTATACATCTTAGTGTTTGCTTGCAGTGGTTCGGTCAGTTTGGTCATCAATTACTAAAACTGTGAGGAAAAAGTGCATCTTATGTGCTGCAAAAAAGAAAAAAAATGTAATTAATTAAAGAAAGGTTGCACATAAAAAAGGAAGTGCAGATTTTCTACTTAAAGCTGACATAATGCTGTTTGTGTTTATATCTTTGTGTATCAGGGTTCCTCAGTGTGCAGCCAACCAACATTCAAAAAACAGCAACATGTTATTATTTGGTCAGTGTGATGGATTGATTTACTGTAATTAGACAAAGCTCCCAAAACAAATATCAGCTTAGAGAGAATGTTGATTTATCTGCAGATGATATATATATATATATTTATATTTACATGTATTTATATATCTCTATATAAATGTATTAAGGCATGGTGAACACATACATTTCTGCTTGATCTTTTCCCTCCTTCATATTGATAAAACCAACAAAAGCATGGACTCCCTCTGAGCAATGGAGAGTTCCCACATGTTACCCAGTTGACATCCTTGTACCCTGAGATGAAAAACATTTCTAACAGGGCCAAAAAAATAATTCTGGCATATCAAGGGAGCTTGGGAGAGGGGAGGGTGGGGACATGGTTGCGAGATTCCCAGCATGTCCACAGATGACAGTCCTTCGCCCAGGGCTGGCCGACGCAGCGACATTGTGCGCCTGTCATAGCTGCCCTTCAACAGCAGATGAAGCTGTCAGCAGGCCGATGACTTTATTCTGACAGCCGCTCCACCCTCTCTCTTCAGAGCGTTGCAAATAAATATGTTGGGTTTCAAAGCTGCCAAGGCAGACGTTGGACAGTGGGTCAGGGGGCCAAACGCAGAGCAAAAGCATTCCCTTCCCCTCGTAACCTGTTCTCAATGAGCCTGGTCACCTCGCCAGGGCAGCCATTCAGCGTGAGCCATCCAAAGGGCCCCAGGGCCCCAGATCTCACACACTGCCTGCCGGGGGAGTTCTGTGAGCCTCTGACAGCCATCACTCTCTCTCTCTCTCTCTCTTTCTCTGTGCATCTCTGTGTTTGCCACTTTGGAGAGCCAAAAATATCTTCAGCACAGAGAAATAGCGAGTACACCAGCAGTTCAAACCATTTATGACAGAATGTGATTCAATGTGATGAGGACGAGATGACTTCTCCCCACCGACTCAGTCTGAAAAGGAATATCTATTCATAAACTTCCTCTTGATGATGAAGTGAAAATTTCATCATCAGAGCAATGTGCAGGTAAAAGCGAAGCGCTGATTGTATTTAGTTGTTTGAATGGAGCTGACAGACCATCTGCAGGATCGGAGGCCTCTCTTCCTTCTCCTCTCATCTACTTTTTTTTCCCTTCTTGTGTAATGCAGAAAATTACGGTTCATTTCAGCTTCCTTCATCCTCATTTTGCAAACTAACTAAACCTCATAGGTGGAGATTTTCGGGGGAATGCAGGGGACATGTCCCCCTGAATATCAAGAACATAAAACATGAAAGTAGCAAAAGGCTTTTATTTTGACAAAATTAAAGACATTTCCTCTTGAGACTGATGCAGGAAAGGCACAAATTGGTGCATAGAAAAATCAGTAAATGCAGTAAAATAAATGTTTGACTCTCAGTATGTTCTGGGGGAGGACCTCCAACCTTCCCTGTTTCTTATGTGTCCCCCCAATTTTGAAACAAAATCTACACCCTTGCTAAATGTAATGTAAGTTGAAGTTGAAGTGGTCAATGGGGAGTTTCACATATACTGGCAACCTTCTGGTGCTGATAATCAGTATATAACGTAATAGATATATACAGCTCATGAGAGTGTTCAGTTCTAAAATGCCTGTTTGCCTTATCAGAATGCAGCTGAAACCATTCACATTTTTTATTTCCTCTGGTCAATTACCCCAGCAATCTGACGCTGTCCCATTGGACTCTGGGAAGTTCAATAGGAACTTTCACATTTTATAGACCTAAAGGTTAATAAAAAATATTTATGCTAGATTAACAGGACCTTTAAATGGCAACCCTATGTCTGAGCAAACCTGATGTTAGTGTATCCCTAAAATTAATTACACCAACCATCTCACACTTTTTCTGTGGGAATCAGCCTTTGGCACACAGGAAGCATCATTTCACATTTCTTACTATAGCAGATAATTGGAAAAAAGTTACATTATCTGTCAATAATAAATGACATATTCTATGTTCCTGTGTCCTGTATGTGTGGATCTGTATGTCCTGTGCAGTGCATTACTGTGTCAGTATTTTATTACACAGGTTGAGAAGGAACGTACACAGCACCCAGCGAGTTGCAGACTGAGGAGGAAAACAAAAGTGGGAAAATCCATCCTGACAAAGAAAAAAAAATGATTAAAGTTTCTCTGAAACACATTTCAGTCATTCTATCCGCAGCTGCAAATACACATTCTGCTCTTTTTTCTTAAATCTCAACCCAAGCCACATTCCCTAACTGTATTAGGCCAACCATGTCATATTCTGTTTAATAAACCTGTTGTGTCCTCTGAAAAACATTCCTTCACACATGGCCACCAAGACCTTTGAGAAAAGAACAAGGTATGTGAAGGTCCAATTCAAAGAACACTGGATGAAAAAAATATATTTCTGACTCAGAGCAAAAATAAATCTGAAACAAAATTCTTAATTTTTTCCCCAAAGATTATTATTTTTGGTTATTTTTTATCTTTATTTGAAACAACACAACAACACTGTGAGAGCTGTGTCAAAATAAAAACTGTGACCCATATCTCACACTGTGTCCTCTGCTGCCCCTATGAAAGCCAAAGCCAGGCTGAAGCGTTAATTTAACATTATGTAAGCAATATTTTAACTTTAATTTTTGCTATCTTACAGATGTCAAAGAGAACAAACAATTTGGGCTGTGAGATAAAAACAAATCCTGGAGCCCACCAATGTAAGCGCAGCACATTTCACTTACTCTGTTATTATATAACAGATTACAGCCTCCCATTACATAACACGTCTAAATGGGGAGACTCTCTTTGCACGCAACCCAAATGCAAAACTGATGCTAGTTTTTTTGATTAAGATTAATTTCCTCCACTTGTTTCGAATCATGGACTTAAAAATGGGACAAGATTGTGAATGTACTGTTTTTCCACAATTGAATGAAACACTGTAAGTATGATGTGCAATTATAGAAAGTGAGTCATGGCAGCACAGACACTCAAAATCCAGATGTACTTTTAACACAGAGACAGACAATAATCCTGACCTATACAGGCTTTTCCACTTATTAACATGTAGAAGTAAAGATTTTCATGTTATCTGTTTTATGTGAAATACATGCTGTTAATGCTGTTATTAAAGTTCCCTCGACAGCAGTCTGAATAAGGGCCACAAAGCTAATTTCATGTATGTAAACTAATGCAATTACAACTCAGCTCAATAGACGAATGCCTTGGTTTACACTCAGTTACATTTGGAGTTGCAAACTTTTGAGTTTTGAGCTGATATACCTCGCTTGCTAAAATGACCATTACATTTCCCCTCGAGGCTGCACTGAACAAGAATTTTCTTTCGGAATCCAAATGTCTCATTAGACAGGCCTACATTTAAACAAGCACCTGCAGCAGAGTGGAGAGCTCCATCTCCACTGTAGACTCTCCCTATTTATCCAAATAACAGTCTGTGGTGACACCTCTCCACATGTCAGGTGACAACTTCAAATTTAGAGTATATAACAGTAACATTTAGACAGTTTTGGCCCATTTACTTGCCATCATATTTGGTGCACAAGTTCCAAATAGTTTTTAAATGCAATTGCATGTCATTACATTATAGTGAATTGGAGCTTACTACCTTTTCATATAACTTATGCACATAACAAACTGTCATTTAAAAAACAATTAAAGGCACTTAATGATGTCACTGACCATATGATTGAAACTTCATTTTATTTGTAGTCTTCTGATCCTTCTTTGAAGAACTTGTGAACGCAATGACCAATTTATAGTGTATCTTGTTTGTATTAATATTATACATCTAAGTTTCTGACTGCACTATATATTTGACTGCACTATTTTAACTGTATGTTTATGTAAAGTATTAGATGTACTGTATTATGCCTTAAGTCCTTGATGATTAGTGGTCGCTAAAGTGTCAGCTAATGGGGATCCAGTAAATAAACAAATTAATAGATTTCATTTTCCATTGCTTTTTAATTAAAAGAAATATGGTGACAAATGTAGTTTCAGATTTAAAAGTTTTCTTGATGCCTGAATAAAAAGACATGGATTTGTTTTGTCACATTTTACAGATCTCGTTCATCCAATGCTAGTCTGAGGTTTTCTCCCGTCCAGTGAGACGTTTCAGACGCAGTCAAGTAATGAGAAAAACGGGAACATTGACTGAACTAAATGAGGGCTCCATACTCATACATGATGGATATAACCTTTGTGAAAGATTCATGCTCTATGAGAATGAATAGCTGTAAATGGCTTCCTGTGAATGGAGGAATGAGCCATGATATCTGTGTCCATGTGGACTGCTTGTCAGGGAAAATGTAGAAGCAGAGGGACAGTCTGATCCATTGACTCAGACTCAGAAGAGAACAGTTGGAATCCTTTATGATCAAAATTCAGAGCAGTGTCCCAGTGAGCTGGATTCATTGTTGTGATGTCTTTTGTTTTGTTTCTTTAAAGCGTCAGAGACCAGCTGAGGCTGCCAGAGTTTATTGTTACAAACACATTTTGTAAAATTCAAGCTGCATTTGTTTCCGGCAGTTTTTGTAGTCTGCTATATGCCAAGTCACACATTGCACAGTGTTACCTATTGCTTTAAAATCAACCCATTTCCAGCTTGCTGCTCGTGGCTTCCAGAGCCCCAACCCCCGCCCCACATGTCTCAGCACTATTGCCAAATAACCCTTACAAAAGAGGCAGAAAAACAAAAGTGACACCTATCAAGTTAACCTAGAGGAATTTCAGTGATTTTCTAAGCCACTGACATCCAGGTTCCTAGATCTGCAAGATTAAAAACAACCAGTAGTCAGGAGTTCAAGAGGTCAAAGGTCACAGCACACAGACAATATTCCCGTGACCCATGAATGATCACTGATGATTAAGAAGTGCTCAGGAGGAAATCGACGTCTTTCTGTCTTTGTTGGGGACAATGCTACACAATAGGCAACAGCAAACACAGGAGACAAGTGTCCACTAGAAATCCTCTGTGATATCATTCATCCCTTTGTGCGATGTTACCTTATATCATTGCCCACGAATGTCTGCATGCATGCATCACTGTCCCCTGTCAGCGAGATGTTTGTTTGACAGTTTCATGTCCAACATTGCCCCAAGGTACCTAAAATCTACGTTTTTTTCTTTTAACATCAATTGGCTTCTGTCCGTCTTCATAGGTCCCTAAAACAAAAACAAAAAAGCAGAGCTCAAACATGTTTTATCTTTTTTTTTCCTTGACTTTTTGAAATGATTCAGTTATATTTTAAATTCTTCATAGAGCATTACTTTTGTAAGACTGTTGTATAAGACTACATTAATTTTGGCTAGGTGTACCTAATAAACTGGCAAATGAGTGTGATTGAAACAGATGTTTTTTTAATGTTCAGTTTATCGTGGTGACGAAGTACGCTGACGTATTGTGGTAATTCAGATCATCGCTCCCACCTGATCACCAGACCATCTCAACCTAATCTCCACTCTCCAGAGGGTCACTAGACAAATCTGAGGGGTCATCAGACAACTCATTGGGCAGAAAAGATGAAAAACAAAGTTTCAATACACAATTTCAAAAATTTTAAAAATTTTGTGAAATTTTGGATAATTTTACTTATTTGTGCCTCAAACAGCTCTTAAAAAGAAACCATGAGGAAATTTTTTTGTTGGAAAATGTGTCTTTGCTGCTCACAATTCAGTCATCTGAAACATGTCAAGGAGCTAGACACTGTTTTTTATGATGAGTCACAAGCCAAAAGGCTGGAAGCTGATTTAAAGGGGAGCTATTATGCTAATTTTAGGTTCATACCACCTGGAAAAATACTGGAAGTAGCTACTGTGACGTCACCCATTGGTTTGCAGAATCCCGTTTCGAAGCATGGAGTTTGGCATTACAGCTGTGGCCATCTTGGTTTAATGGAGCCAGAAGTGACCTTATTTGGACGAGAGGGTAGAGCTGTGGAGGAGAGATCAGTGGATCTGAGCTAAGGATACTACAGGCAGCCTGTCACTCAAAGCAGCCCGCCTTCAAGTCTATGGGGACTGAGTGGTGTCCAGAGCCAGTCTCAAGTGGCCGTTTAAACTGCAGTTTTTGGCATTTCTGCATTGGCTTCATTTTTCAGTCCTTTACTTTGGATTTCTACTAAAACGTGTTTGCGTGCTTTATTGTTCAACAGCACTTTATTTTCTTCATACTATCTGTGCTGGAACACTTCAATCACCCTCTTTCTGAGACTCTCTGGACATAGCCCAGTCTACTCTGATTGGTCAGCATTCCAGGGTGCTCCATCTCTGCGCCTCTGCATGGTCATTGCAGCTGGGGAAATGACTGTATACAGTGACAGTTTCTCCCATATAAAATCACCAGTTAAAGCTTCTAGACATGACTGGATATGATACAGCAGGAATATGATCTGAAATCAGGGAGTAATTGAAGATATACTAAGCAGGAGGTGTTGGTTAATGTAAACATTATAGCCAGCAAAACTAAAAGTCAACCGCAGATTCACAACATTTGCATTTTTTCAGCGCTATGGATATAATTTTTGGAGCTGAGCACTGTACCCAGGAACATCCTAAACACAGCAAAATAGGAAGAAAATAAGAAAATTACAACAGTGGGCAGAGTCTGTGCAGATAAATACAGCTCCACACACTTACAGTGGTTCATAAGTGATGATTGAGAGGGATTACTTTAGTATGAGACTTAAATGTTTCCCTGATGTTAGCATATAGCTACATGTAGTTATGTAAACACATGCAGTAGCCTGGAGCAGATGACCATATAAAGATATGTGTCATAATCTGACCTCATCTTGTCGCCAAAATAGAAAAAAACACAGAGAATGGTTTAAAGCCTGTGGTTGTTGTTCACAGGGATTACATTTACATACGTTTACATCATTATTTAAAACTTTGGCCACATTTAACATGAACTTTCAAAACTGTAGCATTATATGACAGAAAACATTTTTTAACAATGCATCATATTTTATTAGATTGTGCAATCACTTACTATAGCTGTCAGATAAATGTAGCAGAGTAAAAAGCAACAATATTTCCCTCCGAACTGCACAGGAATTGTATGTGAAATGACAGAAAATTAATATACTCAAGTGAAATACATACCACAAAATTATATTTAAAGTGTAAGTTAAGTATTTTTCTAGCTGAACCATATCTACACATGTTTTTGCTTCAAAGTGATTAAAACGAGCAGCAATTTTTGGAAGTGGTCCAGTATTGAGCGAGACTGCTGCAACCAGAAACGGCAAACCAGGCTGCAACTTAACCAGTCGGGGCATTTGTACACCGTCAGCAACTGCTCAGATTGTTATAAGTGTCTGACAATTCATGGACAGGTTCTCTACAAAGAAAGACCCCTTCGTTCAGGACGAAACTCTTTTTTGTTTAGCTAAGCAGAAACAGCCCTGAAGTCACCATCGCCAACCACACCAGACTCCATTTAAATAAACTGTAATTTTAGTGTCTATCCACCTTATTTTCAAACACGGAAGTAAATAGTGATCAACTTCCGTGTTTTTATGCGTGACTTCTGGTCAGCTGCTTTCCCTTACCTGAGCTAACGGTGCAAGCTATTTTTTTTTCAATTTTCAATTGTTTATGTTAGTCAATCAGTTAGTTAGTTAGTCTGTGTATTTTATATAGATAACTGTACCCACGTTACCGTTATCCAGTAATTGCCGGTAAAAATAATTCCCTCTAAACGCGAATAAATCGCACGTCAATCAAAAACTATGAACCAAAAAAGCACAATCTATCCCGAGTGAGACAAACTGCTTGATCCCCGTCTCCAGTGTACCAGCAGAAAACCTGCAGAACCGAATCAGCGAAAAAACACACCGGGCTACACAGCCTCTCTACCTGAGCAGCTGAAGCTGCGGCTCGCACCCTCGACACACAGACACACAGACACACAGACGGTGCTTCTGCATGCCAGCCAAACGTGTGCACAACTGTGAGAAATAAATATGTGAGGTGTACGCTGCTTTTCTATCTTTGTTTCCTTTTCTTTCTTTCTTTCTGTCAGCGACATACACTCCTAACACAGGACGCGCTGTTTTTATTGACTGAGTTGATTATTAAGACATACTGATGCATGGATTGGCTCTGATAGCACCCGAATCAGCATGTACGCATCAACCATCCAGCCGTTACAACATGATTTAGCTAGCAAAGCAGTTTTGTATTGTCAGTTTTGGGAAATCACGATGTCTAGAAAGCATCAGTTGCAGCAGCTGACAGGGACAGTTAGCAGAGCTAACATCAGGACGTCATCTGTTAAAAGCCTCCCGTTGTCAGATATGACATGAAACTACTCCAGTTAGCTCAATCATGTTGTAACTAAGACATCCGCTGGAAAAAATATTTTTTCACGGACCGTTTATTGAGTTATTGAGTTATTACAGACACCGCTAACGGCTAACAGCTAACGGTTAGCTCAGATAATCTACAATAACCATGTTATTAATTACAAAACTTGCACACAGAAATAATAATGTTTGTTTAATCATTGTGTTTATAGACTTTACAAACATCAGATTAGTCTAAACGGTGATATAGTGACGTGAAAAATGTGACATATATATATATATATCTAGCTAAACTCAACAAGGTAAACAACAAGGCGATTCCCATTTCCACAGTGGTCAAGAGTGCTGGACCGGAAGTGTCGTACAAAAAAACGGAAGCTGGCTGCGTTCTGTTTTGCCTCCATGTTTCCATGAAAAATAAGGTGAATAGAGCCAGCATTTTTTTTAACACCTAGCTTTGTCAATTAGGGGTTTATTTCCGTTGACTTTTAATGATGTTTGTGTCATCATGATAAGATCACTGTTTATTTAAATGGAGTCTGCTGGGTTTGGCGATATCGACTTGAGGGCTGTTTCTGGTTAAACAAAAAGGATTTCACTCTTTAACAAAAAGGTCGTCTCTGTAGGCATCCTATCCATAATGTTGTCGGACACTTAGAATAACAATCTGAGCATTTCAGGGGCAAAGACTTACTTACTTCTAGTTGACGTAAACTGATGATGCACAAATGCCCCCAGTAGGTTAATTGCAGCCTGTTTTGCGGCTGACTGCAATGCTCTTGCTCAGTAGTGGACGGACTTAAACAAATGTTGTTTCCATTAGTCATTTAGACATAAAAGCTTGGGAAAACAAGGTGCAGGTTGAAAAATACAGGAGGTACCCTTTAAGTATGTACTTGAACTTAGTTTCTTTTCACCACTTGAAGAGAGTGTCAACAACAAAACCATACAGTGAATCTGATACTCCAGGTACCTCTTTTATATAAAAGTAGATACGTTTTAAACCAGTGAGCTGCTTGTTATGACATGAAACAACCCTGACTGCTTTAACTGATACAATCTGACTGTATCTTTGACATTGTGGATGGCTGACATTTCATTTGACTCTTCCATGTATCACTACATCCACAGAGAAGTTTCATGTGACCCACTTTTGTCACTGCTCTCATCTGACTTTGGCCGTGATGTCTAGATTTAAGTCTTGGCATTATTTTCCTCATCCCAGTATGATTTTTCCTTTTGCCCCAGTTGCCTTTTCAATTAAAAAAAGGGAAGATTTGCATCTTAATGGATCTTAGCAACAGCAGAGGCCCTCTCAACTCTGTGCTTTTCACATGCACTGCTGCAACAGTAGACCTTCATATAAAAAAACAACACAACAACAAAAAGTACTATTTCACATGGGCCCAAAAATCTATTGTGCCTTTGGTCAGATTAATACCAGTTCCAGGAAGCTTGTTTGGATCGTGTTGTAAAAACAGATCACTGATAGCAATGTATTAGTGGGGGATTAACATGACTTTCGCCCTGCTTGCTGTGCACAATAAAGCTTTAATCTAGGCTCTGACTGGGAGGCAGGGCTGCAGAGCCGGTCCAATGAGGTGCCTCTGTGTCTGCAGCATATCCCCGCCCATGGGTGTCTCCTGTGGTGGCGGTGGTGGTGGTTGTGCGGCCCGGCCTGGCAGCAGACGCAGTGACAGACATGCCCCTGGGATTCCACCTGTCAGCCACAAACGCACTAATCGACAGGCCTCATATAAGCTGAACTCTCGGCCACCTCTCTGTCAAATCTTCATCTTCTCATTCGTCTGACAGACTCCCTCTGCCCACCCCCACCCGCTTCTTATCCATCCCAAACTCCGCCCATCCACCAGCCTGCATAAAACACACCACCACCAACCCTTCATGCCTGCTGCACCCAAAACACATTCATTCTTCCGTGTAAAAAAAAAAAAAAAAAAAAAAAAAAGCTTTATTTTTGCTGGAAGGAATAATCCAAAATCTTCTGTGCAGCTTCTTACCACTCTTTAAGAAACCCCACCCCTCCTCCACCTCCCTGCCTTTCAGCTTTAATGTGACAGAGGTGGGCTTTAATGTTCAGTAGTAATTGGGTAGGAGAGGGAGAGACTGTTTGGGAGGAGGAGCAGGAGGAAGGGTCATGGTCAGGTTTCTCATGGAGGTTATTCTGCATCTGTCTCTTAGCAACGACAGACCGCTCTTTGTACAGTCCTTGAGTTGATTGGTGCGTTTTTTTTTTCCTCCTTGGTCGCTGAAATGTTTTGCGAGGGGGCTCCTCGGCAGACAGCCTTCCTCCCACATTCACTGCTTTTAAGAATTTGTTTTCATGAGCATCAGATGGGCTCGCTGAGGCGTGGCACTCGCCTTAGCTTTGCCTTCCCTGAGTGAAAATGTGCATTATTCACGTGAGGGGGAGAAAAATGACAGGAATAAAGCCAAATTTAAAACAAAACCAAAACCATCATCTTTGCCAGAGAGCAACTGAGATCAGTGTTCCTTTAATAATGATTGCTCTGTGATTAATAATCACCTTTTTAGCCAAGTTTAGATACATGACATTAAATCCAGAGACTGTGGCAGCGTTTGACAGCTTCATGCTGCAGCTCATCATCCCTGAGCATCTCGGCACCATCATATCCCCCTTCTCTTGAGCCAGTGTCAGGAAAAGGGCAGCTGGGGTTCAAAGGTCACTGCAAGGAGCCAGGGGAACCTCTTGATTCACACCATCAGCTTGGAGACATCAGAGCAGGGAGCCAGAGTGGCGTGATGTCAGTCTTACACATGGAACAGGATTAAAAGGGCAATTTGGGGACAAGGAAGAGAAATAATGGAAGAAGAAGAAAAGAGCCTGTTCTCTTTTCCCAGCAGCTTGGATGTGCCCACACAGATAGATAGATAGATAGATAGATAGATAGATAGATAGATAGATAGATAGATAGATAGATAGATAGATAGATGGTCTGAGTTGGACTTTACCTATTTCCCAGAGTACAGTGGAAAGCACATGATGAAAGAAGTGTTGACAAACACATTTCACACAGTGTAGGCTGATGTATTTCCAGCATGTAATTAAATGACAAAAATGTATTTAGTATGTCAAGCGGAGCTATTGATCACCTGTAAAAGATTAAAGGAGATCTTCCTCTGATGTGATGAGGTTTCCACGTTTAATGTGTCCCACAGATATTGCTTTTGAACAGGCTTTCCGCACAAAATGTGAAATTGCTTCTCAGATGTTTTAGCCTGCAGGTCCGTTTAATGCCAGCTTCAGACAGATGGAGCTTCATTCCAGCCATGAAAGTGCTTTTTTTCCCTTCTCCTGAACGTACAGCATCTCACAACAACACCAAACTCAAATCAAAGAAGTCGCTCAGAGCTGCAGACCTCAACTTTTATCGACTTCTATTCAATAGACCTACTGAGGGCTGCTGTTACGACCATTGGTGGTACAGATCTGTCGACAGGGCGACAGGAAAACAGGATTCAGGTTGTTTCAGCTTCAGTCTAAAATAAGTCTGATTAAAGGCGTTAAGTTAAATCCCTGTACAGGCCTGTGTTTGCACCTATTTCCTGCAGGACAAAGTTCAAGACTGCGGCGCTTTGTAACCTTTACATTCACCACAATACAAGCTCAAAATAACCTAATAATAAGTAAGGGGAAATAAATAAAATAAAGACTATAGGAGACATTAAAAAGGTGTGTAATCAAATACAATTCAGCGAAATTATCCATAGACCTCCATAAATCATTTGCAGTGTATAAATATCAAAAGATTTATGGAGATAAAATACCATTAAGTAAGATAAAGCCTAATTCTATCGGCCCAGACACTCACACACAACCTGGGTGGAATATTTACTGTCTTTTGTTTTATCGCTTTTTTTGTTTTTCCACTCTGAAACTATGCTCCGTTTAATCGTCATTCATTTCCAACACCGCGCTTTGTGGTGAGCAGTGAGTGAAAATGATCTAACCCTCGAAATGATGCTTTTAATGTAATTAGAAGGTGTTTTATCATGGAAAGAGGAAGCTTTTTCTCCCCATTCACACTTGATTTTCACAACAGAAACTACAAAGAAACATGTTAAAATGAGTAGTTAGAAATCGCTGGAAATAATTACAAAAATAAAAAAATAAAAATAAAAATAAATGCTGTTTTTTGTACAATATTCAATGGCAGACGATTGAGTGAAGATGTTAAATATAATATGTCGGAAGTGGAGGTATATATGCAGTGTACTGCGTTTTCCGATGAAATCTTGGAGAAAAAAATGCATCCAAATATTAAGTGTAAAACTTCTATCAGTATATTCGGTTATAAAAAATATTATCCGATGGCCCTAAATTATTAAAGATTACTAGGCTACATTTCAATAGAACTATTTCAGCTATTTACACAATGATTCAACAGTTTATTCAGCAGCTCTAAAATCGCGCTCTTTTATTTTTATTAACACAAGTGAATCCCACAGTCGAGCCTTGAAGCCTTGAAGCAAACCAGTGAAACACATTTAAAAAGTAAAGGGAACACAGAAGAAAAATGCGACTGACGAGGTGGATTTTCATCATCATCTTCATCATCATCATCATCTATCGACTGCTCCTCAAAGAGAAGCTCATCTGCAACAACAGGCGATATTCAGGATGATTTAAAGTCTTCTCAGACTATAAAGCTGCGTCGTCGCTGCGCAAAAGACAAAGAAGAACTTTATAAAAGTTGCGTGTTTTTCTTTTGTCTTTTCTTTTTCTTTTTTTTTTTCAGGACGGACTGTCGATATTCCAGATAAGAAATAAGCCACTTCCTTTCACTTCGATCCAAAAAATGATCTCTTTCAAAAAAATCTTCTATAGGCCTATTATAATCCGATTTTTATTACATCAAAGTTATTTCTACACATTTAAAAAAGAAAAATACACACAGGCTACATAATGGTGTTGAGATGAGATTTTGTGGAGGATTATGAACCAGTTCGGCATCATTATAGATTTAGGAGTGATCGGCCTAATTATTGGTTTGAAGCACGTCATTGAAAAGCTGCAGTCAGCACTTATATTCTCACATCACAAATAAACTCAGCCACGTCTCAGTAAACAATGGCTCATTTATTAACATTCAGTTGTAGGCTAATTGCCATAATTATATTGAATGGCGGATTTTATTTCACAATTGTACTGTAAAAGCTCAAACTTATGAAATGGTGAAATAATGGCTCCACTTTGGTCCCTGCTCACAGTGAACACGGAGGAGCTATACACAGCACAGCAATGTACGTTTGGTGTCATATAATTTGTTTTTTTATTTCTAAAACCATATTTTTCTTTAAACTAGTGGGTGAAGATAATTTGTTGTTTAAAAAAACAATTAACACTTTCACTTTCATTTCCCAGAAGTCTCCACATCACAAGGTTTTTGTTTTTGGTTTTTTTTTTTGGTTTGTTTTTTAAATTATAAGATTTTTTTAATGCCTTCAAGAACAGAAGCTTGACTTGCGTCAAAAAATAATTTCATCACCCAGCCATAAAACAAACAAACATTTGGGTGGCACATTATCAGAGAAATATTATTATATTTACTAATTTGCAAGCCTTAAAATCTCTTAACATTCTGATGCGTGGGCCTCAGTCTGTTCAATAGTTAGTCCTCACTTGAAATTATGAATATTAACATTTTCAAAAATATATTTATCTTAAGAGCGATCTGATTGGCTGCTCCCTTTCAGTCCTAAAAGCTGATTGGCTGAGTCCAAACGACCCTGCGTAATAACTGATCCAGCCTCAGTCCCAAAAAGCAGCAGAGACGCGGTGCTCTCTTATTTATGACTTGGACCAATCTTAGAAAAGTGACGTAAATACGGAGCAAATAAAACTCCAGTGCTGCTATTTCTCCTGCTCACAGCCGATCTGATTTACCTCCTCCATCGCACTCTACAGACTCCTTGGCATTTTCTTGTTTTGGACCTGTACGTGTGTGGGAAAATGCTCCATTGTTTTATGTTGGCCCTTTGGCCCAGAACACCCAGGGGCCGAGGAGCGCCCAGCTTCATCCTCCTCAGGGTAAACTGTTGTGACAGAGCACTCAGGGGCCCCTCATTAGCTCTCTGTCCACTAAGAAGCAAAGAAGCTGCCTTAATCCTCTCTGTCCTCCCCAATCTGGCAACACAGACATGATTATTATTCCATTTTCATTCTGCTCACTTGTTTTATGCAGAGTTCGAGCACTTTATGAATTAATACAAGCCTTCATAACAAAGGAGCACGTTTGTTAAGAGGTGTTAAGTTAGTGTCAAAAACTGGTTTAACTTAGATGAAATTAGACTTCTATGGTATTCTATAACTGGAGGCTATACTATAGAGTTACATCACTGTTTGTGTATTACTACTCCTCCCTATAAGCACATGTTCATTTTTGTGAGTTTTTGTGGTTGTTATGCTCTTTTTTTTACATTTCAGGTGTCGATTTTATGCAATAATTGGTCCACTATGTCTTAAACAATTTCACACAAAATCCATATCCTGCTTCTGCTTTAAAAATTATATACATCTCGCCTGCAGGGTTAATATGTGTGTGTGCATTATTTTGAAATATTTCAAATATGTTTTAGAGTTGTTAAAGCACCTGCTCAAACCCAGTGCAGCATAAATGCAGGAGAAAAGTTAAATGTTTCCCTGCAGCAGGCCTTTAAATAAACGTTGACACGTACATTTGGCCTGTCAATGGGAAGCACTCAGTCTGATTCTAATGTGTGATTAGTGGCAGTATTACAGTCAGAAAAAGGCTCCACACAGCTCAGCTTGGCTTTCATTTTCTTACTCCATTTCAGCACACAAACTCGTGCTCGCTCACACACACACACACACACACACACACATTGACACAGACATTTTTTTTCCTCATTTGGGAGTGGCAGCAGTCATAAACAACATAGAATTAAAATGGCAAAATAAACCAAATACACTTTATTTATAAATCTTGAGTTATAATTTAATACGGTACCAATATGTTAACCAATATGCTTTCACAGTACATCAGAGTGGTTGTCAAAAAGAAGTAAACACAAATACACACACTCGCGCGCACACACACACACACGCATAGACACATGCACGCGCACATACATACACACTTTCAGTTCAGCAATACCCTGCAGTGGTCTATTGTGCCATTAAGCGGCCTGGGCTCATAAATGCATGAATTATAATGAAATAGATTTGTTACTTTGAGCTGGGAAGTAGTGTACAGTTCATTTCTCCCATTAACAGACTGTAGTTATAGGCCCAGTGCTCTTTAAATCTCTCTGAGACAATCAGTGTAAAAGACCTGGAAACATAAATGAATCAGGAGTGTTCGGTAATGCATTAATCGTTAATCCAGCAAAGTAATGTCATTACTTTTCCCTGTAACAAATTACATGTCAAAAGAATACAATTTTGACTTAAACCCTCTAATTATGAAAATATCAGATTGACGCACGGCTAGCTAACATTCAGCTTCCTTCCCTTTATTTATTTTGCCATAATTGGCCTTGTCATCATCTCTCAGTGTGGATTAGAAATAACAGAAAAATTTCTCTGAGTGGCAAAATTCACTAATTTGATGAGAAATAAACATGATCTCGAGTATCTGATGAATTAAAGAGGAAAATCAGTATTTAAATATTGTTTTTAGAAGGCAAAAAGAGAAGAAATTAAGCATTATGGCAAGAGGAAATAATTACATCTGCCAGGAACTAAAATATTTAAGGTAATACTAATGTAAGAAAGTAATGATATTAACTAAGGAGTAATGCATTACTGGGCGCAACCTAACACTGATCATGAGAAGTGCATTTTCCTGATATTTTTTGATCTCTGTCTTTTTATCTTTGTATGTTGATAATGTAAATAGAATAAGACTCCAAAGTAACTAAAACATTAATCTCACTGTTCGGTCTGAATTTAGCAAACAGATTAAAGTCAGATGATGTTGGGTTTCAAACACCTGCATCAAATCTTTCTGAAATGTTCCTTTAGACCAAAGTGCCATGTCTGGAAGGTATGAAACAAACAAACAAACAAAAAAAGAAACAGATCAACACAAGACAATCCCTGCAGTTTTCTCACTTGCTGGGGCAAAAATACGTAAAACGTTTAAAAAAGGAGCCAAAAACATAATTTACAAGCACGATAAATATACACACAGGGTCCAATAAATATTGTTTGTTATCCCAAAAACCATAGACTGTGATCGGTCGCCACACTGCAAAAAAAAAAAAAAGTCCATCATAACCAGTCATTTCATCTCAGGAAATACTGTTTGTCTTCAAACAAGTAAAAAAAATCCAGCCAGTGGGGTCACATTGTTTAACGGCAAAATGGTTCATTTAGTTCAGGGACCGTTCTCATCACACAGGGACACAACGCAGCATAAGGCAGCTCATTCCTCTGGGATCAAAAAAATGGCAGTTGGTGTAAGAAAATCATGAATTAGGATATTTTGTAATTATCACTCCACTGGCAGTTTTTCCCTTGTTCGAAGCAACAGACATCTGACGCTGACTGAAATGACTCGATTTGATCTGTGGGACCCTTCCTGACCTTAGAAGCACCACTGTAGCTTTCTCCTCTACTGAATAGGCATGTAAGGCCAGTTGAAGCTGCTTCCAGACAGCAGCATGTCCCTTATCAGAGTTTCTATGGGCGTTTTCCCCACCAGACGGACGAAGAAAAGCTGCTCTATGACAGAAGAAGAGACGGTGCGGAGGGAAGGCAGGCGGAGCAGCAGCTTCCCAAACCTGTTAGGCTGGTTGGGATACTGGCTCCTCACATACTCTTCTAAAGCACACTGGGATTTCTCCTGCAGACCCTCCACATGTGCCACGTCCGACAGACCACAAGCATCTACAGATAGAGAGAACGACAGCCAAAAAAGAAAAAGAAAAGGCAGGAGAAGAAGCGGTCAAGACCAGGTTCAACCAGGCATCGGAATAAATGCCAGTAAAAATGATTTTCACTATGTTAGCAAAGAGAGACTACAAAACACAACAGCACAGGGAAGACAGAACAAATCAGTGGCTGATGTAGTGTAAGTGAACTATGATTATCATAAAGCAAAAGACCACCAGAAACAAAAAGCAACTATATTTTCAAATGGATCTGCTCTTGAAGTGTTACTGTTTTTCACTTGAGGCTATTTATTATATGTCACTGATCAAGGTGTTGAAGGAACGCAGGATTGCAGAGTGCTGAGCTTTTGTAGCTGGCTTCAAATAGTTTATTTTATAATAAGCAGATCTGAGGGTGACAGAATAGTAAAGCAGGTATACGCAAATATGGAAAATCTTTATATTTACACTCAGGATCTGTACTGTGGTGAAAACACACCAGCTTGAGGCAAATAAGCCATTATTTACAGCTGTCATTGAGACAAATGGTTTTTCCATCAGTCTCCTGCTATCAGGGATCAAAGATGGCGCTATTGCTCTCATCGAATCTAAAAAATAACAGTGAGGACAAGAAATACGGTAACAGTGCTGATGTGTATCAGACCACAGGCAGAATGTGACTGTATAGACCTTTACGTACTGTACATGTAGTGTTTGTACACACACAGCAGACCCCTGTGTTTGTACAGTAACGCTGCAGGCCTGATGGTAGCAGGGGTTAAAGAACGGTTTCTGTGTCCCAGTTTAAAGACACGTGTTCAGATGTGCTCATGGGGACTAAAATAGACTTACACAGGAGACCTTTTTTTATTTTTTACTCGGCTGCTACTCATCCTTTTGATACTGTTCATGACCCAGCCATCAAACATCACTCTGACTCTTATTAAAAGGCTCTGAAAGAACCAGAATGCATTTTGCCATGTAGTGCAAACCAACAGTTTCGCTTAATTCAGTAAAAACTGTTTATGTATGATTGGTTTCAACATAAATCCAAAGGTGTAAGAATGTAATCAAACATATGATACAAAGAAATACACCCATTTATATCTATATTTTGTAATCTATATTTAAAGCAATGTGAAAAAAATAGATTTTTAGAAAATGTAATTTCTCCAACTTAATTCTTTTAATTTATTATTTGACAAAGAATTAACGCCAAAATGTGAAGCCTACAAATTATTTTCAATTAATTTAACTGCTTTCTATTTGGGGCTTAAAATAAATGAATGACAAACTGATCAATAATATGAAACCGTCTACTGATACAATATTTTGCTGATGTGTCTTTCGTGCGAAGCAACAATGAAAAACAATATCACATGCTGTCAAATGTTAAACACTCAGCCTTGTTTTCATTCATTTGCAGAGCCTACTGTATGATTCATGCAGGGTGTTTTATATTTTAGGGGCTGCGAGGATTTGATGGAGTTTGCAAACCTGACCAAATCCATTCACAGCCTTTTAAAATCTTATCATAAAAAAAATGCACTTCATAATACTGATATAATTTGCTGTTTTGCTTGCTCCTTTAAGGGCTGACGAACAGAGGTCATACGAGTTCATAGGAATTATATAACTTATGTGATGAAAAAGACTTTGAAAAGCACATCATTGTTTTCATTTCTTCCTCTCTTTTTTGGCTTTATAATAATTCTGGGATCCAATTGAAATTTATAGGAAAATAAATAAATAAACAAATGTTGTGCATCTAATACGTTTTGGGGGGGTAAAATAAGGAATGTAATCAAACCTGAGTTTACTCAAGCTTTAATGAAATATATATCCTCAAACCCCCAAAACACATTTTATTTTCATTTTACATTTAATACACGTTCATTGGTGCGCATTACACGAAAATACACATTTAAGTGCATTCACGACTTTCCTAGAAAAATAAATATTTTCTGTGGAGTTTAGACCAGCTTTCATTTTTTACTAAGCTAATGTTCAGACCGTCATCATTATCATATTTATATGTAGGCTATTAACGCCTAATTGATGGTCTTTTTTTTTTAAAGGCGGACTTTTATAAGAGACATTTTTGTAAAAGAAAAAATCAAAATAGTCATTTTACATCCATCTTTAATTTCCCATTGCATACACGATGCAGTCTGCTACAGAGTGATGTTTTTATTTGTATAAACTGATTCTTATTTTGTTTATTCTGGTGGTTGTTTGACTGGATGTAATTTTATTTCCTACATCACACCACTGGCCGCTCTGCAGTGTACAAAGATGGACGCTTTGCAGCCATCCAGGCCGCCATGTTTGGATGTAGAGACAGAGGGTGTACCTGTGGTGAACAGCACGATGGCCTTGATGCAGCTGTATTCAGCTGAATCCACGTGCAGCACTTTGAGCTTCTCCACCTGCTCCTGGAAGACCCGGATGTGGTCCATGAAGGCCACCACCCGGTCCGCGGACATCGGGGAGGCGTGCAGGCCGGCGGCGGCCAGCAGCGGGGCGACGTGGACTGGCATGGAGCACTGTGCGGCGTTCAAGACGAACAGTTCGCTCCAGGTGAGGCGCAGCAGGGCCACCTGGTCCGTCACCTGCAGGTCCGGGAAGAAAGGGATGTTGCGGGCCCACTCCACGGCGCTGAACAGCATCCGGGCCGCCAGCTCGCAGATGTTCTCGATGCCCATGATGTTGTTGCTCTGCAGGCACTGGGAGCCAAACCTGGAGGTGGGGTAGGGCTCGGCCCGCAGCAGGAGGGAGATGTATCCCGATAGGTAGGAGTGACACTGCAGAGGGTCTCCGTTGGTCAGAGCAAACTGACCGTGATAAGACTGTGTGGGAAGTCTGCCTCTCTGGACAGCTGTAAAGACACACAGCACACATGTCAAATCAAGCTACAAGGCGATCAATACACATAACATTTAAAGTAACATGATAAAGCATCAGAGTTGTCAGTAAAACAATACAACACCTTGCAGACAAACACAGAGTTCATTTACAGGACCAGTGTAAGCCTATGGTGGACTGGCTCGTCACAAATGGACATGAATACGCGTTTAAGACAGCTCCTGGAAAGAAATGTCACATTCAGCTCGGTGGCCGGAAATCTAGCCTATTTGTAGGCCACGACCTGCAAATAATGTCGGTCGAGAATTTCCCCAAGAGCCTGTGTCTTAATTTATTTCAAATTGTTTTAATTCAAGGCCCAAACTGAGCGCCATGAACTCAACACTTCTAATATTAGCTACTTTATGGCGACTAACTTCGCTCGTGCCACTTTGACAGTAGCCTACTAGGCCTGTTTAATTTCTCCTTGATTTCTGGTGCTCAAATCTGTTTTCAACTTTATTCAAATTTACAATAAAGCTGTTTTTATAACTCTCAAATGTCAGTAATTTATTTAGGGAGCAGGGATAGTAGGTTAGCCTACAGTCGGCTGCGCTGGGCCTGTTCGACCAGCATGCATAATGAATAGCCTACGAGCATACACACACACACACACACACACCGACACACACTCCACGCTTAATCTACCAAAAACGTCAGGCTACAATTTCAACGAAAAATCATCGAAATTTGACAAAAATATAGCGAAATTATTGTCGAATATAAACATGTGACATTTGAGGCGGCTCCGGGCTGTTTATGCCACACAATGGCCGTGAAGGACGCACAGCGCGGTAGCAACAATAATATAACATGCTACAAGATGCTAACACTAATCTGTGTGATATTACAGGCGAGACAGTGAACGCAGCACAGAGACCAGTGTCCGAGACAAATAGTCTGATATGATCACAGTGTTAATAGGCGGGCGGGGGGGGGGGATATATCACGGAGCAGACAAAGGCAACACAAATGGCTGTGTGCATGAAGTTATTATGCAGCTACACAAATGAAGCGTGTGTAAAATATCAGTTCAGAGGACAGACATGGTGACAGAAAATAATGTCGGTAACTGGGATGTGAAGGAACAGCGTCCTGGAGCGTGTGGTGCTGAGAATACGATGTGATAATACCGAGAGCAACAACAGGAGGACGCCAGCCCGTACCTTCCCTCCTCATGCCGACTTTGAGGCATTTCTTGAGGCGACAGTACTGGCACTGGTTGCGGTGGTGCTGGTCTACGGGACAGTTCCTGTTGGCCCTGCAGGTGTAGGACAGGTTCCTCCTGACGCTGCGTTTAAAGAAGCTCTTACATCCCTCACATGTGAACTGTCCATAGTGCTTCCCGCTGGATTTATCCCCGCACACGATGCACTCGATCTGCTGGCTCTGCTGCTTGTCCATGGACGAGGAGGAGGAAGAAGAAGAGGAGGTGTTGTTGTTATTTGTGGCGGTGGTGGTGGTGCTGGATGGATTGGGCGGCGGTGCGCCCTGGGGTGCTGCTGCTGCTGCTGCCGGGGGTATTTCCAGAGAGGACGCCGGGTTCATGTGTCCCGTCAGCTCCCCGGGCAGAGACAGAGATGCGACCTGGGACACAGAGGAGGAGAGGGTCCCCTGTGTGTCCCCGACGCCCTCGGTGTTTCTCCACGCCACCATAGCCATATCGATAGTCTCCAAAACTTTGAGCGCCCAACTTTCCTCTTTTTACGCGATAATTAACGCACACTATTTGTCCTCATGAATTACTAACACACGTTCAACGGCATTGTTTGACAAATTACAGACAAGTTACGCTTTAAAATGTGAAAAGACCTCTTAAGATAACAGCAATATAATTATAACGCGCGACTTGTCAAGTAAAGAAAGGGCAGTCACCCAGAAACAGCTTCGGCGCGGTGCAAATCCAAAAAGAAAGCTTCATTCAGACCGAGATAATGTACTATAACATCCACAGAGGGAAACATAAAGACAGACAACACTGAGGCAAAATCCACGGAGCAAAGCAACGTTATCCCCCAAAAAATACACAATCTGATCCTTTCTGTCCTGTGTGTCCAGCTTTAAACACAACACCGCGCAAGCAGATCCTTCAGCAGAGATACAGGCGCCGCACCAGGCTCTCCAGACGCTCCCTGTTCTCCCGATCAGTCAGAAGTTAACATTAAAAAAGACAACGGAGAGGAGAGACAGAGAGAGGAGGTGATGGATGATGATTTTGATGATGCTTTGCTCCGGGACTGAGGAAGAGAGTGGTGCGTCCACGCGTCACGGGCTGTGACTCGGTGACGTCTGTGTTTGGGGCGGAGTTAACGCGAGGAGACGCTGGTCTGGGATCAGCAGCTGTGCGGCTCCGGTTGGATCTCTGTTGATACACACTGCTGAGTGTAGTGTGGGCTCTTAGCTTCCCCTGATCTGTCTTGGTTGTCTACTCTCTGTCTGTGTGTGTGTGTACGTTGCACTTGCTTAACTCCAGTGTTTGCATTGATTCTGTCAGACCACTGTCTAAGTCACATACAGGCCAACTGTGAAATATAACAAGAGGACATACTTAAGTTAACACTTGGTTTAGTCTCATGAAGATTACAACAGACACAGAAGAAGCAGATACTTACTAACTGCAGTAATTTGATGCCACCTAGTGTCATCAGTAAATTACACAGGGATACTAGCTATAGGATGCACTGTCACAGCTAGAGGAGATACATCTTTTGCATTTCTAATGCCTGTTATTATTATTATTATTAATGTGTTTATTAGACATACATTATGTTGAGTTCACTTCTCTCCTTCCATCTCTGTTGCAGTACATCAACCTGACTAACTTATTTGGGTAATTTGACTTTTGTAAGTATATTTTTGTCTTTTTTTTAATGTATAGGAATGTATTCTGAACATAGTCCTTTTCTGTTTTACATGTAAAAAAATCAATATGTAGCTGAAATAAGATGAAAAAATAACTTTAATTTCTTCTTAATGAGAAAGTTATTTTTTACACTTACAGTGATTTTCATACTGTTAAATCTTACCAAAAAGTGAAAACTTCTACTGCACTCTAAAGAGAAACTATTTGTCTTAACTTAAAAATGTCAGTGTCCGGGTTGTCTTAAAATTATAGGTTGACTAAATTAATAAGTCGAGGTAATTTTGTAATGATTCAACTTGTCTTTTCAAATTCAGCCAACTGCAGTTTTTAAGGCAGCATGGACACTACTTTTTTTCAGTAAAAACAAATAGTTTATTTGAACAGTGTGTCAGCAGCAGTGTCAAAGGGTGGTTGGTGGTTGCCACTCTGGTACAATTGCTGACCACCCTCCTTGCAAAATGACTGACAATAACTGGAGGCTTAAAGGGATAGTACACCCAAAAATGAAAATTCAGCCATTATCTACTCACCCATATGCTGACGGAGGCTCAGGTGAAGTTTTAGAATCCTCACATCCCTTGTGGAGATCGTGGGGGGGAGCGGTGAGCACACCTAATGGCATACGGCGCCCCAGACTAACGTCCAAGAACACAAAATTGAAACCACAAAATATTTTTAACATGCTCATCCGTAGTGATCCAAGTGTCCTGAAGCCTCGACATCAAAAGTTGTTTCGAAAAACGTCATATGAACTCTGTTTTTAGCCTCATTGTAGCCTGTAGCTCTGACTGCTTCTCTGTGCTCCACGTTCACGTGTGCGCGCCTGCGCGAGACCAGCGAAAGCATGAGCTTTGCTTACCTGTGTTTACATCACGTGACACGTGCAGCGCAGGGAGAGACAACAGTAACCACAGTAGCTAAAAGATAATTTGCACTACGGTCTTTTAGCAAAGCACAGCCCAACATGTCTGAAGGCTTTGAAATTGAGGAACAGCATTTCTTTGTTGAGCTGTATTTGTTTGAGCCCGAGTATACAGATGCGGAACTTGGGCTACTGGACGAAGCAGCCGCCGCAGCTCATGAGCCTAACCTTCAGCCAGCCGCAGAATACCGGAGTCAAGCACTGGAAACCTGGTGGTGTAGTTATTTCAAATGCAAAGCAATGGCAACGGATGAGGAAAGTCTTTGCTGCTCAGACTGGGAATTGGCGATGCCTGCACTTGAGAATCTAGACATCAGTACTGACGAGACTGCTGCTCTTCAGAGACCGTGCATCACCGATCACCCTGAGCATTCACATGTGAGCACAGAGCTACAGGCTACAGTGAGGCTAAAAACAGAGTTCATATGACGTTTTTCAAAACAACTTTTTATGTCGGGGCTTCAGGACACTTGGATCACTACGGATGAGCATGTTGGAGATACTTTGTGGTTTCAATTTTGTGTTCTTGGACGTTAGTCTGGGGCGCCATCAGCCATTAGGTGTGCTAACCGCTCCCCCTGCCGATCTCCACAAGGGATGTGAGGACTCTAAAACTTCACCAGGGCGTTGGCATATGGGTGAGTAGATAATGGCGAAAGTTTCATTTTTGGGTGCACTATCCCTTTAAGTCTCATTCCTTACAATCAACGTACTCCTTCAAATCAAATCTGCATATTTTTCTTTTTAAGAAAAAGAACAACCAGCCTATTTGAAGAACAATGAATCAGCCAACACATGATTACACCAAACATTAAAACTTGATTAAAGCAAGGCACTCTTGCGCTTCAGCCAAAAGTAAAACTGAATCGGTGCTCACAGCACAGGACAAAATAGTAGACAGTACATCAAGTGGGCCACTTCAAAAAATGACTGAACCCAACTGAAAGGAGGCTGGAGCACTCGATAAATTGCAGAGTTTTTAATAAGGTGCAAACAGACTGATGTTTCGACGCAACTGCGTCTTCTTCAGAGTCAAGAGTTTTTTTTTTTGTTTTTTTTCTTTGACTCTTATTAAAAACTCTGCAATTTATCGAGTGCTCCAGCCTCCTTTCAGTTGGGTTCAGTCATTTTTTGAAGTGGCCCACTTGATGTACTGTCTATTAAAACTTGATTGTTTGGACTCAAGTTTTTAACTGTACCAGTTTGCACATCAGATCAAAACTAACATTAACTGTAAAATAAGAAAAGTACATTAGCGTGTAATTCCTTATAACAGCGTAATAATAATAATAATAATAATAATAATAATAATAATAATAATAATAATAATACAATTCCTGAAATTCAGTTGGGGCTTTTGGTTTTAGTGTGCCTCCCAAGGATTTTCCCCCATCTGGCCACTCCTATGAACAATATCTGCTGGTGCCACTGTCCACAGTAGGATATTGTGTTAACTTTTTTCAACTCCCACTTTACTGTAAAAATAAATTGTTTGTTTTAACTTAAAGAAAAGGGGTGTCAGGGCTGCCTTAAACATTTAACTTGACTGAATTTGAAAAGACAAGTTGAATCATTACAAAATTACCCCAACTTGTTTTCTCAAATTTACTCAAGTTAAAATTTCAAGGCAGCCTGGACACTGACTTTTTTTTAAAGTTAAAACAAGTAGTTTCTTCTTTATAGCGTACAAAGGTATGCTTTTTAGATTTTTATAATCCACAAATACACTGGATTTACATGTCAAACACAAAGACCAAAGATAATCAGTGTTATAGGTACGTGTCATACAAACTATATGAATATATATGATCTTATTCCATCCCATAAACAAATTAAATACATAAAATCAGAATCAGCTTTACTGGCCAAATATGTGAGCACTTAAAGAAATTTGACTCAGTTATTTTGTTGCTGTCAGTCTACATACACAGAATAGACATACAAAGGAGGAGCAAGATAAATATAAACATCTGACTAGATACAGATATAAATAAACAACAAGCACAGAGTGCAAAGGGTGCTGGAATAAATGTAATTTGCAGTGTCATCTTGGATATATAAGATACAAAACTAAAGTCACTTCCATTCCTTTACTGTCACACAGACAATGTTCTCTTACTGATTCAGCATATGCATCATGTTTAGGATTTAATATGTGTGTACGTGTTCCACTAGTTGATATGATCATAATTAGTACAACATCTATTTTGTAGTATGCTATGCTGCACTCATTTACAGATGCAACACACTGCATGCCATAATGCATGATTGCACCTATAAAGCACTAAGGTCATGTTTACAGTGTTGTCCTCGTGTCCCTGTGCCATCTGTGTCTCCACACACTGTGCTACTTTTAGCCCTTGATGTGTTTCTGCGCCAGGGTCACTAAGACTGATTCCTGCCCATTTTGTTGTATTCAGAGACTAAATTATCTTGATGTTCATGGAGGCTCTTGGAAGCAAGTCATCGTCATGTGAAAATGTCTGCATGGCCATTTCACTGTTGACTCATGCTCCATGACTCCCGAGGCTGAGTGTGCCGTCACGTTCTTCCAGACGGCCAGCGTTGCAGTCATCCAGTGACTGCACACAAACAAAACAAGCTCTGCTCTGCCTGCTAACAAAACACACGGCTGACGTCCAAGACCAATCAACAGTGGAAGGTCAAGGCTAAAGTGTTTACCACACTGGATGGGGATGATGCATTCCTCCACGTTTAATTCACTGAACTTTCCCCTCCCTGTGCTATCCAGCGACAAGTCCAGTTAACATTAATCACAGATTTGGGAGTTTAAAGATGATAAATCCGCCCCCTGTTTTTGGTGATCTGGTGCCCTTTAAGACTTATCACATGTGGGGAGCTGAAAGCTGGCTAATTGGAGACAAATTGAGGCAGAGCATGGCCAGGAGAGACCTGCTGTGTGTGCAAAACCACCAGGATGTGACTGTTTACAGCACAGCGGGAGGCAGCGGCGGGATTGCTGCTCGGAAATCTGCAGCACTTTTTTAGGCTTCAAGGTGGCTGCGTAAATATATAACGTTGAATTATAGCTCCCTGTTAAGCTCTTAACCCCCTCAAACCAACCAGTGGCACCATATGGTTATATGGTTTGTAGAAATGTGTACATTAGAGTCTTCTGGGGAAAAGCAATAGTATTCTTGGCATTTAGAGTCATTAGGTGAAGTGTAAGCTCATTATGTTAATGAGATAAATGGTTGTGATCTAAAAGTACACCGTGACCTCTCTCACATCCTCCGGCAATGTCTCCTCGAGTGTGCAGATCCAGGAATATCACAACCTGGACTGAAAGCCACAACAGAGTAAAGGAAAGTATGGCAAAATCACACAACAGCAAACACTCTTTGATTGTGGATGTGTGGATATGCTGTGTTGTATGGTGTAAAAAAATAACTAGTGCCAAACCAAACCGAACAGAACAAAGCTGTAGTGCATGTAGGAGAGCCAGCAAGGGAGAGAGTCAGAAAAAGCGGGTGGACTGCTAATCTTAAATACATACTGAGAAATGGCCAGTGCAGAAATACATGAGACTATGAGCTGGCCACCACACAACCTACAGGCTGAGATGTAAAGCCCCTGAAACCTACTTAGCCATAACAATCACCAATGACATTAAAGGAGCACTTCACCCACAAAATGCTAATTTGTATTTCAGTTACTCACCCTGTGCTACCATGAATTTGTGAAGAAATCTTTGTTTTCTCTCATGCCTCTACGGTGAACAAGGAATTCAAACACAGAATTTTCCTGATGAATTGAAGAAAAAGGTCAACTGCAGTTAACAACAGCAAACTATATCAAAACACCCATTTACAAACTCTAACACAACTCGTGCAGTATAATCCAAGTCTCATTTATCCCTTACATGTTCCGTACTTCCCAAACACTGAAACCATAATATTTAAAACATTGAAACAGTTTCAAGATGAGTAGCACACCTAGACAATTGCATCAACTAGTTCAATGGAATACACAAGCCGAGGTTAAACACACCACCCAGGTGCACAATTCATAATCAGAAGTGTTTCCAATAGTAAGGTTTATAGACAGAAAATGTTTGGGATGTACAGAGTCTACAACTGGATAAATGAGACTTGGATTATACTGCACAAGTTGTTTGAGAGTCAGCGGATGTTGGTGTCAAACGTGGTCCCCATTTACTACAATTCATCAAGACTTTTCCCTGTTTTGGATTCTTCGTTCAGCATGGAGGCATGACTGAAAAATGTTTTCTAATGATCTCAGTGCAATGAGGGATGAGTGAGCCTAATTGATATACACATTTTGTGGGAAAAGTATTCCTTTAATTCATTTATGATATTACTGTTAATCGTGTGGGTGGGGTTCTAGCAAAGATAATCTCTTTGACCCAGCAGACATAAATTAAATTTGTCTAAATAACTTGGCATTCTTCTCATGGGTTAAGAGGATTACGACACACACACAGGTGCTTTCACTGACCCTGGCTGATGACACCTTTAGTCAGGTGGACACTGGATGGAGCAATGGTGGAATTTATATGATGTCACTAAATTAATCATTATTACTGGCATTTCTGTCTCCCATCCACTTCAGTGTCCAGCTGGCTGCAACAGATTCATAGGTCAGAGTTTACCTTTGTTCTAATTTGACTGAGCAGATACAAAAACTGAGTGTTTGAAATTATTCTAGCATCTTTTATCAATATATTTAGTATATTAGTACACTACCACACACTTTCATATACTGTGTACAGTCTGATTGTTTTTCAGGGCTGAGTGCAGTTAAATGTAGTTGAATGGAAATGTAATGCAACCATTCCTCAAAGGAATACTCCCCCTCCTAAAGGACCATTTGTTACCTTGAATTTGTGAGGGAAACTTTGTTTTTCTTGCATGCATTCAGGCAACAAAGAATCCAAAACTGAGGATTCCTGATGACACGAAATCATGAGCCCCATTTCCACCGAGCAGTATGGTTCAGTTCTTTAGGCATTTTTTTGCTGTTTCCACTGTGAAGTTGTGGATGGTACCAATGGAACAGTTCAATACCGTCCCCATTTTTGGTCCCCCCTCTGTTGGGGTACATAGCACACAGATGTGGTACTAAAAGGTGGAACTGTTAACACTGCAGTCCGCTGATTGGTCAAAAGCGGAGGGTCACTCTGCTCAGGGCTGAGTTGTGGCTGGTTTTGAGGCCACTGTTCATACTGTGTAGAGTCTTACTTATATCAGTAAACTATAACTATAAAATGAAAAGATGTTTTGCTTAAAAATTAATTCACTGAGCTGACTGCCCGTGACTTTTAAGGTGGAACGTTTACTGGTAATGTTACTCAATGCATGAGTTGACATGAAAATCCATCACCACACCTTAAATTTCAATATGACAACTCTGACCATTTAGTTTTTTATCTCTCATGGATGACATACCCTTTTCGTAATGAGTGGATCTTCAAGTATTTAAAAAAATATATTAATTTCAACTGGATTATGTTAACAGCATATATTCTAATCCTCACAAAAAAAAGCATCACCAAGCATCATTCCTGTGGGCTTCGGCCGGCTGCGCTTGCCTGAGAAGAACTGAATTCACAAACCCACTATTTTTGAATATCCCACGGAGAGAGACTCTCACTGCAGCCTGTTGTATTATGTTCTGAAAATGTCGGTGGGCAACCTCATTTTGCAGACAATGAAGGAGGAGCAGATGTACCATCTGTGTTACCAGTGATGAGGAAATACAGCGAGTGCTGGATGGACAGTCATTTTACCTGCTGAACACAGGAGCTGTTGATCTACTGCTGCATCGGTTCATCTTATCATGTTCAAAGATCTGACTTTGGCTGCTGAACAGTAAACAGAGCAGGTAGATTGTCTCCTTGTTGTTAACCTTGGCAGCCACTGAAACAAAGCTAAAATCTCTAAGGCTGCTCAGCAAGGTCAGAAAGGCAACTAGAAATTCCACCTTGGCCACTGCTTCACCTGTGACCGCTGGACTTTCTCCCACCTGTCATTAACCCCAGACCACTGACCTCTGACTCTGCTGCCGCATTCACCGTGAGGTGAAATACATGCACATTGTGCGACGGGTCAGTGTGCATTGATAGCGCAATGCCAACAAACAGAACCATCCTGGCAAAGTGCAGGGATCCTCATTAGGACTTGTACAAAGCCCTACTTAACCTTTGACCTCACTCGGACCAGAACTCATTATCTGGCACGAGATTAACCCACATAGCTGAGTCAATTATTAAAATACATACAGAACAACTCTTAGTAGAAGTGAGACAATCTGTAGACTGAGATCATGTTTGTACATATAAATGCATAAACATGACAGACTTGTGTTGCCTCCTGTCTCTAATAAAGCATCAGCAGTACTTAAAATGTTTTTTGTTTGTTTCATTTTTTTCCCTATCCAGTAGTGTGTTGTATTTTGAGCTTTTTTTTTACTGATACAGTGGAGGAAATGTGTTAATGTTTTTTTCATTACACATTTCCAATACAGCTGTTTACATAAAAGTTGCGTGCAATAAAGTGGAATGAATGGAAAAGAGTACTCAGTAGCTAAAAAGCCTACTGACTCAAGCAAGATGATTTAGTAACAGAAATTACAAATAAACATTACAAAATTTGAATTATGCAGGTACTGAACTCAAATAATTACTTTGGGCAAAATTATTCAGATCTATTTTATGAAAAAAAAAAAAACAATAATCATAATAATTATTTTATTTTATTTTATTTTATACATGTAATTTTTGAGCAACCTAATGAAAAGATGGTTCTAATGGCCGGTGCATCTAAGGGGTTAATAGAGTGTTTCAACAATTGTTAAGTGTCATTTACTCCAGTGATTTTTCTTCCCTGGTTGGTGAGCAGCAGTGGAACTCTTTAAGTGTGACTGTGAGGGCTGAGGTCATGATTTGGTGCTTCCAGGAAGTTTCTGTGTCCTTGATCTGTTGGTCTGTGGCCACTGCGGGGAGGTGATGCTGGGAAGTTGTGATGTACTTGCTGTTACATTGGTTCAGACGGCTGTGTGAAGGCCAGGAGGGACGCAGACAGTTGGAGGCTTGTCTGAATCGCACGGAATCTCAAAAAACACGAGATTTTCTCAGTGATTTTCAAGGTCAGGTGGCCAAAATGACTGCAATTCAGAGAGACTGTCACTTTGCATCTATCTGCATTTGGGAAACAGTTATTTTTTCAAGAGGATGGGAGGCAGGCTGCATAAAAGCAGGTGTTATGCATGAAATTTTGAGTATAATGGTTTTAATTTGGCATTTAAAGGATGAAATGGTGAGAGTTTGCAAGCACTTTTCTTTGCACCGCCCTCGTAGCAGTGACTTGCTTTCACATTTTCACAGGCAAAAAACACAACAAAGACACAAACCCTCCCTCTCACTTTCCTACCAAAGGACTAAATGTCATTCAAAGCAAATACTCTTCTTTTGTCCTTCACAGCAGCACATTTCCTCAGACTGAGAACGCTGTCTTGTATTTTGATTGATCATGTATTTGTATCTATTCATAGAGGCCAGATTCATCATTCCAATTTGTCAAGTTGCTGGAGTGCTGAGTTAATTATGTGCAGGAGAGCCAGAAAAAGAGGACAGCCTCCTGTTTAGACTCATCTGAGGTTTCTCTGCCTCACCTCGGCTCCAAACGAGCAGCCAAAGCTTCACCGGGCTACAGGAGCTGCTTGGCACCATGGGTAATTAGTGTGATGAATGCTTTAGTGGAACAAATAGTGTCAGTCGCCTGTCTCGCTCATCGTGTGGCTGTGCTGTCGTAGCTCAGAGGCTGTGGGCTCATCAGGGTAATGGATGATTCTGCAACAGGACCATCCCTCAACCAACAGCACCACTACTACTGAGCAGGAAACACTGAGGTTTACAGGTTTGTTTGTTTTTTTATCCAGCTGAAACGGTGCTTCTTACTTTCCTAAAGGCATCTGGTTATGGATGTCAAATGCATGTTTGGAAGGTTACTGACAACCAGTGACAGTTTAGTCAGGAAATATGTGATGAAAATGTACGTTTTTCAGCCTTGAACATATAAAATGCAAAGGGATGATGTGAGATGTTATTATAAACATGTTTTTATCATTTTTTCCACACAGCCTCTCAGGACTGCATATATGGATATGCAAACATCCTCATACTAATCCTCTGTGGGATTCTTTTCCATGCCTGGGGTGTAGAGCCGGTGCTGCTGAAATGATGGATCACATTATTAGATTAGAGGAGAGCAAGGACAGCCAGCAGCTGGATTTGCAATTCACAGCCTCTTTTGTATATGGACTTTTTCTGCATGAAAGGGATAATTGGGCCGTTGTCACTGAGTCAGAGATTGTTTTTTAACAATGCAGGGAACCTTGCAATAAATCAGGTCAGCTGTCGGGGCCATGTCACAAGACAAGGCATTAGTCCAATATGCAGAATAATCCTTTTGCATACAATGTGAAGAGGAATATATCATCATTTATTCACAGCGAGGCAAGTCCAGATATTCTCATTCCTCCAACAAATGAAGGGCATATGGTGATTATGTCTTGTGGATGAACCTGAGGGCAGTGGCAGCCATGAAGGTCTGGCTCTTTGAGCTGTCATTTCAGTACCAGCTAATGGCCTGTGCTTACTCTGTGCCTTGACTTTTCAACCCAATGTGACAGCGAATAATATGCGGCACATAAGGCTGAATTGTCAGCCATGTCATCCATGTAGCGGAAGCTGAATAGGTTGACTGTCACAGACAGGTAATCCATAGCTATATCAGTAAAAAAAAACAAAAAAAAACCCAACCTAAAACACAAGTTCAGTGAATTGTTTGATAGCAGCCAGACCTACGGCTAACAGAGCGTGAAAGACAGGCGAGGTCGTGGAAAGGTTACTTCTGGGTCCAGGAGGTGAGACTTTGGGGATGTGGACACGTCAGTTCAGCAGAGTCCTCGGGTCAATGTGAAGACAAGTGGAAGACACATTTCTCTGTCAGCACGCAGAGAGCCCGCACGGGTTCAGGCTTTCGTCGTGAAGTCCCAAGTCATTGAGTCAATAGCCAAGGAACATGACACAACCTCTCACAGTCACTCGGCATCAAGCGGAACAGGGAATGGCATGCTTTCCATTTCACTGCACCGTGGCCCCGGCAAGACCCCGTCTGCACTCGAGAAACAGGAGAGCTCTCAGCCCCGGCTCTCGCACAAAAGCAACGCACCGACCTGGCTCTGAACACGTACATCGCTCCCTCAAAGCTGCGGTACAAGGTGATCCACCGGTCAATCCATAACCCCGGTTATTATCTCCACTGCTGCTCCGTAGCGCAGCAGGGAGGCCTGGGGATAACCACAGGGCTTGGATGACAGGAAATTAGATCATGGCAAAGCACAAGCACATTTCAATTAAACTGATGTCAGGATTTATCTTCTTCTGTCAGTGCATTTAGACAAGAGAATAAAATGTGACCTTTCACCTAATCGGAACAGGCATTCACCAGATGAATACAGCCCTTTATCACAAGCATGGCTCTACATGTCACACAGAGAACTATGTCATATTGTCCTTGCATGGAAAAAATAAAACACAATGAGTATTGTTTATCTTCCATATCATCATCTCATACAGGGGTTCCAAACCTTTTCGCTTGAGACTTTTGTAGCCAATAAATTACTGCTAATGACCCCATGCCATGTCACAGTGTGCATTATATACAATATACGAGCTGTGAGCCCTTGAGAGCTTGAGAAGGTGAATATATCAGTTTTCTCACAAGACAAAATTAATGATACAATTATATAGAAATATACATTAAAGTCTCAAATTATAACAAATTGTACTTTTTATGTCTGGTTAATCATCTAATGGCCCATCATATTTATGATGTAAACCCCTGTGTCAGGTCGCAATCCACAACAGTGGGTGTAACAGAGCCCCTGACTGAAAACAGGTATTTATTTTGCTACAAATGTTAATGCCTGCCCTCAGGATGACAGGATGAATTGTGATAAAATTGGTCAATGTCGGGCCATCAGTGAACATCTGTTGGCCCTAGTTTTGACGCTGTGTCCTGCACTGTCAGCACTAGTCCGCCCTTGTTGGCTTCTTTTTTGACTGATTCAGCATGTTGAATCGTGTCAGAGATGGCAGAGCCCATCAGTGAATGAAATCACTCTGATTGGCAGTTCAACTCAGTGGATGAGACGTGAAAAGGAAGCGAGGAAAGCAAACAAAAGATTAAAGTCTAGAGAGCATGAGATTGTTTGTAGTATTGATTGCCGCCGCATGGTAAATATCATTTGTCCTTTCAACATCTGGTGGTGTTGTTAATATTCTAACTAGCTAAGTAGTGTCTTGAATCTGTCCTGTTGGTCTTCTGGTTTCCCTTTCTGAATGACAAATACAGATTACAGCTGCCTGCTGGTTTGGAGATTTAATTCCTCTCACACAGGCACAGAACATTGTGGTAGCTGGCTGTTGGCTGTAGTCTTTGCTGTGTGTTCATCTGCAACTTTTTGGCAGAGACACAAGCAGCATGAGGTGAGGCAACACTCAAACTTTGTTGCCACTAGTTCTTTGATATTGGTTTGCTGTAGTGTGTGTGGGCCTTAAGACGATGAACATAAATGTATCTACACAACTAACCATTGTGGAATATAAAAATTATCTGGTGAAAATATTTCTGTCTGGTTTCGAGGTGCAGGTGTTAGATGGATGAACAGTGGATGTGATTCTGGCAAATGAATATGAAAGCTGATATTTCAATGGTGTGAAAACCCCCTCACAGTGGCAGTGAGATCTGAATAACCAGGATATCATCATGGGTTTGTTGATAATTGTTAGGCAGAAAATGTCATATTAAAAACAAAAATAGTATATTTAATATATTTACAATAAACATACAATCATGTAATCTTTTTCAAGAAATATACAGAACATAAAGCTTTTAAATATAAATTCATATAATCTAAAGAAAAAAAAAGAACAGAAATTCAAAGAAGCAATAGAGCGTATCTAAAAATCTTCAGTGATGCTTTGAAAATATAGGTGATATTTTCTTATTTCAATGCCCTTTTCTTTTCAGAGGTCCCCTGCAAAGAGCCATGAAATTCACACATTGAATACCACCCACAATGTAAGCAAACACATCACTCTAAAACCGTCACTAACATGGTTAGCACATGGTTTCACTTTAATCAAAGGCAACATGCTGCCCAAAGGCTCAAACCAAAGGATTATCTATCTGCATACGAAGAGTTTGCTTCCAAAATAACATCCATCATTTACAAAAAGTGACTATCTGTAAGAAATAATTAAGAGCAACAAAAACAAATGATGGGCCTATTTACAAGATAACTGTCCATTAATGTCAAAATGTCTCTTAAATGATAAATGTCAGGACTATTTTTTTCCCCAGAAATCATGTATTTTGGCAGTAAACTCTTCATATGTTCATACTTCTAAAGATCCGCTATAAAAGTCAACCTGCTGTTACCACAAGGCAAGGTCATCAAAAGAGAAGAATGAGAAAAATAGGATGTAAAAAAACATTTATGCTCCAAAGTTATTTTCTCATCACAAGGCAAAACAGTCCTGTCGCCGCAGGTGAATACAAGGTCAAGCAAGCGCTGTCACACTTGCCAGCACATTAGACAGACCTAGAATATGTTGGCTTCTTCTTTGCGAGTGTTGAATGTTACAGTGCACGGGTTGATATGGCACAACATCAGGAAGTCTCAGAGTAGAGCTTAATATCCAGGCACAGGTGCAGGACTGCTATCAGTGAAGTTTGGCTGACTTTCTACAGTCAACCTTATCTACTGTACAATGTCAGGCTATAGCTCAACATTGGTGCCACTTATTTCAAGCAAAGTATTGTTTTTATTTGGACCAAAGCAACAAACAGTTATCAGCTTTGCCACTGATGGAAAGAGAGATTAATCTAAATTAGACAATACCTTCACTAGTAGAAAAGTCCTACATATTAACAGTTATTACATCCTAAATTATACTGTTTTCTAGACCCATATACAATATTTTATAGGCAATATGTTTTTGGGACACTTCTGTATGATATGGTGAAAGTAAGTGGAGGGATATCACAGAAAGGCTACATACAGCTGGAGGATCTGCTCTGAGCTCCAGCGTGGTGAGACAAAGTTCTCTGCAGGACATTACAGAACACTTCTATGGTGTCACTTTGGCACTTGTATGGCACTATTATGTACAGAGGAGTCAGCACTATGACACACTGGACATCACAGATATCAAAGACAGCGCCACCTGTTGGGGGTTACTGAGGAGGAGATAGTGGCCAGCTGGTAAAGTTAGTTAACGCTCTCCTCCCCGTTAGAAGCTTCCTTTTTAATAGTTTGTACATCTTCGCATGATGTCCGGCTGTCCTCAATGTCCTGCTAGGAGCCAATCTTCCCATCAGGGACGGTCAGATTTTGAGTTAAGAAACAGTTTCAAACACGACCTAATCAGTGCCCAAAAATTCTTCCATTTTAAGGATCGAAGTCTCACTGATGTGCTAAAATCTGTGTTCATACTCTCTTAGTTCATGTTAAACCAAGCAGACACATCAGTGTGGTCTGGCTCTGTGGTGAATATAGGTCCATTCTTTATCTCTAACAACTGTCTGCTTCCCCATCTGATATAATATTCTCTTTATTATTTATGATGCTGAGGCATCATCAATGTATACTTTAAATCTTATACTATTAGTTCACTGAAGTGCTAAACTAAATACATCATATGAACAGTGTGGATCCAAAATGAGCTCCACTATTTGCAAAAAATGTACTCATAAAACATGAGCGGCAGCATAAAATGAGACTGAAACATGGGACATGACTTAAAAGAACACTTCAACATTTTAGGGCATTTGCTTATTTGCTTTCTTAGCGAGAGTTAGATCAGAAGATTGATATCACGTCCATGCCTGTACAGTAAATATAAAGCTACAACCAGCAGGGGGTTAGCTTAGCTTAGCTTAGCTTAGCTTAGCGCAAGGGAAGCTAGCCTGGCTCTGGTAACAAAATCCACCTATGAGCACCTCTGAAGCTAAACTATGAAACTAAACTTATATTTTTATCTAGTCAGATCCAACTTTCACTCATCCACAGCTCCACTGTCTTGTCTGAATAGATTTACTTCTGGCTCCGAAAATCCAAGATGGTGACGGCCAAAATGCCAAACTCGAGTTTTCTAAACTGGAGTCCACAATCCAATGGATGACATCACAGTGGCTACATCCATTATTTTCATAGAGACTATGAGATAACCAGATGTGTAAGTGATAAAATTCAATTGTCTTAGGATGAACTGACTTCCTGGATTCTCATCATCACCAGTCTAATTAAAAAAATACACACATGTTGAGAAATTAGCTTTAGAGTTGCTAGCAGGTGGATTCGTCTTTACTTCTGGACAGAGCCATGCTAGCTGTTTCTGTTTGGCCCTGTCTCCAATCGTTATGCTAGGCTAAGCTAACCAGCCTCTGGCTCTAGCTTCATATTTGCCATACAAACATGAGAGACGTATCAAGCTTCGTGTCTAACTCTTGGCCAGAAAGTGAATAAGCTTATTTCCCAAAATGTTGAACTACTCCTTTAACCTCCATCTCTAAACATCAAAGGGATGAACTCTATTGCGATGGTGAGTGGCTGGACAAAGGTCCATATTTTTGATGCAAAACATATTAAATACTTACAAAGTAAGCCAGGAAAAAACAATATATTCTCTATATAAACTGGATATGTCAGAAATCAGAATCCCATAGAATTCCCAAACACAAAATTATCATTTGAAAAAAAAAAAAAAAAAAAAATCTGTGTTCAGACAATCACTGCAGTGTGAGTGATTATGAGTCAGCTGAGGTTTGCTAAAAATCGTCAACATCACAATGCAGTATGCATTATAAAGCTTTTCCATGGTCTAAAATAGAATTTGGAGGCCACTGGTGTTAAATGTATATTTAACCATTACCATGGCAACCAAACCACAGAGCCTGTGCAGCTTAGTGACATACTGAATACTTCTTTTTTATCATTGCATGCATTACCAGCATGCTTTTAAATGAACTAATTGTGGCCGGACACTGTGCGTCATGCTATGCTGTGTCTGCTGACAGCTAGCCCACCACAGTCATCATGTCTCAGTGCCTTGACTTGGCGTTCTACTTAAATGCCTTCACACCCCACAGTGTGTTTGCTCATGTGAGCTTTGCTGCTGTTACTGACTCTATTGGTGTAGGCCTCCTCCCCCACAGCCTCCACCTGCTTTGGCCTGACTACACACATGTACCCTGGAGAGTCTTATTTGCAATGTTCCCTGCTTGTTCTTTATCATGTTGCTGTGTGTTCCATGCATTACTGCTGCAGGGGGCGTCCCCAGGAGTGGAATTACACCACCAAGTCAAACTGTATTTCTGTCTCGATGCGCCATTGACGCGAGTGTTGCTGGCAGAATTATAATGGTGGTATAGTCAAATCAGAGGTTAGCGAGATAGTCATGTAACTGAAATGTTACAGATTCAGTTACTGAATCAGCTCATATGTGTCTTGTCCAACTATTCATAGATGGGCCACCGAACTTGTTTATCCTCTTTCAACGTCTATTGTTTTTTAGATCATCAGCTAAACATTAAGGACTTTTTAAAAATATACTTTTGGACATTGCATCTAATTTCTATAAATGTCAAAGAGAAAAGACTGAATATCAACAAATATTATGAAGTAAAAAAAAACAAAAAAACAACAACAGTTCTGCAACTCTGAAACAGGAAATCTGTCTCAGAATCTCATCCAGCATTCGTAGCAAAACTCCACACTATGACACACTAAAGGGATAATTATTATATATCGGCTCAACACTCCTCTACTGTCAACTAATGTCCTAAAATGCCCTCAAGAATGGGCCAATTACAGTAAAATCTACTGCTCCTTATTTTTAAAATCTGAGCAACATTTTTAAAATCTGAGCAACAAACTGAAGAGTTTGGTTCCAAAATGGGAAAATGTCCATCCTCTGAGGCACAGTGACCGCTGCTCTGTGTGACTGGTGGCACAAAATGAAAAATAAAACCAGTTTCTGTCGCAGATATTGTTGTAATCTACACTTAAGTTTCATTTTTATAGGATATTGAACAATACATGTTTTAAAACTGTATCTTCCATTCATTTTCCACTGTTCACTGTATAACAATTAAAGAAAGCACAGGTATCGTGTCATAGGTTAGAAATTAATTGGTTTGGTTTTGGGATAGATTGGTTTATATTTTTTCTACATATTTTATATTGTGACTGTATGCTCAGAGGCTTTAATGGTGCAGCCGGGAAATCAAGACCTCTGTGGTGGTGATGCAAGATGTTGCTCACTAAATTACTTTTTTATTATTATGTAAGTTACTGGGATTATACCTGATCCTGTGATATTTCTTGTTGCTGATTTGTTGGTTTTCCTTTGCTTCTTGTGTAATGTGCCTAAATGGGCCTCTGTAGTCAATGTTTTTCCCTATTTGTTATGTTAAACTTATACAACCGAGAGAGGGGACATAAAAGTCTGTTAATAGGTCTCCAGCAGGATTGCCTACAGTATGTTTGTCTGGAAAAATGCTCCAACCATGAGATCAAATATGCATCCATGAACAAGAGAAACTACCATGTTAACGGTCATCTTATCTATCTGGCATCTGAACCTGAGAAGTACTTCCTTCTAAAGGAAAATAAACTGTCTAATAACGTTAATGAAAAACCAACATTTCAGATTTCTGCTTCTCAAAGAGCTCCGGTCTCCTAATAAATCCAAACATAAAGTGACTGCATTTTCAACTGTTAACACAGTTCAGCTAAAGAGAATCATATCAGGGGCATCCTGGCGGATGATCGTTTCTTTGCTGCTAATCTCTATTTGCTGACAAATTAAGGAAATGTAAAAAAAAAATAATATACATATATATATCTGACAAAATGGACCGGATCATCTCTTTTAGTAAAAAGTGCAGTGTGGATATGGAGCATTTGGGAAGCATCTCTTCAATTATTTTTCACTATGTCTGATGTTTTGGGTGAGAAGAAGATAAGACCCTTACTGAGAACATTCTTCTAAACTGATACGACACCAAAGAAACATTGCACATCAGATCAGTTGCACATTAACAGCCTGGGCTCCAATCTGCAGTCCCGGTGCAGACCACCACTATAAAACTGACTCCATGTTGTCACACATCTCGTGGTCCTCCAGGTTGTATATGAACTTTGTCCTGTTGGCTGGGTTCTGGGTGATCTCCTTGCCCAGATTGTCCAGAGTCACATTGGAGGCGAAGAGTTCGGTGGGTGTGAGGTAACCCTCGCTGTTCTTGATGTATTTCCTGTAGTTCTTTCTCAAACACTGCCACGTGGTGGTGTAAAGGATGAAGGCTGACGACTTGAGGACGATGGCGATGCTGACGTACAGATGCCTGTAGGCCACGTTGTCGTAGAGCATGCAGGCTCCCTTCTCGCCGCAGACAGAGCTCCAGAACAGACAGGTGGAGTCGATGCCCATGCCAAAGATCAGAGGGGGAGGGATGAAGCCTGGAGCAGCGGGGGACAGACAGCAGGTCAGAAGTTCCAAAAGCATACCAGTTTGTGTTTAGTTCCCCTTTGTATCCACACAGACAGATGGGGCTCATTTCAACCAAGGTGAAAAATTGCTCTGACATTTACATCACAGAGCAAAACTACAGGCCAACAGTGGACATGTCACGAACGAACACAGCAGTGTGAGACTTATTACAGAATGTGTACCAGTGCAAATGAAGATTCTTTTTTCTGTGGCTATGAATGCATGAGAATTAAGTATTCGAAGAGGTTATATTAAATGTCTTACCTATCAGTCTCAGGAGCAGGAACAGAACTCCTAGGGCATACGATTTTAGCTCTGGACTCACAGTCCTAAAAACAAAGACAGAATTGGCATTAATGCTTTGTACTGGTCAGCTGAATACTCAGTTGCAGCACGTAGGCAGTTCAATCTGGTGTATTAAATTGATTACTGTGACTTGGGCCATTACTTCTTTCAAATATGATAACGTAATTCACACCAAAGTAGTTGCTGTGATCTGGGAACATGGCAAGAAAGCAACAAGTAGGATGAAATCAGATAGATTGTAAACAGGCTGACAGTTTATCTACGTCTTTATTTGGAGGTAAGATAGAAAGTGAGCACACCCAGAAAGTTGGTGATTTTTCCTCATCTCACAAGAAAACTGTGCGCACAACTACTGCAAAGACAGAAGCTGTGCACAACAGACACTTTGGCGTCTCTGCCATTTACTACAAACCTGGGTGTTTGATCAGTTTGACATTTTAGGGAAATATCTTTGTTTGCTTTCTTGTCATGAGTTAGATGAATAGATTGACATGGATGTCATACTGTACTTGGGTTACAAAAAACATTAAAAACCACTGTCTTAAATGAACAGTGTGTAGGATTTAGTGGCATCTAGTGGTGAGGACTGAAGATTGCAACCAGCTGAAACTTCATGTGCCAAGCATGAACTCCCAGTTATTATTCCTATACTGTTGTCTGTTCAGGAGGTTTTTCCTGGGAGCTGAATTTTCTGCAGAGGTTTCTTCTTCTCCAAAACAGACCATGTGATCAAAACCAGTAAAAGTAAGTTTTCTTATGCTCACATCATGGAGGGTCTGCTAACTATGGTGGCGGATGCGAAAATGTGAAAACACCAATGGCCCCATCTAGAGCCAGTGACTGGGTTGTTTGTTGTGGGCTACTGAAACATGGCAGTGTGACATTGATGACAACCTACTTCCTATGTAGATATAAACATCTCATTCTAAGGTGACAAAAACACAATGATTCTTGTTTTCAGGCGATTATACACTCAAGAAAACATACTTATTATATTATATTCCATTTCTGCCAATATATCCTCCTAAATCCTACGTACTGGACCTTTAACCTATAATTATATATTATAATTTATTAGTTGAGTTATATTTTTCATCAAGTTGCTAAAGCTGCAAATTAAGTAGTTATTAAATGTATCAAATAAATGGAGGAAAAAGTACGATATAACTTATAGAGTATAAAGTAGGACAAAATGAAAATATTCAAGTAAAGTAAAAGTAGCTTGAAATTGTACTTGGGTATAAGTTCTTAGTACTCTCCACTGCTCTCTGTACAAAACATGACTGAAGTGATTCCATCATTTTGCCTTTGAGCAGCCATATATGTCAACAGCTCCCTCTTGTGGGCGGTCTACATACAGCACCAGGTCTCCTTACCTGATAAGGATGATTACAGAGGGTGTCTGGGCCATAGCTCCGATCATGCTGCACACACAGATAACACACAGGAAGGTGAGGAAGGCCTGCTGACAGCCTGGACTGGGACACTTCCCCGGTAAAGCCACCGCGTCTTCACTGGTGCTGGATATACACGTGCAGCTGGTCAGGTTCTGACACAAAGACGAGACATGAGATCAATATGTTGTTATTCCACTGAGTGAATATGGGGATCTAAAGCAGGATGGCTGCATTGTATGTATGTATGCACATAAACACTTATACTCTCTTCCATTTAGTTTGAGCTCTCCAGTGTCAAAGGTCACCATGATACAACTTGCTTCAGTCAGTGTTAACGTCTCCACTCACTGGTTTGGTGCAGCCAGCGAAGCAGGCTGAGAGGTAGGTGATTCCATTGGAACCACAGACAGGGCTCACTGATGCTGTGTAGCAGTTACAGTTATTGATGCACGCTGACTCAGGTCGCTGCCAGGAATGCAACGTCCTATGGAAGAGGTCAAAGGTCACATTATAAATGTCATACAGTGTATACTGTTTGGAAATGACAACAGGACAACCGTTAAAAGGACAATGTTTTAGGCATTGAGTATGTCTGTAGTGCAAGTCATTACTAGAAACTATTCCTAGAAATCCGTTAGTTTCCCTGCTTACTCGTTGCCGTAGGCTACAGTAACCCCAGCGACAGGTCCAGTGTCACAGCCCAAGAAGAGAAAAGAGACGTAGCAGGCAGTGGACACCAGGTTGACCAGCATGGCCATGCGGACAGCGCCCAGAGCTGACAGGTTCAGCTTCTTCACCAGCAGCCCCCCGAGGAAGATACCCAGACAGGCACAGGGGATGGCTGTCATGCCTGAAGAAGGAAAACACCATGTCCATTATTTCTCAAAGATGCTTACTAGAATTGTCCTCAGTAGAGGCGTCTGCACTGCATCTCTCTCTCTCTTTTTTTTTTTTTTTAGTAAAACAATTTGATTTTAAAGCACTTTGAGACAAAGATCTGCCTACCTAGCAGCTGATTGGCTGAGGAGGTGGTAAGGTTGAACTGCTGCTCCAGGTATTTTCCCAGGAAGGCAGCAAAGCCAGCAACCACAGCGATCTCCATACAGGCTGCCAGCGTAATGCAGCTGAACACCGGATTGGAGAGAAGGTGTCTGGTTACCCGCGGGATTACTGTGAGAAGAAAAGAGGTAGAAAGAGAGAAAAGATCAGAGAAAAGGGATAAAAGGGACATAAAAAAATTATTTCTGAGATTTTCACCTAATCTAATTCATCTAATCAAATTTTATTTTGAAATCTCTCCTTTCCTCAGTATCTTCTCCCCCCATGCTCCTTACCTCTCAGGTGCTCACAAACTGAGAGCCCGCTGTTTATATCAAAGCCATGAATGGCCCCATTGGGTTTAGAGCCCTGGTACTCCAGGGTCAGTGAAGAAGGCAGCATGGCCTGCTCACTCTCCCCTCCACCGTCCATGTCCTGCTCATCCAGCGCCTGGGGGAAGCCGAACATGAAGAGGGCTGACAGGAAGAGTAAGGCACCGCAGAGGAGGAAGCCACCCCACCACGCCCCGATCCAGCGAGGGTCATCTGGGGTGATGTCCAGCTTACCTGCACAGGAAGTAGGGGAATTTACCATAATGGATGCATTCAGGTGAAGTAGATTCTGGCTGTTAATTATTTAGTTGCCCTGTTGTGGTATTCTGAAAGGTCCAGTGTGTAGGATTTAGGGGGATATATTATACAGAAATGGAATGTATTATAATAAGTATGTTTTCTTTAGTGTATAATCACCTTGAAATAAGAATTATTTACCACTACATAAGGAGCAGGTCCCTGTCTAAGGAGATCACCATGTTGCACCACCATGTTTCTACAGTAGCCCAGAACGAACAAACAAAACACTGGCTTCAGAAAGGACCATTTGCGTTTTCGCGTCTGCTACCATAGAGCCATAGCAGCCCCCCTACAACAGGAGCCAAAAACACAGATTTTGTGAAGCTGCTCTGTTAAGTGTTTTGTAGTTTTGAATCACCAGGTCCATTTGTTTTGGAGAGGAAGGGGAAGGAAAGGGATTTTACTGGGAATCCAGCTCCCAGTAAAATCCTCCTGAACTGCTGGATCTGACAAAAAAGGTGAGCACCCATTCACAGGTGCTTGGAAATAACATGCCAAACAGTGCCAGAGAAACACTAATTTGTAACTTGAAACTGCTTTTTTCTGCATTTTTAGGAGACCTCTGCAGATAATTCGGCTCCTGGTACAAATTTCTTGAACAATGAACACTGAAGGAATCCTAACTGGGAGAAGGTTCAGCTGGTTAAAGTCTACAACCCTCCCTGCTAGACACTCTAAATCCTCCTAAATCTCACACACTGGACCTTTGATTTTCCAGTAAGGTCAATACAAATATAACTATTGTAATACAAATGAACAAAATTCAAGCATGCATCAGAAGAAATACAGAGAAAAACAGCAGCCAACTCACTGGTGTCGATGAAGACAGCATCAACGTAGACTTTGGTACAGACGGAACCTAAGATGAAGCCACAGGCCGGGCCGAACACTAATGTTGAAAATAAAATACCTGTCAGGCAAAGGGAGAGACAGAGAGAAAAAGACAGCGTTAAAATAGTCAGTCAGTTAAAATGAAACAGTAGTTTAATTTGGTTTATTTAAGCTTAGCTTAGTTGTTAAGTGATAGGAGTACTGCAGGAATAAAAATCTACCCTTCGTTGATCAACCAGACACTAGAAGCCAAGAAATAAGCTTCAGGGTGAATGCAGTAAGTGCATTTCACCTGCTCTTTCAGCAGAGGGCAGCACTGTATCAAGACTGTAAAGTGTCTCTCACTGAGGCCCTTTTATTAAATATGTGGACATGTGGACATTAAACATGGAGCTTCCTACCACACTTCTGTTGATTTGTCCACTGACTGACAATAAAATGTATTCTATTCAAGGAAAGATTAAGTACTGAATGCATGCCAAGGGACTTTAAATTTCATCAGATGTCTCCCACCGACAGATTTATTCACTGTCACTGTAATATGCGGCTCATAGGTTGCACAGCGTAATTGATCTAAGACTAGATTAACCAGCAGGATCATAAATAATCAAGCAGGAAATGGATTCTTAGTGTAAGAGCAGCGGGAAGCCACTGATGCAGGAGCTCTGGTTGATTTCCTTTTAAAAGCAGTGCGGCCCTGCTTTGGCCCAGAGGCTGAGAGGTTTCCAGTAAGCAACAGCAGACTGTGCGGGACTGTGTGTGTGTGTGTGTGTGTGTGTGTGTGTGTGTGTGTGTGTGTGTAGCAGTGAAACTCAGTTATCCATGCTGGTGGTAAGTGGAACAATAGAAGTGAGCTCCAGTAGCCTGACTGCTAATAAAAGAGCCCAGAGCAGAAGTGGCTGCTCCCCACTGACACAGTGAGAGGGACAGTCAATTTTTCTGTGAGGGATGTAATGATTAGTGCTGTGCTTATAACCAGCGATAAATCTGAGAGTGGAATGGAGGCTTCATTTTGTCATGGTGCTATCAATGCATTTCTAAAGATAAAATCTCCATAATATAAGTCAAAGAAAAATTGTTTCAACCAGCCTTTTTGATTTCTGGTCGCCATTTGAAAACCTGTTATAGCACAAAAACACATTCTATCCATACTTCTTTTTAAAATATTTTGAGGCATTTTTATTCCCTTATACAAGACACACAGTATGAAGGTGACAGTAAATGACGGGAGAGAAGGATGAGCAATACTTGAACCACCGACACTGCAATTCATGACGAGTGCCTTGAATACTCAGACCGGCACAGAGCCACATCCATAATTCTTTTGACAGATTTGGGGTCTTATAGGGGCACAGATGCCCAAATGTCTATAATAAGCAACACTTCTCACTCCAGTCAGAAGCCTCAGTCCTAACCACAAAACACTTACATCTGTAGTCATTTAGTAAAGATTTCACAATATCACAGATTAAGAAAGTGTTTCTTGATTCAAGGATTTATTTTTGTCATTATATAATATAGGAATACACAAGGAAATGTAGCTGTAGCCCCCTTCACGCTACACACATGGAAAATGTATTAACAGAAGATCAAAATACGTCAATTAGAATAAAATATACATACTAAAATACAATAGAGAAACTATATAACTATATAAAGGTAGCATAACTAGAATTACTGCCTTGCGGTTGTATGTCCCCACAAACCAGTCAAGTTGCAGGTACAGTTTACATCCATGTCTGTTTTTAAGTGTTTTTGCAGAACATTATGATGTCACAGTGAAGCTGACCTTTGTCCCTTTTGATATGAAATGTCATCACTTGATAATTTCATCCTATTAGACATTTGTGGGAAATCTTGTCATAATAAACTTAAGAACTCTTGAGTTATGGCCAAAAAGATGTTTTCTGAGGTCACAGTGACCTTTAACCACTAATTTCAGGTAATTTCGAAATTGAATCCACGTGGATGTTTTTGCCAAATTTGAGGAATTTTCCACAAAGCACTCCTAAGTTATTATGTTCACAAGAATGAGAATGATGTGAAGTCACAGCGACCTTAAACTTAGACCTTTGACCACCACAATCTAATCAGTTCATGTTTGGCTAAGTGGACGTTTGTGCAAAATTTACCCCCCAGGTCTTCTTGAGATATTGCTTTCATGAGAATGGGAACAGACTTATGGGCAACCCAAAAACATATTGCTTCAAGCTACTGCTGGTGCCAGCCCAGCGGCATAAAAAGGAAAAGTAAATTATATTTACAAGGAATTTACAGTTTCATGTATAAAAAAATCCGCTCTTAACACAAAGTACAGGTTTTTGGTCATAAATCCAAGTATGGGACAAATTTTAAAAATTGGGGCTAGAAGAACAGTGATCACAATTCTTCCTTTGGACGGTACAGTCTGTACAAAATTCCATAACAATTCATCCAGTAGTTGTTGAGATATTGCAGTGTGGAACAAAGAGGTGGACCAGCTGACTGTTTGTCACCAGAGCCACGCCGCCAGTTAGTGTGGCTAAGCATGTACAGTATGTACAGCTCATAATGGAGGAGCCTATGGGCCTGATATGAACAATGCCAGTATTTCTTGCCTTACATATGATGCACATTACGTTATGCTGCTGCACACAGATACATTAAACTGTGACTCCAGACTGTGGTCCACTCTGACCACCAGTCATCTCTCTCTCTCTCTCTCTCTCTCTCTCTCTCTGACTTTCTCTGTTGGTGAGATGCATTATGTTCATTTCAGCAGAGTCACAGATGCCAGCAGGACTGATGTCAGGTGACAGAGGAGGTCTGGGGTTACAGCAGGGACAGCTGAACCGCCCACCAATGAACAACCTCCCATCCCCTGCTCTGCCGTCCACTAGGATCAAATCACAGACAAACACAGGACAGCACCGCTAATCCATAATGTATGTGATGCACACACACACACACACACACACACACACACACACACAATGTTGGATCCCAGCCACTTTCAGTACACTACATAAAAGAAAAGCTCCATATTCCCTGAACTTCACTGTGGACACACCAGCTGCACTGTGTCCCCTACACATCAGAATAAGGTACGAGCCTGAAGTAGCCTTCAAAGTGAGACAGCTGATGACAATAGCAGCAATAAGCATGATGACAGAGAATTACCAGTAAGCTTTGTTATGGCATGAGAACAGACAGAGAGCTCATAATCCTATAGCAACAGCTGCTAGACACCCATCAGGAGAAGCATTCAGGACTGATGCCAGTCTGTTGTTTGGACTCAACAGTTGGTACATCTAAGGCCATTTCCTTGGAGACACAGCTGGAGACTCACGGCAGTAAAAGAATGGATGTCGTGAGGTACTGGAGCTTTAACCATACAGTAAAGCTTTATTATAGTATAGTAAAAACTAAAACAGTATTTGAGTATTTTTTGATCCACATATCTGAGAGCAAGTGTGCTCAACTTTTGCACATTCCTGCACAGAGCTGTACAGCTCCTCCACTTCAAAAATAGATGTATTTTTAATAATTGTTCTTATTTTCCATATTTTCTATTGTATATTTTTCTATTATATATTATGTCTCTTGACTTTTGCACTGTGTTTACTGTTATGTACCAAAACACCATGTGGGCACTAGACAATATAACTGTTTCTGATTCTGAACTGAAAAACAAATGGCATACTGAATAGTATGTAAGTTGTGTAAAATTATAGCAATTCGAGTAGTTTTCATTTTTAAAATACAGTTGATATGGACTGTTCTGACAGAATTTAAGAAATAATGGCACAAAAAAAGAGGCAGAGGACTCTGAGTTTAGTTTCTTTGCATAAAAGGTTGATTAATTTAATAGACTGTGACCTTCAGGAACTGATTTTTAGGTTACAAATTCACAAAGTGTATGAGGGTATATATAAAATATTTTTTTCCATGAAAACCTATTCATTATAATATATAATTCTGAGATGATAATCTTGTTGATTTAGAAAAACAGGTAATAAAAAAGATTTTCTCAAGTGAATGACCTACACTTCCATACCAACACACACGTTTAATAAGAAAAACAGCAAGAAGCCGAGTATGGAACGCCAAAATATGAATTTAAGACTCCCTCTCTAAAATGATTAAACACTACAGGGCACAGTTTGGGAAAAATATACATTATTAAATGAAGTTCATCATTAAATAACAGCCTTGTCTTACTTGACTCGCCTATGATAAAACCCTCTCTTTTAAAATGAAGTATAGTATTTACAATATAGTTGTTTTAAAAAATGGTAATCCCATTTTAAAACCAAATCCTTAATTTATGATTGCTAACAGCAGTAACTAAATGCCACAGATGTTTTATGCATGTGTATATTTTTCTCAGAGCTATTTTTTTTTATAGCTCAAATCTTCATAGCCAAAATAACACAAGAAAAAAATATTACAAAAGGTACTTGCAAAAGGTTTAAAAGGGCAGAGAAGAGTGTTGGCTGACATGGGGGAATTAAATCTGACACCCATCTCAAACACACGCTGTGGGCTGTTTCGGTGGTACATGCTCTGCTCTGGAGATGCTCTGCTCGGTGAAATATTTCCAGAAAAAACTTTAATGGACTTCCATTGTTTCTATGCAAAAAAACAGACTGTGTTCTGTATCCTTCTTGACACTATTTTCTACCTGCTGTGTCTGAGGGCTGCGGCTATAAACACAGGCACAAGATAAAGCACAATAATACTGGTAATGCTGGACAACAAACCAACAGGAGATACGTTTAATTTTATTCCTTTCACAGTAACTTTGTGTCACATGAAGCAAATTACTGAAAGAATGAACTGTAAGAGAAATGCACAACTCACAGGCTCATTTATCAAAGCACAGACACTGAGGAAAGGCTTAGAGCTTAAGTGATGACTTAGATATCCATGTAAAACTCTGGCAGCTTGTCTGACCCAGCCATTTGGAAATGGCAGGTAGAGACACTCCAATTCGGCTGAGAGCTTGTAGCGGATCTGACAGCTCCTCCTCCTCCTGTGAGATTGTATAGCTAAGTGATTTTAATAGGATGTAAAATACAGATGACAATTTGGCCAGAACCTGACATGGGTTTGTTGCTAAAAGATTAGTATTACTATTAAACATGTTCTGAATGTATTACTTTCTATATCAAATGTACAACTATACATCAATTACAGTACGCGCGCACACACACACACACACACACACACACACACACACACACACACACACACACACACACACACACACACACACACACACACACACACACACACACACACACACAAGCCCAAGCAGTGATGTCAAGCCGTTAGCTTTCTAGATATCTCATGTTGATGATTAATTGCATGCTTTTTCATGAGAATAGAGGAGTAAATAATGCCACAGAAAACTTTTAGCTCTGTGGTTTTAAATGGTGATTCAGTTTGTGGTATAATCCACTGTGACAGATCACATGATACTATACACACAAAACATGAGAAAAACCATTTGCATTACATTGCAATCCAAGCAGATATATTCCAAATATCCTACAATGCAGTCATATGCAACATCAGCACAAACCCCAGCCTCAAAAATATCACAGTTACATCAACAACTCTTGGACACAGTGTCAACAACACTTAAAGGTTTCACAGTTTTATTGTTTATACAGGACTTTTGCACTGGATTACATTACAATCGGGGGCGTAGCCAGCATTTTGGAAAGACTGGGGTTATAATTTCCCCCCTGGGCACCCTCCTCCCTCATAATCACAAAATACTAATTTTCACCATGGTTTATTTTCATTATTTGTATTTTTTATGACATTTTTCATATTTTATATGTTAATTTGTTTGATCAGGTATACTTTTTGTAAATTTTATTTCCTATTCATTTCTAAATGTTGTAATGCTGTTTCAAAACCTTTAATTTCGTTAAATTTTCCCTCCTGGGATCGATCCATCTTGTCATATGTCTTGTTCTCTAACCTAATTTTCTTCACTGAGTCTAAAAATACTGCAATCAGCCTCAAAAAGACAATCATGTGTATGTTTTTAATTATAGAAGGTACAGTAAACTCCCCGGAGGGAGCTACATCCCTCAAAGTCCTAGAAAAATACTGAGGACATAATCTTAGTGTCCTTGATTGGCAGCTACAGACCTGATTACAATAAATATGTGGCTCTATTTGCTAAGGACTGTTTTTAAAACCAGAGATGTAACACATTATGTAACTAGCTGTGCCAAACTGATTTGTATAGGGTTCTTTTGTAATAATAATACAAATCAATATAATGCTCTGCTTTAAGATGGTATTCACCTGGTCATTTTTACTGTAACTACTGATACATTTAATCTAATGAAAACAGAGGCAATGGAAATCAGGGTTAATGTAATGGTGGTTCTGCACCCATGCTGTAATGAATGCAGCAGAGGCAAGGTCATACTGTATGAGACCGGCCTCCCCTACCTGGTCACACTGCCAGCACATGAATAATTTCTCACTCAGACTCACATTATGGCACGGTTCAATCACTGGCACTTTGTATCTTGGCAAAGGTGCTTCTAAAAGGTGCACGTATAAAACAACCTGGGCCGGTCTGAACAGACAGTGTGTGCTGAGTCAGCATCCATTCCTTCCTCTGCTGTCCTACGGTGGAAGAGTAATAACTCCACTGGAGTAAAAACATTTTGCTGCAGTGGACTCTCAGCCTTCACAGCGCTTCATTACACGCATTATAGCGATGAATAGGGGCTAAGATATGAGGCAGGAAGAGAGAAGCTGACCCAGCGGCTGCAGAGCTGGACCCCTCTGGCTCTCGCTGCTCTTTTATTTTGCTGTACTATAGGTTACTGTACTTTAAAGTCCTGTACTGTATCGCTGCTGCCATTTAGCACTCTGCTGCAGACCTTAAACATTCCTGTTGTTCTCCAGCCTAGTGTGAGGTACTTTGGGAAGGTTTTACTGGGATCTGCTGAACAGAAAGTCATATGTGGATTTGTCAATGACTTCATCAGCTTTACAAACTTCCTTAAATCCAGTGCTGAAAAACGTATGATGTCTGTCTGACTAACTAGCAGCATGCCAACACAATGACAGTGCTAACATGCTGATGTTTAGCAAGTACATTTACTATTTTAACCAAGTTAGTAAAGCATGTTTGCATGCTAACATTTGCTGAATAGCTTTGGCGGTGTTCGAGGAAAAGTCAGGGGATGACCAACGTAAGTAGGATTCATCCTCTGGGGACCATGAATGTCTGCAGAAAATTTCATGGCAACCCATCAGTTGACAAGCTATAGGCCAGCACTGAGAGGCATGCTGCTATCATGGCTAACAATCTATGTGTTTAAATGTTAAAGGGACCTGCATTTGTGTTGCACCTTTCTAGTCATCGCACCACTCAAAGCGCTTTTTACACTATGAGTCACATTCACCCATTCACACACATTCATACACTTGTGGCTGAGACTACCATACAAGGTGCTACTCAGTTTTAACACACTCACACACCGACAGAACAGCCATTGGGAGCAATTTGGGGTTCAGTATCTTGCTCAAGGACATTTCGACATGCAGAGTGGAGGAGCCGGGGATTGAACCGCTGATCTACTGATTGGTAGACGCCTCACAGGGCAATTTCAAGGAGAAAATTTGCTTCTCTGACACAGTGGACAATGCAAATGCCTGGAAACAGAGAAAACCTGGAGGCATTTGAGTAGCGTGTTGAGTCTACACCCTGCAGTGTCACCATGGTGCTTACACTGACTGACTGTATGTTGTAAAGCCAAACACTTAGATCTTCCATTAGCGAGATACAAACATTTACACACACCACATACTGAGCTTCATTAGGATGTTAAGCAGAAACTATCTGGGGCTACATCAATGTATAAAAAGGCAATACTGTAACAGAACATCTGCTTCTCTGTCGGAGGCTCTGTGAGGAATACAATGGATAGGAAGATTGGCTGCCTCCGTTTGGGGTATCCGTCAAGCAGTAGACAGCAATCAATAATCTAATTACAATCTGGCTCAGACATTATACTGTAGTCAACAGAGCTCAGGAGCAGGTGAGTTGCTCTGTGGGAACGCCATTTTCAGGTCACGTAAGCCAAGGGTCGAGACTTAAAATAGCCATGGACATACTGTATCCTATGTGGATGGATAAACATCAGCAAGGTAACATTATATCTGTGCTCATGTTAGCATGCTGACTTTAGCATTTAGATCAAAGCACTGCTGCTGTGCCTTTGTACAGCCTCACAGATCCACCAGCATGGCTGTAGACTCTGGACACTCTTCATCACACAGATCCCACTCTTTATTGCTTGTGCTGCAGTGTATCACTGCTGCATTACTACCATTTTGTTTAAATCTATGGTTGTTTCCCTCTCATCTACCAGACGGCACAATTATCCGATGGCCAGCTAACTGAGAAAACAGTTTCTGTTTTGTTTCACCAGCCTGCTGCCTGATCTGTTGCTCACAGCGATTAGGACAAACACACACACACACACACACACACACACACAGAAGGACTGGACACTAATCATTTGAGAGAGAACAGGCTGCAGCACTGACACAGAACAGATACAGGACAGGTGCACGCTGGGGGACATGTGCCATGACAACTGGGAAGTGTTTCCTGGTTTGCTCTTGAGTATTCCCACTGTCCTCAATCTCTCATTCAGGCAGTATTGATCCATGTGGGGTGAAGATGTGGCCACAATACAGCAGCCGCTCCTTCTATCATCTGGTTTGTTAGCGAGCCCGTGGAGAGCTGCTGCTTTAATATTTAATCGTTTGGTTAGATGTTTGCTAAACAACTCCTAACTGCTTCTCTGTCACGCTGCATTATTCAGTGGCTTTCATACAACATTACTGTGTCTTCACACGTCAGGCTCGTCAAACAGCGGCCTTGAGACGGGGAGAAGGAAGGGGCAGAAATACTAAGCAGCACATAACGCTCAGTACTGTGTAAAGACTGGGCTCTATGCAATTACAGAGCCACAACAGACGATGCAGCAGTCACACTGTAGGAGGTAACCATGGCAATCAATATGCCAGGATTGTAAGGAAAAAGGGAAAAAAAAAGAAAACGGAGAACAGAGAGGGGGTGGTGTAAAGGAAAGAATAATAGACTATCTGTAAGTGTCAAAGGAAGAAGCTTGGGGGATGCTATGAAAGAGACAATTCCTTATGGACTGGCAAATGTCGCTGTGCTCCGAGCCAGGATGTAGAACAGTGGCCACAATACCAAATCACAGTCAGGATTTCAGTCCAAAATGCAATGTATGCAAATGTTCTCACTGACCGACATCTGAAGAGTGTTGAAAAAAAAAACCCAAAGCAACAAATGGTGTTTTTTTCAAGGACTGCAGTTAAGAGATGTCCTCGGCTGACTGACTGGACTGTCAGATCCAGTCCATCACAGGGCTAACATAAACAGACACACACAATCGGACTTACAGGCAGTTCTGACCCCTAAAGTCTAACTGAAATCACGGTTAAGTCCTTTTGCTGTCAAAAATAATACTTTTAAATTGTTCTATATGCGGCAATGTTGGTCATCTCGATTTGAGGGATTACCATGAAATTTTCTATACACACTCATGGTGCCGAGAAGATGAATCCTTCAAACTCTGGTCATCCCTTGTCTTTTTCTCTTGCACCACCAGCAGGTTGACATTTGTAGATTTGAGTGAAATGTCCTAAAAGTTTCCTTGAGGATTACAAGGGGAACATTGTACTTTATCCTATGACCAAATACCTACAAAGATAATTCAGTTCCTGTCAACATCAGCTCATATTTCCCATTTAGCATAAACTAATTTCAATATGTCATTTTATTTTTTCTCAAGAGACAGCAGGACGTGTGATTTACAAATATAGAAGAACTATATACTATAGCTTAAGAAAAAAACCCTTTAATTTCAGATTCATCTAGAATTCAAGTTTTTAAAATTCAAACCCACAATCTTGATAAGGCAACATTTTTGTTTTAGTTTTTTTTTTATAAAGGGTGTAAATAGGGAATTTTAGAGGTATTAGTTTCTAACGGTGCATCAGAATCTGTAAAGTGCAGTGAATTCCTTTCAATTTTCTGAAATAGCAAAGAAATATCAAGTGTAATGTGTAACATCTGGCATGAGTTGGCCTCTAGCCAAGCCGGGGGGTAGGGTGGGTTGTTGGGTTCTGCGCTAGCCTTGTTTGCTCTCCTTCCTCTCCTCCATCCTCTGTCCATCCCTCCTTCCCTCCCTCCTCCCTCATCTCCTCCACTCTGAGCGCTGCTGACAGAGACTGTACAGATCAAAGCATGTACAGAACAAACCGCAGGCCTTCTCACCCTGCAAGTGGTCTGCACTGAAACACAAACGGGGACACCTAGCCAAGGACTAGCAGAGAAGCATGAGAGGACAAGCAACTAGCCACATGGTAGCCAACAATACTGTATTTTTATCTTCAGTTAGTGCATTTGTTCCTTCCATACGGGCAAACTAATGAGGACTGAAAGAGAAGTCTTACAGAATAACATCAACTACAGTATTGCTTTGACATATTGCTGCATCAGCTCTTAAGGGGTTAATGTAATGGTGATTTTACTGGTGTACATTATCATACAATAATTCAATGTCATCCTCAGCTGTAAAACTTGCAACTGAGTACAAACCACAATAAGAACAGATGCATTGATGTGGAATCTCAGCGTTGATATTACCAACCAAACCATCACATTGTTTTTGCATTTGTCAAAATGTGAAGAGGACAATAACGGTAACTTTTTAGATTTACGATTTTCTCACTGACAGTGCATTTTTTTGTAAATTAACTGTTATCCAACCACAGTTGTATGTTTATGTGCAAGTTTTCGCAGTCTGGTATCACTTGAATCAGAGCTTTTGTAAGAAATAACTCCACATTATCAGATTTCATTACTGGCTGAAATTCATTATTCAAACAATACAAATGCAATCATTCTTACATTTTATTTTAGTATTGTAATAATTTTTCTCTTGTCCTTTGTTTCATTCTCTCCATCTCCCCAGATGGAGCTGTGCTACAGGCAGGTTGCTGAGCGGTGAGACAAACAGGAATGGCACATAGCCTCAGTGCCTGTCTCTGTACTGTTGCCTTGGCAACTTTGGCAGACAAGCTGTAATGTGTGTGATGTCGACCTCTCGGTTTCTGCTGTAAGTATAACTGCAGTCATCTGCTGCTGGCCACTCAACACTTGCCGAAGTTGGGACTGAAGTGCTTTGCTCAAGGGCGCTTCTGTGCGAGAGGGCAGGATCAGGCCCACAATTTTCCCGTCAACCACGACCAGTACAGGAAATATCAGATCTTGAATTATTCGTCAGTAGTCTTCTGTTCAGAGAATTGCTTCACTAACCTAAAACACACAGTCCCTTTGTTGCGTAATGCCCATGGCATAAATCAGACACTGAACACTTAGCAACGTGGTGGTGTTACCATTCAGCATAGAAGATAAAATAGCTTCAGCATCGATGGACTCATGCGTCCCCTCCCCTCACATATAACTAACATGTTTAATAGCCAGGAAAGTTTCCATCCACTAGCCAGACTCATTATCAGGGCAGGACAAAACAAAACTACGGCAATACTGTGCAGTGCACTGTCATAGAAACATGTTGCTGGACTGGCCTCATCTACTATAATAACAAACAGTAACAGCAGGGTATCTATCTTTGTTAAATAAAGAAATAAAATGGCGTACACTTGCTGTTATGCACTAAGAATGCATTTCTTTTTTCCTCTAAATTAGATCAGCAAAAACATTAATACATTATCTGTCATGTGAGATGTTTGTGTGTGTTGCAGTGACACATGAAAATGTATATTTATTGTAGCTATTAAAGATATTGTTTGTTCATGTGGACAGAAAATTATGAATAAATACAGTGTCACCAAACCTGAGTCTGTGATTCAGATTAACCATAACACCACACACACACACACACACACACACACACACACACACACACACACACACACACACACACACACTATGACACACAGTGAATCTTGATGCTGGCCAGAGGAGAGGATAGGCTAGCCAGAAATTACTGTTGTTAGTGACCAAAATGGCCACTTCCTCATCCTGATTCAATCAGGCAGGCAGTTACTTTGTATTATACCAAGGTCTGGGTGAATACTCAATTCTGATTGGCTGCAGGGTGTCCATTAAAAGGTGTTATAGGACAGCTAAAAATACGTTCTGGTCAAATTGCCTGATGACAGGTTCTAAATTATTGCGCTGGCTCAACTGCTAGTTTGTGACCATAGCAATGGAGACTCAGAGCAGAGGCAACGGATTACAACGGGCATCATGAGTGATTTTATCGTTTCATTTCATTTATTTGGTGAATTTGATCATTTTGATGAATGGGATGCAGAAGAAGAGAGGTTAGAGAATGAAAAGAAAAGTGAGAAACAGCACAAGGAGGTGACACCGGAAGAATTAAATAATTTAGAAGATGAGAAGGATGAGCCCAACACCAAGAAGACAACAAAATGGGCAGTTCAAATGCCACTATGATGGACATACCCATATCACTTTCTAATTTCACAATTAATTATTTACAATCATTAATTTGTTAATGTCTTTATATGTTTTAATCTCGACTAGGGCCCACTATATGCTTATGAATTATTTGTTGCAATTAAAAATGATTTTGACTAGGCTACTATTTGGATGCTTATTATTTGAAACAAATTTTCTTGGGCCTATAAATGAATGCCAATGAATCATGAAAGTAATATCTCAAGTTTTTGTTTTTTTTCACATCATCCTCTGACCAGTCTGTAACACACAAGCGGTAAGAAGTGCACTGGCTTTCTGAAATAATCATCTTCTGAATAATATCACGTAACGTTTAGCCATCATCTCACTTCCCTTCACTGATCAGAGTCGCTATGCTCTCTACGCTGCGGCCACAGCGGGTTTCCATGGCAACGCCTGTGAGCTACAGAGATTAAATAGTCCGCTCAGCTGTGGCTTGTGAAAAACTCATGATTTTAACTGTAAAACACATTAAAGCATAAATAACTGATTTAATATTCATTCCCTTGGTAAGTGACCATGGTATAAGCGGGTTAATGCCCTTCCAGGTGTCCATTATCAGGAATTAATGGACTTGGCGGAAGCATCTGCTCATCATCACTGAAAAATAAAGCCAATGCAGAAGTGCCAAAAACTGCAGTTCCTTGAATGGCCAATTGAGGCTGGCTCCAAAAGTGAGTCACTCCCCAAAGACCCCCAGGTAACAATGCTCAACTTAACAGCAGAAATAAACACGTTTACAGCCTGGCTCAAACAAACAAACAAAAAGGTTTTGGTCTCTATAGCTAATTCTCCTGTTCATGACAACTGTTCAAGAGGTGACTTTTTATATGACTCACCTGTTTGAATGTTATTGAGACTAAAGATGTATGCATGACTAAGGTGGGCTGCTTTGAATGAAAAGCTGTCTGGGAAGCATCACCACAGTCTGTGAGTCAGATCCGCCCTCTCATCCAAATATGGTCACTTCTGGCTCCATAAAAACAAAATGACAACAGTCACACTGCCAGATTTGAGGCTTCAAAATGTGAGTCCACAAACCAATGGGTGACATGACTGTGGCTACCTCCATTATTTCTATGGCAGGCATTCAGATATTAAGGAGCACATCAGCAGCAGCGACATCGCATGAAAGCTTAGTTGGGGTCAATATTATTACATAAAGAGCTGTTTTCAGCTCTAACTATTTCAGCACATCGTATCATAGGAGGTGAAGCTGTTGTGTAGTTGTACACATTGCGAAGTGCAGTGAAAAGAATTGAATGTGTAAAAAAAAAGAAAGTAAAATCTAGTCGAACTCATGATACCTTTAACCATCTGTCGTATACTCTGGTGTCTCTTTCAATTTATTGTGATGTGATTGTGACCATATTTGTATATCCATTACACTGCACATTAACTAAAGCCCCAAACCTGCCTCAGCTCCCACATACTGTATGTGCACATGTCATGAACCATTTGTCTAACTTGTCATAACTAATTATGATTAAGTGAGGACTCTATCAGTAATAACATTTTGTTTAATATAATATTGTAATCTTGTACTTCTAAAATGAGCCTCTGCGTTAATTAAGGAGAGCTGATCATTTAGAGCACATGTGAATGATTCATGTCACAGTCATGTTTCAATTATGCCAACGCAATCATCCCATTTACTCTGATAGATATTGTGATTGTAGAAATTTTATTATGCCATCAGCCTTTGTTTCTTATTACTTCCAGCGAACTGGAATGCAAGTCAGCCGAATGCAGCAGCATGAAGGATCAAGCTGTTGCTAGTTGTCGCTTAGTTAAGAGATCATGGATTATTGTTTTCTGCTGTTTTTATTGCCAGGACTGGTTCTGCATAATATACTTCAGTGATTATTAGTTGTAAATTTTAGCTTAGCCTGAGTTTTGTATATCACAGTCAATATTATTTTCTACATAATGTATTCCACCAGTATACTCCATCTTCTAGTGTGGAGGGACAGACAGCTGGTGTCACTGAGTGCACTGGCATTTTCACCCAGCACCATATTTAACAGCCTTTGAGAACATGCCAAATTTGATTTTAAAAAACAGTATATTATAGCCTTATGGGTGCCTCAGGCTTAGGTCACTGGCCAAACATCCATTCATCCATCCATCCATTTTCATCCACTTATTCAGGGCCGGGTCGCAGGGGCAGCAGGCCAAGCAAAGCACCCCAGACGTCCCTCTCCCCACCAACACTTTCCACCTCCTCCTGGGGGACCCCAAGGCATTCTACCCTCAGATTAACAAACAAACATCATTAAAGCAGTAGTTTCACATTTTGGGGAGTATACTTAATGTTTCAAACTGGGTACCCTGAGTCCCAAAAAATATCTGTAAAATGATAAAAATGTCCAGGTTTTCAACATTCACGACCAATTTGTCCCTTTTTCCACCACCATCAAAATAATGGCAATAAGATTATACTTGTTTTCAGCACTTACAAACGTTTATTATGTTCTGTGCCACTAATTATAACCTAACCCAATATATAAACATAAACAATGCACCACACATCTGAATTCAATACTGATTCATCTGTCAGTCAATGTTGTCAAGGCTGCTGCTATGACACTTGCGGCTCTTTGTGACAGAGCCTGTCAGCAGTACAGTAACGGTTATCGTGCCAAAGATAAAGTCAGTCTTTTTTAAAAACCTCCAGGAGTCTAATTTTTTCTTCATAGAGTACGTGACAACAAAAATGCTGCATTCTGCCCACACTGCATCAGTACATTTCTGGTTGCGCACAATGGAAATGCTGATATAAAATATCATATTGAGATAAGACTGGTAAGTGGTTGCTACAAGCAGGAAGTGGTACCATTGCAAATGCGGATGGAGAAAAAGAAACGGATACAGTGTTGGAGGGGATCCCTGTTCATTCCTATGAAAGCTGTAAAATTATCCCGATCTTGCACATCATTTTCCACCGGCCGAGCTGACTACTTCCAGTTTAGTGCTCCACTAACTTCAGATTATTTACAATTATTTTATTGTGTGGCCCTTTATACCTTATTGGACCAAATGGATCAAATTCTAAAAGTGAAACTAGTCATTTTTGGGGGGTTGTAATGCTCATTAAAATGTATCCACTGATTTACAGATGTCTCTTTCCCAATGTAAGTCTATAGGAAAAAGTCTTTCTGGGCCCAGTGGCATCACATGATGGACCCGCTGTTTGACCACTTTGAAAACTGGCTTCAAAGCTCAGCACACTTCCTAAAGGCCTGGTTGCAACCTAACATCACTTCATAAGGGCAAACGTCAGTGACAGCCATTAGCAACGGACAGCTCAGGAGGAGACCTTTGCCTACCATCTGGTGAAAAACAACCAAAGCTTTTGATCCATAGACTGTACAGCTGGTCTTGTGTCTTACACTGTTGTTATACAGTTTTCAAATAAATTATGCTTTGGGAGACAAAACATCATTTGTCTTTTGCTGAGGCGAGTTGAAAGGTTAGCTCAGTAGATGTGCTAACAACTGAAAAAATGATCCCCCATTATGATACAAACACCTATGGTGCTTGCATAAGCACATACATGTGCACATGCATAACGTGCAATACACTTAAGGATCCCAGTTTGGGGAGTTGAAAATATTGTCACTATATTCTTTAATCTTTACATAAACAGATATCTAAAAAAGACAAGTTGTTGTTTTACAGGGAGTTATGTGCTGGAGCTATACTAGCTGTTGCTGCTTCTGGTCTTTATGCTAAGCTAATTGCCTGCTGGCTCTGACTTCATATTTATTGTTAAGACATAAGAGTGGTATCGATCTCCTCATCCTGCTCTCAGCAAGAAAGCCATTCAGCATTTTTCCTGAAATATAGAACTATTTCTTCAAGTAGCAATTCCGTGGACTGTTCATGACCTTGTGAAATTAAAGCTGTTTTAGTCACTGATTCTGAATTAGTTTAAGTCTGTTGCTTGTTTCCCGTCTATATATTGTTGAAATGGGTTTATAGCTCAGCAAGCACCTCTCTGCAACATATTATCATGTCATAATTGTTTCTGTAGCTTTCATAGTATTTGATGAAGCTTTAAACCAGCAAGGTACATACCGTAGATCACAGCTAAGGTGATGGGAGTTACAGAGCAAAAAGGGTTTTGGTTTACTAAAGCTAATGATTCAGTAGGACCTGTTCAGGTTGATGATTCAGTGTCAAAAATGATGTACTGAACACCTCTGAAAAATATAAACACACACACAGTTCATATGTTTCAGGTGCAAAGTATTGTCTGTGCTACTCACCTATATACAGCGAGGAGTCCTTCCTGTGGACATGGTCATCGATATAGGACACTCCCAGAGGCTGAACAGGTGTGGCTCCGATGCCCAGCAGAACCTGGGCTCCGATCAGCAGAAGGTACATCATGTTGGTGTTGGCTCTGTTGCCACATTTAAACCCAGAGTCTCGGTTTTCTGACCTGGAAATGTTGGAGCAGACATCCCTGCCGTCCTCAGCGTGCCACGAGTCCCCGGCCTCGTACTCATACTGATGAGTCAGGAACTCTGGCAGGGCTGACAGCAATGCCCCCAACGCCATGACAATCCCGCCGCAGCCAATAAGACGGGGTCTGTGGGCCTTGGCGCCAAAGTAGCTGACAAACAGGATGAGGGCCAGGTTGCCGATTTCGAAGCTGCTGGCAATAACGCCCACATCTGCACTCTGGAGGTTGAAGCGTCTCTCCAGAGTGGTCAGAACACTTACCTGGCAGAGAGAGATGGAGAGAAAGAGAGGGCAAGTGTTACAGTGTTTTTACAACTAGCAGCCATTTGGGACTGCCAGTGACATCATAGCCAACAAACTAACTTTTAATGCAGCTTTATGCATGATTAATTTTATATTCAGCAAATAATAATGTATCATTTCTACACTTTTATTTTCTTTACCAGCCTGTCAGAAGTTTATAACATATATTTTGCGATTCATTTAAATATATGTGTCAAACAATAAGGCAGGGCATCGAAACAGCCTTCTGCCACCAACAATAGAGACCTGTTGATGACACACAGTAGCTGAGCTGCTCTGCTTCCAACATCTTCATCCCCACACTCTGTCCTCCTCCTCCTCCACCTAAATAACAACCCTGAGGCTAGCCTGATGCCAACAAGGGAAAAAGGGACATGTGCACGTGTGTGGCTTTAGGCAAGAAACCTCACGCAGCTGTTCTAATTATGAAACAGACACAAACACATCGTACCGGCTGTGTTCTGGGTGTGTATAAGTGGTGAAGATGCATCATACGTGCACCTGACCATTTACAGGACTGACGGGAAGTGGTTGGTCAGAAGTTATTCTAAAGTTTTATTAATCATTCATCCACAGCAAAAGGTACAGTATAAGCCCCAAGACTTTCTGAAGCAATTCCAGATAAAAAGGAGAATGTAATCATGACTATGCAGGTGAAATCAGACAGATCATGAATAAGATCCATTCATTCTTTTTCTATGGTGCTTCACCTGTTTATCTTACACCAAACGCCATTACAAAATAGGACAACGTCTTGTTGTCTTGTTTATTGCAGGTTATTTGTCATTATCACTTCATCTGCAGATTAACTGATGGATTGTTTATTCTACCAAATGTCAGAAAATTGTTTAAAGTAAACATCACTAAAGCGCAACATGATGACTTTAAAGGGACAGTTCACCCCCTAATCAAAAGTACATGTTGTTCCTCTCACCTGTAGTGCTATTTATCAGTCTAGATTGTTTTGGTGTGTGTTGCTGAGTGTTGGAACTTTTTCTTAAAAATAATGGAACTTACTCAGCTTGTGGTGCTCCAAGTGCTAAAAATACATTTGAAAAACTCAACAGCAATGTCTCTTTAAAGAAATCATGATGTGGTTACTCAAGATAATCCACAGACCTTGTTGTGAGGGGTTTCATGCAGAAACTATTTTCTCTTTACCAATCCACACCTGCCAAACATATCACTGTGTAGAAGGAAGCGTGTATTTATTTATTCATGGATGAGAGGCTTGTGCTTGTGACAGCGCTAGATGCAAACATTAATGGCATATTGCGCAGTTGAGCTGTAACGTTAGCTAGCTCAGTAATATTCTTGGCTGGTATAATTCAGTAGATAGAAAATTGCTCCTACATAAAACTGCCCAAATCAAGGTCTGTGGATTATCTGGGGTAACCGGGTCATGGTCTCTGGAAAGAGATATTATTGTTGAGTTTTTCAAATGTATTTTTATGGCTTTTTGAGCACCACAGACTGAGTGCCATCTAGTGCTATTATATTCAAGAGAAGGCAGACATCTCTACAGCCGATATCTCCAACAATCAGCAACTGACACCAAAACAATCTAGACTGATGAATAACACTACATGTAAGAGGAAAGATATGTATTTTTAAATTTAAGGTGAACTGTCCCTTTAAAATCCCTCCCCGCAACAACCCAGAAACAGCCCCAAGGACATTCAATTTACTTTTACATGAAACAAAGAAAAGCTTCAGCAATAAGGTCAAAACTAAGTACTGTTTGGCATTTGTGCTTTGAAAATTACTTTTTAATCAATCAACAGTTGATAACAAATAATTTTAATATTCATCAACTGATCAGTTAATGAGGATCATTTCTACCATTTTAGGGTCCAGCCAAAAAATGTATTTTATTTAATCGTTCCTTTCTAAGGGTATTGTGGTAGAAGAGGACTGCTTCTGGGTAAATCAGTACTAGAAATCCTTTCCTATTAAAAAGATGTGATGATAATTATGCTTAAGGAGAAATAACTGTACCATGTCCTCAGTCTAGTCATGCATTACTGGGCCTGTCCTTTGTGAAACGCCACCAGAGGTGTCTGGACAGCAGTCCAAACAGCTAGACAACTGACACCCCTCCCCCACTTTCCAAAAAAAGGATGAAATCTGTAATTCCCTTCTAAAATGGGAAGACAGCTGTGACAGGTCTGTTGTTTCAACTGTGGAACACTAACCCAGTTCTGTCGCCTTACAGCACATGTGTGGGACTGACAGACAAGACGGTCCAGCTGACAGCCTGACAATTAGTAAAGATTACTTTACATTAACTGAGCATTCACATTGTTTCCACTGTTCACTTACAGTTACTATAGAGCTGTAATTTATGTTTCCCTGGCTCTCAGGCGGGGAGGACACAGTTCAGAGGTCACTGAGTCTGAACAACAGTGTTGAGATTTACTCTTGTGATCCTGGAGGATTTATGTGCAGCCTCATACTGGCTGCTGATGGAGAACAGCTGCTTTACACCTTTTATGTTCCAGATTTAGACATTTTAGTCCAATCCAGTCAAATGTTTACAGACAATACCAACTGATGTAGAGCTTTAGAGAACACAGAAAAGCTGCCCATTTCAGTTTGATGAATATAGACTAAGCCATGGAAAGCTGTTACGCAGGTGCTGCTGTGCTGACAGTTATGATCTTCAGTCATTATCGCTTTGTCCTCTTCCAAAGTTTGACTGTAATTCACTTGTAAAAGACAATGTGCTACTGAGCAGAGAAAATAAACGCACACTGTGAGCCAAAAAAGAGGCTGAATTAAAAAGTGACAGAGAATAAAAGATGATGACAAACAATATTTTGTAGAGGGAAGAATGAGCAGTGCTTCTCCAGTGCTTTTGTCTGCAGCGGGATTTGCTAAAGGTGCACTTTTGGTTTGGGATGCTGGTTTAAAAGGAGGAAGATCCACTGCAGTCTTCAAGGTAAACACTAATGCACTTTAAATTTGTGACTGGTGCAAAACACATTAAAACCAACTCAGTTGTGTTTCTGCCAAGCTGCGGTCTTTGCCAAACACCAGACATCATGGAGGAACTTTTTTTTGGCATGTTCTTCTTTTTCTAAACAAAGCCTCTTTTTCAGCATCTCCACTGGGAAATGTGACTGTGTACAGTGTGACTGGATCTGGGGGATCAACTCATGTTGTTACAATACAATTTAGGCCTTTTGTTGTTTTTCTCATCCAAACCAACAAATAAAAGCTGCACAGAAATAAAAGCCAGATCTAATGAGAAGCAAGAAACTGACCTGTGACCTTGCCTCTTTTAAGAATGCCCTCTTGGACTGTATTAATACGACAGTGAATGAAGATGAATACGTTTTCAGTTAAGTGTTCTGTCCCTTGTGAAGAACAAAATGAAGCATCAACCTGCATGTGCAAATATTTATAGTATCAAAACTGTGCAGACACCTTTCATCAGGCAAATAATAACCCTGATCAAAGTGGCATCTTTCATATTAAATTAATACAGATTTACAGTAAGTGGTTGGGCCAACTCTTATAATGTAGGTAGACCACACAATTCCATTAACTGCTGGGGTTGGCTTTGGCCACATTAGCCATTACACACATAATATTTCACAATTACAGCATCACTTAACATTTTTTGTTAGTACAGGGTTTTTGTTTACTGTCAGGGAAGATGCTTCACCTCTGCATCAGTGATTATGCATCATTTTTTTAGTCATTTATATATCCTCTTGGCTCCTAAACTCATCAAGTGCTTATCTCTTATGATGACATTAATCTGTGGATATCACTGCATAACATAGTACAATCAAACTGTCACTGGGAATGCAGTGTAAATGGGTATAAAATCAAAGGTAGGTTTTCTGAAAATATAGACTATTGTCGCTTTTGTTGTGGTGATCACGTCATCTCCTAGGCCTATATCCTCCAGTGTCAAAGGCCTCCTGCATCACTGAGGCACGCGGGCGCAGGATGTAGCAGCAGCGCCGGCAGGTTGGCTGGACCTCCTGACCAGTGTTTCGTAACGTGCTCTCCAACAGACCATCCATATACGCATATAAAATTCTCCAACAACAACGTGGAGCCTACGGCCGCTGTGACGCGCATTGTGTCATGCAGATGGTGCATAGGCCTGATGGATAATACGCAGCAAGTCATCAATCAGCGAAAGCACCGCGTCCCATGGCTGCTGGAGGATGTGATTATTCCAATGTGATCAGAATAATATGATTATTAACCGCATTAGCGGAAGCGCCGCATCGTTACTCACTGTCTGCCTGTGCCGGTTTGAAGGGCGCTGCGTTAACCCGATGTTACCTGAGGTATACACACAGAGAGACGACAGCAGCACTGTGTCTGTGGTGACTGTTGTGTTCAAACTCACCAGATAAGCGCCCACGGTGCCCTGTGCCAACATGAGCGCACATTCCGACACCAGGAAAATCTTAATGTTGGAAAAACACGAGGTCTTCTTCTGGTTGTCATCCTGCTCCGGGTCGTCGGTGCTGCTCCGCTCTGTGCAGATCTGGTTTTTAACCTGCATCCTTCGGCTCAGGCTCCGGTCGGGTTGGACGGCATGAAACTGAACGGGTCCGGTCCGGCGGAGAGCATCTGGTTATAATGACGAGCTGCACTGCAGAAGAAGTGCGAATCTCTTGTCAATAGCCCGTCTAGGCTGGAATATACAGCGAGAAATACTGCTGTCCACTCAGCATTACGCACAGTCCGTCAGCGACCTCTCTTCACCGCCTGTCCAGCCAGTGCGTATCGGCTACATCATATTTAAATACGTAGACTACGCATGTATATGTATGACGGCTCCTAATACCCGACGTAGAACTACAGGACGCTGTTTCCCCACATCCGGGATGTTACATCTCCACCCAGCACCGGTGCCGACTGGATTTGGTTTCTCAGCCCGGTTCCGAACCGCAGCTCTGCGTCCTTCAGGCGGTGTTATGATGCTCCTCCTCCTCCTCCCATCCGTAGACCAAAAGCACGACGAGGGAGGTCTAATCTGTGTGTGTGTGTGTGTGTGTGTGTGTGTGTGTCTCTCTTTCTGATCCTCCCCCTCTCTGTCAACGTGTTTCCTCACATCATCATTTTACCTGTGCAGACTTTCAGCTTAATCATTGCCACAAAAAACGCAACATTTCATCAGAACTCACTGAAGGATCCTCATAAACACACACTGACTGATCAGCTGGGGGGAAAATGACACAGCACATCTTCACTTGTCAATAACACGTGTTCACACAACAAAAAACCATATCAGTGTAAGATGGGTTCACAGTTAAAGGTGCACCCACATCAGACACCATCTTTTTACTAGACCAGAGCAGTATTTTGATCTAGCTTTCAAAATGAAGATCCTGGCCCTCGGGTCACTGAATTCATATTATCTAATGGTACCACACTGGCAATAATTCAGAGTCCTGTTTTCTATTTTATTCTCACTGTAATGTAATTTGCCAGAAGGTCATCACCACTGTCCTTTCTGATTCTTCAGTGTCTGGTGGGATGCAGTGAGACACTGAACCCCACAGCCTCTGTGGAGCTGCCGAGTGCTGCAGGAGTACTGGACTGTGGTTGTGTTGGGCAGCTTTGTAGTGTGAATGTACAGCGGAAAATTACTGTGATGCTGATGGATGTCGATGAAGATGCTCAGTCACCAAGGTCATGGTAGAAGTAGGAAGTCAGAGGCGATTTCAGAGATGATGGTCATTTCCGCTGTTACTTTACGCAGCATACTTTATCTAAGGCCTACCTTTACATTTACAATTTTACAAAATTGAAAAAAAGGTTATAGTTTTCATGAGGCAGGGGCAAAAAAAGAAAAGGAGTTAGGTAACCCATTGTATTAGAGTTAATTTTTCCCAAGGTTACTGCAGTGTAGCATCAAATGACCCTGTGCGGCAGCACATGATGCCTGTCTCTTGGTGACAGTGTCTCATTAGAGTGAACATGAAGCATGAGATCACCCCATTATGGCACAGTAGTTAAAGAGTAAGGTTAGCATTTTTCAACCTTGACCATATTTTATCATGTCTTTGAGTCAAAGTGAAAGCAACAATTATTAAAACTGGTCCAGCATTGAGGGACAGATCTGCAGTGGCGTAACAGGCTGCAGTGTAAGTAATTGGGGCATGTTTGCGCCATCAATTTACATCCATTTCAAGTGCTTTTTGTGCCACCATCAGGCTCAGATTAATATTCTAATTGTCTGTTATTTTATGGACAGCATTCCTACAGAGGTTTACCTTTTTGTTAAAGAGTAAGATACTCTTTGTTTAACTGGAAACAGCCCTGAAGTCACTTTTGTCCAATCCACCAGACTCCATTGAAAATAACGCTAATTTTAGCAAGTATAGAGCCAGTATATTTTCACATCTAACTATGGGGATTAAGGGTTTATTTCAACCACACCAGTGCTGGTGATTGTTGGAACACTGAATAGAAGAACCGAGACAGCTTTTGTGAGTTTAATTTTGTTTCCGTTGACTTTGAATGAAGAGTGTTTTACAATGATAAAACTGCTGTTTATTTAAACGGAGTCTGGTGAGTTAGCAATAGTGATAGCAATTTCTGTTTTTTCTGTTTTAATAAAAGAGATCTTAGTCTTTATCAAAGAGGTTTATCTCTGCAGCGTCCTTTCCATAACGTTGTTAGATACTGAGAGTACTAATCTAAACTTGTCAGTGGCAAAAACAAGCACTTTAAGTGGCTTTAAATTGACGGTGTGACCCTGAATGTCGACACACTGCAGCCTGTTTCGTAGCTGCCGGCTGCAGCACTCTCATTCAGTACTGGGCCAATTTAAAAGACTGCTGTTCCTATTAGTCATAAAAACATGGGAAATAGGGTCCAGCCTGAAATGTATCAAATTTACCCTTTAAATAAGAGTCTCAATAAGGGTACTAGTAAATAGAGTATGGGCAGCCCCTCGCCCTACTCCTGCACACGCCATGCTATGTTATGTTTTGGTAGTTTTAGCTTAGGCAATCTATCTTCCTATCTTCATGCCTGGATGGAGTCTACTCAGCTGGCTCAGGATGGTTAAAAATTCAACACTTGCCACATAAGAACTCTATTACACACATCAGTAGCCCACTGTTGTACTGCTGTAGCTGTTCTACATGGAAACATTCAAGGCGAAGCACTGTGGTATCATTTTGGACAAATGCTCAGGGACCATTATTATGTAGGCCATATTTATTTTATGATGTTCAATGTGTATTTTAAGTTTTAATTGACTATATTTTGACAGTTGAGGTGGTATGATTCTCTTCATGAATCCTGAGAGTGATTAAATGATGAGAAGGTGGTGTGTGTCATGTTAAAGGGCATATTCAAACATTAGAGTTAAAAACTCTTATGAGAGTTAAATTGTGAGCTCTGTAGCCGCTATGCCGGCCAAAAGGTAACAACTACCATGAGGCTTTTGTCCAGAAATGACAGTGCTTCCTTTAAAGGAAAAATGTCACAGGACTGGTATTGCTGGTGCAGTGTAGACTATCCAGCTACCAGTCAGGCAGATGTAATGTAACTCTCCATTGTGCTATTTAAAGTTAATGCCTTCGGGAAATCTGGATATGATGGTTGAAATACACCAGCAGCAACTTCAAAGGGCTTCTGTCTGTAACACTCCCATCAACTGTACTGTGATCTCGAGTTTTATGTCACCAAAAGGAATATAGAATGTGTTTTAATTTACTTAATCATAATAAATGCAACCATTCACTTTGAGTCCAAGCAATAATTCTCTTTTCTTTTCCTAAAATAAAAAAGATATCCAAGTGCTTGTCTGGTTTGTGATGGATGATGATGGAGTTCATCCACACTGAAGCTGCCCATGCAGAAGAAATGAAAATGACAGCAAAGTGGCAGGACAGAGTGGCACAGAGACAGTAGTAAAAAAAAAACACACTGCAAAAAATCCTCCATCATAACCGTGAAATAAGGGAGCGTTGAGTGCCAAGGTCACTTACCACTAACCCCACAGCTTTTGGCTAACAATATCCCTCGGACCATTCAGATGCTCTATCAGGACCAATTCAATAGCATCTGAAGCAGCACAATCTATCAGGCAAACTGTGGACTCAGCAGGAAGAGCGTCCATTTCTCATGGAGTCACTCAGAGTACCCGGGGTGATTTAAGATCAACCACAGTGCCTGCTGATGCAGTGCAAGCCAACTGAAGACATTATCTTAGGATGCCTCTTAATCACAAGGTCCACACAAAGAGGAGTGCATTCATGCGTTTATCCTGTAACAAACAAATAAATTACCAGAACACAAATAAAAATGATGTCAGAGTTTATATCTAAAGCTAAAACCTTTGTAGGTTGTGTTCACAACTCACAAACTAGTGGGTTTTTCTGGTGTTTTGGAATATGATCTGGTATATATTAGGGGAGACCGGGGGTGATTGTAACACTTTTTGTTTGAGCAAGTGTGACTCAGTGGGTTGTTTTGTTAGAGCTCTTAAATTTTGATACATGGTACCATATTTCTCTGCTATAAATAACACACACTTTGACCTCTACTACACCATCACAGATTATGGAAATTAATGTCAAATACAAAGAGGTATATTGTTACAACGTACCCCAGTACCGGGGTGAGTTGTAACACTAGCTGGAGATGGATGTAACAATTGAATTATTGTGCTTAGAAAAGATTTACAATATGCTAAATGTATTCAAGCATTTCAATGAATAATGGAAGGAACATTAAACTTGTAAGAATACAATAATTATAATATTAAAATTAATAGAAATGTATGAAATAAATACAAAAAAGGTTGACATTTGAACAGCATTTGAACAATAAACACTTTCGAAGAACTCATATCTGAGCAAACTAAGGCATAATACCTATAGCCTATTTTTAATCTGATTGGCATGTAGATGTCCTTGCCTGGGGTGCAGGCTTCGTGGGCCCAAAATCTACATTTTTCAAGAACTGTTAACACCCTCCCCATGCCTAGCAGCTATGAAAGAGCTAACAGTTTTTAGCATTCACCTTCAACTCAACTCAACTCTCAACTCAACTTTATTTATAGAGCACTTTAAAAACAACCACAGCTGAAACAAAGTGCTGTACATAAGTAAAAACATAAGACAAACAATAAAACAATAAAACAATAAAACAGTAAAACAAGAGCAGAGTCTCATGCTGGTTTAAAAGCCAAGGAGTAAAAATGGGTTTTAAGGCTGGTTTTAAAAACGGACAGTGAGGGGGCCAGTCTAATGTGGACAGGTAAATCATTCCACAATCTGGGGGCTGCCACAGAAAAGGCTCTGTCCCCTCTGAGCTTCCGCATAGACCTCGGTACATCCAGGAGCAGCTGATCAGCTGACCTGAGGCACCGAGCAGGAGCGTAAGGATGAAGCAGCTCAGAGAGGTAAGGCGGGGCAAGACCATTTAAAGATTTAAAAACAAATAAAAGAATCTTAAAATGAATTCTAAAGTGCACGGGCAGCCAATGGAGGGAGGCCAGAATGGGCGTAATGTGTTCCCTCTTACGTGTTCCAGTTAGTAGCCGTGCAGTGGCGTTCTGAACTAACTGGAGACGTGCGAGGGAAGACTGGCTGACTCCAAAATAAAGTGCGTTACAGTAATCCAGCCGGGACGTGATGAAGGCATGGATTACTATTTCAAAGTGCTTATGTGCAAGAAAAGGTTTGACCTTTGCCAGCTGTCTAAGATGAAAGAAGCTGGACTTAACCACTGCACCAATTTGACGCTCCAATTTAAAACCACTGTCCATCTTAAAACCCAGGTTAGAAACTGTTGGTTTCACATATACTGCCAAGGGGCCCAAATCAACAGGGGGGGGGGGTCATAAGAGCTATTTGGACCAAACACCATCACCTCTGTTTTATTTTCATTGAAATTTAAAAAGTTTAAGGCCATCCAGGCTTTAATGTCATCAAGACATGACAGAAGCGGTTGTAGGGAGAAAGCATCTCTCTTCTTCAGCGGCACATAAATCTGACTATCATCAGCGTAACAATGGAAAGAGATACCATGCTTTCTAAGAATGGACCCCAGAGGAAGCAAATACAATGAAAAAAGCAGAGGCCCTACAATTGAACCTTGTGGAACCCCATATGACAGAGGAGCAGAGTGGGACTCAGAACCAGCAAGGCTTACACACATAGTTCTGTCTGCCAGATAGGATCTAAACCATTCCAGAGCACTACCACAGATGCCCGCATGGTGCTGCAACCTGGATACTAAAATATTGTGGTCCACAGTGTCGAAGGCAGCTGTTAGGTCCAACAAGACAAGAATTACATAATCACCAGAATCATTTGCCAGAAGGATGTCATTAAAAACCCTTAGTAGAGCTGACTCTGTGCTGTGCAGGGTTTTGAAACCAGACTGAAAGACCTCCAGGATATTATGCTCATCCAGAAAAGGTTTTAACTGCGCATGAACAATTTTCTCCAAGATTTTTGAAATGAAAGGCAGCTTGGAGATGGGCCGGAAATTAGCTAATACACTGTGGTCGAGGCCTGGTTTCTTCAGCAGGGGCTGCACTACTGCATGTTTAAAGCTTATGGGCACAACACCAGAGGACAAACTGCTGTTAATGATGGCAAGGACCAGCTGCCCTATACAAGGGAAGATTTCTTTAAAAAAGTGAGGAGGGACAGCATCACAAGGGGAACCTGATGGCTTGATATGGCCAACCACATCACCTAAAAGTGACAAGGTCACAAGCTCAAATTTATCAAACACAGCCTGGCAAGGGACAGAGACAGAGGGGTCAGAGGCAGGCGCTGAAATGGTAGCCCTTGTGTTAACAACCTTGTCTATGAAAAAGTGCAGGAAGTTATTGCACAGCTCAGGGGAAGCTTCCAAGCAGACAGACTGCGGGGCATTTAAAACAGAGTCAATAGTTTTGAATAGCACACGAGGGTTATGGCTATTTGACACAATGAGGTTTGACAAGTATTCTCTTTTGACCTCCTTAATAGTGTTCTGATAACGGTGCCAACAGTCCTTTAAGATTTGGAATGAGACATGGAGCTTGTCCTTCTTCCACCTGCGTTCAGCTTTGCGGCACTCCCGTCGAACTGCACGAGTCCTGTCACTGAACCAGGGCTCGGGTTTCACTTTAGGCTGCTTTGTTTTTAATGGAGCCACATAGTCCAGAATGGTTCGGCATGAGGAGTGGAACCAGGAGCTGAGCTCCTCCGTGTCAGCAGACATTGAGTCAAAGGAGGCACAGAGCTGATCGAAAGCAGCAGAGAACTGACCAGCAGTGGAAGGGTTAAAAGTCCGACGGCGCTGAGCAGGAGCGCAAGATTTAACTGCAGTACAAGAAAAAGCAACTTCAAACAATACGGGCATATGGTCAGAAATGACATTTTCACAGATCTTCAAGTTAAACACAGACAAACCATGAGAAAGAACCAGATCTAATGTATGACCGTGTTCGTGTGTGGGACCAGACACACACTGCACCAAATTAAAAGAGTCAATAAGGCTTAAAAAGTCCTTCACCAACGGCTTATCTGGACAACACACATGAATATTAAAATCCCCAAGAAAAAGGACACGATCGTATTTTGGCATGATTTCAGCCAGAAAATCCGAGAAGTCTTTCACAAAGTCCTTGTTGTACTTGGGGGGCCGGTAGATGACAGCACACATCACCGGGTCAGGGCGACCCACCTCAAATAAAGTCGCTTCAAAGCTGGCGAAAGAGGATGACACAGCGCACTGCTTACATTTAAAGACATTTTTATAAACAGTCGCCGTTCCTCCCCCACGGCCTGACGTCCGCGGGGAGTTAAAATAAGAACAACCAGCCGGTAAAAGTTCGACAAGAGCGCTGCACTCACCAGCACCGATCCACGTCTCTGTCACACAGAGAAAATCCAGGCCACGGGAGCTGAAGAAATCCCTCAGGATAAAAGTTTTGTTTGCCAGAGATCTGGCATTTACCAGCCCAATCCTGGCAGGAGCCGGAGCCTGTGTTTCGGCGGATCGGGGAGCCCGGGGCAGCGTCTTCAGGTTCCGGAGATTCACCCCGCGCTGAGAGAGCCGGGGAGAGCAGGGGCGGCGGGGCCGGAAACCCTCAACCAGACCGGCGACAGGTACCAGGCAGGCGTCGATCGGATCCAGGAAGCGCCGGGGCACAGCGAAGGAAAAGGACAATCCATGTCTTGACCGTGAGATGGACGAAGATCGTGCCAGGCAGGCCTTCAGCTTCACCAGCTAAAGGCCTAGCACTAATGAAACACATCAAATTAAACTAGAGAAACTACTACTTGAACCTATGCAAGTGAAACAATTGTACATACAACACAATGGACACTATGCAAAAAATAATTGTGATGAAAATGTTTGGTTTCTCACCTGAAAAACTGTTTTTTGGTGCTAGAACAGACAAATTTGGACTCAGAGACATGTGGCTTCACCAGTGAGCTCCAATTGTAAATGGGCATGTAATTGGCCAAACTGAGAGTGTTACAACTATCCCTTTGTTACAACCATTCCCGGTCTCCCCTATATGTCTTTTTTGTGATTGTTGAATATCTGCACGAAACAGTGGCTCGAAGAATGCCTGAAACAAACAACTTGCTAAAGCTGTGCTGAATATAGATGCATTTCTCTTCTTTTTTCCCCCCGACATCTGGCTAATTGTCCAAACAAATGGGAAAATTATTTACAGTATGTAAATATTATCCCCAAACTAGCAATGCTAAGTAATCCATAAGGAAAAAAATCACAAGATGAAGAAAACCTGTGAATTGAAAGCATGGTTAAAGCACCTCTGTGAGCTGTAGAACATGGTGTTGACATGCTGTGTGTTTGACTGTGACTTTCTGACCATTGGCTGCCCACATATCGGTGTGAAGGTCATTCTATTACTGACCTTACTGGACATTTCAGTAATTAAAGGCATCTTTTCAATGACTTGCATGAGTTGTCAGATTTCAGATTTACGACAGAATTTTTTTGCTGAACCAGTTCTGAGATGCTTCAAACAGCTAAATGATTCCTCATGCAAGTAGTTGGCTGTAAAACAACTCCCAGGAGATCTGTAGCTGAACGCTTTGTTTTGAACTGTAGTGCCCACATGTTATTACAATATCTCCAATTTATTAAAATTACACACTAACCAAGTAATGTCATATGTCAAAAAAGTTAATATAAGGGCCCAAGTAACAGTTATTTTTATTATGGCGTAATCTGCTGACTATTTTTCCATTGTCAGAAAATATCAATTGGAAAATACCAATTACAATTTCCTAAAGACTAAGGTGATGTGAAAGAAGCTTGAAAATATTGTTTTATTAATGACATAAACTGTTATTAAAGGAGTTGCTGAGTCTTTTTAGATTATTCAGTCAGTCTACTGATAAATAATTCAGTATTTGTTTCAGTTTTATATAGATTAGTGATTGATATAAATTAAAGGCTCAATCACTGATCCAAATGTAAACAAAAGAATAGTCTCACTCTTGAAAACCTAAATCCAAGATATGAACACTAAATTATTCAGTGATTGGCCAGCTTGAAGGTCTGCATTGTCGACCACTTAGGTCCAGACTAAAATGTCTCAGCAATTATTGGATGGTTTGCCATGAAAGAGTTGGCATACATTTACGGTCCCCAGACTTTCCCCCCACAGTGCCACATTAGTGAAATGTCTCAAGAATTATTAAAGGGATAGCCACAACATTTAGTGCACACATTAATGGATAAATCCAAATAACTTTAGTTAACACCCCTTACTTTTTATTAGCAAATGTTAGCATGCTAACACACAAAACTAAGACAGTAAACATTATCATTGTTAGCATGCTAAATGTTGCACAGCTGTGTCTGAGCACAGTCTAACAAAGCCACCATCATAGCTTTTGACCCATAGTCTTGTATTGTACATGTCATGGTTTGATTGAATACAGGCAACAAGTAGGCTACACTATTTAATTATACATACAAGTAAATGGTATGAAAGAGATATCAAAATAGTTATGAGTCTTAAAGAGGCTAACATATACACATACACCATTAAGCTTGAATTAATGTTTCATAACATAATGGGAATCCTTAATGGTTGAAGACAATGTGAGATGTTTAGTTCAATATGTCCCACATAATGACCAGAAATAACAAACCATGTTTAAAAAGTAGGTTTGTCTGTGGAGTCCTCCCTTCAGAGGTTTGTTCAGGCCTAGCAGTGTAGACCCCAACCCATAATCCTCCTGCAGACACACCTGTAGAGGAGAGTATAAAGACCCTGGACTGAACTGAGTCAGACATCAACCTTCAAGGAGTCTCTCCACAGCAGCTCTCCACAGAAGCTCCACAGCCTCCAGACCGACCCTGAAGATGACTCTCTCTGCCAGCCTGCTGCTGCTGCTGCTGCTCGGCCTGTCTCAGGCACTTCCTCTCCAGGAGGAAGGAGGAGGAGAAGAAGAAGTCCCAGACACCGTGGACATCACCACCAGGATTCTGACCACCAACAACGGCACCGATGAGATGCTGCTGGAAGGAGACCTGCTGCTTCCCACAACCAGAAACGCCATGACGTGCTGGTACAATAGCTGCCTGTGGAAGAAAGCCTCCAACGGCATGGTGATGATCCCCTTCACCGTGAGCAGTGAGTTCAGCAGCTGGGAGAGACAGAAGATCGACTACGCCATGAATGCCTTCCACAGCAGCACCTGCCTCCGCTTCGTCCCCCGTCAGAGCGAGTACGACTACATCAGCATTGAGAACAAAGCCGGATGTTTCTCCGCTCTGGGCAGAGCAGGAGGCAAACAGGTGCTCTCTCTCAACAGGCAGGGCTGCCTCTACCACGGCATCATCCAGCACGAGATCAACCACGCTCTGGGCTTCCAGCACGAACAGACCAGGAGCGACCGCGACTACTACGTCAGGATCAACTGGGAGAACATCAACCCGCAGATGGCCTACAACTTCTACAAGCAGTCCACCAACAACCTGAACACTCCCTACGACTACTCCTCCATCATGCACTATGGAAGAACAGCCTTCACCATCCAGTACGGGAAGGACACCATCACCCCCATCCCCGACCCCAACGTCCAGATCGGCCAGAGGCAGGGCCTGTCCTACTGGGACATCGCAAGGATCAACGCACTCTATAGCTGCTGATAACAATGCTGATGCTAAATGCAACTAATGCCCACTTTCTCTGTTTCCTTTTTTGGGAATAAATCAAAAACTACTGTAACCTACAGAATCAACTTTAAAGTCAACTTTTAGCATGTTACTTCAAATGTTCAGAAAACAGAATGTATGACTCGCCACATGCCTAAATTATCTGTAATAAAACTAATGCAAAATGACTGATTGCTGACTAGTTATTTGTCTTTATTTGTCTGTCTGCGAAAGAATTCAAATGCACATATCAGCACAAACATGTGCAGTAGCCACTGAGTAATGGGATTGGTTGCTCAACGAATGCAGCAGGAATGTCTTCCATGTTGATGTCAAGGGAGTGACACAAAAGCCAACCATTGAAACAAAGAAAAAATAGCTCCTAAAAATGCCCTTAGTAAGACAAAACAACAACAATGTTCGACACTCTGTGAAAATGTATGCTCAAAATAGTGATAATAATGTAAAGAATTATTTGGAAAAATATCACAAGATGCCAAAAAAACATTAATGTAAAGTACACATGTTTTTAAGACACATTAAAATTGGAACAGAATTTTAACATTTGTAATAAATTCTGTGATGTGATGCTGTGTATACATGTATACGATATATTCTATACTGAACCAGCTCTGAAATGAAATATACAGCTAAATGATTCTTAATGGAAGTTGTGGACCCTCTGATGATGTAGCACAGGGCTATTCAGTCACAAACTCATCTGGGCTGGATTTTAAAATCATGAATTTTAGATTGGTCAGACATTTTCAGCAGCCTATCTAAAAAAACTTTTTTTTCTTTTTAGCTTCTCGTGATCACAAGATTAAGCAAATATAAATTAATGCCAAACAAATATCAATTTTTATTGTTTCACTTTTTAAATAAAAAATATATTTTGGTCATATATCTCACACAGGCACATCACAAGGTGCAGAAACAGAATTAAAAAAGTATCAATGCACAGAGCAATGATAAGTGGCAATAACAGTAACCAATAACACACACTCTCTCTCTCTCTATCACACACACACACACACACACACACACACACACACACACACACACACACACACACACACACACACACACACACACACACACACACCATGATGTTTTCCATCAAGGTCAAAAGGTCAAGCAAAACTGTTTAGGAAAATACATAGAATGTATTTTTTAACTATTTCACGGCAGCTCAAAGGCTTACTTCAACTTGTCAATATCCAGTGTAGGCTTCTATTACGTAAAGGGAAACTTCACTCATTTTCAAAATTCATACATGGTATTCCTATGGTCTAAGACAGTCCAAAATATCAGTAAAAATGAAAAACTCTCTCCAAAATAACAAAAAAAAAATAAAAATAGAGTGCTACAACTCAACATTGTGATGTCATAGGCTATGAAGTCTGGTGCTGCTCTATAGTCTGTGAATTGTGAAAGATGTTATAGATGACACTATGAGCACCCAGCGGACTGGTCTGAGTATATGGGTACATTTTCTGTTTCAGAACAGAGAGCACTACAATAGAATGAATCTCATTTGGGTATAAAAAAGAAATCAAACATTTTGTGGGTTCACAAATTCCGTTTCCCATTCATTGTCTGTGGAGCAGCTTCAAACTTTATGTTCCCCTTTAAGTCACACAGGGTGCAGGCTTCAGTACCGGATGATGAGATGACAGTATGGGTCTGTGCGCCACTTTGCAGACTGAACTATCTCAACAACTATTGGATGGATTGCCATGAAATTTTGTACAGCCATTCATGGCCCCATGAGGATCAGTTGCCTTTGGTGGTCCTACAACATTTCCTCTGGAGTCACCATGAGGTTGACTTCTATGATTTTATGTGAAATGACGTAACAACTATTGGACGGATTGCCATGAAGTTTGGCACAAACGTTTATGGTCCTCTCATGATAATGGTCTTCACTTTCCTTATTCTCTGACTTTTCATCTAGCACCACCGTCAAGCCAAAATTGCGTTAAGTCCAGTACTTGGGTTTATGACCAAATACCCTCAAAACTAATGACATTCCCATCAGCCTCAGCTGGACTTTATGTTTATTGCTACTTAGCAAATTGTAGCATGCTAACCTGCTAAACTATGATTATATACATTGACCACATAAACACATATGATAGTTTACTTTTTTCCTATTATTCTAATCTTATGCTGACTTTACATCAGTTATCCTGCCACTGCAATAAAGGTTATTTCCTTGGTTGTAGCAGTGTATTTATGATGTCTGTGTGTCTTTGATTTGACTTGGTAATGACCCTGAAAAGAGACAGTATGACATTAGTGGCAAATTGTGTCACCTGAGTAACAGATCAAGGGAGAGGAGCTAATAATCAGATGCTGTTTATATCTGTCTTGAGTAGGCTACATTATCCGTTTCCATCAGCATAATGTATTTGTATTTGTTAACCTCCTTACTTAGCAATTCAGTTGTTTTGAACAGATATCAAAAGTAAGTGTCAGAGGGACATATACTGTACAACAAGGAGACTCCAATGAGGTCTTTTTGGTTGAACACCATGTGAAGTGTTCATCTTAACAAGTTTCAACCAAAACCATTAACTAAAGCTGTGTTCATCCATCTAATGTCCAAAAATAACCAACCATGTTTAAAAAGTAGGTTTGTCTGTGGAGTCCTCCCTTCAGAGGTTTGTTCAGGCCTAGCAGTGTAGACCTCACCCATAATCCTCCTGCAGACACACCTGTAGAGGAGAGTATAAAGACCCTGGACTGAACTGAGTCAGACATCAACCTTCAAGGAGTCTCTCCACAGCAGCTCTCCACAGAAGCTCCACAGCCTCCAGACCGACCCTGAAGATGACTCTCTCTGCCAGCCTGCTGCTGCTGCTGCTGCTCGGCCTGTCTCAGGCACTTCCTCTCCAGGAGGAAGGAGGAGGAGAAGAAGAAGTCCCAGACACCGTGGACATCACCACCAGGATTCTGACCACCAACAACGGCACCAATGAGATGCTGCTGGAAGGAGACCTGCTGCTTCCCACAACCAGAAACGCCATGACGTGCTGGTACAATAGCTGCCTGTGGAAGAAAGCCTCCAACGGCATGGTGATGATCCCCTTCACCGTGAGCAGTGAGTTCAGCAGCTGGGAGAGACAGAAGATCGACTACGCCATGAATGCCTTCCACAGCAGCACCTGCCTCCGCTTCGTCCCCCGTCAGAGCGAGTACGACTACATCAGCATTGAGAACAAAGCCGGATGTTTCTCCGCTCTGGGCAGAGCAGGAGGCAAACAGGTGCTCTCTCTCAACAGGCAGGGCTGCCTCTACCACGGCATCATCCAGCACGAGATCAACCACGCTCTGGGCTTCCAGCACGAACAGACCAGGAGCGACCGCGACTACTACGTCAGGATCAACTGGGAGAACATCAACCCGCAGATGGCCTACAACTTCTACAAGCAGTCCACCAACAACCTGAACACTCCCTACGACTACTCCTCCATCATGCACTATGGAAGAACAGCCTTCACCATCCAGTACGGGAAGGACACCATCACCCCCATCCCCGACCCCAACGTCCAGATCGGCCAGAGGCAGGGCCTGTCCTACTGGGACATCGCAAGGATCAACGCACTCTATGGCTGCTGATAACAATGCTGATGCTAAATGCAACTAATGCCCACTTTCTCTGTTTCCTTTTTTGAGAATAAATCAAAAACTACTGTAACCTACAGAATCAACTTTAAAGTCAACTTTTAGCATGTTACTTCAAATGTTCAGAAAACAGAATGTATGACTCGCCACATGCCTAAATTATCTGTAATAAAACTAATGCAAAATGACTGATTGCTGACTAGTTTTTTATCTTTATTTGTCTGTCTGCGAAAGAATTCAAATGCACATATCAGCACAAACATGTGCAGTAGCCACTGAGTAATGGGATTGGTTGCTCAACGAATGCAGCAGGAATGTCTTCCATGTTGATGTCAAGGGAGTGACACAAAAGCCAACCATTGAAACAAAGAAAAAATAGCTCCTAAAAATGCCCTTAGTAAGACAAAACAACAACAATGTTCGACACTCTGTGAAAATGTATGCTCAAAATAGTGATAATAATGTAAAGAATTATTTGGAAAAATATCACAAGATGCTAAAAAGCATTAAAGCCACAGTGTGTAGGAATTTCTCCCATCTAACGTTGAAATCATATATTGCATTCAAACAGATGGCGCACTCAAGGGCCTCACTGTTTCAAACACGCAGTGCTGTAGCCGCTGTGTACCAAAAAGCTATGATAACACTGATGAAACCATGTCATCTGATACTACATGGAGTATTCATTCAGGCTCCTACACAGACACATGCGACGCGAGTTGACAAACCCCCTCCTCACCATGCTGGCTGTGTTTACAACGTAGGACTGTTGGGGCGGATGTAAATTGAAACAAACCAATCACATCTTGTCCTTTGACAACTGACAAGTGGCTCAACCTCACACACCTCATCCCTCTCCTCGCATTACTGCGCCACTAACAGCTGTTAGTGGCCAGCGGCACTACTGCCGCATAACAAAGTCCCACTCTTTGAGCATAATGCAGGATCATGTATTATGCAGCATCACGGGAGACGGAATCCTCGTCGCCAAGAAAGTGCAAAAGGGAATCAAAAAGGCAGCGTGACCAGCAAACTAAAAAAACAAGGGTCAGCACTGGGGTTGCCTTTCCCAGGTGGAGAGAGCTGCTGAAGGAGAAAGGTAATACAATCACAGGCCAGCGCTAACAGCTAACAGCGGCTAGCGGCTAACAGCTAACAGCAGCGCAGTGACGAGAGGGGAGGGATGAGGCTGTTAGCGACTGGACGCTAACAGCGGCTAAGAGCCAACAGCGGCGCTGGCCTGTGATTGCATTACCATTCTCCTTCAGCAGCTCTCTCTACCTGGGAAAGGCTACCCCGATGTGGGCCTTCGTTTTTTTAATTTGCCGGTCACGCTGCCTTTTCTATTCCCTTTTGCGCTTTCTTGGCGACAAGGATTCCGTCTCCCATGATGCTGCATATGCATGACCCTGCATTATGCTCAAAGAGTGGGACTTTGTTTCAGATTTACCAGGGTAGTAGCGAAGCGCCTCTTGCTCCTCTCCTTCGGCTCCTCAGCTGGCCTGGCTCTCAACGAAAACGCCGAAGGCGGTGCTGTATGTCCCTTGCTGGCGGGTGTATTCTCAAGATGGCGAAACATAATGGAACCCCACAGACGACTTACCCGCACAATATACAAACAAATCCGAAATTCTCCTTTTATGAGAATAAATGAGATTATTGGTGGAGGTAATAGTACACCAGTGATGACATATTTATGAATGCGGACATTAATTTTTGCCAATAAACAACTGAAAATGTCACACAATGTCCCTTTAATGTAAAGTACACATGTTTTTGAGACACATTAGAATTGAAACAGAATTTTAACATTTGTAATAAATTCTGTGATGTTATACTGTGTATACATGTATACAGTATATTCTATACTGAACCAGCTCTGAGATGAAATATACAGCTAAATGATTCTTAATGGAAGTAGTAACCAATAACACTCTCTCACTCACTCATTCTCACTCACACACACACACACACACACACACACACACACCATGATGTTTTCCATCAAGGTCAAAAGGTCAAGCAAAACTGTTTAGGAAAATACATACACATTTTAACTATTTCACGGCAGCCCAAAGGCTTACTTCAGCTTGTCAATATCCAGTGTAGGCTTCTATTACGTAAAGGGGAACTTCACTCATTTTCAAAATTCATACATGGTATTTCTATGGTCTAAGACAGTCCAAAAATATCAGTAAAAATGAAAAACTCTCTCCAAAATAAAATAAAAAAAATAGAGTGCTACAACTCAACATTGTGATGTCATAGGCTATAAAGTCTGGTGCTGCTCTATAGTCTGTGAATTGTGAAAGATGTTATAGATGACACTATGAGCACCCAGCGGACTGGTCTGAGTATATGGATACATTTTCTGTTTCAGAACAGAGAGCACTACAATAGAATGAATCTCATTTGGGTATAAAAAAGAAATCAAACATTTTGTGGGTTCACAAAATCCGTTTCCCATTCATTGTCTATGGAGCAGCTTCAAACTTTATGTTCCCCTTTAAGTCACACAGGGTGCAGGCTTCAGTACCGGATGATGAGATGACAGTATGGGTCTGTGCGCCACTTTGCAGACTGAACTATCTCAACAACTATTGGATGGATTGCCATGAAATTTTGTACAGCCATTCATGGCCCCATGAGGACCAGTTGCCTTTGGTGGTCCTACAACATTTCCTCTAGAATCACCATGAGGTTGACATCTATGATTTTATGTGAAATGACGTAACAACTATTGGACGGATTGCCATGAAGTTTGGCACAAACGTTTATGGTCCTCTCATGATAATGGTCTTCACTTTCCTTATTCTCTGACTTTTCATCTAGCACCACCGTCAAGCCAAAATTGCGTTAAGTCCAGTACTTGGGTTTATGACCAAATACCCTCAAAACTAATGACATTGCCATCAGCCTCAGCTGGACTTTATGTTTATTGCTACTTAGCAAATTGTAGCATGCTAACCTGCTAAACTATGATTATATACATTGACCACATAAACACATATGATAGTTTACTTTTTTCCTATTATTCTAATCTTATGCTGACTTTACATCAGTTATCCTGCCACTGCAATAAAGGTTATTTCCTTGGTTGTAGCAGTGTATTTATGATGTCTGTGTGTCTTTGATTTGACTTGGTAATGACCCTGAAAAGAGACAGTATGACATTAGTGGCAAATTGTGTCATCTGAGTAACAGATCAAGGGAGAGGAGCTTATAATCAGATGCTGTTTATATCTGTCTTGAGTAGGCTACATTATCCGTTTCCATCAGAATAATGTATTTGTATTTGTTAACCTCCTTACTTAGCAATTCAGTTGTTTTGAACAGATATCAAAAGTAAGTGTCAGAGGGACATATACTGTACAACAAGGAGACTCCAATGAGGTCTTTTTTGTTGAACACCATGTGAAGTGTTCATCTTAACAAGTTTCAACCAAAACCATTAACTAAAGCTGTGTTCATCCATCTAATGTCCAAAAATAACCAACCATGTTTAAAAAGTAGGTTTGTCTGTGGAGTCCTCCCTTCAGAGGTTTGTTCAGGCCTAGCAGTGTAGACCCCAACCCATAATCCTCCTGCAGACACACCTGTAGAGGAGAGTATAAAGACCCTGGACTGAACTGAGTCAGACATCAACCTTCAAGGAGTCTCTCCACAGCAGCTCTCCACAGAAGCTCCACAGCCTCCAGACCGACCCTGAAGATGACTCTCTCTGCCAGCCTGCTGCTGCTGCTGCTGCTCGGCCTGTCTCAGGCACTTCCTCTCCAGGAAGAAGGAGGAGAAGAAGAAGTCCCAGACACCGTGGACATCACCACCAGGATTCTGACCACCAACAACGGCACCGATGAGATGCTGCTGGAAGGAGACCTGCTGCTTCCCACAACCAGAAACGCCATGACGTGCTGGTACAATAGCTGCCTGTGGAAGAAAGCCTCCAACGGCATGGTGATGATCCCCTTCACCGTGAGCAGTGAGTTCAGCAGCTGGGAGAGACAGAAGATCGACTACGCCATGAATGCCTTCCACAGCAGCACCTGCCTCCGCTTCGTCCCCCGTCAGAGCGAGTACGACTACATCAGCATTGAGAACAAAGCCGGATGTTTCTCCGCTCTGGGCAGAGCAGGAGGCAAACAGGTGCTCTCTCTCAACAGGCAGGGCTGCCTCTACCACGGCATCATCCAGCACGAGATCAACCACGCTCTGGGCTTCCAGCACGAACAGACCAGGAGCGACCGCGACTACTACGTCAGGATCAACTGGGAGAACATCAACCCGCAGATGGCCTACAACTTCTACAAGCAGTCCACCAACAACCTGAACACTCCCTACGACTACTCCTCCATCATGCACTATGGAAGAACAGCCTTCACCATCCAGTACGGGAAGGACACCATCACCCCCATCCCCGACCCCAACGTCCAGATCGGCCAGAGGCAGGGCCTGTCCTACTGGGACATCGCAAGGATCAACGCACTCTATGGCTGCTGATAACAATGCTGATGCTAAATGCAACTAATGCCCACTTTCTCTGTTTCCTTTTTTGAGAATAAATCAAAAACTACTGTAACCTACAGAATCAACTTTAAAGTCAACTTTTAGCATGTTCCTTCAAATGTTCAGAAAACAGAATGTATGACTCGCCACATGCCTAAATTATCTGTAATAAAACTAATGCAAAATGACTGATTGCTGACTAGTTATTTGTCTTTATTTGTCTGCCTGCAAAAAAATTCAAATGCACATATCAGCACAAACATGTGCAGTAGCCACTGAGTAATGGGATTGGTTGCTCAACGAATGCAGCAGGAATCTTTTCCATGTTAATGTCAAGGGAGTGACACAAAAGCCAACCATTGAAACAATGAAAAATTAGCTAAAAAAATGCCCTTAGTAAGACAAAACAACAACAATGTTCGATGATCTGTAAAAATGTATGCTCAAAATAGTGATAATAATGTAAAGAATTATTTGGAAAAATATCACAAGATGCCAAAAAACATTAATTTAATGTCATATGTTTGACGGTCTAACTGAATCCTGGCTATAAATGAAATATTTAAATGAGCTAAAGCAAAGCTGTTATCTCTGTATCTGCAGCTATGATGAAAATAAACTGGCCTGAAATGTCTATAAAAAATGGAAAGCTATTGACATCACTTATGAGATGGTCCCTAACTTCAGCTTGTCAATATCCAGTATAGGCTTCTATTAAAGGGGAACTTCACCCATTTTCAAAATTCATACTTTCCTATGGTCTAAGGCAGTCCAAATATATCTGTAAAAATGAACAACTCTCTCCCAAATGCAAAAACTAGAGTGCTAAAACTCAACTTTGTGATGTCATAGAGTATAAAATGTCAAGCTGCTCCCCTGACTATGAATAAGAAAGATGTTCTAGATGACACTATGAGCACCCAGAGGACTGGTCTGAGTATATGGGTACATTTTCTGTTTCAGAACAGAGAACACGACAGTAGAGTGAAGATCACTTGGGTATAAAAAAGAAATCAAACATTCTGTGGCTCCACAAAAGCAGGTTCCCATTAACTGTCTGTGGAGCAGCTCCAGACTTTATACCCTATGACGTCACAAGTTTGAGACTTACATCTCTGGTCTCTGGCTTTGAGAGAGAACAGTTCATATTCACATATACCCTATTGACTGAACTTTCCTGGGCCATAGAAATAACATTGGAATTCTTAATTTAGGTGGTGTTCATCTTTAAGTCATACAGGGTTCAGGCTTCAGTACCGGATGATGAGATGACAGTATGGGTCTGTGCGCCACTTTGTTCCAGACTGATATATCTCAACAACTACTCGATGGATTCCCACGAAATTTTGTACAGCCATTCATGGTCAGAGGATCAGTTGCCTTTGATGCTTCTACAACATTTCCTCTAGAGTCACCATGAGGTTGACAGCTATGATTTTATGTGAAAAGTCTCAACAATGATAGGATGAACTGCCATGAAATTTGGCACAGATGTGGATGGTTCCCTCATGATAATACAATTCACTTTTGTGATCCTTTGTCTTTTCATCTAGTGCCACCATCAAGCCAACTTTTGAGGATTCCAGTCCTTTGGTGTGTGACCAAATACCTTCAAAACTAATGACATTCCCATCAGCCTAAGATGGACTTTATGTTTATTGCTAATTAGCAAATTGTAGCATGCTAACATGCTAAACTATGATTATATACATAAAACACTCAAGCCAAGAGCTGAATAGGATAGCTTCTTTTTTTCTTTTGTTCTGATCTCATGCCAGCCTCACATTAGCTATCCTGACACTGCTAGAAAAAGGGTATTTTATTGGTTGTAGCAGTGTACTGTATTTATGATGTCTGTGTGTCTTTGATTTGACTTGGTAATGACCCTGAAAAGAGACAGCATGTTCGTGGCAAACTGTGTCACCTGTGTGACAGATCAATTGAGGGGAGTTAATAATCAGATGCTGTATAACTGCTTAGAGTACATCATCTGTTTCCATCAAAATAATGTATCTGTATTTGTTTATCTCACTACGAATCAATTCAGCTGTATTAAACAAATATGAAAAGTACGTTTCAGATTAGGTTTGGTTTAACGAAGAGACTCTAATGAGGTCTTTTTGGTTGAACACAATGTAAAGTGTTTGTCTTAGCAAGATTTAATCACAAACCACCCAGTAAAGCTGTGTTCATCCATCTAATGACCAGAGATAACCAACCATGTTTAAAAAGTAGGTTTGTCTGTGGAGTCCTCCCTTCAGAGGTTTGTTCAGGCCTAGCAGTGTAGACCCCAACCCATAATCCTCCTGCAGACACACCTGTAGAGGAGAGTATAAAGACCCTGGACTGAACTGAGTCAGACATCAACCTTCAAGGAGTCTCTCCACAGCAGCTCTCCACAGAAGCTCCACAGCCTCCAGACCGACCCTGAAGATGACTCTCTCTGCCAGCCTGCTGCTGCTGCTGCTGCTCGGCCTGTCTCAGGCACTTCCTCTCCAGGAGGAAGAAGGAGGAGAAGAAGAAGTCCCAGACACCATGGACATCACCACCAGGATTCTGACCACCAACAACGGCACCGATGAGATGCTGCTGGAAGGAGACCTGCTGCTTCCCACAACCAGAAACGCCATGACGTGCTGGTACAATAGCTGCCTGTGGAAGAAAGCCTCCAACGGCATGGTGATGATCCCCTTCACCGTGAGCAGTGAGTTCAGCAGCTGGGAGAGACAGAAGATCGACTACGCCATGAATGCCTTCCACAGCAGCACCTGCCTCCGCTTCGTCCCCCGTCAGAGCGAGTACGACTACATCAGCATTGAGAACAAAGCCGGATGTTTCTCCGCTCTGGGCAGAGCAGGAGGCAAACAGGTGCTCTCTCTCAACAGGCAGGGCTGCCTCTACCACGGCATCATCCAGCACGAGATCAACCATGCTCTGGGCTTCCAGCACGAACAGACCAGGAGCGACCGCGACTACTACGTCAGGATCAACTGGGAGAACATCAACCAGCAGATGGCCTACAACTTCTACAAGCAGTCCACCAACAACCTGAACACTCCCTACGACTACTCCTCCATCATGCACTATGGAAGAACAGCCTTCACCATCCAGTACGGGAAGGACACCATCACCCCCATCCCCGACCCCAACGTCCAGATCGGCCAGAGGCAGGGCCTGTCCTACTGGGACATCGCAAGGATCAACGCACTCTATAGCTGCTAATAACAGTGTATCGGATCCAATGTTGTAATTTTGAAAAACAAATGAATGGCAAATGTTACAAATTCACCTTTTTCCATTTGGCTGTAATGATCTTAAACTACTGTAGTTTTGCTTCTATTACTATATTCTCGTAATATTCTGTAATAAAATCAGTGCAAAATGATTCATTCTAAAATTGATTTTTTTATGTATTTCTGTGCACCCACATTAGTACATGCATGCAAATCTAGGTTGGGCCTCACAAACCCCAATAGAAAACAGGCCGCTGGCACCGCCTCTAAAGGTGTAAACTCCTGTAAATTAACAGGAACACTAACAGTCTTTCAGAAAGACATCTGAGGAGCTGTTCCTTTTTTTAGCTCCACAGTGAAACAGGTGTTCAGATCCTATAGCCTAGTGGGGGTGTGATGTGTGTGGGTGGGTGAAGGTGGGGGGCTACATCTGCTGTTTAAAAGCATGTGACAATAGATATCAGCTTTAAAGATTATATTTCCAGAATGCGGTCTATTGTTTCCAGTAATGGTTGAGTTATTGCTCACTTTGGGTTTCCTTTGGTTCATGCTGCACTTTGGATGAACTGTGGTGTTATAACAGATTTTTTTTACCCTTTACCCCAGTGAGAGGCGGCCACTGCGTGTTCATCCCATCTGTTTTCATCTTCCCGTGGCATCTCTCACCTCGGCTGCCTGCCTGCCAACCATCTCTGCCATGAAGTGAGGACATTTCCTACAGGCTCCACAATGCATATGGAAGATCCTCCTCTAAGACAGCAGACAGGCAGAAAGCTGCCGCTCTGTTCTACAAATAAATGTCCCTCACTGGAAATATCTGTGCAACGGCATAATGCACACAGTGGAAAGATGCTCATCACTTTAGCAGCACCATATTTTCTAACCATGACAGGGGATGTCTGGTCAGAACATGAAACATCACTCTTCATGGGTTTAAATAAATATGTGTAATCAAACAGACTATGCAATTGTCAAAATAATATCCAACTTTCCACCAAAACCAGCAAAGGAAGCAGAACAGAAACCTGTCAGCAGTGAATTGATCATCATAAA